>JARYHS010013630.1:22434734-22632031 GCA_031002005.1 Vandiemenella viatica
TATCTCTCGGTCTTAAAGGTAGCTCAAGTTGTTCGTCTGTATAAATGTTGCGACTGGAGGCTGTCAATCAACTCCTAAGACTATCAATTGTGGGACTTAGTCTGCCTAACCGCCCTCTCCTGCTCTGAAATTGTTTAACCCGAAGGTTCTAGCACCACTCGGCAATACCAGGGTTAGCTATAGCCACTGTAGAGATGTTGCCCGGATTTCTAAGAGAACCGGGAAAGCGACATCACAATTACAGTCATCATCATCATGATCGCGATTATTATCACCACGATCACTATCATCACTACGCTCACTAACATCACCAACATCACAATCAACATCATCTTGACAGCTGAACGAGAATTCGAACCTGCAAAATCCCGTATGCGAAGCCAGAGCGTTACTGCTCAATTAACACGCGTGGGAACTTTGCTTGTGGTTGTGTACAGTTTGCCTCGCATAGTGAACGAAGTGCTGTGAGCATGCAGCATTAACATTAAATATTTATATTTGTGAATCATTTTGTAACTTTCTTCCTGCTTTTGGTAGTTTTTTATAGACGTAAATTCATTTTCCATTATGTCCAGTGGAATATATTGGGAGGAGTTGATAGCCCAGACTATTCACTGGGTTATGAGACAGTGAATAAGTGAATAACCAAGAAGTTACTCTTGCAGCCGGTGATGCCTTTGCCGCAGCAAATCAGCCTGTCGATGACCCGGCAGTCATGGACATTGCAGATGACAATATGTTGGAAGTAGACAAGGCCACAAGAATTACTAGATAACGGGTATGTGAAACTACAATTGAAGCAAGGAAAAAAAAGATTTGTAGTTGAAGATGAAGCCATCCAGACCGTGGAAGCTTCAGAGTCTGCAACCCTTTCTCCTGTTATTTTAGGCCCTCGTCAAGCGTCGGCCAAACAGACAGAGCCAACACCTTCTACGAGTAAGCATCCAGTCTTACCAAGACCAGCAAATCATTACAAGCAATCTGATCCAGGTCCTTATTTTGTTTATGTTGAGAGTAGAGATCATAATCTAGGTAATTTAGACCCGATGAGTATTGGTAGGTTTGTACATATCAATATCTCTGAAATAAAAGGTCATGTTGTAAACATCACTTCTGCAGGTAAGAATAGAATTAAAATTGAAGTAGACAGCCCTTCGGTAGCTAACAAGTTAGTTCAATCAGCTGTACTTAAGAGCAGAAATTTAGAAGCTTAAATTCCTACATTTCTAGTTAAAAAGCAGGGTGTCATTCGAGGAGTAGACGTGAGCTTAAAGGAAGTAGAGATTATGCCTGATATTGAGTCTTCAGTTAACGTAACTGATGTTAAAATACCAACAAAGTGGGTGGTTCGAGATAATTAATCATCAACTGTGAAACTACAGACATGTCAACAAGTTCCACAATGTGGTTACTATACGACATGAGACGTGAAGATAGCACTTATGTTCCATCTGTCAAACAATGCTATAAATGCCATCGATTCGATCATATCAGTACACAGTGTAGAAGCGGTAAGCGTTGCGGTAGATGTGGAGGTTCTCAGTCTCTTCAACAGTGTCAGTCCAATGAAACAATTTGTGTAAACTGTAAAGGTCAGAATGTGGCTACGGATTGGACCTGTCCAGAGTATTTGTTCAAACGAAGGGTCTACGAACAAGCTACTTTACATTGTGGTGGGTGCCTTGGTGGGCAAACCATGTTACAATTATATTTCATACCTTTATGATTAATAATTGTGGATTTTTAATTTTAATTTTTATGAAGGAGTGAAAATTATTTAATTTTGCAAGAATCTCGACGTTAGTTGGAATTTAGGAAAAATTGTCACAATATGACATTTATTTTCTTATCACTGGCGATTACAAGTCTGAGCGAATTTATCGTTAACATTAACACAAATTGGCAAAATCATAAAAGCAACGCTCAGAGTTACAATTAGCCGTCATGAGCAAGCAAACAAATATATATTTACTTTTAAATATATCTCAGAATCAAAATGCAAGAAATAATGACAACTGGAAACAATAAAAAATACAAGTTATGACGACCTCAGACAAAGGTATCATAATACTGTGACTTTACAGTTAAAAAGGAAAATCATGGGCGCCAGAATGAACAATATCATTCGAAAATAACTAGTTCTGGCAAATTATGCCGCTAGCTCAGGGGTTTTTACAATTACAAAGTGAGAACATGGACCTATCCTCTCAAAGTCGCTTACGGGTTCTGTTTCACGGAATGCACAATCAGATGGCTTGGTCGTAATAAGTTACCATTGTAGTTCTGCGTCTGATGTCTGCGATGATTGCAGCGGACCCACGGTATGTGAGACTATCTCACAAGTCAGCTACAGGCATCTCTGGTCTGATAATGCGCGTCGTCGCATTACCGGCTGTGTTGCTGCGATAAGCTTGCTCCAGCAAGGCAAGCTGGCAGCCAGAAATCGTACGGCGGCACTTGGCGAGAGAAGCCAACTTTCCAAGTCAACCTCAAACTAGACCTAGTGACTCGAAGATCGAAGTCAGAATGTCCAGCTCCTCGCTCTTCGGTCCACGAGGAAACTTCTCGCTCCGCCCATTTGTAGTCTCGAAGCTCACATATAACAAGAAATTCCCAGGATTTTGAGTTATACGCTCATTTTGATTGGATCTTCAGGTCGGCACCTAATGTCACGTGATATCCTCGATATGTGATTTGGCCAAAGTATCCAACAGAGGTCGGACATATTCGGCTAAGTTCGCCGGGCGAGAGAACATTCGGGTTTCGGACGGCAGGCTTTTCCCGCCGGTGGTGACGTCGTTGACCGCCCATCCCCAGGGAGCAGAGTGTGTGGTCTGGCAAATCCCAAATCCGCGACTTGTCGCCAAGGTTGGGAACACCAGATTAGCTTCAAGCCTACATAGCTCAATAATGAATATTCGCTTTACCAAGATACACTGTATGTTCACATTTCATTACAGTCCTCACTTGGAATCTTGCGTACTTTATAAAATTACAACAAAAATCTATTTAGTGTGGTCGCCCAAGATTTATGTAAATTACTCTTATATTATTACATATATAATAAAAATGCACCTTGTAACGTGGCGACAGCGCGGCTCGTTACAATATGGCCGTCCGTTGGTGAAAAATGAAATTATGATGAATAATTTTATTTTTAACTACCTAATTCTATCTCCATTGTGACTCAACAAAAACTTAAGCATTTTTATAATTACATTAATTTTAAATGTGATTCCAATAACCATCGGTATTCCTGCCTTGTAAGGTGAATATGTCCTTTTGGCCGTTTTACAATTCTTTACAAACAGAAGCACGTGAATTCAGGTAGCCTTCCCAAATGCAAAGTTATATTAAGCACAATACTAAAATATACATGAAAATAAATTATTTACATACATGTTAAATAATAATATATCTTGAAAAAACTTGTATCAAATCTTATCATTAAATTAATAAAATGAAACACATTAATAAACAAAACATTGTCAGAACACTTATGCAGAAAGTGGTTGAACTATACATTGTATTTACAATTTAGCGTGATGTTTTACTCATGTGCATAAAAATAATTCTGCCTTCAACAAACATCCATATAGATGCTAGAGGTGAGCGTAAAATATCTCATTACATTGCGCGGTTTTAATCTCAAAACAACGGAATAGTTTAGTCGGATTCGGTGACGTGATTTGCGTCATGACGACGGTTAATTAACAAGCATTTCAGAGAAGATGTGTTCGTGTTCATGGTCAAATATCACAACTGTAATCTTGGATTTGAATGACGCGGCATTTACTTATAATTCAGACGTGGTGTGGAATGAACGATGTAAGTGCATGTTTTCGTGTGTTACGTAAATTATGAACCTTACTGGTTGAATGTTAGGTGGTCTCCTAATTAGTCTCTCATGTGTCGACATCTCTAACTTTTAACATACCGTCTGTGAAGTGATTGCGAATTTCATGGCGAAAGGAAACTGTACTTTGCTCATGGGTATATGTAATGGAATTTCTATAAAATTTACCATTCCCCTATGAGACATTTATACATATTATGCGGTTTGACCTGACCTTTTGTCATCGTCAACCAAAGTCGCTGTAGCATCTTTGGCATACAAGCGGACCAAAATAACCATTCCGCACATAAAATGAAAGGATAATGAATAGCGTAACTATCATTCCTCAGTAATATTACGATTCCTTCACAATGGGTCTATTGATGACTCGAGATTATCTCGACATTCAAAGAATAAAATATTTCTTCTTTATTTAGAGTTATTATAACCTCTTAACATGTCCGTCTACTCCACGTTTTAAGCCGAAATCCACCCAGTTAGCGAATATCTTCCTTTTAAACACTTATGCTTCTTTAGCTTGTATGAAAAAAGAGTTGTAAGCTTTGTGCATAGAACGGTCCGATCTCAGCTTTTCCGTTTGCCAATACAAAGCAATTTTGAGATTTCACGCTAGCAGAATACTATGAAATTTATCTAAAGAGAAAAATATAAATCTTGCAATTATTATTTCGTTGAGTGCACACAATTCTGAGTTACATGTATGCTGTCCAACAATAGTTTACAATCTACTTTATGGAATACTATACAATTTACAGTTAGGGTATGTGAAATACCGTTAGAACGAGGCGTGAAACTTCTTGTTTTCCTTTCGAATACCCGCTCATCGTCATATTTATGAATGCGATAAACGCTGATGCCGAGACGTGAAACGTTAGGCACTCAGTGATGACCCTAAGTCCAACATCTGCGCTCCCTGACAAAATTCTCGGAAGACGCATTGTGCTAGCGGATCCCTTAGCCTTGCTAATGGGCTCAGCTGACAACCAGGTACCTGGGTTACACAACATTCTTGTCTGTCTACCCCTCCAGCTGATTTCATTGATGCGCCAGAATTTTGTTTCTGAAGCAAAATATTTGTCTTTCGACCTGAACGGGCACAGAAAAGTTTCCCGCTGCTTTATCGATACCGTTACGATATATGGAATAGCTTTAAGTTCCGGGCGTTATGAGGCCCGATCTCGGTTTGTCCGTCCGTCAACATAGAACAATTTTTCGAGATCACTCTGGCAACCGAATAAGGCCCGGAATATAGCAGAAAAACTTCGATATCGCCAATAATCTATTTGTTCACGTCTTCACCATCTGTGCAATTGTCATATACAAAATTCCTTTTTAATTGAAGTTAGCATCAAAGATAATTATTTTAACTTGCAAAGTTAGCTGAATTATTGAATATATCCCGTAAATAAAGTTTTTCCCCTTAGCCTTTACAAATGCAGTCGCCTTTAACTTTTTGCTCTTCGACTCGCTCTATCGTTAGCAAAATAACAGCAAGGTATTGTGAAAGCTATCCTGTGTATCTGTAATCCTTCAACTTATGATTCCTAATTTCTGTGATGACTAATACAAATCTTTCTGGCAAGGTTTCGTGTTCCATAGGGCATTATATACGGCACTTTAGCCACCCTTTACAGATAGATACACAAAAACAAAGAAGTAAAATACGTTGATGAGATAACTTGCGATCTTCGATCAACACAGACAAAGCCATTTTTACGCTCGCTGTACACTTCTGCTCAGAAAAGATATAATGCAACTACCTAATGTAAAACGTTACATCGAACTCATGCATCACAAAATGTTGAAAACCCTTTTCGTTTATGTCACAAAATACATCTTAGAAAGCATATCACAATATTTGTATCGCTGTCAGATTCATTGTGATTGCGAAGACAAGAAATGGTGCTTGCTAATGGCGCTTCATTTTCCGCGAGTGCGTATCAATTTATCTGGCTAAGGAAAACATTTAATATTTCAAGATTTTTTATCAAATCACGTCCACTTAACAGCGGGAAAGTCAAAAGTGACTATTAATATTTCACGTGGACAAAATATAAAGTTCGGAATAGCGAAATAAGCATTAAAAATTCCGAATATGGAAATATCCTAAGTAGCTTTAACTGTAAGTGCAAATTTGCTAACTTTAATTTTGTTTGATTTTACGTTTATCTAATCTTTCCAGCAAAACAGACGGTTTGACTAGCGGAAACTGGCATCGGCGTTTTTTCAAGCATGAATTAATTTCGGTAAGGCGTCTAACCTTAAAGAATGTATACTGTACTTTAAAATATTTTTTTTTTTTATTATCCAAATCGGACAATTTCATATTCAACCTTTTCGTCATCGTATTCGGCACGCTACAAAACTTGTTGAACCATGCCTACAATGTTATTGCGGCGCATCGTTTCCGGGTGCGGCCGTCCTATCGCACATATTCTTTTCTTCCTTTTGCTGGCCTTGGACTTTGGAATCCTCGTATTCTACGGCAACTGCATTAATTGTAGCCCGTTCCTTGCCAAAATGCTTTCCACCTCCGCGGTCATTTCCGTTCTGCCAAAATGAATTTCCCGGTTTCCCCTTTGTATCGCCGTTATTACGACGTGGTTCACCATCGGCATCGGGCTGTCGCTTGTTATAAAAATTTCCTCTTTGGGAATTTTTATGCGAGCGTCCCTTTCCGTTAGTTTCGTGTGGCCTCATCTCTACTTGCGGTTCCAAGCTATCATTGTCGGCTTCCCGCCGCTCAAAGTTACATGCTTGCCGTCCTATCCGATCTAAATTCCTTAACGTGTCCAGCAACTCTGGCACAGTACGTATGAGGACTGGATTTATTAGGGATTGGACTTGTGAACCGAAATGTGCCGTGGCCATTTCCACAAACTCCCCGTCCGACATCCGAACATCGAACTGCCTAGTGAGGACTAGCAATTTATTCACATATCTCTCCATAGATGAATTTTGCTTCGGGACATATCTGCCCTGATACAAGTTTTATTCTCGCTTGGTTTTGGATCTTGCTAGACCAGAATGTTTCAAGAAACACTTTCCGAAACTCGTCGTATGACATTTCCGGTTCGCAAGTGATTTGAAACCAAAGACGGTCGGCTTCTGATAATGACTGCTCAACCAGGATAAGCTTCATCGCTTCGGGAACCCCTTTTATATGAAAGTACCTCTCCATTTCAGCGAGGTATGCTTTCGGATTAATGTCTTTACGGGATCCGAAATATGGGAGCTTTAATTCAATATGGGCAGCTGCGTAATGCATGCCACTACCCTGAATTTGAACATTGCCGGCATTAGAACTACTTAGCTTCTTTCATTCTAGTTTCTAGCCGTAAGAGCTTAGAACTAGTGGCTTCCGACAGTTCGTCCTGTGACAATTTTAACTTCGTTTTGTGCCGTCTTAACGAGCTCGACCGAACTTGCTACGGCAGTCACCTCCGAGTCAAGTTTTCGGATGTTTTGTTCAGTAAGGTCTTTGACCTTGTGAACAAATTCCGAAATTTGTCCTAGGTTTTGGCCGTTCTCGTTTCGCATCTGTTCAATGGACAGGTCGGTGGCGTCAAGTCTTTTGGATAATTGTTTGTTGGCCGTTTGCAAAGAAGCACAGGTAGATCTTACTTCTTCCGTACCCTTTTCCAGCTTAGAAACATTTTTAGCTATCTCAGACTTGAATTCAGATATTTCTTTTGTGACCTCAGAACGTAAGGTGGATAATTTTTCGTCCAAGTTTGTTAATATCGCAGCTTGCGAATCAAAACTCTGCTTAAGCAAATCCGAATTTCTCTTATTTTCCTCCTTTTGTGAATCAAAACGCTTGTTTAATTCCTCCTTTTGTGAATTAATTTGCAGGCTCAATTCCTGTCTTGATTCCAGAAATTGCTGTCTTGATTCCTGCCTTGATTGTTCTATTGCAGCCATCAACATGTTTAGTATTTGCGATGATGGGGGTGGTGACTCTACAGGAATTTGGGTCATTTGTTGTGTCTGTTCTGAATGTGTGGGCGTATTCTGTGTCATTTCACCTACAGGTGACGGAAAATTTTCCATATCTTCCTGTGGCGACAAAGTAGACTGCGAACTATATGAGTGGGTCGGAACTTCAGAACTTACGTTCCCCTCCCCTGCAGCCAATATTCCGCATTCTGTTAACTGAACCTCGTTCATGATTTCGGGAGATTTTTGCCTATCAGACTGATCTTCCATATCGAAATCTTTTATCGTACGAGATCGTAGCTTCATATGAACACACAAACAATGAATTTACACCGCAATTCTAAATTCACTAGCAACAAAAATACCGCGAATTTCAATACACAAATACATATACCCCTCCAAAATACAGCAAGAGAAAAGCAACGATGAATCATGCAACACAACACCATGAAAGCAGACTTACTTTCAAACACATGGGCAAAACATGCGTGTCTTTAATTTTCTTAGAAGCTACCATGCATTAACAAATCAACACTGACGTTACTCATTTAAAAATTTGAAAACTGATCACAAATTGTTACAATACAAAGTGTATTGCATCTCAATTGAATACACAAATGAACTTCCTTTTAATGCGTTGAAACAAAATAAATTTTATGCATTGAAACAAAATGAACTTTATGCATTAAAATATAAGTGAAACATCAAAATAAAATCTTGTATGAATATCTATTGACTACAAGAATGATAAAACTGCCAAAAGCCATGTGCAACATTCCATGAAACTTTCTGAATTTGGGCTCCAAATTGTATTAATTTGAATTAGTGCCACCAAGTTCGCAGACATTAAGAAGTAATGTCTCATCTGGCACCAGCGTTGGGCGACATTATGTGGTGGGTGCCTTGGTGGGCAAACCACGTTACAATTATCTTTCATACCTTTATGATTAATAATTGTGGATTTTTAATTTTAATTTTTACTGAAGGAGTGAAAATTATTTAATTTTGCAAGAATCTCGACGTTAGTTGGAATTTAGGAAAAATTGTCACAATATGACATTTATTTTCTTATCACTGGCGATTACAAGTCTGAGCGAATTTACCGTTAACATTAACACAAATTGGCAAAATCATAAAAGCAACGCTCAGAGTTACAATTAGCCGTCATGAGCAAGCAAACAATTATATATTTACTTTTAAATATATCTCAGAATCAAAATGCAAGAAATAATGACAATTGGAAACAATGAAAAATACAAGTTATGACGACCTCAGACAAAGGTATCATAATACTGTGACTTTACAGTTAAAAAGGAAAATCATGGGCGCCAGAATGAACAATATATCATTCGAAAATAACTAGTTCTGGCAAATTATGCCGCTAGCTCAGGGGTTTTTACAATTACAAAGTGAGAACATGGACCTATCCTCTCAAAGTCGCTTACGGGTTCTGTTTCACGGAATGCACAATCAGATGGCTTGGTCGTAATAAGTTACCATTGTAGTTCCTGCGTCTGATGTCTGCGGTGACTGTAGCGGACCCACGATATGTGAGATTATCTCACAAGTCGGCTATAGGCATCTCTGGTCTGACAATGCGCAGTCATCGCATTACCGGCTGTGTTGCTGCGATAAGCTTGCTCCAGCAAGGCAAGCTGGCAGCCAGAAATCGTACAGCGGCAGTTGGCGAGAGAAGCCAACTTTCCAAGTCCACCTCAGACTAGACTCGCATAGCTTGGACTCGAAGATCGAAGTCAGAATGTCCAGCTCCTCGCTCCACGAGGAAACTTCTCGCTCCGCCCATTTGTAGTCTCGAAGCTCACATATAACAGAAATTCCCAGGATTTTGAGTTATACGCTCATTTTGATTGGATCTTCAGGTCGGCACCTAATGTCACGTGATATCCTCGATATGTGATTTGGCCAAAGTATCTAACAGAGGTCGGACATATTCGGCTAAGTTCGCCGAGGCGAGAGAACATTCGGGTTTCGGACGGCAGGCTTTTCCCGCTCGGTGAGTGACGTCGTTGACCGCCCATCCCCTAGGGAGCAGAGTGTGTGGTCTGACAAATCCCAAATCCGCGACTTCTTAGTCGCCAAGGTTTGGGAACACCAGATTAGCTTCAAGCCTACATAGCTCAATAATTCTTGAATATTCGCTTTACCAAGATACACTGTATGTTCATCATTTCATTACAGTCCTCACTTGGAATCTTGCGTACTTTAGAAAATTACAACAAAAATCTATTTAGGTGGTCGCCCAAGATTTATGTAAATTACTCTTATATTATTACATATATAATAAAAATGCACCTTGTAACGTGGCGACAGCGCGGCTCGTTACAATCTCAAACTACGGCAGAGACTGATATCATTTTGGATACAAATTACTTCCTCCATGGTGACGAAAGATTTTGTTTTCAGCTGTATAAAGAAATCATTTTTGCGTGAGTATTAAAAGGAAGAGATTTGAAAGTTCTTTCGTATTTTCTACTTTAGAACTTCCTACGTGACAACTATGAGTTTTTTTTTTTTTTTTTTTTTTTTTTTTTTTTTTTTTTTTTTTTTTTTTTTTTGTAGACTCCTTTTGCATTTTGGATAGCAACAAAAAATGGAGAACGGTAGCTATCTCCCTGCTCGTTAAAAATAAGTAATTGTCTTGAAAAAAAAGATCCACTCCACATTAAAAAAACTCGCGTCACGTTTATCATTATTTAAAAATATTTCAAATACTGCTTGAATTATTTACAGATCCTTTTACTTTTCACTACTAGATTAAAACATTCTGTAGTCTTCAAGAAACTGTCTCTTTGCGCTATAACAACCAATACAAAAACCCTATGCTAAGATCAACGATATCCATCATATTAAAATCTAGCTTACAGGCTAGCCAACTTAACTATCTATACTCCTGTGCTGTATCCGTTCACCTCGCATATCAACGTATTATTTTACATTCATCATTTCATACTCATTAGTTCTGTGGTAACGCAAAGTCTTGCAACTCAGCCCCCTAAGTTCAGAAAGTAAGCGTCACGAAATTTTACTATCGAGTCCGCACGAAATTTTACTATCGAGTCCGTGACAATTACTGGTTGAGAATGAGCAGTAATTTAAAAGTAAATGCATGATAGTATTGCAAGGTTCTTTGGCTTCACGCTTCACACACAAATTTACAGTTGTGACGTCATGAGGCCGCGGTGGGAGCCACGTCTGTGCACTTCTGATTCCGAGCTATGCAGTCTGTTTAAGACCGAACAACTCTTCCAGTCGGAGAAAGTCTGGTGTCAGTTTGCGCGTAAAAAACAGAGTAGGTGAAAACATAATCAAGATTATTTAGCAATGAACACTCATAATGATTATCTCAGCAATAATCATTTTGTTTGTTGGTTACAACCCAAAACGGTTAACAATTGCAAGTTAGCCGACATTAATGATATTAACTGCATGAATATAGCCCAACAAGACATTTGTGACTCATCTACCTCAATCTACTGCAGAGTTATATGAAGTAAATTCTACGCAGAAGCAAAACGAGGACGTGGCGATTGCGTCATCACCACACGATAAATCATCGTTTTCTGGGCTTCATGAAGGACACCTTAGACGTAGCCTCCGGCTCCTACACACTGACCCTAAAGACTTTGGGATGTACTTGCCGTGATCTCACTTTCGTCAGACGCTGCGTTTCATACCGTACTTCTCGTACCAGCGCAGCGCCCAGTAACAAATAGTTTTTACACCCTCGCTGCACTCCCGTTGTGTGCTTATTTGCACTAATATCATAAATGGCTGACCCCTGCAGCGTAGGAGTAGTTTGATTGTTTCGCGTTGCAGGGGTGACCGGTTCGAGTCCTGCAGAGGGCATGGGTGGTTTCAATTATATATTGTGTTCGCCTTGTGTCGTCCTTACAGAAGATTCAAAATAATCAAACTGAAATGAAATGTTTGCATTGTAAGAGCTGTATTGCTAACATGACCAAATGCTATTTGAAATATATATATATCTTATATATATAAAAATCTCGTGTCACGATGTTTGTCCGGGATGAACTCCGAAACTACTTAACCGATTTTGATTAAATTTGTCTTAATATGTGTAGTTTGGTCCAACTTAAAATATAGGATAGTTTTTATCTCGATTATTGACCTCACTAATTATTATTGCGAATTAAACGTTTGTCATAGGATATTGGTTTGTAAATTCCATAAGTTTCTAACAGATGGCGGTGTGTTAATTTATCGAACCATCCCGTAGATGGCGTTGTGTTTCGATTTATTTATTCTACAGTCTGTTACACACCATACGTGAGTTTCTTGAATTTTAATCGTGCTGTGTGTTGTGTTATAATTATACTATTTTTCTGTGCATCGTTTTTGTGTTATTATATGTAACTACAAAGTAATTACACACATGAAAATAACATTGAAAAAAACGTTACGATAAATTCAAGAACCTGTAAGTATTTCTTACTTGCTTCCCATTTTCTTCTTTTCGTTACGGCCAGCTCTCCACTACTCCTTCATTATTGCACTGTGTTTTCTCTTTCTCTCCTCTGCACCTTAGAATCCTACCATATTCGAAATCTGCTATCGAAATTTTTTTCTTTCCATACTGTTCACTGATATTATTTCGTACAGCAACGCGTGACCGGGAGAGTGTGTTACCGGATATATCAAATAATTACTTAGATCATAACTGGCTCAGTAATCGTGTTATTTTGGCATCAAAAAATTTTGAGGTCGACGAAATTAACTGATGCCAGGTGATCTAATGTCTTTTAAATCAATAGACACTATTGTAGATGAAAATGAAGCCGTAAATTTTCCAACTGAGTTTTTAAATTCTTTGGATATTCCAAGAATGCCACCACACAATCTTCGGTTAAAGAATGGTCACCGATTATTCTTCTTCGTAATTTGAATCCATCTAGATCATGCAACGGTACAACGTTTGGTCATAAAAAGGATCACCGGAAATGTTCTTGAAGCAACTATTTTGACTGGAAAGTTTAAAGGAGAAATCGTCCTGTTGCCACGTATTCCAATGATACCGTCAGAATCTCCAATACCATTTAAAAGGCTTCAATTTCCGATTGGTTTGGCTTTCGCTATGACCATAAATAAGTTTCAAGACCAAACAATGTCCGTTTGCGGCTTGGACTTGGATAAATGCGTGTTTCTCCCATGGGCAGCTATGCCTGCTCACGTGTGGAGAAACCATCAAATCTATTTGTATTAACAAAAGACAGGCTAACCAAAAATAATGTGCACCAATTATTATAAATTGTAATAATTTAAAATAATGAAAATAATTGTTAAAAATGTTTAAAAATCAACTTCATCTCCCTCATTTATAAAAATAAATTTTCAATAAATAAATAATTTATTTTTTATATATTTTAAATTAAGTAATTTGTAATAAAATGTAAATATTAATTTTTATGTTCGTTTGTCCTTAATTTCAGCTCTCCGAAACTCTTTATCAATTGCTTTTGAATTTTCATATCTAATAAAACGTTTTTATCTTTATTAGTGAATATTAATTTGACTACATTAGGTACTATAGTGTATAACCACTGAGTCACAGCAACGCGTGACTGGGTCAGCTAGTATATATATAAATGCTACAGTAACTCTGTCCATTTGTCACGTTTTCGCGACTAAACGGCTAAACCGATTTTCAAGAAATTTGACATGGAAATACTGTGTGCCATTAGAAATAACATACTCTTTTCAGAATAAATAATATATTTCGTTATAACAGTTTGAAAATCTACCGCAATTTTACAGACAGACGGACATCATGCTAATATTTTTGTAATGTTATGTCGATCGCTCGGGCTTTATTTCTCTCGCAGTCAGTTTGTGTAGCTTTTGTGATGACTATCAGTAAAGCCCCGGGACAGACACTGGAAGTAGCGAGGGTACACTTAAACCTGTTTTTCTCATAAACAGTTACATGCAGTTATACGTAACTTACAGCTTTCTTTGTGGAATTCTACCAGTGAAATAATAAATCTACGCTTACGACGTCGTGGTTAGCAGCTAGTAACAAATAAACTTAATTAAACAAATGCAAAATGTCTATTATTTTTCTTTTTTCTTTTACCAGCCATAGATTTTATCCAATAATTATGCCGACGGCTGTTTAAACGGCATAGGCCACTCCATTTTATTGTGTTGCGTAACATATTGTTTTTTCTGTCCTAAATGTTTGCCTGAAGCTTTGATTAAATGCATGACTGTATGTATACTTGTCATGAAATAAAAGCGATGAGTTCCACGGGGGGAAAAATATTAATTAATTGATTGCTAGCAGATGCCCAATAACGCCTTTCGCAAATGGAACACCAAAAGCGTTTGTAATCGCGAAATTATTACGTTCAGTGCAGTCATAAAATTGCTGATAGTTGCGAACTGGAAAACTGTGTTTAACCTAAGGAGGATCATAAGAGAAACACTGCAGCCTTTACACACAAAACTTTTAGTTGTTAATAAAATATGGTTATAATGTATCAGCGATTTTAGTGCTCAAAAATTAATTCTGACGACAGCTCGTCAACGGCGCGGTATTTATACCGGGGTAAGAAGGGAGGCAACGAATGAGGATAAATTCGCTCAGGTCGATTGGAGAGTAATCATTCAGCCATTCGCTATTACTGAATTCAAGAAACCATGGTAAGCCGAAATCCTCCCCAATGTCATAGCCGAACATTAACGATTCACTGGACTTTGTCGTATAACGATGATGTCGGCGTCAGTGTGGTTAACGACTTCCCAAATTACCAAAAAACAGGACCAAACGTATTTTTGTGGACAACTAAGCAAGAACTTTGATGCCGGTTCCTGGAAAACCGAAGCTCGTTGTTCAACGGATGTCAGCAATAAATAAACTTCACCGTTGGAAATCCATTTAAAAAAAAGTGGTCGGGAAACAGCTCTTGTTGCACTTTTTCGTGGAACACAACATCTTGCTGCCGTTCTGCATTGCTCCTTTTTTGGCAGTGACACGACAATATGTCACTGTTTTTAAATGGTCACACTTCTTGATCTCGATTTGTTTATACACAGCTAGTAGCCATATTGTTTAATTCACATGTAGACTACAGTGGTGCCAACTTCATGCTTTAGTTTATGTTATAATATCTGTGTATTAGTTCATTAAAATATCTCTCTGTTTGTCTAATGGTGTCAGTTATTGTGGTTTAATGTTGTGTGTGTGTGTTTTTTTAAATCTTAATATGTCATGTGTATACTTTAATGTTTTGAACAGTGTTCCATTAGTTAAATTATTGAATTCATAAAGCACTTTTTACCTCAGTGCGATGGCTTTATGAATGTGGGAACTTTCCTGGACTGTAAGTAGGTGTTTATAGCGATTGTTAATTTTCAGTATTTTCGTATCTGTCTGTATTTTGGTGGGTTGATGGTTGTGGTCTAATAAGTGTTCGGCAAATGTTGGATGATTTGCTCATGTAATGGCTCTGATATGTTCTTTGTATCTCGTAGTGATGTTCCTATTTGTCTGTCCTATGTATTTTGCTTGAAATTGTTGGCAAGTGATATCGAATATTCCTGATTGCTGGTACTTCTCTACGTCATTGTTAATGTTTAGACCCTTCTGTATTGTGTTATTTGTGTGAAATGCAATTTGAATATCCTGTTTTTTGAATAGTTTGCTAATTCTGTGGAGTGTATTTGTTGATGTAGTTCATTGTGTACCATTGTTTTCAGTTTGATTTAGGGTGCTGGAATGTGTCATGCTGGGAGAGGTCTGTTTTTTAATTTTGGATTTTGGTATTTAGCTGTTCAATCTGTTATTATTATTAATTTAAACTATGACGCAACTAACGTCCCGGTGGCTTTTCCCCATGTCATATAATTACCCCCTTTAATTTTAAAAAAATTTTCTTTAATAGTTAGAGAGTCAAATTCCTCCCCCATTTACTTTTCCAATTTACAGATTTTAATTTTAAATTGCATAAGCCTTTTTGATAAATTATTCATCACTTCATTTGTTAATTTGTCACAATCTCTGACACCCTTACCAACAAAAGATAATTTTCCCATTCCGTTATACATGAAATCGAGAGCAAGATTGTGATCGTGGTTGCCTTTCTCCTTCCATGCACTATTCCTAATTCGTTGACCAATATCCCTCCTAGCTCCATCACCAACATACGCCCTGTACATTCCCAGTACTCTCTTCACCCTTCTCCTTTCCTCCAATGACTCCCAATGCAGCTCCATTATCATATCAGTTTCTGACTAGGTCCTACGATAATTTGAACAAACAAATCTAGCTGCTCTTCTCTGCACTCCCTCTAACTCCTGTATTTGATAACCAAAATGTTGGTCCCAAACTACACCACCATATTCAAACAATGGTCTGACCAAAGTTTTGTAACCCAATCCTTTATGTTCTCTGATACATCCTCTCATCACCTCCTTCAGTAAGTGAAGGATTTTGTAACCTTTTCGTACCAACTGCTCAATTTGCTCTGCCCTGGTGTTATCAAACGTTATGCCAAGGTATTTACACATCAAGCCTTCAACAAGCAATTCTGACCCTGCCCTGTAATCATAATTAGGGGGCGTCTATAAATTACGTGAGGTGTTTTCCGGAATTCCGCACACCCCTCCCCCTCTGGTGAGTCTTAGTGAGATCTGTCGGACCCCGCCCCCCCCCCCCTCCTCTCTAAAATGACGTGAGATTTTGACGGAGACCCCCCTCAATTAATCGACCTCGTAACTTTTTTTTAGGTCTCAAGCACAGTCCTACAAGAATTTCAAAACCACTGGTGACATTTCCGTTGCCGCCCCCCCTTCCACCTTGGTGAGGTTTCGTGGAAATTCGCCGGACACACCCCCCCCCCTATTTCGCCTCACGTAATTAATGGATGCCCACTTAACCTTTAGTTTTTTTATCTATGTACCTAATAAACTGACTCTTCTTGGTATTTATCTTCACTCCATGTTGACCTACCCAGTTAGATATTCTATCCAGGTCACCCTGCGGCTCTTCACAGTCTTCACTTGTTTTGATCCTATTGCATACCATTATATCATCTTCAAAAACATAAATTCTGACTGTAAACCATCAACACAGTAATTCATTACAATAATGAACAGCAACGGTCCCAATACACTGCCCTGTGGCACTCCCATATTTACTTCCAATTCTTTTGGTAATGTATTTGCTACTCTAACACTTTACTTTCTGGCTTTTAACAATTCTTCTACCCAGCAAGTTGTTCTGAGTACTCATTGTTTTTCGCTATTTGTGTGATGATGTATTCTGTTTCATAATCATTACTGGCTCTTCCCATACTTCGCTGGGAAGTTCGCAGTTTTCAGCGAAGTATGGAAAGAGCAATGCTAAGCTTTACAAGAAGAGACAGGAAAAGGGCCGTGCACATACGTTCAATAACCAAAGTGACAGACATCTTAAAAAGAGTCATGACCCAAAAATGGCAATGGGCTGGTCATATTGCTCGCAAAAGAGATGGCAGATGGACTACGGCAGTACTGGGTTGGATACCAAGGAAACTGAAAAGAGCAAGAGGAAGACCCCCGCATCGCTGGGATAGAGACATACGTCGAGTTACAGGCGCGAACTGGAAGAGGGTGGCTCAAAATCGATCAGCCTGGAGAGAACTACTATAGCTCATTGGCTTAAAGAGCCAGTATCCTGAAATAGGGATTGATAAAGCTGTAATAATAATAATAATCGTTTCTGGCTAGTGATATGGTATTTAATCTGTTTAATATCTGCCGGAGTGCTGCCTGAAGGTGGTCAGATGTTTTGTGCATTATGGTGTTTATGTGTGAAGGTTTTATATAAAAGACGGTATTTTCATTTACACAACTTTCTGGCAATCCCCTCACAGCGCGTAAGGAACACTTGTTTGCTTCGGAAGTGAATCCCGAGGTGGGGAATCACTTTGCCGGCGGTGACGGTCCAACAAATTGGTGCCGCCTCCTCGGGGTCCACCCTGGGCCCGCCATAAATCTGTCTGCGCGGGATAATGGCCGTGCGTTACGGACGGTCCGCCTTCTTCATTGTGAGGGGACCGGTCGGGCAGCGTCTATTAGCCGGCGCAGCCTATTAAAATTAAATTTACGGCCCGCGGCTTCGAGCCCGTTCCTCAGCGCTTTGAGGGATTTTAATGGACCTATTAAGTCGATTTCACGCGAGTTAAGCTGTGAATCTAAAGCGATTCCCGACAGTGTCAGCCTTCTTAGCGCTGCGGAGAATTAACTGTGGAATTCCCGCCTCACGGACCTGCTCGTAACTCACTTGCATGAAGTTGCGCATAAGTCCTGCTAGCTCTGTTCTGATACGTCAGTTGGGCAGCATCTAAAGTGTTTATATGTTAAGCTCAAAGACCGAAAACGCTCACTGAGCGAAAAAAAAAACAACCACAACGCTTTTTGCTTTCTTTCAAATGCCCAGAACACGTTATTCAATTTTTTATTTTATTTTTTGTGCCTTGCAAACGTGATGGGTAAGAAAAATCATATATATATATCGATTCGTTGTAAACACAATGAGTTAGATGCTGATAAGCCATTTTCTGTGATTCTTCATAGGGGGCGTCCATTAATGACGTGAGGTGAAATAGGGGGGGGGGGGGGACCGGTGAAATCTCACGAAACCTCACCAACAGGGAAAAAGAGGGGGGGGTGTCAAAGGAAATTTCACGTGAGATTTTGAAATTCTTTTAGCTGGGTAGAGCAAAAAAAAAAAAAAATCTACAAATGATGTGAAAATTGACTATAGGGGGGGGGGTATTTGGTCCAGAAACCAACCTGGGGGGGGGGGGCTATACCACGTTTGGAAGCATTTGGAAGCATAAGGCCTAAACAAAAAGGTCTCAAAAAGTTGCAAGGTAGATTAGTAGGAGGGGGTGTCACCGTCAAAATCCCACGTCATTTTAGAGGGGCAGGGGGGGGGGGTACTACAAGGTCTCACGAAGTGTGACCAGAGGGGGGAGGGGGGTCCGGAATTCCGGTAAAACACCTCACGTCATTAATGAACGCCGCCTTACCCTTCGCGTTACAAGGCTCTAAAAAAGTGAGTCGTCATGTGTGGAGAATGTGACCTGGACCAGACGCGAATTTCGCGTTGTGGGCTTTTTTAGTTATCCACAACGCGTTTTGGCTGGGTTTTTTTAAGTGACATAACGCAAATAACGTGTTGTGGCCGTTTTGAAGAAACGAGAACGCCCTGTGAGCGTTTTTGATCTTTGAGCATTACATTTATATGTATATATGTTAGGCTCAAAGACTGAAAACGGACATTGAGCGAATAAAACGACCAAAAAAGCGTTCTAGTTTCTTTAAAATAGTCACAACACGTTGTGACTTATCAGTATCAAACTCTTTGTGTTCACGACTAATTGGTCCAGGGTGTTTTTAATATATATGATTCTTTTTACCGGTCGCATTACACGTCTCTAAAAAAAAGAAGGGAAAAAATGTAATATGAATCGTCATGTGTGAGGAATTGGATCTGGACCAGACACGAATTTCATATTGGTACCTTTTTTAGTTAGGCACAACATGTAACCCGTTCTGGTTTTTTTTTTTTTTTTTTTTTTTTTTTTTGTAAGTGCCATAATATATATATATATATATATATATTCGCAAACGAGTGAATGCCTTGAATGAATGAATCGTTTGATTTTGTAGCTGCAATATTAGCGGAGGTTGTAGTTGGGTTAAAATGGAGCCTGGACTAGAATAGTCTTGTTACAGAATAAAGCACAAGGAATGTAGTTATTATTAGTAATTAATAAGTTGATTACGACACTCAGAATTGATTTGACGACTAATTATGACGTTTTCGTATACATATATCTGAATGTCATAATCTTTTTGGATGTTATATTCTTATCTTTGGATCTTATAATCTTACTGGGTGTACTAACAATGCCAGCACAGTATGTAAACTCTGTACTATCATTTGTAGTGCAAAATCCTGAACACTTCAATCTTAATGCTGACATATATAGCCATAATACTAGGAATAAATATAATATTCACAAGGATTACAAATCACTGTCAATTGTACAGAAAGGGTTAACATTTACTGGAGCTTCCTTATTCAATGTCTTACCAACAGAAATTAAATGTTATCTACAAAAACCCAACTACTTTAAGTCCAAACTGAAAGAGTTTCTGCTTCGGAATCCATTTTACTCTGTGAAAGAATTTTCTTCTTGGAATTTGGTAACTAAGAATGACTGATAAAATAGTATATATGGTGTATGGAAGGGGAAGGTGACAAAGTTGTCCACAATTACTAAAATGATATATGGTTTTTCTTTCTGTTGAAACTTTTGACAAATGAAGTAATTACACTGTTTACAAAATTTCACTCATATATAGTAACTAACATGGCATAGCATGCACTCAAAAACTGCTGTAAAAAATTATGATACTAACAGGTTTTTAAGTAATTGACTACTTATGAGTTGTGGTAACTGGTTGGTAAGAAAATAACTGGTTGTTAGATGCTGGTAACAAGTTTATACACTGTTCAACATAATAAGTATTAACTAACTCGGGATTGTATTTATAGATTACAGGAAATATTGGTTATACTAATGGGTCGTAACTAACTGCTTGTCAATATATAATAATATTATCAATTATATAGTAATATTGACATTACTAATAAGTGTATGTACTGTTCCACATCCCCGAGATTATTCTCACATGGGATCAAAGTGAACATATCTATCTATCTATCTACTTATTCTCAAGATTCAGATTACCCATACACAAGTTAAAATTATTGCATTGAGGTCTTGTAACCTTAAATATGGTTGGTTTAAACGCCAGTCGTCTGAGAGTTACTCTCCACTAACTAGAGTTACTAATACTTTGTACTGTGGTTATTAAAAAGCTGAGCTTGGTCGTCAACTCGAAGGTTTATTGCGCCGTTCAGAATAAAATATACGTAGCCTGGTATTAGAAGTAGGGTGGTAGTTCCTTTCCTATATTAACCGCCAATCCTTCCGGGTAAATCGTACCTATAGTTTAACATGCCATCCGAACCACGGAAGCGTTCTGCCTCATTTCTCAATACGCAGCATGCTGTCCCAGAGGTGAAGGTAGAGATTAAGCGCCTTTGTAAATCCCTGCAGAGACATGGATTGGAACCTGTGACCTTTCGATCTCCAGTCAGACGCCTTACCCACTGAACCACCACCAGACCGCTTCGATAAGTTTACTGTAAATGACAAAGCGTTAGCTACAGTTTATTTAACATTTAATACATAAACTGTTTCCAAATAAACTTCAGACTCTTCTCCAAGGATTATAAAGACACATTTGATGCCAAAATTTGCATAATTTTCTCATAGAAACATTCCGAACTACTCTGCTCGCTGCAAGTCCAGCAATATATTATAAGCCACAGAGAAGTTTGTTATACCACCTTGCTTCAGCGATTACATCCAGGTTGCGGTTTCTTTTTTTAAGTGAAATTTGTTTGGCCGTGTTAGGGAGAAATTTGTTAACTCTATGCGCTACGCGTAACCAATCAGTGCGCATGCGCCACAACGATGATAATCACGTGACGAGGTCAGACAGGATATTTACATCCAGAGGAGTCGCCATTATTAAACAGTGAAACATGAACCAGTATTTTTAATTGCTTATTTTGTTCATTAGTTGCTTTTTGTTTAAAATTTTGTCATTTTCTCTTATCGCTATTGCAATAAAAGCTATCATTTTCTTGAAGAAAATTTAGCATGTTGTTTACAACAGATGTAGTGTGTTATTTAAGCTTTAAAAAATTATTTAAATTATAAGCCAGAAATCTACATCGAATCAGTCACTTTTGCCTCGCTCAGAAGCTAGTTACTACAGAAATTTTCACTCTGAAACATGCAACAGTCTTCTTTTTTTCTTTTTAGTCAGTAGTCAGGAAACTCGCATTCAACTCGTCATTTTTATCAAGCGCATAAATTGGTTACCAATGATAACTGACTATAAGAACAGTTATTACATAATTTTTTCCAAAACGTTTGAGAGCAATTTACATCGGCATATTCGTCGTGACTAACATGATGCTCATGAAAGCAGCTTATTAATTACTTATAATAATTAAATTCCTTGTGCTTTTTGCTGTAACAAAAATATTCTAGTCCAGGCTCCATTTTAACCTAACTACAACCTCCGCTAATATTGCAGGTACAAAATCAAACGATTCATTCATTCAAGGCATTCACTCGTTTGCGAGTATACAATGTCTTTCGACTTGTTATCTACGAGTCTTTAAGTGGCTAAAAAGTCCAGGTTTAGAATAGCAGGTTCTTTCACAGTGATGGCACACATCAGCACGAGACCGTGAAGGAACGTCTATTCCCAACTTGTCTTGTTCTTTCTTACGATTTCTTTTGTCGGATTCTAATAGTCGTAGTTGCTCTTCATAATGCTGTGAACCACTTGTCGCCATGCAGATCGATTAGAGCCTGCTTCCTCCCAGCTGTTTCTTACGATCGGCTGTAAGTCCAATGCCGTATCGCTTCGTTTGTCCTCCTCTGACCGTTCTTTACTTGCGAATACATTATTTGTTTTGGGAGGCGACTGTTCGACATTCGGATGACATGTTCAACTCATCGACGTTGCTGCATAATTATTATTGCTTCAATGGTTGTGGTATTTACCTCTTCTAGTAGTACGGTCTTGCCATTTTATCTTAAGTATTTTTCTCCGACAGCGTTGGTGATACTTCTCCAGATATTTCAAGTGACTTATGTAGGTATTCCCAGTATCGCAACCGTAGAGTTGGTATTAAAATGGTACTGTAAACTTGGACCATTGTCCAAGCACCGATGTCATGATTGTCAAATACTCTGTTTAAGAGACGGCCGTAAGCTACATTAACATATCTTATTCAATACTGGATTTCTGTATCAATATTTGCCTTTGCTGAGATATTGCTACCGAGGTAGGGAAAATGTTCCACTTCCTATAGAGTTTTTCGTTTGAGTATAATAGATGGAGATACTAAGTTGGAGCTTAGCACTGGTTGGTAGAGGATCAGCGTCTTGGTAGCATTAAGTTCTAGGCCAATTGTCTTGTAAGTTTCTGCAAATACATTTAAAATAATTTGCATTTCCTCCTCTGAGGAAACCCATATGCATATTGAAGTTCAACTACTGAACCTGAGGTTACTTTTGACTTGACTCGTAGTCTGTTAAGATTAAATAGTTTTGCGAAAGTTCTGTATGTAATATGCACACCCGGTGGTATTTTGTCACTAATAAGATAAGGCAGAGTTTCCACAAATATTGAAAATACAGATACAGACACACCAAAACACGTTAAATGCATCCAAACTGCATTTCGTGAAATAACGACATTGTCTACATCAGTATTCCTGGTTCGCATTGTATAAGTTTTTAACTGCAACCGGACTAAACCAGCGCAATAATACATTCACTGTATCACCGTGTAACCTTGAGCCATATTTTCTCTGATATAATAGGTGTAAATACAAAATACAGACTAGGGCTAGATAAAATACTCTAACGAAGTGTGCTTAAAATGTTTTAATATTTCTGATTTGTTTACGGGAATTACTTGGAAAAAGTTCCTATTTACTGTACGAATGCAACAGTGCCTCATCGTTCGTCCACTCAACTGCGAAAGAAACATAAAATAAATATTCAGAAAAAAATACACAAAAAATGGAGGTTTCGGTTCTTGAGCGCGTACAAAACAGTCATATATACATATAACATGTCAAGACGTTACTATTGAAATTGCGATACCAGTTGACAAATTATTGTCGTTCCTTCTTCTCTTAGAAACCTCAGCAGTTCTGCCTGAATCCCATTATTTACACACTTGTTAACTGCACTAATTAATTAATTTAATTGCGATGGAACCACATTGCCAATTACGATTCAAGCCTATTTTCTCATTTCGTGTTTTATATTTTCAGTTCTTCCTACTTTTGAACTATACAAATTTTAATTTTAGATTACCTCCGTGTTTTTGCATAATTAGCCACAACGGTAATGTATTCCAATCCCCAATACCCACATTCAGAAAAAAAAAAAAAAAATTCCCACCCCTTAGGCCTGAAACCGAAATACTAGTTTATATCTACAGTTAAAGCAAATCGTTAAAAGAATAAGAAATAGTGCATGGAAGGGAAAAGATGACCATGACCACAAGCTGGCGCTCGATTTCATGCGTAAGGGTGTGGGAAAATTTTCTTGTGTTGGTAAGGGTGTCAGGGATTGGAAAAAATTACCAAGTGAAGTGATGAATAATTTACCAAAAACGCTTAAGGAATTTAAAATTAAAATTTGTAAATCGGATAAGTAAATGGGGGAGGAATTTAACACTCCAATTATAAATAATAATAATAAAAAATTAATTGCTATAGTCTTCTCGGGTGTCTAGCCGAGTGTTTTCACACGATATTTCGGCGATCTGAAACTCTGTTGCTATCTTCTGATGAAGAGAGAAACTTCGATCTTAAAAAATAAAAATGGGTAATTAGATGACCAGGCAAATTGCCACCGTAGCTTTAGCTCCATTGCAATTAAAATTATTTATAACTTGCTGATACCCGCGACTTCGTACGCGTGGATTAAGAATTTCTTTGCCAGAATTGAATATACAAAGTTTTTGGTAACGAATGATTGGTCCCTAACAACACCGAGTCGGCATGATATGACAGGGAAGCCATCACTATATCATTCTACCGTCGAACCTGTCTCTTGAAGAGAATCAGTTTCCAATATATTTAAAAACAGAAAAGCAAACGATGGTGAGGGGATGTGGTGGGGGGGGGAGGGGAATGTTAACTAAGGGCAGGTTTATTTCAGATTGGTGTTTTCTTCTTTCTTCAGCATTAGCATCCGATTCTTGGGTTCCAATAACTTTATCTGCTCGTGCTCTGCTATTGCTACAAATTAGGACAGTTTACGCCTGCAAGGCATGTCAAAAAAGAAGGTAAAATAAACTGATGCCAGAAACATTTAAGCAGACACAAAGTAATAGGGCAGAGAAAATCTACATCTACACAAAATAATACGTTTTTTCTCTAAATGAGATTTATTAACAAATTATACACTAACATAATGCGCAAGAAGCACACCTTGAGCAACCGACCTAACATTACAGACTAACACACACATCCGTCTCTCTGTCACCATTCGATAAGTTCTCAAAATTTCGTGACTAAAACTGTTAATCATAGAAGAAAAAAAATGTCCTGTGCCATCCCAACAGATTGTCTTGTCAAATTCCGTCAATATCGGTATATGCATTTAGTCGTCAAAACGTAACAAAACTTCCGCATTTATAGTATTACTACCTCGTACCCGCGACTTCGTACGCGTGGATTAAGAATTTTTTTGCCAGAATTGAATATAGAAAGTTGTTGGTAACGAAGGATTGGTCCCAAACAACACCGAGTCGGCATAATATGACAGGAAAGCTATCACTATATCATTCTACCATCGAACCTGTCTCTTGAAGAGAATCAATTTCCAACATATTTCTGTCACCATTCGATAAGGTCTCAAAATTTCGTGACTACAACTGTTAATCATACTGGAAAAAATGTCCTGTGCCCTTCATGCAGATTTTCTTGTCAAATTCCATCGGTATCGATATAGCCATTTAGTCGTCAAAACGTAACAAAAAGACAGAGACTTACTTCCGTATTTATAGTATTATTACTGCGGTTCACACACACACACTGACTGCGAACAACCCCTGAGGGATTAAAAAATTGTACACCTACAGCATTTCAAGACTACCACTGATTCGAACCGGAGACCATGACCCAAACATTAGTAAGCCAGCGCTTTAGCCACTGAGCTACCTGACCGCTACACGGAAAAACAGTAGAGAGACCTCCATATCCAACGAGTCTGTCTATCGCCGTTCGGTAGTATTTCGAAATTATGAGACAACATTAATTATTTATACAGATAATTTTTCAATCAAATGTAGACAGTATTTTTATCCTTGTTTCAAAGAATAAGTGTGCAAAGTTTCATCGAGATCGGATGAAAACTGTGGATTTTTATGAAGAACAAACAAACATACATTCATCTTTATATATATAGATTACAGAAAATCACACCAGAGGGATCAATATAACGTAAAAAAATGTACACCTACAGCATTGCAAGGCTACCGACAATTTGCTTCGCATTGCACCCCTAAATTTGTGATATCTACAGTTTAACATTCAATCCGAATAACCGACGGTCCAGGCGTGACTCTAACGATCAAAAACAATTTTTAAAAACCTTTGCGTACACGGGGATTTGAACCGGAGACCACGATTCAAACATCAGTAAGCAAGTGTTTTAACCACTGAGCTACCCGACCACTGTATCGAAAGGCAATACAGTTACCTAGACATTCAACGCGCCTGTCTATCGCCTTTCAGTAATTTTTCGAAATTATAAGACAACATGTGTAATTTATTCAGATAATTTTTCAACCAAATGTAGACAGTATTTTTCTCCTTGTTTCACAGGATAAGTGTGCAAAGTTTCATCGAGATTGGATGAAAACTGTGGATTTGTATAAAGAACAAGCAAACAAACATAAAATCATCTTTGTATATATAGATAATACTTGCTTCCTGTGTAGATTCAGAAGGACAGGACTTTATCTGTGAATTAATAGCGCAGTCTCAAATTCCTGGCACGGGTAGTTGTCGTGTGAAACTAGTTGACTGCACAGTAGTGTGGTCCAGCAGGGCTGCAGAGAGCCTGGTTTTTTAAGACCCCCCCTCCACCGTGCTATTCCGGGCTCCGCTGACATAACCTATGCCTGTCCCCGCGCCGTCAGTAATCGATAGCGCCATAAATTGCGGGGGCGGAATGCCGGGGGTGTGTGGAGTGGCAGGCTGGGACGTGGTCCGCATCCCAGACTATATCCCCCTCCACGGAACTCGGGCTGCCACTGGTGTTACTGCTCTGCTCTCAGAATCGTTCAGTTACGGCCCAAGGATACTTTGCAGTTCTCCTGATAAAAAGGAAGCAAACCTCATTTCCCTATTCTCTCAGGACGTCGTCAAAGAAAATTATGAAAAGTGAAAACTGATGGCCAATATCACGTTTATCAACATTCCAAGCGAATCAATGTAGCGTAAGAAAGTGATTAGAGTTAGGTTCACAACGTTTTCTATACCACGCTCTCCTTCTCCCACCACACTTTTGACATTCATAAGGTAAATACCTAGTTTTTAATTCTAACCATTTGTTGCGGGTATTAATTTTTTGGAGACATTTATTAGTCTTAAGAAAGATAGGTTACTTTCCGAGTCAAGTGCACCGGAATAACGCCACAGTACTATACTTGACGCTGTGGTGATCTGAAAAAGTCACCATATGTTTTATTAGAGGGGACGATCAAAAATGCCAAGATTTGCGTTTAGTGAATATCCCTATAGCCATCGAATTCGATGACAAAGGACTCCTTCAGGTTGGTGCCGGCTTGTCGGCTGGCGGGAGACACACATTAGTAAGTCCTTGAAGAATGTGCGTTCAGGGAAGGTTGTTCCAAGAGAAGCGAGAGCGGGGACATTGCTGCAGAACGTGGCAGGTGCTGGTCAGTGCTGTTTGCTGCGAATACAGTCTGATGTGTGGACGCTGCAGCACCAATGAGGACTTCACATGGTAATGTACCATCCCTTCTGACTGAAAAGTGTTGATATTTCGCTGCCATAATGATTAAAAACCCAGTGCGACCCTGAGAGCATTGAAAATTGCTTCTTGAGTCTCCCAACATCAATGTAACTTCAGTGAGTTAGCCGGGGAACTGTTTGACGCTCTTCTGGTACAGAATTCCAGAATCAATTCATTCTTAAATATCGTGGATGTCAATTTTGTAAAATTTCTGTTTAAATATGTTTCAATAGTTTATGCTAAAATAAAAATCGATTGTTTTAAATAAATTCTTCATTCTAATATTCAAATGTAAGGCAGAACTCTGTTCCTTCAGTCTTCCTCTTTTGGAATGGTGCCCTTGGAAATATTTTATCTTAATAATTAATTAAATTAAATAAAATCAAAGTTAAACTTATTATCATTACAAAGAGCTCACTCAGATACGAGAGTAGACAGATCATTTCAACGCCAGCCTCCAAGATCGCCTAACGGAGCAGTCCCACTGTGCTATCCGTTGCCCACTCCGTGTATTTCGAGAGGTAGCATGCACCTTGCAGGTGACGTACCCGTCAATACGGCGTGATACTCAGCCCATAGCAAGCGACCGTGCCCCACTTGCAGATCCCGGGGACGCTACCTCGCGGCTAAGATGCGTGACGACGACATTCCACGATGTAGGGCATTGCTGTTATTAAGGCATAACCGCCATTTTAAGCAAATTCCACCAATCTCCCCTCCACTTGCTCCGGAAGCGATCGCTATCATTTCGGATCTGGCGATCCCCTATTTCGCTATCAGGAAAGCCCTAGACCTATGTAACAATTCCTGTAATGAATGCCTTGTATCAGAACATGCCGGCTCATCACAGGTTGTCTCAGACCATCGCCTGTGGGGAAAGTGGAGATATTTGTTGGCATCGCCCCTGGAGACTTACGCCGGGAAGTAGCCACTAGCGTGGCAAGGCTTAAAGTGAAAGAAGACGTCCGACACCCCCTACAGTGCTATACACTTTTTTCTTTCTGTTTTTACAAAAAAAGATTGTAGTTAATTCAGTTTAACACACAATCTCTCTACGGAATTGTCAGTGCAACAGTAAATCACACTTCATATATCGGTACATAAACTGAACAATGTAAACCCATCACTAACCAAAGCTGAATGCTGGAGGCCTAGAGCGAATTCACAAAAACACGAGACGGACACAATTGTACAATATTTCGGTCTAACAATTTACGTCTCGTGATTCACTTTCCGTATCCTCTGTTATTCAATTTGCTTAAAAGCCTTTTCAATAATATCAGTAGCTTCTATACTGTATTATAAACAACAGTTTCCTTATCTTATTACATCACAATGTCATATACCTTACCAGAATAGTCACAATACCTGTCAAAACAGTAATATACAATTCCAACAAGTATAACGGATTTTCTACGTCAGTGATTGGGTAAATTTTCGCCGTTTCTCAGTTAGCTTCAGAATGATCATCAGTATCGCGTGTGCTGAATGTACGTTGGCATTTGTTTCACTCGGACCTGTTCTGTCAGAGTAGACTTTTATAGGTAGCGTTCGGGACCTGACCACAGTCGCAGGTAAGCCACGTTCACGGCTGGGAACTGTAATTGCCCTTGTCACGCCAAAGCCCGTGTGCGTAACTCTCAAAGAGCAGACCGCAAAGAGACGGCGCCAGCGAATTAATAACACCCGACAAGTGTCCTGGAGGCTCCAGTAGCACACGACTGCGCCGTGCAGCTCCATGGCTACTCGCCTCCCACTGCCGAGCCCTTCATTAACTGTCCCATAATTTATGGAATACAATTGTGAAGTATCTCTGCTCTGTTATTATTATTAATATTATGTATGTCTGCCGCCAGCCCTCTGGATATATTGCCCTCAAAAGCTAGTAATGAACCCGCAATTTTATCGGTTCTGCTGTGTTCCATTTATACAGCAACTGTAATGTGGACTTGCAGTTTTTAAAGCTTCGCTGTCTGAGTAGAATATTTTCACTCATGTTGTGAATTTATATATTATATGAATGCAACAAAGTCCACCGTGCCGTCAGACATCAAACCTTCTTTTACTTAGCTGCACATTCTACTTGATAATTCAAATTTTAGATCATACAATTCCTTTGGTTGCGTAATCTTATAAACCGATAAATAATACTTCATTTGTACACCATAAGCCAATAAATCTTTCGTTGGCTGACTCCTCTTGTTATCTGTATCAGGCTTTCCATGGTTTCCACAAATCGCTCAAGGAAAATACCGGGATAGTTCCTTTTTAAAGACCATGGTAGAATTCCTTCCCATTCCTTGTCCCCAAGTCCTTTCCCGCCTCTAATGACCGCAACGTCGAGAGGCGTAAGAAGAAAGTATCAGACTGCAAGGGAATTGGGTTGTTAAACTTTGGCCAGACTATTCCTTGAACATGGTGGTGACGTATTGGACACACATTTTGGGTATCAAATACAGAAGGTTGAAGTAGTTGGAGGTGGTACAAAAAAAGGCTGCTAGATTTTTCTATGGAAATTACCTCAGAGTACAATCAGTAACTGATTGATAAAGCAGCTGGAATATGATTCATTGGAAGACAGCAGGAGGGTGAAGAGAGTTGTGCAAGAGTACAAGGCGTACATTGGTGATGAGGCGTGGAAAGATATTGGCGTAAGAACTAGGAGAGGTACATGTAAGCGATAAGATGACTATCACCGCAGGCTGGCACTCGATTTCAGGCACAAGGGTGAGGGAAGATTTTCTTTATTAGGTAAGGGGGTCAGTGACTGAAATAAATTACCATGATAAACGATGAATCATTTTCAAAAACGCCTAAAGAATTTGAAGTTGAAAATAGCAGAAGGAAAAAAATAGGTGGGAAAAGAGAGAAAATGGGTGTGAATGAAAACTAGTATCGGAGCTAGCACTCCATCTCAATTGAATTAAATTTTATTCAATGTCCATATCTTACATGTCGCTTCACCAAAGCTGGCATTGCCAAACATACTCCCTGGTTCCATAGCAATCGCTTGGCTGCCTTCTGTTCAAAATGATTCCTGTTGCAGTAAACTTATCAACATTCAATTTAAAATATCAGATAGCCTACTTTACAAGTTGCAAAAATTATTGATACTGTACGTTTGAAGCGACCTCTTTTTGAAGCAATCGGTAAAACAAGAGTATTACACAGACAGTGAAATTTTGGTACCTCATGCAGAAATTCAGATTTTTTTTTTCTATTTTTTTTAAAGTGAACTGTGTTAAAACTGGAAATCGTGATGACTAAACTGAAAATTGAGCTATGAAATACGATATAACGGTATACTCTCTTAATTTTCTAAAATGCTCTCCGCTTTAAGTAGTTATAGCAACTGCTTTAACAAAATATCTTGTGAATCAGACAAATATTTGCCCACATTTAGTAGTAATGCGATTTTTAAAAGATTATAGTCCTTACTATCGAAGTCGAGCTCTCCGGTTTTAGCGTTTAACGTGAGGTTAAGTGCAAAGAACACACCCTCGCTACATTTTCTTCTAGGAAATCCCCTTTCTTATATCTCTGTTGGAACCAATATCAACATATTTTGTCCATCTAATAATTTATATCTAAAATACGGAGGCAGAAGAATACTTTATAATCTTTATAAGAATCAAGTAGTTATAATAAAAGTAGAGAATCATGAGAGATAAGCTTCAGTTAAAACGGGTGTGAGAAATGGTTGTAGTCTATCGTCAATAATATTCACCTTGTATGTAGAAAAAACAATAAAGTATGTGAAAGAAATATTTGAATGTGGCGTAAGTGTTGTAACGAACGCGTCTTGTGACCGTTAGTTACATTAATAAGCTATATGTTTATTATTTAAAATGTGGAATATTTTAGTGGGTATTTGGGCGCAGTGTACATTGTACGAGTGTGGAGCGGCAGATCTGAGGAATGCCAGCAGGCCGGTTCCTAGAATTAGCGAGGGGAGAATAGTGAGTGCCTAATGGAGGGGAGATTTGTGCTTGCCAGGTAGACAAACAGGATGATCGGCGAGAGTTTTTTTTTTTTTGCATGTGGCACGACGAACGAGGGAAGAGATATTCGATGCCGGACAGCCAGCACGTTCAGACGATGTGATTTCTGGACTGTCTATTCGTGAGTGGGACTGTTGCTGCTGCCTGGATCCGGACACCCGCTATTTTGTTTGAGCAGATGAGCTCAGGCAAAGGACGACATCTGAGGAACTGTGCTACACTGGTCCATAGCAGAGAAGACCGTCATCCAAAAAAAAAAAAAAATTGTATCGTTCTGACCTCATTACCTGATTTAAAATTATAATTAATTTTATTATTTTATTTTATTATCATGAAAGGTAGAACTTGCGTGAATACTTTATACGAGAAATCACAAATGGTTTTATTTCAATTAATCACGTGACATATATAACAAATTAGTTAAAAATAATCAGTTGTCCTTTTGTGGGCGCCAGGGTATTTTATATAAAATACACAAAAGTTAAACAGTAATTGAAGCCAACATTTGACTTCACTTCTGAAAGAGATGTTTGCTCCGGGCTATGAGAGTTCTTATCTGCAGGGTCGTAGCTGGGCAATGCTATGAACTTGAAAGTCTAGCTAGCACAGTGTCCTTCATTGGCGATGTATAATTACCGAATGTACATGTCTGCCGCCACACATTGGATGACGGTCTTCTCTGCTATGGACCAGTGTAGCACAGTTCCTCAGATGTCGTCCTTTGCCTGAGCTCATCTGCTCAAACAAAATAGCGGGTGTCCGGATCCAGGCAGCAGCAACAGTCCCACTCACGAATAGACAGTCCAGAAATCACATCGTCTGAACGTGCTGGCTGTCCGGCATCGAATATCTCTTCCCTCGTTCGTCGTGCCACATGCAAAAAAAAAAAAAAAAACTCTCGCCGATCACCCTGTTTGTCAACCTGGCAAGCACAAATCTCCCCTCCATTAGGCACTCACTATTCTCCCCTCGCTAATTCTAGGAACCGGCCTGCTGGCATTCCTCAGATCTGCCGCTCCACACTCGTACAATGTACACTGCGCCCAAATACCCACTAAAATATTCCACATTTTAAATAATAAACATATAGCTTATTAATGTAACTAGCGGTCACAAGACGCGTTCGTTACAGTGTTCAAGGAGGAAATAATCAGTATGCTACGATTTGCTGATGTCATTGTCTTATTAGTAGAACGGCTGAGGATACTGAGAAGTTACTGAGTGTCATGAAAGTTTTGATGTGTATTTGGATGTAATTCTGGAATCAATCACGCCTTAATAACTGAACATATTTAAATGAAATTTGGCATGAAGTCAGTTAATTTTGTGTGAAGTGACACAGAATAGATTTTTTCCTGCAAAAACGCATAGTTCTTTTAGAAATTGACATTAATATCAATTTTCAAACAACAAAGAGTTTCCTACTTCGTAGATAGCCGTGCCACGTTTACTCTTTGCTTTTTACATAAATCGCAAACACTACTTTTCGGAAATAAAAGCAAAACCTTCTGACGTATGGAAGTTTGTGTTTAGTTTAAAAGCCATAAAACCGACGCACTTGACAAATAATAGTTTGGAAGCAGGAAATATAAATCTGTACTTAACCTTAAATTAAAAAAAAAAGGTAGGTACTGTTGTTAAGTTCGCAAAGAGATGTTTTCATTTGCTTACACAAAGTAGTATGAAATCTCAAATATTGCACCATAATTTCGTTCGTGATATATGCTTCATAATAAATATGAAAAAATCAAAGCTTGAAAATAAAACCCCGTAAAACGCTAAGAGTATACCAGCACAAAAGTCGGTTCACTAAAAGTGCAAAATGGTCGTGCCCCAAATGTCGTATTTATAAAAATGTAAAGGATTCAATTCTATCTCGGTTTAATTTATTTTTTTTTTTTTTTTTTTTTTTTTTTTTTTTTTTTTTTTTTACTATATAGTCTCTGTATTACAAATTATTTTTGCCGAAATTTATAACTTAGCTAACCCTTTGTATTTTTTGTTCAGATTTTTTTTACAAATAGTAGAGACTATGATTCATGAAACAGTGCTTTTTACTTACTGTTCAATATTCTGCAAATATTTATCGAATGCAACACCTAAAATGAATGTATTCAATGGGCTAATGTAGAAACTTATTGTTTCATGAAGCAACACTGGAAGTCGTTTACAACACAAGACACCTTATTTGCATGGAGCATATGAAAGCTGCTTACTTATTACTAATAATAACTAAATTCCTTCTGCCTTATGCTGTAACAAAAATCATTCTGGTCCAGGCATCATTTCAACCATACCACTATCTCTGTTAATATTGCCGCTACAAAGTGAAACTATACGAACACACCTCAACATATTAAATACAATTATACACCTTACTAAATCACGAGCAGAAACAGTCACTTTATCGAGATGTTAACTTGGCCAGCAAAATTAACGATAGTTGTCTTAGAGTTGTAGAGAATTATGGACTTTCCGTTGTACACTGTAAGTTACAAGCATCTTAGTATATTTTTTAAAAAAAATTACGATACTCCAATAACTGTCATGATACTGATGATATAGTTCATGCGGATGAATGTAGTTTCAGATGAATTCAGTATTTAATTTACTGCGTTTTTACGAGCACCACATTGCCAACGTCATTATTCGGGTTCATTTAGTATCGCGATCTGAAATAATGAGTCAACTTATTTCGCCATTCATAACGTCACTAACATGCAATAGGCCCTATAGTGAATGTATTAACGCGCAAGTGATAGAAGCTTTGATTTTATAGCTGTAATATTATCTGAGTTTGTGACTTGATTGAAATGCAGCCTGGGCCAGAATGAAACATTATTAGTTATTTCAAGAGCGCTATTTTAGTGATGTCATGTGAAGCTTTGTTCCGATATTGTATCAAAAGTTTCATAATAAGCGTGGATGATTTAGCAGAACACGTGGCGTTGACCGATGTAAATTTTTAAAATTTATAAATGTTTTATTCAGATAGTGCAGTGGCAGACAAGCGGAGTGGTAATTGCCGATAAACATTCAATTGTGTTGCCAGATTGAGAAACCAATTATGAAGAAAGAATCAATTACTACTTTAACATTCGAATTTATAATTTAGCGCAGAATTAATGGATCGAAATGAATGAACTACAGTAAACTGGTCTACAGGCAATTCAACTGTTTCCACAGATAGAGAAACCATTACCACAATACCACTGATCATTATGGACAAAAGAATCAATTACTACCATACTTACTACTATAATTTGTAAATTTCTGTTGATGGAACCAATACATTCTTCAATATTCAAAGAGCAAATTAAGTTCTCTTTTTTTAAAGGTTTTTTTTCAGATATTCAGTGCATATCAAAATATTCATTTTTAGTATCGCAATTTTTTCAACGCAAATGAACGTTCTTGTGCCACATAAATATTTATCTGCTGTTTGTATGTTAGTATTTTGTTGTTGTTGATATTTATTCGATTCCAGCAATGTATTGCTAATATTTTGACGTTTTGAGCTTCCATTAATTAAAACTATATTCATTTTTATCCGCGAGATGAAATTAGTAATTTTAAGAGATGCTGGGTAAACGAAATTCAAATCTTTCAAAGAAATGTAAGAAAACTAGGGCTATGAAAATAGCCAAAACCCAGGAGACAAATCCTCAATATTATATATACGGATATATTGAACTGAAAATACTCCTAACAAATAGAATATTTTTATTGTTTTAAAAATTCAATGAAGAAGTTGTGGAACATAAATAAATTTTTGTTATTTTATTGCAACCTTTATTACTATTATTACTAATGAAAATAGCTTTAAAATAAATTGTATGGTCGTTTTGACCTGGTGACAAGGCATCTTTGCGTCTCCGCAGTCAGCCCCTTTCGTAGTCTCTTAACGTAACCCAGTAATCCTACCGGACATAGAGGACCCACAGTTCAACACGGAATCAGAACCAAGTGAGCATTCTGGCGTAATTCACATCACACAACATCCTATGCCAGAGGTGAAGGTCGCGCTAAGGACCTATGAAAATCCTCGCCGAGACTGGGATTCAAGCTGGGGACTTTTCCATTTCCAATTGGACGCCCTAATCACTGAGCGTCTAGACCTCTCTAGAAAATCTTATATTACAACACTCTTCAACGCGGACGAAGTCGCGGGTAACTGCTAGTAGTAGAATAAAACTAAAAAATGGGTCCGAAGCGATAGAAGAAGTTAGTCAATTTTGCAACTTAGGCAGTAAAATTACAACCGGCGCCTGAATGTTGGATGATGTTACAAACAGAATAACACTAGCGGAAAGAGCTTTCACAAAAAGAGAAATCTTTTGGTTTTAAATATTGATCTACGACTGAGAAAGAACTTTTTAAGAGTCTATGTGTGGAGCACAGCACATTATGGCAGCGATGCATAGACTTTAGGAATACCAGAAGGAAGGAAAATTGAAGCATTTGAAATGTGGTTCTATAAGAGGATACTGAAAATTAAGTGGACAGACAAAGTATGAAACGAACGAGTTTTGGAAATAATGAGTGAGGAATGCAGTCTGTGGAAGAGTCTTACAGAAAGAAGAGACAGGCTGGTAGGTCATATTTTGAGACATGCTGGATTGGTTTACTTGTTATTGCAGGGAACAGTCGAGTGTAGGAACTGCAGAGGAAGACAAAAGGTTAAAATATTTGAAGCTCATAATTGAGGACGTGGGTTGTAAGGTGTGTGTTGATATAAAACGATTAGCACAGGATAGCAAGGTATGGAAGATTGTATCACACCAGTAGAGACTGATGACACAAAATATATATTTATATACATATTTATTGTTACTTTATTATTATTATTACCGTTTCACCGCGATGACACTGATTCACACTTAGAGAGTTATTACGAAACTAAACTAAGCGGTTAAATACCAGGGCCCCAGACATAGTGCGTGGTTACTGAGGCTGTCGATAGCTTTGTGCGGCGCAAACGTTTCCGGTCGTGTCCTGCTGCACGTCTGTCAGCATGCCCGCTGAGGTCACAGTCGAGGAATGCGTCAGCGAGTTTCCAGGTCACTCAACCGAGGGGGTGGGGCAGCCTTCTCCAGAACACTGGCGCCTGTTTGTTATGAATAACGTGACCATACGTCCCGCTTTGGGCGGAACAGTCCCGATTTCAGGCTGTCTGTCCCGCTGTCCTGGCGGGAGTAAAAAGTCCCGCTTTCACAGGAAGAATGACAATTAAATATATGACGATGCGGTTTTTGCCGCGGGGTGATCGAGTCCATTGCTGATCACGCAAGGATTTATTAGCAGCAGCCAAGATATGGAAATGTTCGACGAGTTTTTGCTTATTTCCAACTACGTCTCTGATTAAAAAATCACTAGCTGGAACGCTGATAATGTTGCTGCTGAAGACTGTTGGGCGGAATTATTTCAAACACTTCCTTAGAAACCCTCTTAGCTTTACGAACTTTCATATAACTGTTGAGTAGCCAACTCACCTGTCGAAAGAGATTTTTCTTTGATAAATAAAATATGGAAAAATGACAAAACGCGGATAACTGTCGCAGTATTGATACCCATTTTGATTATCAAGACTAACATCAACAAATCACGTAATTAACTCCATTCCTTCGTGAAAACTAGACCCGATATTTTGAAACTGATTTTTTTCGCCGATAAATGTAAAACAGCTGGCTAGTTAGTCGTTAGATGTCAGACACTAAGGCTAAGTAACTCAGCTAGCATGTAATACTTTCTCCTTATTAGAAGCGTTCTTAGTTATTTAATAAAAACTAATAAATATGAATTTTTATATACAAAATGCCTACTGCCTCCCGCTCTGACGAAAAAAAAAAATCCTCTGACCTCCCGCTTTGACGAAAAAGATAAATGGTCACGATAGTTATGAACCAATATGTCTTACCAATCTTATATTTCCTGCTGATGGCTTAGATTCAAATCAATGCTATTGTTGATCCAGACATCGACAAATATTCGCGATCACTTTTTGGAGCACACAACGATTACTTATTAAATGGAGATAATAGAAATTCCTTCTTCTTTTCTGACCTTAGCGCTTTGTAATAATACGTAATTATTTTAAGCCTTTTCTTCCAAACTTTCTTGTTGAAGTAATAAAACAACAATACTAATAAAAGGTAAGCTTGGACACTGTTCCGCCACGCACTCGCTCTTCCGTGGCGGGATGACAAAGTTCAGAGATGCTTTCAGTCACGTGTCCATAGATGTCCTATTAAAGCTAGCTTAACAGACATATTGTTTATTTGCGTTTCTGTAATGGTTCAATAAGTTTTAAATTGCAAACCAGCTATAAAAGAATGTATATAATTCCAATAAATCCATTTATTACTTACTAGCTTTGCCCAGCATGCGTTGCAATGCCTATTTTTATTTCTCAAGTGGGTACGCATTTCGAAAACAGACAAATGAACATGTAACAAATAACTGAAAAAAGTGATTTTCATCTTTTAAATTAAAATTGAAAAAGTTTATTCTGGTGCTTTGGGTATGTGTGAAGAACATTGACAAAAATTAAGGGGGTGGAAAGGGGGAGAGGGGTTGAGTTTTAGCAAATGAAATGTATACAGCATTTTTTCTGTTTGTTTTAAAGTTGTAGTGTATCGCTGCACTATATGAAAATATTTACCATATGCTGGACTCCTAGCTCGTACAGATGGACAGTGCAAACAAAGGCTGTGGTATGTGACCTTGGGGCAGGTAGCCGTAGAGACACAAGCGTGGCCGTTAGGGTGAGGGTAGAGAGTACAGTAGATTGCCAGCTGTGTGCGTCGCTAGCGAACTACAGAACATGATGTGCGGCGACTAGTGTTAGCACGGTCTGTGGTGGTGCTCTATGTTACATGTCGTCATCGGAGTGGATGACGCAATCCGACGGCCAGCAGATGGACCATAGCCTGGGAATACTACTGGAAGCAGACTTGGCGCCTTCTGCTAAATGGTAACTTCACAGAGATGTTGATAATCACCGCAAAGAGTTGTCGTATTGATAAACCCAGTGTCGCCCTAGAGACTCTCATCGCCCCACTGATCATAGTGAACGGACTTAAAACAAAACCCCTGAGAACTGATAGATAATGAACATATTGAGTTACAAGTTGATTTTTCAATCGTAATTGAAAGTAAATTTGTAATAAATGTTAATGTCAAACGCACGTGAAACGGTGTTGCAAACATGTAAAGTAACGTCCCAATTCCCCTTCTCAGAACTTTAATTCAATAACAATATTTTTTTTGCTAAAATAATTAAATTAAAAGGTAATTTAATTCATAAAAAGAGGGAGTACAAGCTGTACGCATCAAAGTACACCTCTGAAAAGTTCCGTCGATATCGGATAAAAATTGTGTATGTGTATAAGAAAACATTGGCAAAAATTATGGGGGCGGAAAACGGAAGAGGGGTTGGGTTTCTGAAAATCAAATGTTGACAGTATTATTCTGTTTATTTTAAAACATACCGGTGCAAAGTTCCATATAAATTGCATAAAAAATGTGGGTTCGTACAAAATTAAGGTTTGTAAAGGGGGAGAGGGAGTTTTTTTTTTCAGAAACATTCGGCCGCGTGCACGCAATAACTGACCAAAGCTTCATCGTAATCGGATGAATAGTGTAGGAAAGCATAGAAGATGAACATACCAACAAAAAAACATCCATTTTTATATATAAGATTAATTGCGTTTTATTTATTTATATTTGTTCGATATAAATGTTTTCTTGTTTTTTCTGTCCGTAGATATAATTGTCAAAATAAGATAAGAAATATTTTTAATGTTATCAGCGTTCTTTAACGACAGTTCTGTTTGTTTATCGAACTGCGAAGAAATATATTGCGGGAACACTGCATTCAACCGGTTATTTTTGACGGTTTCAAAAACTAGTTATTTTACTTAAAAAAAAAAAAATGCCTACGCAACTGTTGTTAGAAATTTTATAAATTTCGAACGCAGCTTTCCTCTCGTCGAATTATTTGTGGCGAAAACAAAAGAAGGTCGCCCATTTGCCCTGAGCGAGGGCCCGATGCAATTTATTTTGCCACGGACCCTGTAACATAGCAGTTCATAATATTAGAAATTAAAAGCTTAAGGGGAAAAGGAAAAAGAATAGCAAGTTGAATGCTCAAATATGTTTAGAAAAGATAGTAGGATCTCTGAAGAAAAAAAAAGAAGTAGTGAGTTGTGAGAGAATTGTTGGTAGAAAAGTCGACCGAGCAAGACAAGATTAATTTAGCAGCGGATTGAGTTTTAAAATATTAATAATAGCTGCATAATGAGAAGTTTCGAAACATCATAATAGTGGAGTGAAAACTGATTAGATCTTGAATAGAATCCAACTTGCAAGTCGTCGGGTCAAACCTAATTCAAAATTATTATAAACACGGTCAAAGGATGTTGGTATTGGAGGATTTTAGGCAGAACAAACTGAATGAAATAAACTGCAAAAGATTACTATCTTAATGTCTGTCTATAAAAGCCATTTATTTAACATACAAAAATCGACAAAAATAATGACAACCCCAATCGGTTACGTCACTGCTAAGAACGTGTGAGGTACACAACCTCACATTTTGTGATTTTGACATTAAAAAAGCTATTTTTTTATTTAATAATTGTACTTTTATATGATAACTCTTAATTTTAAGTTCCAAGGTCAAAGTACGTCCAGATGAATATAATGAGATCTCTGGAAAATAAAGAACAGTCGGTATAGAGTTGAAGAAAAGATTTGAAAGGAAGAGGACGAGTTGGTTTTGGGAAAGAATATGTTTTAAGGGAAAAGATGAAACAAAATGGCTCGATGGAGAAGCCACAAGAATACTGGCTGGATTAAGAGGAGGAAAATGTTAGCCTGAGGGCAGAAGGTTTAGGGTTTTGATAAAGATAATGGAATGTGACTTTGGAAATGATAATTGTTTTGTTTAAAGAAAAATGTAGGATTATGCGATAAGTAGAGAGTGTTTTATTTGATATTGAGATTCAAATATAGAAATAGACAAAGGAGTTGATTTAAAGTTTGTATAGTAAGAATTTGATTAATAATAATAATTAGATTTACAGCGTGAGTATGAAATAAAACCAGCAACGGACAAAGAGGGATTAAGGAAATCCTTATGGTCTGGTCTGGTGCAGGAAATATAAGCAAAAAGTATTATTTTAAAAGTATGATAAAGTAACAATCACATGTGTTCTCTACAAAATAAGGGAACGAAACAAAGGGGCCCGAGTATCCTAGCGGTGGCCCTGTCACTTTTTATGCTTCATTCTTTTCTTTGACTTTCAGAAAGATAGGAAACAAGTTTTATAACTGGTGACTTTTGTGCGTTGCAAACGTTTAGTAACGTAATTTAACTATTTTCTCTTCGTACACAATTGAAATATGTTTGACAAGTACCCTACAGTAAGCATCAACTGTAAGTAGGCATGACTTTAATCTGACACATTGACGAAGGCAAAGAGTCCAACTAGAGAACTGTGAAGTTAAATACTTACTTTCCTAAAAGAAAAGGAAAGAAAAAATATGTTATTTGAGGCATACTCGATATTTAACATGTCGACGATTTAAATTATACTCATGGTAGGTTGGTAATAATCACCGAATCCGGTGGGTGAGGTGCAACGCTCTGGCATGGCATGGGTTCGAATCCCCGCACGCCCATCCGCATTTCGACTTTTTGTGACTTTCCGAAATCATCCCAGCAGAATTACAGGAGAGTTCCTTCTAAACTACATGGACGAATTCCTTGCCTTATGTCCGTTTTCCCCTCCAATCACATCAGCGTCGACAAGGCGTAAAGCTATAAGCAAAAAAATCTTAAACGAAAGAGGAACCCCTACGTACAATCTCGTCTTCAAGACGAAACTGACAAAGCATATAATGTCAATGTTTTTTCGATATAGTATCAAAATGTTTTCAATAGTCTTACTTCTAGATTGAAATCTTATTAAACTGCAACCAGAGTTGGAAGTACATTCACGCAACCTCCAACCCATTACCAGGCGTCTCTTCTATTCAGATAGTTCCCTACTCATTCCAACTCCGAAATTGGAATTTTGAAGCAGAATGCTTATTCCGCGAACTTGGTCTTTGAACGTGATATCGCGAGCACGTTGCTGCTGCAGAGAGTTTGAGGGCAGCACATGTGACCCGAGGTCATTAAAGTTGCACCGACTGAGCTGTGGAGTTCTGTATCCCGCAGGGATACAATATGGCTGCGAGGGGTCGCTCCCCAACATCCGGAATGGATCTACACAAACTATCCAGTTTCGGCTGGGACAATACATTCAGCACATCCTTACAAATCATAGCCCGCTTCCTGGTCTACACGGAATTTGCTATTTGTGCTATTAACACACAGATAAACTAAAAAAATATTGGCTGACTAGGAGAAAGCATAGGAGCGTCCCTGTTTTTCCTCTGTTCACGGTGAGTTTTTCGACTGCGAGAAGGCTTGTTAAATGGAAAGATTCTATTACGTAATGATTTATAATTAATTTAATGTAATTGCGATTAAGTGCAAGCTGCAACAGCAATTTCCCTACACATATATACTTCCCCTTTCTTGTACTTGCTTACTTTTGCCATCTATGAATTTTAATTTCAAATTCTTTCAGCGTTTTTAGTAAATAATTCATATCTTCCATTGGTAATTTTGTACCTTACTTCCGAAAGAAATTATTCCTACACCCACTTGCCTGAAATCGAGAGCCAGCTTGTGGTCATGGTCAGGGGCGGATCTAGGATTTTGGTTTGGGAGGTTCTTGAGCGGACTTTGGTTTGGAGGGGGGGGGGCCTTGAGTCGGGCAAAGGGTAGTATTTATAGTCTCCTCAAGCCTCGAATCCGTAGAGCAAAAAAAAAAAAAAAAAAAAGTTTCCAAAATTACAATGTTGGAGGTGGACCCTAGATACTTTTGGCGGGGGGGGCTTGAGCCCACTAGCCCACCCCCCCTCCCTCCCTGGATCCGACCCTGGTCATGGTCATGGTTTTAGACTGTTCTACATACCCGAGAATGTTGCCATTTGGGATGGAAACAAACAAATCAAATCTACAATCGTTACATTTGGCATTGCTACTTTACTCTTTATGAAAAAGTTCATATTAAGGACATGAAATGAATGCTGCTAATTTTGTTACTGCTCTTATAAAAGACTGACAGTCAAGGGTAGCTGTGATATATCCTGGCAGGGTAGCCAAGATGTGAGCTATCCAAATGTAAGCAACCAATTATCTTGGAAATAGTCAACCTATTGTGAGCTAACCACATCGTTAGTGGATAACGGAGTGTGATTTAGACGGGATCAGCCCAATTCTCGTCTCTCAACACATGCAGTCCGTTAGCTCTTGTAGTTCTAATTACGATTTTCTGGCATATAACCGACAAACAAATTGAGAGGTATTATTACTTAGCCTAGAAATGAATAAATCACTGTTTAGGTCGAAATGCTACTAAATTTAATAAATACAATTCCTTGAAAAAACTTTTAAAACTCTTGTATTACATTCAAACAAATGTCAAATACATTTACAAGCTATTTTAGCTAATGTACAGAGCGTATGGCCTCGCGCCAATGTACCTTCTACAAGCGGCTCGACACACACACACACACTACCCCGCATGTTGTCTGCTACAACGCAGGCGCTCAGTCAACAATCGCTACTCCCGCAAGTGTGCTGGCCATCGTCAACGATTGTAACTTAATGCTGCCCCATTTTAGTAAACAAACTACAGTCTTTGAAAACACAACAATATTACTAATCAAGATACAAAGTTTAATACAATTATTGAGGATACTTATAATTAATAGATGCAACATATTTCAATATTAGTAATAATAATAATAATAGTACATTATTATTAATAAAATGATTGAGGGGTGGGTCTAGTCGTAATGTTACTAAGCTTAATACGAGGTTCATTTTAAGTCAAGATTAATTCAAAATATATAACCACTAGACGATACCTGTGATTTCGTTCGCGCGAACTTACAATTTCATTGCCAGAATTGAATATAGAAAGCTGTTAGTAACTTAGGATTGGTCCCAAACAATACCGTGTAAGCATAATATGACAGGAAAGCCATCACTATATCACTCTACCGTCGAACCTGTCTCATAAAGAGAATCAGTTTCCAATGTATTTAAAAACAAAACAAAAAACAAACGAAAGTGCGGGGATGTTGGGGGGGGGGGGGTTTGTTAACTAAGGGAAGCTTTATTTCGGCTTGGTCTTTTCATCTTCAGCATGAACATCCGATTCTTGGGTTCTAGTAACTTAAGCTGATCGTGCTCTGCTAGAGCTACACCTTAGGCCAGGTTTACGCCCGCATGACATGTCAAAAAAGAAGACAAAATAAACTGGTGCCAGAAACATTTAGACAGACACAAAGTAACACAATGATACAGTGCAGAGTATATCGACATCTATACTAAATAAAGCGTTTTGTCTCTAAACGAAATTTACTAACAAATCATACACTAACAGACTGCTCGAGAAGCACAGCTTGAACAATCGACGTAACATTACAGACAAACGTACGCATCCATCTGTCTGTCGCCATTCGATAAGTTCACAAAATTTTGTGACTAAAACTGTTATTTATCCCGAAAAAAATGTACTGTGTCTTTCCCACAGATACAAAGTATTTCCTTGTCAAATTCCATTAATATTGGTATAGCCATTTAGACGACAAAACGTAACAAAAGAGACTTACTTTCGCATATATAATATTATTAGTGCAGATCACACACACACACTGACTGCGAGAGAAACAACGGCTGAGTGATCAATATAGCGTAAAGGAGTGTACACCTACAGCATTGTTAGACCGCGTAAGATTTGCCAAGCATTTCACCCCTAAATATGTGGTATTTGCAGTTTAATATTGAATCAAAAAAATTGATTGTTCAGGCATGGTTCATACGATCAAACACAATTCTTAAAAATCTTTGCCTCCATCGGTATTTGAACCGGGGATTATGGTCCAAACATTAGTAAACAAGCACGTTAACCACGGAGCTAGCAGCCCATAATGCTGCAACATACTACAGAGTCTTACACATCCTAAGCGTCGTTCGATGTTAGTTTCGATAATTTTTCAAAATTAGATAACAATATGTACTAATTATACAAAAAAGTATCATATGTCCATCCTAATGCCAAATTGCATCTCCTTGTCAAATTTCATCACTATCAGATTAGCTGTTTAACCCAAGAAACGTAACAAACAAACAAACAGACAGAGCGACATAGTTACTTTCACATTTATAATATTAGTATAGATTCATTTTCTGATGAATATGCTGCTGCCTAATAATCTGAGTTGAAGTCTAAGAAATGATTACTATTATTTTCCAGCCGTTTCATCAACACCGAAATCGTTTTTCGGTGCATTTCACGATTACTACTGCTGATATTAAGCAATGACAATTTGTAACAAAAGAAAAATATCTTATACCGTGCCATTTTGCAAAAGCAATTTAATTTAAATGCAAATGAAGATGTAAATTAGATTTTTTTTCTGGCTGTACATATTCGATCGATGGAGGTCGTTCTCTTGGACCAAATGAGATAGACAGATGTTTTGAAATAAACAATGACGCCATGTTGTTTGTGCCGCTAGATAACGGAATGAATATGGCTGACCTGAATGTTGCAGCAGAGATATCTTCCGCCACTCACAAGATGATCAACAGCGTTGAATTAGAGGTTTCACCTGTGCGTTTCTGAATTTCGCTCAACTTTAGATTTCAGTTACAAAGGACACCTTTGACCTCGAGCGCTCGGAACCATGAAGGAAGAAAATATATGGAGGAGAAATGACGTTAAATCTGTGACGCCGCATCTAAACTCTCGGCTGATACTGCGCATGCGCGGTGGCGGCAGCGGCGATATTGGGAATCCATTCAAATGCAAAGTACACATTGTGTTTGATGCTGTGATTATTTCATTTTATGATGTGTCTAAGTTTTTATAATGCCATCTTGTGCCGTCTAGGAATCTTGATGAAGCAAACGATGTTGTTTTTTTTTTTTTTTTTTTTTTTTTTTTTTTGTAACAGTTTAACGTCCCTTTTTAACAACGTGGTCTTTAGAGACGGGAAAGGATGGGGGCAAGGAATGGGAAGGAATTCGGCCATGGCCTTTTGAAGGAAGCATCCCGGCATTCACCTGGAGTGATTTGGGGAAACCATGGAAAACCCAAATCTGGATGCCCGGACGGGGATTCGAACCGCCGTCCTCCCGAATGCGAGGCCAGAACGCTATCCGTTACACCACCACGCTCGGTACGATGTTGTTACCCCAAATGCAGTTTGCGATTCAAATACGCGTGTGTGAATGTGTCTACATAGTTTGATTCTGTAGCGGCAATTTAGTGGAGATTGTGGTTAGGTCTAAATGCAGTCTGAATCAGAATGGTTTTGTTGTTGCATATATAAGGGACAAAGAATTTATCTATTATTGTTAGTAATTTCATGAGAACCATGTTAGTGACAAAACGTGTATCGCGTTGTAAACTACTTCCAGCTATTCCCAATTAAGCTTACGATGTATGGTAACAAGGTAACTATTTTTATTCTGGTCTAGGCCACATTTCAACCTAACCACAAGTGGTAGTAATAAAACTGAAATATCCATTCTGCATGTCCACCATGTAATTCATTGTGGCATTGGCGGAATTAATTTTTGGTCCAGGCCGAATATCAACCCAATCCCCTCAATTTGGAGACAGTATATCCCGAAAACTAAGCAAGATACAGAAAAATTTTATTCTTTATTTTCGATTTGTCTCGTCGTGTTACAAAAGAATCGATCATCAAATTTGACTTTTGCTAAATTTTTCTTCTGCATTTCAACTCGAGACACTTCACTTTTGATACAATATATCTCGAGAACTAGGCGAGATATCGAAAATTTTCATTCTTTATTTTTTATTTGTTTCGTCCATTTACATAATAATCCATCATCAAATTTGACTTTGACCAATTTTTTCTTCTGAATTTCAACCAAAAACATCTCACATTTGAGACAGCATATCTCAGAAACTAGGCAGGATATCAAAAAATTTTATTATTCATTTTTTATTTGTCTCATCGAGTTACATAATAATCCATCAGCAGATTGCGGCGTTACGTTTATCCTTGAGTCCCCTTGAGGTTTTTGTACATATACCCCGTGTCTGTATGGATGCGGCCAAACCCCCCCCCCCCCCTACTCCTCCTCCAACCGGCGTCACTTCAATGCGTGGTGAAGGTCTCTTGCGTGCGTCGTCTCCATAAATTTCTTTCCTCTATTCTCGGAACCACACGTAAACAAGCTTAAAATAACAAGCGATCATAAACAAAATATGGTGTTTGTTATTTCCATGCGAAACGTTGCATTCTACCTCAAGTAACATTTTAATAAAGAGAAACAAAGTAACAAGATATCAATACCATGCGTAGGAAATTATATGTAATTCAATGACGCCAGTGTATCATTACATTTTCAGTCAATTTGACCAAAAAACTCTCTGTTTAAAGCACTAAATATAGCGCAAAACATGCATATTCAGCAGTACCACACACCTGATAGTGTTTATATTAATCCTCAAAGTGCAGATGAAGGATTTCGATGAAGAATTTAAAACAAAGTGGAAGAGAACAATGTTCACACTTCACTAAAGCTACGTAATCACATTCCAAATCACTTTCGCATTCACGCAGTCCAAGCCAGGTTATGAAATTGACATACCGACATCATCATTTGATGTAATTAGTGTGGCTTCTGAACTGGACTGCGTGAATGTGAAAGTGATTTGGAATGTGATAACGTGACTTTAGTGAAGTGTGCACATTGTTCTCTTCCACTTTGTTTTAAGCACTTCATCGAAATCTCGCATCTGTACTTTGAGGACTAATATAAGCTATACATTAGAGACAAAGTTTGGAAAAATGAAAGGGAATGTAATTATTATAAAGTTAGGGAGTTTTGAATAAAACATTTTCTTTAGGTGATCTTAACAGATGTCAGAGCAAAGATGGTAACATGTTGACACTCAAAATGTTTACTTTTTTGCGTTTTATTGAATGATTTATGAAAGGTTTTGACGAAGAACATTTTTAGAATATCATTCCGTATCATTGATCTGATTTTTTTTTCAAAATCTACAGTGATATGTAGCCTCTTAATGTTACCAGAAAAACTGTAGCGTGCTTCCTAGAGTTTCGGGTAATAACTGATTGATTTTAATAAATGTAATACCCAATACTCATTTTTTATTAATACACGTATGAATAATATAACAGAGAAATTCATCAATAGGATAATAAATATAGCGCGAAAATGATTTTTTTCGAATTTATTAAAAAAATTTCGAAGGTTTGATATTTCTCAATTGATTCTTGATTTTGATTTATATACAATTTATTAGACAATTGCACAAAACGTATAATTTACTTTATTTAAAAATAATCTCTAATTTATCATTATTAGAAATTTTTTCACGCGATCTTTGAGAGCACAATAGTTACTTGAAATTGACGAACATTTTTAATTTCGTATGAGTATCAGGAGCCCTAGTACGAATGTAAATCAATAATTTCTGAATTCAGTAAATCAGCTCCTTAATTTGCAATTCTTCACCGCATCTGCATCCATAATTCTGCATATGTAGGCAGCTCATTAATTAGCCTAGCGTATACTTAGCTTAAATGCAAAATCTGAGATTTAAATCACTGTAAATCGGGACGGTTTTACTGTTTCACATATGTATCACCGCTAGGACTTGAGCGGCAACGACATTCCAGCTCGGCAACCACAGACCGACTGCGGATCTGCAAAACAGATGTGAGCGCAGATGAATAATGAATATCGCAGAATCAGCATTTAAAATGTGGCCTGAGTGATTTCGTGGGCACACAGGAGGCCGCGAGAGACACTCGCGGATTATTGGACACGTGGTGGCGCTCCGGGACTCCGCCGAGTTGGAAATAAGACGAGAACTTTCCGCGAACCGGGAGAGAACAGTACGCAATTGTTGGTTGAAAGTCGCAGGCAAAATTGACGATGAAATTCGAAACTGAAGAAGGCGGGCGAAATCTGAATTTCAGATCGTCAAACGTCGGGAAACTTTGTCGCCTATGGAAATCACCGCTGACTGAATCGTGAATCAGCTGACGGATCCGTACCACACCTAGCAATCTTCCTACAGTCTAGTCCGGTGAGATAAAATCGCTGATTTTTCTGTTGCTATTTGAGGGGATTGGAATAAATTATAAGTGAAATGCTGAACGATTTGCCAAAAACATTGAGGAAGATTAAAATCGGTAAAGAGTTAAAATAAGTGGGGGCAGATATTGCCACTAAAGAATTTAAGATATATATATATATTTTTGTGATTATTTTTTGATAACTACTGTTTGTGTGGAAAAATATTTTGGTTATTTATTTTACGTAGTAGCACTAGTATTTGTGGTGAAGAAGAGCAGCTAAATGAAACAACGGATAAGATAACCCTATGTATTATTTCTATTTAAACATAGTTTAAAAAAAAAATTAATACGAAGCCTACAGCAATGAGTAGAGTAATCTATAAATGGATTATTTTTTATTTACCGAATTCTGAAATAGCATACTCAGTTTAAGTTAAAACACATTATTTGTTTAGAATTTAAGACAAATGTGGGTTCCCAGGCGGCCGGACCACAGTTTTCTTCACTGCAGCGCCTACGTGGGTGAACTGCAACCCGCCGCACACAACAGTCGCTTCTGTATTGGCAGATTGAGGGGTTAACAATAGCAGAGCTTCATTTGTTTCTATAAAAACAATATGTTTGTATCAATTAACGAAAACGACAAACAACAAGAATTGCAAGATTATAGTATTCTGATATCAAATATTCTACACAGGAAGGAACTGTAAATTGTAAATACGTTCACATTAATAAACATTCTTTGTTATTTTGAGTATAGACCTATGCTTCGTTGATTAATTAATTTCAACAACAGAGCTGAAGATTTCGTTCTTTTTTTTTTTTTTTCTTTTTTTGAGCTATGCGCAAGGGTGGGGAAGATAAAATGTGGTAAATTAATTATTTATATATAATTGTTCGAAATATATCGAATGCCTCAAACACAAAAGGTCTTCCCTTCTCCGACAGCCTTTGTTCAAGTAAATGACGAGGTTGTGGCATGAGAATTCAAGACGAGAGAAACGGTTTATATCACATAGCGTCCAACTCCCACTCGCTACATCGGACTAAATGTCTTCACTTCAAGATCAAAGAGGTTGTTGGGTGATGAACGCAAAGATTTTATTGATCAAAGAGTAATGGTGTAGTCTATATTAAGTTAGACGAAGAGACAAAAAGATTTTCAGATTTTCTAAAAAACAAAACACAAGAAAAAACCTTGTCTTATTTTTTGACGGTGCAGAACTTAATTTCCGCTGGCGACGTAAGACGGCCTCTATTCTAGATGTTGCTCATGTTATGAACTTCCGCATTTTGCACCGAATCTTGTTCGTTTCAGTTAGTATTCAAAACCCAATGAAGATAAAAAAATTTCTTCTAAACAATATTTAGAACAGTTCTCAAGCCATTTGATTTGCTCTCCGTCGGCTGTAGGAAGTCTGGGTCTATTGGTCACACGATACCATTTGAAACCTCCGTCTGCTGGCGACCCAACAAGCAGGACAATCGATAAGTCGAATCGAGTGGAGGCGTCGACCCTGGCGTGTTACGTGGCAATTACCGGTGGTGTGTACCGAGACCGAGTTCGACCGAGTACACAGAAGTGCGCTGCATTATTAACGACTCATCGACTGCGCGTCTTTCATTAGCGTAGTGTCGACTGCCCGTATTGATCGATATAGCCGTGTCGACCCGCCGACGCGGCCTTCGCTGCGTTACGGGAGCGACAAAGTTCTCCATCATTCATTTCTGTATCAATGAATTCTAAATGCCATATCTGTAATTGCAGTTCTTGTCTATAGTTCTTCAATCTTTTACAGCCGGGAGTAAAGTATTTTATTTGGTTAGTCTATTCTAGAACGCCGATAACTGGTTGTTTTATTCGTTTTTTTTTCCAGTAAATAACAATATTGTGAAATGAGCGATATATAGACTTATCTGCAAAGTTAATCTCAATTAGAAGATGACTTAAGTAGTGACGAAACGAAGTACCTCCGTTTAGAATGACTGAAATAATAATAATAATAATTTTACAACAGTAGCAAAATCACTGCTGATAGATTCAAAAATCATCTACAACTAAAAAAGTGGGGTATTGCCTGAATTGACAGTGCAAATTTGTCGTCTTTTATTTCAAATTATTTTTTGTTATACAAACTGGAACACATTTACGAAACCATTCTAGTACCAACTGTGGCATATAATAGACTAAAATGTGTGTTTGTTTATAATTCATCCCGTAACTAACGATCAAGTTACAGAATTTTCTTAACGAATTCTACCCCAAAATAACATATGCTGAAAGAAAAACAAAAGAATGTCAATATACTGTAATAACTGTGAGCGCAGTGGTCTATCATCTATGGCGGCCCACTGAGAGTGTTTATTCGGATATGTTGCAAGACAAGTTACGTTAGGGCGATTTTTTCCTAGCATCCTTAAGAATTCAAAGTATCTAGATAAAAAAAAATCAAGTTTCTAAACTAGATCAACCGCTTAAATAGCATGGTTCAGATATTTGGTGATTTTAGAGCAGATCTTCAACGTGCTGTGCAGATTGTTCCACCAATCATGGTTGCTGAGTGGTAACGCTCTGGCCTCACTTTCCGGAAGGCGCGGTGTTCGAATCCAGATTTTACTACTCCATGGTTTATCGAAATAATTCCAGGCGACTGCCGGAATGGTTCCTTCCAAAGATGATGACTGAATTCCTTGATTCGGTTCTTTCCTGCCTACAATCACCTTGATATTGACGACGCGTAAAACTACGAGGGGAAAAAAAGCAGATATTCTTTATAGGTTTTCCTTTGATGTATTGTGAAACTCCATTCTTACTACACGAAATAAAGAAAAATTAAATTTACATAGATTAAAGTGTCATAAATTAACATACAAATGTTTTTAAAGTTGCGTTAATTTCAATATTGTACTAAGTACTGCATATGTTTAACAAGAATAAAGTATGATGCAAGTTACTCGGTTAAAACTCATCTTGGGAGAAAAGTACATTGAATTTATCCAGTAAATTGGGACTGAAAGTCAAGTGCTGGAACTGGTAATATGGCTGAACTTTGACGATTTTACCATAGTGTACTTGTTCATGAGATAATAAAGTCTTTACTTCGAAAATTCACTAATATAGCTATTGGACCTTCAACGAAGTCTGCATCGCTGGAATTGTAAATGGCGACATAAGATTATAGAACAAGTTTTGTTGACAAACATTATTAAGACTAAAGCAATAAAGAAACGACTGAATTTAGTTCCTCAAACCACCATTAAATTGTTATTTTTTTATTTTTTTTATTTGAGGTTTACCGATGTAGTGGTCATTAGAACGGGAGAAGATTGTGGGGAAAAAACTGGGAAGAAAATCGTTCACGTCCTTTAGTTATATTTATTCGCAGAATAATTCATCTAAACATTGTTCAGTTAAAGGGTTATCTTTTAATTTATATGTACGAAACAGCAGAAAAATTTTCTACTTCAAATACCATCAATAAAAATTTAAAAATGTGTTCAATTATTCTTTTAATTCATTTCTATTCATTATATTGCAAGTTGTTTCGTCGATAAAAGTTCCAAAATATTATAAATGAGATGTTTTACTTTTAATCTCAAAATTAACTGAAGGTCTAAGAAAATCGATGATATCCTACCGTAATATTTTAGGCTGATAATCAGCTAAAGGTTAATATTAACCTATTCTTCCCATTATGCTTGTGGTTTTTCCACATCTGTTTCAGCTTCTTACTTCAAGATATTGAAGAAAAATAATTTTCCGTCTTCGATATACTATTTATTCAACTTAAAGTTTCGTTAATTAATTGCAACCAGTTAACTATAACTGGTTCAAAATATACTTCTACGTTTACTGAACTTCGTACATCGCTTAGCTACGACGAATAACTTTTCATCGAATTATTTAGTTACACTCTTTAGATAACCAATTTGTCGCATCCGAAATATCCGATACATTGGAGTTTTTATAAAATAATAATTATTATACAGCTGCAAATTTATACCTTATTCCTTTATTCGGCTGTTGAACTGCATTTTGCTGACGTTTAGTTGCGCAAACGTTTCGTCTGAGGATCTTCTATACCAAATTTCAATATATTTGTAAACAAATATTTGAGTGTCAAAAAAAAAAAAAAAAAAAATATTTGTTCACGTATAAATCGAAATTTGTTCTAGAAGATGACAAGTGACTAACGTTGACGCCATTAAACATCAACATAACGCAGCTCAACTCCAAGAAATGAATGTTGCACGAATAATAATTATGTTAACAATCAACTTCAGGAGTAATGACCTACAAGAATTACGTACTAAATCAATTTGCTTTTATTAACATTATAAAGTTAATGTTTACCTTCAGTCTCTCTTCTTTTATCTTTCTCCATTAAAGGTCAGAGACAATATAATAGGCTATTAACGTCGCTGCAACCAGAAAGTCTGTACTAACCATGGAGAAAGGAAATATATGGAGGAGAAGTGATGTTAAATCTGTGAAGCAGGCTCTAAACTCTCGCGCATGCGCAGTGGTGGCAGCGGCGATATTGTGAACGCAAACAAATGCGATGTTCACAGTGTCTTAGATGCTGTGATTATTTCGTTTTGTAATGTGTATAAGTGTTTTATAATGCCATCTTGTGTTGCATACGGTTTCACAAATAGGCAAGAGAGGAAAGAACCTGGAATATCATTTCATAAGTAAGTTGAATTCTAATTATCGTTGTTGAAGTGGGTGGTAGGAATTGCAAACTTCGGTGCCTATCTATAAATATTTAGTCATAGCTCTCAATGGGATGACTTTGTTCTCAAATTTTTGTTGGTGTAGTGTAGAAAATCAGCATACTTTGCTATTTTGCACATAATAGACTAGCATTACTTTTTAACGAGTGTTGAAAATGAGTTTTAAAGGGGTGTGTTTTACATCGCAATTCAGTTAATTTAGTATTGCGCTTTCTTTCGTCTCGTTGCAGTTTATGCTGACAGTGTATGATGAAATTAAATGTGTTAAATTATGCTATGCCATCTAGGAATCATGATGAAGCAAACGATATTGTTACCGCAAATACAGTTTGCGATTCAAATACGCGTGTGTGGGTATGCCTACATAGTTTAATTCTGTAGCAGCAATTTAATGGAGATTGTGGTTAGTTCTAACTGCAGTCTGTACCAGAATGGTTTTGTTGTTCCATAAGGGACAAAGAATTTATCTATTATTGTTAGTAATTTGATGAGAACCAAGTTAGTGACAAAAAGTGTATCGCGATGGAAACTACTTCCACTTCCAGCTATTCCCAATTAAGCTTACGATGTATGGTAACAAAATAAATATTTTTATTCTGGTCTAGGCCGCATTTCAATCTAACCACAAGTGGTAGTAAAAAAACTGAAATATCCATTCTGCATGTCCACCATGTAATTCATTGTGGCTTTGGCAGAATTAATTTTTAGTCCAGGCCGCATATCTAAATCTACATCTACAAATATACTCTGCAATTCACAAAATTGTGGGTGGCAGAGGGTGATCAGCACCAAAGCTAATCTCTTTGCTGTGCATTCCAATCCCTAATGGTACGAGGGAAAAAATAATTCATATGTTTTAATTTTATCTTTCCTGTCCTTCCGACTCAAATAGGTTGGCGGAAGAAGTATTTCACTACACTCAAAAGTTAAAGTGGGAGTACGCATTTTTACCAATAAGTTTAAACGAAACGTGTGTCGTCTATCTACCAGAGACTCCCAACCTAGTCTACTAATCAGTTCTGTGACGCTTTCATAAGGACTGTAGCAAGCGGTCACGAATCGAGCGGCTCTTCTCTGTACTTTCTCTATACTTTCGATCAACCCCTTACGAAACGGGTCCCAAATAGCACAACAATAATCCAAATGTGGACGCACAAGAGATTTGTAGGCTATCTCCTTTGTTTGTTCATTACAATTTTTCAAGATTCGACCTATGAATCGCAGCCTAGAATTTGCTCTACCTACTAACGAATTAATGTGTATGTCCCATTTCATGTTCCTTTGTACTGTTACTCCCAAATATTTAATAGAATCGACCATATCAATAACTGAACTGTTTACCTCGTATTAATGATCAATCGGATTCTTTTTGTTAGTTATGCTCATTGTCTTGCACTTTTTACAATTTAGAGTAAGTTGCCACTCAGCGCACCAATCCAAAATAACATCCAGATCGCGCTGAATTTCTAAGCAATCGGACAAATTTTTACTTCCCTATAAATAACCGCATCATCAGCAAACAATCTAAAAAGGCTTTTCACTTTGCTCCGAGATCGTTTATAAAAATTAAGAAAAGAAGTGGTCCTATTACACTTCCTTAAGGTACACCCGATGTAACATCTAGATTAGAAGAACTTTCTCCTTCAACGACAACATACTGCGACCGACCAGTTAGAAAATCCCTTATCCATGCACAAAGCTGATCCGATATACCGTACGCTCAAAGCTTCGCTAAAAGGCGGTTGTGTGGCACAGAGTCAAAGGCTTTCTGGAAATCTAAAAAAATTGCATCTACTTGTGAACCTGCATCTATAACTTTCATTACGTCGTGTGTAAATAGGGCCAGCTGTGTTTCACATGATCTTTTCTTCCGAAATCCGTGTTGATTTGTCGTAAGCAAATTATTATCATCTAGAAAATTCATAATGTTCGAGCATATAATATGCTCCATAACTCTACTACAAACAGATGGTATAGATATGGGACGATAGTTTCCAGGATCACTTCGATCACCTTTTTTGGAAATCGGAGTTACTTGCGCGATTTTCCAGTCTGTAGGTACTTTTCGCTCTTCTAATGATTTACTGAATATATCAGACAGAAATGGCCCGATTTCGGCCGCATACTCTGAAAATACTCTTACTGGAATTCCATCCGGGCCCGGTGCTTTCCCCCACTTCAGGAGCTCTAATTGCTTTATGATACCTGCAGTATCTATTCGTAATGATTCCATCACCGACTCGCCATGGCGTGGGAAAACGGGAATACTATCCTTATGTTCAACCAAATTCCATTATTTTTCGAAAACTAAGCAAGATATCGAAAAATTTATTCTATATATTCGATTTGTCTCGTCGTGTTACATAAGAATCGATCATTAAATATGACTTTTGCGAAATTTTTCTTCTGCATTTCAACTCAAGACACCTCACTTTTGATACAGTATATCTCGAGAACTAGGCGAGATATCGAAAAAAATTTATTTGTCTCGTCTTTTAAAATAAGAATCCGTCATCAAATTTGTCTTTGACCAATTTTTTCTTCTGAATTTCAACCAAAAACTTTTCACGTTTGGGACAGAATATCTCGAAAACTAAGCATGATACCAAAAACTTTTATTCTTCATTTTTTATTTATCTCATCGAGTTACATAATAATACATCACCAGATTTCGGCGTTACGTTATCTTAGAGTCCCCTTGAGGTTTTTGTACATATACCCCGTGTCTGTATGGGTTCGGCCTAGCCTCCGCCCGGCTTCACTTCAATGCGCGGTGAAGGTCTCTTGCGTCATCTCCATATATTTCCTTCCTCCATGGTACTAACAACCAAAGACATTCCTTCTTTCTGCTTATGGTTCCCATGGATTCCTTCCACCATGATGGTTCCTCGCTTTATTGTTACTGTTCAAAGACATCACACACATAGCTTTTCATTTAACGAATACAAATAACAGAGAAATTACTACAAACATTAAAACGAATAACAAAGAAGGATTCACCTATTACTTAAGCAGATATGTAATAAGTTGGACTGTTCAAGTACGTTTAGATCTGACTGCACTTCATCACGCACAAAAAATTTAGATATCGGGATAAAAAAGAAGAAAAAATAGGGAGGAATCGAATCTAGGACCTTCGGAACATCGTAATTGAAACGATAATAATTTATATAAAAAAATTATGACTTGAATTCATAACAAAATTAGGGAACATGGTATGTTAACAGAATTCCTGGTGTTAATAGACGAGCAGGAATTTATAGAAAATGTATCAAAGTTTATCGATACTAACATGTTGTAAGGCCTTCTGTTCTAAGGTTAAGGTTATGGGTGAATAATTTTTTTTCTAGTCTGAAGATTAATTTGTAAATATTGTTTAGCAGAATCGTTGGAAGCATTTTGTTGGGTGCAGTGTGAAAGCGATCGCTATCGGAAACAGACTCGTAGCACCTGTTGGGAACAGCCGGCGAGTGTTTTTATGGTGGCGGGTCATAACAGTTTTACGGCTGCCGGTAATGACTCTGTACTGGCAGCGCACCGAGAGAGCCGCAATACGCTCTTTGGTTTTGCACCACGGCAGTGTGCTCAATATTACCAACAACGACCAAAACAAAGCGGGATTTAAATAATCCAAAGAAGTCCACAGTCTAGCAGCAATTTGAACTTTATTCTCGTGTAATATGTCACACATTTTTGTGCTGTTGCTTGTATTTTAAAAACTTCAACATAACGCTTTTGTTGTTTTTTTTTCTTTCTTTTGCTTGTGGCTTCACGGCTCATCAACGTAGAGGCCAATAGAGGCGGGAAAGGACTGCGGTCAAAGAAATGGAAGGAATTCTGCCATGGCCTTTTTGAAGGAACTATCCCGGCATTTGCTTGGAGTGATTTAGGGAAACCATGGAAACCAAAAATAAGGATTATCGGAAGGAGATTCGAAACCATGTCTTCCCGAATGCGAGGCAATAATGTTAGGGCCACCCACCACACTCGGTTTTTAATTATCAAGCTTTCAACTACACTGATACAATCCTACGTCTCCTCTCTGGAGCAAATCTCCACATTTAAACAGGCAATAAGGCCCATACTGACGATCCAATTTAGTTCCCAACCTACACGGGCTATATGAAGAACAGGGAATTGCGTCTTTTCATATCACAATATCTGTCCCAGTTTTAGCATACAAGATGATCGCCTTTATGGTGTAATGTTTCAAACTTCTACTACCAACCTAATCCGGCAAATTGGGAGTTTGGACGCTCCAGATATCGGGAATATAACCGAATTGGCAGGGTGGCACCGAAATTACGTCGTCTGTGAGGGCCTTAAGTTCTGTGAAGAAGGGTTGTGCCTGTGGATACAACTGATAGAGGGGATTTCACTGGGCATGGCGTACACCTAAATAAAAGGAACAAGGGGATAATTTCTGAGCTATTAGCTAACGCAGTTCCAGTTAGTATAGGGTCAGATCTTCACTTATTTTATGCTGGTGAGGGAATACAAATAGATGACAAAAGAGGAAGAAAATAAGTGCCAAAAGGGATATTGACTGCAGATTTGGAATGTGAAAACTCACAAATCCGAAAGAAATAGTTGAAAGTGTTGAAACAATTAGAGACGGGGTCGAAACTGGGAAGCTGAAGGGTAACGCTGAAAATGTCGCAATAGGAGTATAATGAACAAAGTAACAGAGCCTTGTAACTTAAAAGAGACACACAAACCACAAGTAGTTGTAGGAGTAGAGTCTTGGTTAAAGGAAAGAGTGTTAGACAATGAGGATTTCCCGGCGGTTACAGAGTGTACCGCAGAGATAGAGGAGCAATTGGTAAAGAGGTATTTGTATTGGTTAGTAAAGACTACTGCAGTTCCATGGCGTTCATAGATCATGGTCATGAATTACTAGAGTTAGATTTCAGGGGCGATAAAAAAGAAAAAATAGAGTGTTTCCTCTTTTCATAGTGGAAGAATCAATGACGAAGATGAGGCTCTTGGAGAGAAACCAAATTTATACTAAGAGTTGAGAGGTGAGCGCAGAATGATCATTAATGTTGGCGATTTAAATTAAACAGGTGTCAATCAAGTGGAATGTTTATAGGATTAGTAACACAGGGGAACAGCAATTTTCAAATACTTTAGTAAGGGAAAGGAGTGTTCACAAATGTAGTAAGCAGAACACTAAGGGACCAGACATATTGCAAATCTTCCTCATAAACCCTGATGGTAATCTTTTGGGGTCTCAATTACCTGAAGCAATAAGTGATAATGATGCAGAGATGTTAGAGGACTAGCTAGTGCTCACGACTTTGTTCGGGTTTGTTAGGTATTTTGATGGTTTTTATGTTTTTGCATGGAACCTTAAATAATTCCAGGATAAAAGATAACCCACGTTACTCCTTGCCAAATCAGCAGCCCTCCAGTGAAATTCCCTTCAGAATCGGTTCACACACTAAATATGCTGTACATAAATTATTTATATTTGTTAACAGCTGAAAAAGATGAAAAAGTGTATATTCTAGAACACTATTCAAGAACATTTTAGTACATTCAGGAACATTCTAGTAAATTTTACATGATTCAAAAAAAAAAAGAGTACATTTTGGTGGAAATATGAAATTGCCTTCGGTTGACCAATTTCAACCACCAAATCTTCCACACTCCCAAAGCTACTGACATGCAATCACAACAGAGCACGATGGGAGACTCGAGGCTACTGCCACATACAAACACCAGAGAACTGCGCTAGGTAGTTATGGCTGTAAAGTGAAATATAGGGACACGCGCGTACATTTTTATACATATAAGATTATTAAATCTGTGGCCAAAATTTAAGGTACCTATTTTGAACTGAGGGCAACTTTTAGGGGAAGGTTCAATATATGGAAGAAAGGCACAAGTACAAGAACAGTTTAAGGAGACATTAAGAATGGGAGAAGAATTTTTTTATACGAAAACACAAAACAAAGAATACGAAACCCACATGTTATAGTTTGCTGGTAAGAAGAGAACACTCAACCCTGCATAGCCGTCATATAAGGAAACAAGCTTTCTCTACATATATGTGTGTTTTTCTTTCTTTTCTAATAAACCAATATTCTTTTTAATTCTAATGTGTTAGAAGTATCAAGCAGACAGTGCGTGTATTTATCAGAGTGTTCTAGCATCTATGACCATGAATGCTGGCGAAGTAGAATGACTGTTTTTTTGGTGGTTCGCAAGAAGAAGATATGGCGGAGAAAGCAAAAGGAAGTATATTGTTTTATTCGCTAACAGCGAATTGTTGTAAAAAATTTAATGTACAATAATTGTATGAGAAAAGTATGCGATGTAAAAATGTGAACCGGGAAATGTTTGTGATAATAAAAGAAAGGAAAAGGGAATTATTTTCAGTGAAAGATCCGTAACAAATAATTTAGTAAATCAGAAGTTGTGTGTTTTGTTGAAGTTATTTTCCATTTGCTCTCACTTCTCTAGTTAAATTCGCATCGAATAATATGAAGTGTGGCAAATATTATCCCAAGAAGGAGAGGATTGAAGCTACGTATATTCACAACCAAGTATACCAGCAGTAGGTATCTAAGAGAGGGCGTTCAAATGAAATAATTACTCCAAGAACAATCACTTTAAAGATTGTTTATATATATTTAAAAAAAAAAGACATCGGACTTAATACAAAGATACTAAGTGCAATAATGTAAACAAATGCTGCAGCGATTATAATTTGAAACACCTTGAAAACTAAAAATTTTAATAAAAACTCAACTAACTAGCTCGTCTCTGCTGATCGCTAATATAGGCGATAATTCAAAGACTTTCTTCCGACATTTCTCGAATTCTAACTATACTTAAACAATTAAAATCACATTAAAACAATCAGAATTAATACAAAATCATTATGAAACGCACATAAATGAAAATTAAAGATATATACACACAAAATTACCTACATAAACCAGTCCAAACCATCGCAAATTGTCCTCGAAACATCGTAGCCCACATCAATACTTAGAATTATAAACCTTCAATCAATGTTTCATGCATAGCACTGCCCTTGAACATATTTAATAGTATTTACATAGTTCCTTTCCTTACAACAATGTTCATTTCACAAAATCACAATTAATTGCAAGAAAAATATACAAAACTATATTTTCTCACCTCCCAGTTTGCTACAAATAATTCTTAAAATACAATTTCATTAAAGTTCTGGGTATGAAGGTCATTATAGAGGGGTAAAATAAAAAAGCGAATACGCTTACAACCTCCCAGTTAACCTATCTGTGGCACAACTAGGGTCTACTTTAATAATCCTGATTTTATTTTCGTTTACCGTTGCTGGTCGTTATTGAATAATGGGTTTTCAAACTCGTGCTGCGCATGCTTAACTGAGTCGGTAGACGTATTCGCATCGCAAAGTGCGGTCGTGAAAGCAGGTCAACGGTAGTCGGATATGAGGTTGGCGTGTGCATAGCACCTGTCCGTCTGTGTTCCGCACGAGGAGCCATTACAGACGGACCAGCGGTGCGAGTCAGCACGGCGGCAGCGTAAAGGGATTTCACGCCGTAATTATCACCGCGGTATGACGCACTGTGGCCACATGCAAATCACACGCAGGTTTTTTTGTTTTGATCCGATACTGATTTAACTTGATAAATCCGAACCGGCGATACAGCGAACGCATTTACCCGAGGCGGAAGTTATGTGTTGAAACGGCGATAATAAAATCGCGTAGCCGGGTAAATATTGTGTAATGCCGACGCGACGGGCATTTCTGAGCGTCCTGCTGCCGAAAGAGAGCAAATAGTTCCGCTGCGACCGGTATTTTAAATCGATGAGCTGCTGAAAGCGAAGAGCGGCGCATTATTTCGTACAAATATGTTTTATCCAAAACAAATAAGTGAAGTTAACTGAACTGAAAAGGGAATTGTATTTCGTGGTTTATTGCGAATTAGAATAACTATCCGAGGGCTGAATATGAAAGTCGCTCATTCTGATTATGGACTGGAAACAGTTTTTCGTTGATGTCCTCCCATGTTCGACTAGACGGGAATGTGATTATTTAATTTTAATTTAGTTTAGCTGCTATCGATCGCTTGTTCCGTTGGCAATTTTCGCCTTTCCCATACCCACCTGCTTGTGCCCTCTACAAATTTGTATCTTTTATTCGTTCCTCTTGGTAACTTATTCCAATCCTTGACCCCGTTACTTCGAAAGAGATTTTTTTTTTTTTTTTTGCTTATGGTTTTACGCTTCGTCGACGTCAATGTCATTAGAAGCAGGAAAGGACTGGGGTCATGGAACGGGAAGGAATTCGTCCATGACCTTTTAAAGAAGGCATCCTAGCATTCGTCTGGAGTGATTTGGCGAAACCTTCTAAAACACAGATCTGGATGCTCGGACGAGGATTCGAACCTGCGTCCTCCCGATTGCGAGGCCAGAACGTTAACCGCTCACACACCACGGTTAGTAAAGAGAACTTTCCCATCCCCTTATGCCTAAAATCGAGTGCCAGCTTGAAGTCATTGTCAACTTTTCCTTCCACAATCCTCTTTTCATTCTTCCATCAATATCTACCACGCCCTGTATACTCTCGTGACTCTCTTCACCCTCCTCCTGTCTTTCAATGAATCCCATATGATATGAGTTACTGATTGTGTTTTCCGGTAATATCCAGAAACAACCGAGCAGCCATTCTCTGCATGCCCTCCAACTCATGTATTTGATACACAGATCCATGTGACGTCGCGTCTTAAACATACAAAAAAAAAAAAACATGAAAAGTTGTACGTAAAGAGTTTTCTTAAGGCGGAAAGAGGGGGAATGTGAAGGGGGAAGTGGGTAGGATTTTGTAAACCAAATATAGACACTACTTTTCAATTTATTTTAAAGTATACGAGTGCAAATTTTAATCGAGGTCAGTCAAAAACTGTAGAGTTGTGTATCGCCACACTAGATTTGAAACAATTTTTAAATTTCAAGTTCGAACCTCTCGGTCGCTGATTATCAGAACTGGTCCTACATCAATCAAAAACCAATCAATATCACCATACCATCCACTTCGGCTGTTTACACTACTGTTTTAAAGATCTTTGCAAAAAAAAAAAAAAAAAAAAAAAAAAAAAAAAAAAAAAAAAAAAAAAACCTCAATAGTTGCAGGTATTATATTTGCCCGAGAGGCCTAAAACGGGAGATATGATGGGTATTTGGAAACAAAATGTAAACAGTACTGTTTTAAGGCATATGTGTTCAAAATTTCATCGGATAGTAATTGTGGGTTTGTTTAAGGATCATACACACCTCCATTTTATTTATAAAGAGACATTCGAGCTGTTCTCAGCTTCAATTGTTAAAGTTGCATTAAACAGCGTTAGAGCTGGCGGACGCTCGATCCCATGCGGTCATAGAGATTTCGAATTTTCAGGATTTTTACGAAATTTCTCCAATCTACTGACGTAGTGGTTATTTAAAAATACTATAGAAAATATCCTTCCTATTACTTGCAACCAATCGTCTTCTGCTTCTAATAAATTCGACTTCGTCGAATCATAAAGCCCTAAATAAAAATGTTTGAAGTTTCACCTTTATTGTGATTAATACATTGCTCTCCAGGTTGTTACTTACCAGTTAATTGTAACACACTGTAGTGATACAAATCGACCATTGTCAAGTAAAGTGATGCTCTCTAATTATTAAAACTTCTTTTTTTTTATGGCTTAAGCCTCATCGACATTGAGGTCGATAGAGGCAAGAAAGGACTAGGCGCAAGGAACGGGAAGGAATTTCGACATTACTTTTTTAAAGGAACTTTTCCGGCATTCGCCACTAGTGATTTGAAGGCACCAAGGAAAACCGAAATCTGGATTGTCGGAAGGGGATTCAAACCCACGTCGTCCCGAATGCGAGGCCAAAGCATTACCGGTCGCCCATCTCGCACGGCGTTATTAAAGCCTTTACTGTTTTGCAACAAACCAAGTGCAGTGTCTAGTGAGTGTCTCGTGTTCTGGCAACTTCATCACGTCCTTCAGACCCTGAGAATCAGCACGATATGGCTCTTCAAGCCCTCGATGGGAACCTTTTAAAGGAAATCATGACTGTAGAATCAATTATTCTCTTTTGAGCTCTCAATTAATGTTACATGTTGTTGTATGTAGGATATTTATTAAAGTCTTTCGATACATATATTATTCATTGCTTTGTTTGATTCATTTTCGCATAACAGATCCAATTTCACTCTCCTTCCCAAACGATTTCATGATTATAAATTTTAACTATAGCTGGAAGATAAAGAGTTATACTCTATAACAAATCTAATCTTGACCCAAAAATGTCATTTAGGGGAAGAAAATATATTTTCCCTACACACCTATTTTATTCATTTCTTGTTTTTTTATCTCAAATGTTTAGTGCGGTTTCCCCACCAATAAAATTAAAAATCTACCCATGTATACGTTGAAGGAAATCTGCGCAAGGTAACTACATAACTTGATAGTGATGGTTAAAAGCACGTGCATTGTGTGGCTGGTACAGTGTGGCAGTTGGTAACCCTGCGACAGGTTAATTACCTGACAGTGCTCTCTGGCGCCGTGCGTGCTCCCGACAGGTGACTGGTGAGCGGCATCACAGTGCAACACAGCTCAGCAGCTCCACAGTTTCTTCCGCGTGCTCAACGCAACTCAAAGGGAAACAGACTGGAATCAAACAAATAAACGTTTGTTACCAAGGAGTAGGAAGTATGATATTTTATACACCTTAATCGCAAGAATTATTGCCAGTATAACACATAAACATTCTAGGAACTTAGCAGTATTCAAAGTTAGCTTTCAGTAAACATAAAACTTTTCTCACTTAGATGTGTTTATGTCGTTCTCTCTGTTGTCTTTCTTTACCTCCCCCTAATGTAAATCTTTCTGTACCTGCCTACCATCTGCTCCATGCCTAAGACTAGAGTATCAGCTAAAACATATGGCCCACCTGCTTAACTGTGCATGGCAGACACGGAACTACCCACAATCTGGTGACCCGTCGACAGGATGAGTTAAATCAACACCTCACAGTCTGGCGACTCGTCGACGAGTCAAACTAACACCTTACAATCTGGCGACTCGACAACAGAATGAGTCAAACTAACTTCTCATAAACTGGTGAACCATCGACGGAATAAGACAGACCAACACCTCAGAATCTTGTGACTCTTCGATAGGATGAGTCAAACCAACACCTCACAGTCTGGCGACTCGTCGACGAGTCAAACTAACACCTTACAATCTGGTGACCCGACAACAGAATGAGTCAAACTAGCTTCTCATAAACTGGCGATCCGTCGACAGGATGAGGCAGACCAACACCTCACAATCTTGTGACCCGTCGATAGGATGAGTCAAACCAACACCTCACAGTCTGGCGACTCGTCAAACTAACAACTCACAATCTGGTGACTCGTTGACAGGATGTCATAAGCTAACACCTCACAATCTGGTGAACTGTGGACAGAATAAGTCAGACTAACAACTTACCATCTGGCAACTCGTCAATAGCGTGGGTCAAACTAACACCTCACAATTTGGCGTCTGGTTAACAGGCTGAGTGTAACTAGTACCTCACAACATTAAGTCTCAGAAAACGGCTGAGGATAGAATGGGCTTAACGGCATGGTGACACGGTTTCAGTCCCCTATTGATATTTTGATCTCCCATAGCTCGGTAATGCAAGGGGAATCCGACGTAGCATGCTTTTCACTGACAATACATGCTTTGAAAGAACTGTAGGATGCCCTGTGAACACCTTAAACGTTCGGAATAATTTGGATATCAAACTACGGTCCTTTCGTTCTTCTGTCACACAGCATGCAACTAAGTAAACAGGTCGCTTGATATAAACATAGACATACTGGTAAATCGCTTGCAAGCGTTACGAAAGTGTCATAGAATTGTAAGAACGAAGACTTTCCCGGCGTAGCGGTACACCCGTGAAGACTACATTGCTGTCATAGAATTGATGCCAAGGTTAGATTTAGATTTTCTGGTAGGTATGTAATGTAGTTTCTGTATGAATTTATTGAACAACATATCAAAATAATTTTTAATGAAGTGAACTATTTCTCACAACAACATAGACGTCTCCTATACAGTGGTAGGGTACATAACACCAGTGAAATTATCGCCTAATGATCGTAATGTTACTTTGATTAAAAGATATAATATTCTTTTTTGCTTATATATTATCGAATTAGGGAGTGATGGAGAAATTGTTTCTTCACGTAGGAGCGTACATCAGTTCTCTTGGGCGAGGTGTACGTTGGTTAGTTACACTGTTAACTGATAGGGGCGTTGTAACCAGAATATAACCCTCACTGTTTCTGTTTCATTATTTAATTATTTAGTACCGATTGATGTGAGGTTTTCTCATTTTGTTAGTTCTGACTGGCAATGTTAGTGTATCTACGTTTTGCTGACTTTACGCAATTTGGTAGAGTATCGTTAAGGTTTTGTGTAGTATATTAGCGTCGACACCCATGTTTCTTCTTGTTCCCAGACCTGTTACCCACCACAAGGGACTATGGGTTGACATGTGAGTGAGATTTAATCTTTCCCCAAAAACGAATGGATATGTTTCGCGTGTCGCTTTGCCGCAATGGAACTGAAATTACCTAGTGAATATATTCCGGACTGCCAAAATATTCCTCCGATGAATCCGAAACCACAAGAGAAAGAATTATTGTATTTTATCGAGATACCATACGATTCTGGGAGGAGCTTATGGATTGTAAGACTGTGCGTATCAAATTGGCTTTGGGAAATAATATTTGTGGTTCTATTTGTGGTTCTAATTTTCTTTTTTTTATGTGGTCTGCGGTCTCTGCAGTTACTTATGCAGCTTCCATTTATTTGTACTGTGGTGAGGGGATGTACGAGAGAAGTAAAGGAATTGGGTTAAAAAAATTTGCTCAGACCATTGCTTGAATATAGTAGTGTAGTATGGGACTCACATTTTGAGTATCAAATATATGGGAGTTGGAGGGGGTGTAAAAAAGGGCTGTTAGATTTGTTTCTGGAAATTGCCGTAGAACGAAATCAATAACAGATATGATAAAAGAATTGGAATAGGATTCATTGGAAGATAGGAGGAGGGTGAAGAGGATCATGGGAGTGTACAAGGCGTATACTGGTGATGAGGCATGTAAAGATATTGGTGTAAGAATTAAAAGGAATACATAGAAGGGAAAAGATGACCACGATTTCAGGCATAAAGGAATAGGAAAATTCTATTTTTTAGGTAAGGGTGTCAGGGATTGCAATAAGGTACCAAGAGAAATGGTGAATAATTTACCAAAAACGTTGAAAGAATTTAAGGTTAAAATTTGTAGACGGCAAATATAGGAGGGTGCAGGAAAGTAGGAAATTTGATGTGTGGTGAAATTGCCACCGGAGCGTGCGCTCATTGTGATTAAATTAAATTAATTATTGTTCCAAGTTTTGCTCATCTGATTGTTGGACACTATAGTGAGTACAACACTTAATTAAAATCACGCATACCCAAGCCAGGACTGGAACCTGGGACCCTTACAATATGAGTCTATGATGCTAGCCCTTACACTACTAGTTCCTATTTGTAAGAGTTTGCTTCTTGGAAACGATATGGATTAATGAACGGGAAGAAATTCAGCCATGGCTTTTTGGAAGAAGCATCCCGCCATTCGCCTGGAGTGATTTGGGGAAACAATTAAAAACCCAAATCTGGATGCCCAGACGGGGGATTCGAACCGGCGAGACCAGATCGTCAAATAATGGCGGCCCAACTTAAAGATTAATTTAGTATTACTTAATAGTAATCAGACGAACGATATATTTTCTTGTTAATTTGAGTTTTTCTTGCCATGTGTTGATAGAGATCAGTTTTGGTGGAAAAAACCTTTTACCACTCACTTACTTCTGTTAATTGCAGAGAACAGATGTAGGTTTTTCCTTGTAAAATACGAATAAGATACCTCGCTTTGTAAAGTAAGTATGTTTATCACTAAGTGGGACCTGCAGACTGTTCTCGGCCTATCTCCGTTGTTGATGCTGGTGCAATACTTAACCCGCCGCAGGGCACAAAAGTAATACCCGTGACACTGTACTCGAACTGTCATCAGAGTTGAAACAGTGGGTCGCGGAGTAACAGACAGCAAAGTGCTGAGGGCGGCTGTCACGGACCATCACAGGTGCCTCCGCACAATCTGCAGCACGCTGAAAAAGGGCGCTCGGAGAGATAGAACAACTCCACAAATCACGAGGCTCCCGACACGTTATCACACGAAATGTCGATAAAGGATAGCGCTTTTACGTATTCTGCTGCTGCATTGCGTTTGATGTATTGGAGAACCTTTTGTCTCGTCACACAATTGTATCCGATCAACGAGTAGATACTGCCACATAGCTGTGAATTACGCAAAAGTATACAAAAGTAATGTTCACAACACACACACACACACACACACACACACACACACACATATATATATATATATATATACGAGGGTCGTCCACAAAGTAAGTTCCGTTTCTAATTCTATCCGCGGCAGCGCTACGATCGCAGTTCCGAGCATGCGCGGCAGTTACTCTGACTCAAGGAGAAGACATGTACGCCAATTTCAGATCGCTGCTGCCGACGTAGTGCTTCTTTATAATGCCAACCGTAATTGAAAATGCCGCCGCGTGTGAAATCAGATCTGTGATTCGTTTTCGAAATGCAAAGAAAGTTAAACAAAAGGAAATTCATCTGCAAATCTGCGAGGTTTACGGAAAAATGCTATGAGTGATTCAATGGTTGGATGATGGGTCAGACTGTTCAATGAAGGACGTGATCAGGTGCACGATGAAGAACGAAGTCAATAAAGCCCGTCTGTGGTTACTGATGAACTGGTTCACACAATTGAAGAGAAGATTAAGCACAACCGTAAGTTTACACTTAGTGTTCTTGCTATGGAAGTTCCGCGAATCTCACGATCACTGATTCATGAAATTGTTACTAAAAAACTGAAATTTCGAAAACTTTGCTCACGTTGGGTACCCAAAATTCTTACTGAACAACACAAAAAACAACGGATGGGCAGTGCACTTCAGCTTTTGTCACGCTACAATGAAGAAGGCGATGATTTTCTTTCTCGGATAGTCACGGGGGATGAAACTTAGGTATCGTACGACACCCCTGAAACAAAACGGCAGTCAATGGAATTAGGCACACTTCATCCTCAACGAAGGTTAAGCCTAAGCAAATCTTGACACCTCTAAAAGTTATGTGCACCGTTTTTTGGGACAGAAAAGGCATTTTCCTGATTTATTTTTTACCACGAGGCCAAATAATCAATGCACATGGTTATTGCGAGACCATTAAGAAATTGCGCCGCGCAATACAGAACAAGCGCCGAGGATTACTGTCAAAAGGTGTTGTTTTGTTCTACGATAATTCCCTACCTCACACGGCGAATGTGACCAAACAACTCTTACGGGAATTTCACTGGGACGTGTTTGATCATCCTCCGTAAAGCCCGGACATCGCTCCTAGCGACTTTCATCTCTTCTTTCACCTAAAATCTGTCCTTGGTGGTAAACACTTCAACGATGATGATGAGCTGAAAGAGCATGTTACCAGATGATTGTATACACAGGCGGCAACCTTCTATGAAGAAGGCATACAAAAACTTGTGCCACGCTACGACAAGTGTCTACAAATTTTTTTTTTTTGGCTTTCGGCAACTAAGCCATTTAGCCAGCTCAATGTATTTATGACATCCTCAAGTGAATTAGTTCTCCAGTACGTTTGTGATTCCTAAGTGTAGACACCACAGGACGGACAGAACATTCACACAGACACACAACACTTAAACATCCATGCCCACGGCCGGATTCGAACCGGCGACCTTCGGCACGCGGAGCTAGTGCTCTAGCCCCTACGCTACCGAGGCCGGCTACAAAATTTCGGAAGCTATGTAGGAAAGTAGTTGTAGATTTTTGTACAAGAAATATTTTTTCTGTATCTGTACACGTTTGTTTTATATAACCAAACGGAACTTACTTTGTGGACGTACCTCGTGTATATATATATATATATGTATATATCCGTCCACTATACAAGTTAGCGCATTTAACGAGATTCTAGGATTAACTATATTCCTGCCGACTGCACACACATTACTGTCACCTGTCTGAGGATGACCCGTTCTCCAGAGCAATCAAAGAATTTTAAGAGTTATTAGAGAAAAAAATCGGAACATTCAGAAGAAAAACATTGATTGAGAAACAACAGCAAAATAATCCTGGAAAACTAATGAAAAAATAGCGCATGACCGTTGTCAAGCTGCGCAATTATAAAATACAAGATGACCCATGCGAAAAATTCGCGAAAACGATGAATACTAAATACTCTAGTTCTGATAATATAGCCCACAAGACCTTTCTAATTGTAAACATTCCAGCAGGAGTAAGAACCGATGCACAGGAACCAGGATAATGAGAGAAACCGACCATTAGTGTTTTCTTTACTCTTGAAGGAATAACAGCTGGAATTAAACGGAAATACAGTACCAGTTGACTCCATCCATGTTGAGTAAATCCAGCACATTGGGGAGAGAGAAGCAAAATTGGTTCCGCAAACGCGTAATGTGTATTTACATAGCTGCAAGTTTTCAGAGCAATGGATAAAGTTCTAATTCATATCACTCGGGAAGTCCCGTAAGGTCCCAGGCGATGCCAACGGCTTCCGCCCGATATCACTCCTCAGGCACGTGTATAAATTTACCAAAATGATGCTCCAGAAACTTCTTGCTTTAGTTATTATAAAGAAAGCGTAAAGGGGAAAAAGTCTGTACATCTGTTATATTTAATATGTATATATATAAGTTGGATATTCTGTTAATAAGCTACGAAGAAGGAATCGACGTGTTTTCTGTGTCTGTCTGTCGGATGTTGGTCGGAATTTGACAGATATCGATTAATATACAGCCTATGGCGTCGCGGGTTGTTTCATTTTGATGTGATGTTGGAAAGTTGATGAAGTTTTCAAACTAGTATTATTTTTGATTGAACGCGATAAAAAAAAAATACTGTTCGGATTTTCGATTGATTTTGTTGTGATTTAGGAATTTTAAGAATTTTACCAGATTAGTGTCAATTTTTGGGTCAATGCGATTCCAGCAAAACCTTCTGGTCAGATTTTTTTATAGGATAGCCACAACTACCTCTGATAAAACAGGATATGCTACATTTTGGAGCGTAAGGGGTTGATTGGCAGTATAGAGAAAGTGCTCGATTCATGACGGATTGCTACACTCCTTACGAAAGCGTCACAGAACTGTTTAGTAGATTGGGCTGCGATTGTCTGGCAAGGAGACGACACAGGTTTCGTTTGAACGTATTGGTAAACTTGTGTACCCTCACCTTCACCTACGAGTGCGGCGAAATGCTTTGTGCACCAACCTCTTTGGATCGCAATGACAGGTAAGATAAGATTAGAGAAATAAGTTGCCGCACCGGTGCTTACGTGAATTTTTTCCCTCGTACCTTTCGGGATTGGAATGCACAGCAAAGAGATTAGTTTTGGTGCTGAGCACCTTCTGGTAACCCATTATTTCGTGAATTTCAGAGTATATATGCAGATGTAGAATTCGAATTATGAGGAATTAAGTATAATTTTACGTTGAATGCTATTCATGCAAATAGGTCTACTACTGATTGTGTATTGAAGGGTGTTACGGTTAGTATATAACACTTGATTTGTTTCAGGTTGTTAGATATCGTAAAGCGATAAATTTGTGATAATGTTTTACTGAATACGGTTCGCGGAAAATCTAGTCGTCTGATTTTAATAATGGGGTTTCGATTACAGTCCGTGTTAAAGTTAGTACCAAGACTTAGATCTCATGCAGCACATTGAAGATGGTTTTGAGTAGCCTTTTGTTACTGGAGTACCCATCGTTGACTTGACAACAGCTTACGACACGATCAGCAAAAAGAAAGTCCTTGCTGAAATATGCAGCCTGGCGCGGTATTTCAACTTCACAGGAATAGTTTATGAACTCCTCGGTAACAGAAATTTCCTCGTCAGCCGTCCACGTAAGTCGAAGTACGGTACGCCCTTTCTAAAAGTAATGTTTCATCTCCATCACTATTTAATATCTGGGTGCAAAAGCGACTACCTTATTGTATATAAAGTGATTTTAACTAGTAGTAGGTACTATATTCAACCAAACATATTAATCATAGGCAACAAACATCGTACGAGCCGAGATTTTAGCTAGCACTCTCTATAATATTCTCAACCAAACGTTTTAGTCATATGGTGCTTTCTACACAGCATGGAGTTTTAATTAGTAGTTTTTACTGTACAGAACCAAAGATATTAGTTTATGTTGCATCAATTTTAGATTATTGTACAGAATTGGATTTAGTTAATAATAACTCCCACATTCAACCAAAGATATGAGTCATAAGATGCAACAGCTATTTGCTAAAAGCTTGGGATAAGATTATAGTTGGTAGCCTTTACTGTACTCCAACAAGGATATTAGTCGCGGTACACAACAGCAGTTAGCTCAATGTACGGGATGAAATTGTAGCTAGAAGTCAGTAACGTACTCAACCAAAGATGTTTGGCACATGACGTAACAGCGATTATCTCATTGTATGGGACGAGGTTTTAGCTGGTAGTCCCTAGCGTACTCAACCAATGAAACTAGTCGCAAGAAGCAACAGCACTTATCTAATAGTATGGGATTAGAGCGAAAGATACAGCAATTACGTCATTGTACAGCACTGGAATTACTCAGAAGTCTTTACTCTGTAGTGTTTACATTCAACCAAAGGTAATAGTCGTAGCAACGCAACAGTGGTTAGCTAATAGTACGCGATGAGATTATGGCAAGTAGTGTGTAATGTACTCAAGCAAAGAGATTGGTTGCAAGATGCAACAGCGGTATGGGACGGGATATTAGCTAGTAGTCCACAAGGTATTGAACCGAAGAGATTGGTCGCAAGACACAACAGCAGTTAGCAAACAGTGCGGGATCAGATTATGGCTATAGCTACCGGTCTATAAAGTAAAAAACGAAAGATATTAGTTACAAGATATAGCAACGGTTAGCTAATACTACAGGATAATATTATAGCTTATAGTCTATAACGTACTCAATCAAAAATATTAGTCGCAAGACGCAAAAGAGGTTAGCTAATAATACTGGATAATACATCTATTATAGCTAATAGTTTATAACGTACTCAGCCATAGATATAAGTCATAAGACGCTTTAGCGGTTAGCTAATAGTACAGGACAACACATCTATTATAGGTAGCAGGCCCGCCGTAAGCGGGCGTGCAAGGCGTGCACCGCACGCAGGCGGCACATTGAGGGGGGCGGCACATTGAGGGGGGCGGACATTGAGGGGGGCGGCAAATCGAGTGATATACAGTCGCCGCCCCGATAGTTGCCACTCCATTGTCGCCGCGACGAAATTTGTAGCGTATTATGTAGCGGGCGAGCTTTTTTTGACCTGGTTCGGAAAATTCCTAGATCCACCACAGGCTGTAGTTAGACAGGGGGCGGCATAATCGGTATTGCACGCGGGCGCTCAAACAGCTAGCGGAGGGGCTGATAGGTAGCAGTATATCACATACTCGACCAAAGAGTTAAGTCGCAAGAAGCAACAGCGGTTAGTTAATAGTACGGGATGAGATCATAGCTAATAGTATACAACATATACAACCAAAGATATTAGTCGCAAGCCGCAACAGTGGTTAACTCGTTGTACGAGACGAGATTTTAGTTGGTAGCCTGTAACTTGCGCAGCCAAAGATATTATTCTTTCAGTAAGATATTGATTAGGTGAACGTACGGGATGAGATTGCAGCTGGAAGTATTTAGTTGCATAATCCAGAGATATTAATCTGTTTAATTGCGGGGCGTCGCACAGTAGCCTCCGTCCTGTTTAGTGGCGGCCGTAACGGCGGCACGCAGCGCACGGCGCCCATTAAGGGCCGTGAGGCCAGGTGGCGCTAATGGGCCCCGTTCGCTTTTTTATTTCGTCTCTGCTGCGCCACTTTGGCCTCGGGTCTCCGCGCCTCATTAATCGGTCACACACACACACACTGGCCGCTCGCTACTGTGCGGCCGCCGCACCTGTTGGTCTGCGCATCGCCCTAGGGTGGCGGCCACTGACTAACGGCTACTGGAGCACTTTTAAAGTAACTCCAGAAGGAGGGAGCCAAATCGCTGCCCCGAGTTACTTACTGGACTTCTTCCGTCGACAGCCCATAAAACTCCAGAATCGACAGTTAAGTTGAAGACAAATGACGTAAAATTCGATACTATATTCGAATAGATCTCACTACTCTGTTACAAATAATAATAATAATAATAAAACATAATTAATAATTACCCGCCAGTCTGATTGCACATGTAGGGCACCAGCATATTGTTTTTTTTTTTTTTTGGGGTGGTTGTGGGGGGGGGGGGGGGGGGTTGGAGTTTGGAAGGATCGGGTCCTGGTTATAACCTACACCTTTCGGTGTATCCCTAACTTCAGAATTCTTTTACATAAACTATTACTTTTTACCCTTTCTATTTCAAGTAAACAATTTTCAAGTTCTCTCTCTGATCATTTAACAACGATTATTAATAATATTACAGTATTTTCTTTACATTATAGTGATCCCCGCCAGGGAGGAAATACGAGTTTCTGCATATTTTTATCATCATCATTATTGTTGGGGACCATCTCCAGTTTCCCGGGTGTGGTTTACGAGCCTTGGTTGTTGTAGACGATCGTCTTCCACTGTCTCCTATCCAGAAAAGTTTCTCTGTCCGTGATATATTTATTCCCAGTTCCAGCCTCTTCTTTCTATGTCCTCCTTCAGTTGGTCTGTCCATCTTCTTCTTTTTATACTTAGATGTATTTCCACGTTCATCATTTTCGTTATAATTCCGTTCCATCCTTCTTATCGCTTGAAATTAACTTTCATACTGTACCTGTAAATATTTTACAATTTCTCGTTTTAAATAAAATCAATTATACTATAAAATCTTTCTAGAATTCTTCCTGTATACTGTAATTTAATGACGAAATGAGTCATTCCGTACATTTTTATATTTAAAATATAAAAAGAATAATGAAACTGACAATCAGAGAGGCTTGTAAACATCTGCCGGACCTCCCGAATAGCCCGTCGCCGAGAAGTCGCTTCAGGTAGGCGCGCCAGCGACAGCCAGGGACAGTGGAGAGACAGCTACCCCTTCCTAACTACTCTGGTAGGCGTGTAATGCCTTAGCTCCGGAAAATACCCGACCAGTGTGAACGTACGTCCGACCACCTGTTCCCGAGCGGACGCTCCGGAGGTCATATTTGGCGAATATGTCCGAGTTCGCACGAATATACAAAAGGCAATATTGGCCAATCATCATAGCTTGGAAGGAGGGGCTAAATAGCGGAGCCAATCAGCGGCGGACTGTTCTCTGCGTAGTGTTAATTTCCCTGAATTTCTCTCTATGTTAACCACGATCGTCGGAGAGGGATTTTTATTGCAGACGCGAGAGAGGTACTCGTCGCCCAGCAAATAAAACAACAAGTCCCAGACGTGTATCTGCAGCAGTTTTCCAGAAATTTCAGAGATTATGCAAGTAAATTTGTTTACTTTCCGTTAAGAATGTTTGCAACCGTTAGTGGGTGGTATGGTATGGTATGGTATGAGCTATGGTATTAATGAAATCAGATTATGTGACACATTCGTACTGTTTTACTTAACTTTATTCCCATCATTTCCCAAAATTAAATTCGCTACAACTTCTGTTGAAAACTTAGTGCAATTGTCTAAAATTAAAAAAAAAAAAAAATGTGCCAAGTAATTAATAAATTACAAATTTTCCCAAATTATTTCTTTGCTTCTCTGGAATTTCTGGAAAGTTACTGAAGATACATTCACCAGATCAATAACAACAAAATAAATGGAAATCGTGCTTTACTGTAACCTCGTATAGTTTTGCGATGGCATCATGATAGCGTGGTTGCTAAATTTCAGGCGAAATGTTTTACTAGCCGTAACTAAACATTTGCGGACCTATGTTTATATGAACATTTCTCTTTAATTTTATTTGTAGAATAACATATTAAAATATTTGCATATCTTCGTGAATCACCCTGTAAGGCCGAAAGCCATATAAATAAATAAATAAAAATGTTAGGTTTATGTGTTGTTTTTCAGTCTCTTTTTGGCATCAGAGATCCGTTAAGGAGCGAAGTTGTATAGTGTTTTTGTTCTCGACGACGCGGGGCATGCAGCTAGCTTGTTTCGCTCCTTAGCAAGGTCTTCGCTGAACACTGGAGACAACCCAATTAACAGCTGCGACAGTGTGGCGCGACGAGAAAATATTGTGGACTTCATTTTTAATGAGGGACGAGAGCGTGGGATGAGAGGCGGCCACGGTCCCTTTGACCGCCGCGCGAGACGACAAAGAAAATGAAGAGCAGCACTCCCTCCCACTAGAAAACCTCTCGGCTGCTGCTGGAAAATACGTCCAGAGAGGCCGTCTCCCAGTGCCACACACAGCAGGAGAAACACTGAAATAATGCAGTTGGAATAGTTCAGTTACCATATAAATAGAACTAACAACTCCAATGTAAATAATCTACTACATAACTTCCTCGATAGCAATTGGCTGGAGAACAGTGCCACGAATCAGCATTCGCTTGCAAATTAACAGCGACCAGAGATATCATTAGAAAACTTCGTTGTCCACAATTTAATAGCTAAGGAACTACTACCAAATTAATTGGCATTGTACATTAATTAAGTTTGCTTTTGTAGCATTTCCTACTTAAAAACGTATCAACAAACTTTACGACAGAAAAAAAACGTAGAACTGATCTTCAGTAACATGTTGCTAATGAAAGAGCATAAAAAAGATTAAAAAACTTAAATTATTCATGGTCTCTGCTGTAACCACGAATGCCAATTGTCTTTCCCGCCTATGCTTAATTTTAATTTAAATAAAACGTTCGCTAATGCTGTTATTTGACCAAAGTTTATACTTTACGATTTATTTGTCATTTACGTATTTTAGTGGCCACTTTCGTTAATCTTCTTTATTCATGCTAGCTATACGTGAGTTATTAGATTATTTAATGTGGACATCAGACCAAATATCTTACCAGATCGAGTATACTGGCAATTCATTTCTTTGGAGTTGCTCAACTGTTTAATAATCTGGAATTTGTATTAAGTCCTCTGGCCGTTACAGACACTATGCCCAAAGATTACATTATGAATCCCCAGTCTCAATAAAAAAAAAAACTTGATGCTTTCAAAGCAAACAGGTAGGAATTCTTCAAACTTTGCAGAGTAAATTTTAAGGGTCAAATACAAGTTTGTACTTCAGCAAGTTCGAGTCGATGATCTTTCAAACAATTCAACGATAACATGATCGTCCTAGTCCGTGTTTAATACATCTATTAATACTTTCCGATCAGGTCAACCTGTAATAATGTTTCATCCTACTAGACCCGTGGCAATCATCGTGTCGTAATGGCTAACGTAACACGTCCGGTCTTCGTTACCGGAATAATCGCTGCCAGAGTTGTTACCCCTAAATTGAGGTTATGGGCATTATTTATTAATAATTCTATTAAGTTAAGCAAAAGCGAAGAAATTAATTGCCGGAATATTGAAAAAGTATGTTTTGCGTTCAAATTAGGATGTTAAATATTAGTTCCTTTATTTTTTATATATATTCAGTCAATGTAGATGTTTTCTTATACTACTCTCTGTCCATAGATATTGCTGTTACAGTAACTTAAGAAATATGTACCAAACGACATAATTCTTAAGGTTATGGGCTTTATTTAATAGCAATTGTATTTAGTTAGCTAACCAAACGCGAAGAGATTGATTGGTGGAACACTTATTCTTGACGGGCATAAACGATATTTATATTCCATGTAGATGTTCCCACTATATTCTATTTCACTGTTACAGTAAACTCGATGGAATTAATTGCTAAAATTCTGTGTTCAATTGCTAAAACCCTGCGTCATTTTTGACTGGCTTAGTAACTTGTGAACCATGTGGAAAATTTTAACATTTTCATTGTTGATGTTGCCTCGATGACAGGTGACACGCGTCGGGCATTACACAAATAAAACAGTTGTATTGGCTTTATTTGCTAACAATTAATTGAATATAATTAGTTTTACCGTTTAAATTCACTGTTTTTAATTGCAATAAAACTTGAAAGGAACTCACAAGAGTGGAAGTGGTGAACAACATTAAACTTAGCTGAAACATGGTTGAGGTTGACTGATATATTTGCGTTTAAATGTACTGGGATCAAAGAACAATCCGAGTATCAGCTAATTCTTTAAAGTGATTCTAATTGCAACGAATATCCTTAGGCTAGAGTTTATGTGACACTTCAATATTCACACCAAAATGGAGAGGTTTTCAAAATCATGCATTTGGAACAGAGATTCAGATGTTTTAGCACTCTGTCCAAAGATGTTGCTGCTATAGCAAGCTAAGTAGGAAGGTTATCTATAGATGTTTGTGTACTGCTTTGAAGTGTAATACATTTCGAATTAAAAATGTAAACCGTCCAGAATGTAAGATACTCGTTTATAACAACAAATCTATTCATAGTAGATCTACTCATTAATATTTTTTCTAAGCGCTATACTTTCTATCAGTTACAAGAACCAGGTCAAGTGTGGTGGGCGAGCGGTTAACGTTCTGACCTCACATTCGGAAGGACGCGGGTTCGAATCCCCGTCCGGGCATCCAGATGTGGATTTTCCATAGTTTCCCCAAATCACTCAAGGCGAATGGCAAGGTGCTTCTTTCAAAAGGCTACGGTCGAATTCCTTCCCGTTCCTAGTCCCACAGTCTCAGCCGCCTCTAATGGCTTCGACGTCGACGAGGCATATAGCCATAGATAAAAAAAACAAGAACCAGGGCAGGTCATAAAATAACCGAACTTTTTTTTATTAAAATTGTACTTTTCGTAGAAACCTTTCCAGAACAAAAAAATTTCCAACATTTTTGAAGTGGATTTTATCTTGTTATAAATAATGCGAAAAGAAGCTTCTCACGAAAGATTGAAAAAGCAATAAAAAACAGCGCTCATGTTTAAGAAGAAATTATACCATTTTCAACAAATATTATGAAGCTCATACAAGGTTTAACGACTTCGGGGTGTTCGTTTTATGTACATAAAGGCCACATTAGTGGCGTGCCGTCGTGATGAGATTTAATTTTCAATGAAACCTGATGACTATGGTTCGGGTCTTTATGCCAAGTCATATTTTTTTCCTGTCTTCTTTTTGAGCACTGTTGCCGACTTAAACACTGACTAAGGATTTCTAATTCTGTTTAAATCTATCTTATATAAATGCATATTAAGGAAATTTTCCTAGTTTTGGTCATAGTACGATAATATTTATGGCCATATTCTGAGAAAAATATAATAATTCTTAATAGTGCCGGAAATTCACTAGAAGTTACAGATAAAAAGATAATTATTCACACAACTGCTTCTTTCAAAAGGCCACCCTCCACCACACACTTTTACTGAATCTCGGAGTAATAATAATAATAATAATAAAAACTGTACTGGTATTATATATTTGATGGAAAAAAAATTGTAACTGAATTGGTCAGAATTCACCAGTGAAAAATTGAAGTTATACATTAGTATTATTCTCTAAACGTTAATCTCGAGCCACGTCGATGTACATTGTCGCCAACACTATAGAAAATAATCCTCAGTGTTAAATCTGCAATGGATAAGTGAATATCGCCATGCCGAAAACAATTTTTTCCGAAAGTGTGAAGTTGCTGAGATCTATAAGGGAATTTGGAGAGGATTATTTTATTGCAGAGAAAGAGTTTTTACTGTAAATTCCGTGAAATTAAAGTTACATCAACAAAGTAATTTAAACTTTAAGTTCCCAATGGTGCAGTGAGTGCACGCCATGCTCATATTCCATGTATTTCTAAATGTTGACTGATTTTATACCTCGATTTTTCCCAAAAGTTGAAACTTTCTATTCTATGTACCTTTTTCTCAGGAACGGAATGTTGAATAAACTTTAAATTTTGCACAATTACAGAAACTTATAAATCACGGTATATAAGGCAAAATAAAAATAATCAAAGCAAAAGTTAGTGAGCTGTAATAGAATAAGTACCTGAAATAATTGTTAAAAAATAGTTACATAATCCCAAATTTAAAAAATCTAAACCAGTTTGTTATCAACAACAAGTTTGCTTCACAAGTTATATCACTACTATTAGATTACACATTACAGATTTTACTGAATTATCTACAGTAACATGAGGAAAAAAGGTTCATAAGTGGGAATGTGTTTTTTTTTTTAAGTTTTCCAATTTTTCTTGCTTTTTCACATGTGAATATTAATGAAATTGTATTACAAATTTCAATGAGACTGTGCAGACACACAGCGCAAGATGTTAGTAATAACTTCTGAGAATTTGAACTTTCTAGGTTGTCATGGTTACCTAATAATGCATAGTTGACTTATGCACACTATCCGGTTCCCTTAAATGTTCGGTCATATTTTGTTATTTTTAGGTCATATGTGCCCGTTATAAAGGTCATATTCGCGTGCATATTTCTCTGTTTTTGTGGTCGTAAAGACCGGAACCCCACTGATGACGTTTCGGTGTGTAGTGGTGAGTCGTCGTCGGTGGGGGCAGCTCCACTGCGGCGTGGGAGCTTAATCTGGCAGCGGCCGCCAGCACGTCCCGGGGCGCACAACGTGAAATTACGGACATCAGATGGGTGCACCAGATTAGCCGTAAGCGTCTCCGAAGCCTTGTTACAGGAATAGGCCGTTCAGGTGCGCTCGGCCCGATCGCTGGGATTTGCAGTAATGGCCGCACATGAGTTTGGACAACACGGAGTGGACCTGAAAATAACAGCCTCCCTCCTACATCGTAGCTTTTCAGCACATTTGGCTTCACCACACGGTCCGCTTCGCGTTCGGTTGGCTCGCCTGGAATGGAAACCACGGCAGCGACGGAGGCTCCGCGTCCCAGCTTTATTTCTCTTTTAATGGGCCTCCGGCAAATAAAACACTGCAAATGGAATCTGCGCCAACTTAAAACTTCGCGTTCCGCTAAGCCGTTAATTTTGGCGGAAATGCTGCACAAACTCCCCCATCCGTATGTTGCTACACTTTCGTCAGTTCCTCCTAAACCACGCTATGACCACGAGTAAAACTTTCGTGCTACAGCCAAATTGTCGTTCAATCTACCCGAGGGTCACAGTGCGTTGTATTTTGCTGCACATCTTTTAACAGCTTACTACGCTGTAACCAGTCCTGAATGGCGTGTGGATAAAGACCATCCAGCCATTCAGATTTTGGTTTTCAATGGTTTCTCCGAGCTCATTACAGGCGAGCACCGAAATGGTTCGTTCAAATGGACATGCCCGAAATCCTTCGGTTGCTTGGGTTTAAATCTCCCCTGACGTCATAGATGAACCACAAAACCCGAAAACAATTGTTATGAAACAAAAGGTTTATTAATATGCAAAATATAAAGACCCACCTCGCTGGTTTAGGTGGTTGTGGTACAGTTACGGTGCCCGGCGCCTGACACGAGGTTACGTGGTTCGATTCCTGATGTTGGGAAAAAAATTTCATCATTAGTACTTGCCCGGTAAGGTAGGGGAGGTGGTGGCGCACAGCTTCTGATCACCAGATTATACAACAATGCAATTTCTTGGGTTGAATCCCAAACCTCTCCGCGGTGCGTATGGTGAGTCGCCAGTCGGATGGGAACTTTAAGCCTGGCAGTCACATTTCCCTTTATTCCGTCTTTCATTAATTCATAACACACATCACAGTCATCCATACAAATCAGAAAACACACAAATACACTACTCTCACTAGAGAAGATGAGGGGAAAACAAACCGGTTTTAAAATGACCAAAGAAAAGGAAAGGTAAAGGAAACGTGACACATGATAGACTGTGCCTTCATATTTTTTTTTAATGATAATTTTTTATTGTTGCAACTAATTACGTGACGAGAATGGAATGAAGCGCAGTCTATTCAGTATTATCTGTTTGCAAATCGTAGGCAGTAAATACGGTTTGCACATATTTCAGGTTATCAACCTATGAAAGAGTGTTAATATTATTTAAATTAACTGTGGTGGAGCTAGTGTTATAAAAAAACAGTTTTTTTCTGACGTGAAAAAAAACATGAAAAAAACATGTTTTTTTCATAACTACCAAATTTCAAATTTTTATGGCATTTATCATTTAATATGACTGTTTTAGAGTTTATACTAAGTACTTATCTTACTTTTAAATCTACTATAACTTTCTGAAAAAAAAATTACAAAAATATTGGTAACATCGACTGAAGTTTTCTTTTATGAAAGGGGACTTCCCGAAAAGGCTAGGTTGCGTGAGAAGGAATCCCCGTTCGGCCGTTCCCCATTGTTTGGATTGATACTCGCTATTTGAACTAGTGCTGCCAGGCCCTACAAATTTATCTGTAGACCTACGAATCTTTTCAAAAAATTAGGAAATTTAACTACGGTTTTTTGCCTCTTTTTATTACTTGTTGTGCTTTCCTTATATTCGTATACTTGTTAAACTCGCAGCGTATAGTGATAATACTGAGTCATTGTCAGTAATTATGAATAATTTCCTTGCAACCGTTGGCGTAAACCAACGATTGAAAACAAATAAAGCTCCTATTTTGTATGATAATATATTTAAATTCAAACTTAAAAGACCGTAATACAGAACTATCGGCGCAGTCTTCATTCACAGTGTGTACTTTGCTCACAATTTAAAATTGCAATCTCAAAAGCTTTTGCATGCAATACAACCAGTAAAAGAAAATGTAACTATTTCTGAAGTTATGGATCTAGAGGGGACAGAAGAAGAAACAGAAAATTCCGTGAATGTGGGTCCGACATAGAAGATGAATAAAAAATTATGTTACCTATATAGATACATTTATGAATCATTATGGTTGTTATATGATTTAGTAAGGTTTAAAACACACATGTAAAATGTAAGTTCCATAAATAAAACTATAATTTATCAAATATATAGTTTTCTGAAAAAAAAAACAAATTTAGAAAAAAAAAACGAGGGTGCTAAGTTTTTTTTCATGGTTTTTTTTCACAAATCTGAAAAAAAAAAAAACATTTTTTTTTTCAGTTTGCAACACTAGGTGGAGTACATGATTCGGTGGCAATACCTTCAACCATCTAATTAACACCAATTTATTATTTTTTTAAAAAATTATCTTATAAATTCCACCCCTCCTTAATTTCAGATTCCTTCAGCGTTTTTTGTAAATTCTTCATCACTTGGTAATTTACTCAAATTCCTGACACCCTCACCAAAAATAAAATTTTCCCACACCCTTATGCATGATATCGAATGATGTCTTGTGGTCATGGTCATCTGTTCCCTTCCAAGCACCATTCCTAATTCTTCGACCAATATCCCTCTGAGCCCTATCACCAACATATGCCTTGTACACTCTCATGACTCTCTTCATCCACTTCCTGTCTTCCAATGACTCCCAATCCTCCTCCTTTAACATATCAATTACTACCTGGGTCCTGCGATAATTTTCACAAACAAATCTTGCACGCCCTCCAACTCATGCGTTTGATACTCAAAATGTGTGTTCCATTTTACACCACGATATTCAAGTAATGGTCTTACCAGTGTTTTCTAACCAAATTCCTTAACTTATCTAGTACATCCCCTCATCATCCTCTCCAATAAATAAAGGCTTTCATAACGCTTTCCTACCACCTGCCCAGTGCTCTGTCCAGTTGAGCTTATTATCAAACGTTATTCCAAGATATTTACACTTGGAGCCTTCAACAAGAAATTCTAACCCCACCCTATAATCATAAACAACCTTTTTTTTATCTGTGCACCTAATAAGCTGAATCTCCTTGGGATTTACCTTCATTCCATGATGACGTACCCATTTAGATATCCTAACCCTCTCACCCTACAGCCGTTCACAGTTCTCTTCCATTTGGTTTCTATTATATAACAATACGTCATTGGCTATCAACCTGAATTCTGACTGTAAACCATCAACACAATCATTCCCCAACACACTATCCTGTGGCACTGTCATGTCCACATCCGCCTATTTTGATAATTTATTACCTACTCTAACGCTTTGGTTTCTGTCTTTTAAGAATTCCACCACTCAGCAAGTAACTTTTTCATTCAATCCAATAGTTATCAAAATTTTGTGAGCGTGAGTTATTTTTTTAACTATCTTAGTACTACAGTAACTGGCGTAGACAGAAATGTTCCACCGTGATTAACAAATAATCTGAAAGGGTCATTTTTTAAATGGATTATAATTTTGAAAATGTCTGACTGTGATTATATAGATTATTTTCAAAAGTTTTTTTTTCTTTTTTTTTTTTTGACGAGCTATCTCCCTTCATACTCTACTAAAAGTGATAAATGTCGTATAATTTTAAAGATTAAGTGCACCGCCTAAGTGAAATCTGATTTAAAAAATGAATTTTCCGAAATTGCAAAACTATGAACACGGGCATGCGACAGGTCAGAATCAAGCCGCTAGCGTTTGCTGGCGTCGATAACGAGTGATCGCATTACCGCTAGATAGAAGCGCGACACATCACAGAGAGATTGGTAAACTGTGTGTGTTTTCTCGAGTAAGGAGCTTTTGGGATATATCTGTTTCTATTATGGAAAAATTTCTGTTTCATATGTCTCTTTCAACCTACCTATTCAACTTTAAAAATAAACAAGTGCTACAAATTTCGAGGATTATTTTTTCATTCTACTGCTAACCATCAACCTCCGTATTCGTGATATAGGATTCGCGAAATTTTCGCTCAGACAATCTAACTGATTTATATTTATGATTTTTAATTTTAGGAACTGTTTACGACATCCATACCACGCTTCAAACAGATGGCCCTCTTCTGTTTCGACCGTACAAGCAGGTTGTCTTCTCGTCCCACTTCCCTCAAAACAAAACTCACTTTAATTTACTTTCTTATTCTTTTTGCAATACATTTCTTTTACTCAAAAGTCTTCAAATATTAATGAATGATATTATTACTGTACTAAATATGTAGTAAATATGCACTCAATTCATTTTAGTATTTACTTGTTGCCGAACAAATCAAAACAACACAAATACGAGTATCTTGAGAAAGTTCGTTACTATTAATGTCCTATATTAATATCTTTCAAAACTCTCACATTCTCCGCATTCATACTTGTTGAGGCTGTTGCCACCGCATCCTATCATCCTATGCCATGTCTATACTGTTCGGTCACCTTGCATGGACTGCCATGAATGTAATCTAGCTGCGTTACGAGTGTATTGTACTGCGCTGCAAGTAGCTAGCTGGCGGGCCTTTCTTGCGCCGCGACGAACATAGAATCTCTAACTCCAGAACAAGTCTTTATTATTACTAATGGAATTACCAACGCAAGAAAAAGATAATTCACAATTATCTTTGAAATAAACAACTGTAAGTAGAAATATAATGGACCGGGGTGGGTTGGTTACATGTGTCATATATGTCACATGTTTTGCTGTGTTTTTGTTTTTCGTGGTTTTTTTGCGTTTTAAAAAAAATTATATGAGCTGTTAGTTTTTATCATCAGCTAGAACAACTAGACCTTGAGACAGGCTTCTAATCTAGTCATCTTGTATTTCTGACATAGGTTTAAAGGGAAAAATATACACGGACGAGATAGAGAGAAATGATGCACTATAAGGACTGAATCTTCTAATTCTCACTTGCATAAAGCAATATCCGCCTCACTCTGAAAAAACTGAGTAAAAGCTGTTTGTTATTTGCGAATGGACTGTTTTCCATATCCAGCGAGCCGCTGTAATGATGCGAACGGCGGGTCTGTGAGGAGCCGCACACGTGTTTGCCCCAAAGCAATTTAGGAAATTCATTTATAGTTGCATCAATGTTCTGCAACAGGTATTTCGGAGCGCCCAACAAAGCGTAAATTACGCTACGCGAGGCGGAACCGATCGCTCGCAGCCCAGCAAGTTGCGTCTGTTTCCTCCGCGCGTGTGTACACAGCCAGTCGGCAAATACTCTACACACACACACGCAAAAACACTCTGTCGGCGCTCTCTGCTCACTTAGCTGCTACTTACGTAAAATCAGTAAAGGATTAACCACTAGAGAAAACAACATTTCTATCAACAGCGCAGGTATTGTTCGTTTTTGGCGTGTACATTACTTTAGAATTGTCATGTAGCTCCGTTCGTACTCTTCCCAGTCGTGGCTGGAATTTTTGTGGGCTTTAAAATTGATCATCTCTGGCAGAGATCTATCGTAAGATCCCTCAGACAAAGCACTTTTATGAAATTTTATTTTAAGAAATTAGAAATAGCAGTATAGGAGCCGATTAATTTTGCATTTGTATATTTTTTGTGTGATTAATTGTGAATCTGTGTATATACGTCATGCAAATGAACATTATTTTATGGAGAGAAAATGTGTAAATGACTTGTAATATGTTCAAAGACAATATTATGCTTGAAATATTAATCAAATATTTGTAATTGTAAGTGTTAATGTGAGACACGATGTTTGGAGGACAATTTGCGACGGTTTGGACGGGTTCATGTTGATAATTTTGTGTGTAAACAGTGTTAACCTTCATTTTAAGGCGTTTTCTAATGATTGTAAGTGATTTTGCACAATTTGTGAATATTTTTTGTGTGTATTTAATTATTAAAGTATTGTTAATGTGCGAGAAACATATTTCCGAAGTCTTCGTGACTTTCTGGAAGTTTCTGCGGCGCTTATTTAAAAGCGCTGAGATGGTGAACAGAATTATTTATCAGTTGTCAGAATTTTTGCTTGTGAGTATAATTACTGGAATATTTGTATGTTTGTGCTTTAGTATCTTTGGAGAATTTTGGTGTTATCTTAGAGTTCACGGAAAAATAAATATTAATTGAAAAGTGACCCGTCAGTATTGTTATTTAGTGGAACTGTTTAATTCAGTCAAGAAAATTAGTAATCAGTAACCTTTGGAAGATGGTAAAACCCTATGGCGATCGACGGTGCAATCTGTAAATTGGAGGACGAAATGAATAGAAGAAATCATCGTTAAGATGAATCAGGTCTGAATGGTAGGAATTAGTTATTAACCAAAACCTTATCATTGTCGTTTAGTACCCAGTTTAAACTGTAAATGCCATATACCTGGTAGGATTACTTGGTTAGATTAGATCAGTGGTACAAGTACCCCCATGGGTACGTGAGGTTGTTTCGAGGGCTGCGTGCGGTAGTCACATGGAATAAGACGATCTTTAAGATAATTTAAAAAAAATTGCTATAGCCAAATATATTTTTGGACATTTGTTAATTTTTTGTGAGGTTTGTTATTGCATTAAAATTTAACAATTCGTGAAAAATAGGTTTCTTTTTTTCAGTTATAAGTGATACGTGTGATTCATCTCTTTCTTGAAGAAGTACGTCTGGCTTATATGGCTACGACAGAGGCGCAATGCCCAGCCGCTAAGAAACTCTGCTATTAGGTCTCTGAAGTGACACAACATTGTATACCATACATTACTTCAGTTCTCTCCTTACTGTTTAGTTAGGATTTTACGGCTCGTCGATATCGAGGTCATTAGAGCCAGGAAAGGTCTGAAGACTAGGAACAGTAAGAATCGGCAATGCATTCGCCTGGAGTGATTTAGGGTAACCATGTGCAAAACTCCTATTTTTCATGATGGAAAAAATAAGTCTATGTTGGTAATATGCATAATAATGATTACTAACATAAATATATATTAGAGACAAGCTACTAGTGTTTGGAATACCGAGAGAAATACAGATCAACTAGTGGCGTAGCTAGGTCAACAAGGGCCCCGGTGCAAAAAATTTATTTTGGGCCCTCAGGCCAGACGGGCGACCTTTTTTTTTTTTGCTTTGTGTGCTGGTAGGGCCCCCCTGAACTGGGGGCCCATGAATTGTTCTTTAGGGGCCCCTGAGCAGTGATTGGGCTCCCTGAGCAGCGAGGGCCTTTAGTGAGGGGATCCTGTGTTCTCAGGGGCCCCCTAGACGACGGTAGAGCTAAAAAAAAAGGGCGCCAGATTGCCGTGAAGGTTCGTGGGCCCTCTAAACTGCACTTGAGGGCCCCTAGAGGTGCGCTTAGGGGCTCCCTGAGCGTGAGGGCCCCGGTGCACTGCACCGCCTAGCCCCATAGTAGCTACGCCACTGAGATCAACCGAATACAAGGAATGGAGAGTGGAGTATGATAAAGGCAAGACAATATGGATGATGGATAAATATTCATGTCACGAGAGATGAAACTAAGTGTGAAGGACACTACAATAAACCTTTATAATACGGCAATTAATATTGTGAGAACGGCTATGTTATGTTTATATTGTAAAGTGTATTGTATGGAAGATTATAGGTTGTGTATTGAAGTTTTGTGCAGAGAAAGAAAAAACACGCTATTTTCTATCAAATGCAGGCTAAATCAGCACTGGGAATGGATTTTTTATTGACAGAATTTGAAAAATATCGTAAGATTTGAATTAAATATAGGAAGTAATATGTTTTACTACGTTGATAAAGTAAGGCATTAATCTTAGGTGACTGTGTTCTGATAAACTGACATTTAACTTTCTTTCTAACGGTACATTTTATGCTTTACTTACTTATTATTATCATTATTATTATTTACCTCTGCAGCTTTACTAACTTTTTCGCATCTTTAGAACACTCTACCGCTACAGGTACGTTAGATTGGGTACAGAATTTATTCATACATTTTCAGTGAATAGAGGCCTTCACATAACCTCAACATTTACTTTTATTAGATTTTTTTAAATAAATATTTTTTTCATATAATTTTTATCTCTTATTGGGTTTCTTGTTATTGATAATGTCACTTTGAGTTCGTGCTGAAATCTGACGTCAGGGTATCGTAACTTTTCTGTTTTTGCGTACAGATTTGTTTTCATCTTCGTTATTTGTGCTTATCTCCTCCAGTCGTGCAGCGGAGGAGCGTTTAAGAATTGTTTAAGAAATCTGTTTGTTTTCCAGACGTTGCATAAGATACAGGTTGGATTTCCTTGCTGTTTTTCACACCTGACATCCGTACAAAACGCATATAAGAGAATCACTATTCTGTATATTCGTTGTTTTTGGATAGTCCTAATGCTCTTCTTCTTCTGCGAATTATATTTTTCTTGTATCTCAATTTGGTGTCTGTTGTAAGCCCTAGGTACCGAAAATTTGTAACCCAGTGAATTTTATTTACTTAAAAAAACTTTAGGAACAGCTTGTAATTTTTGAAGTTAAGTAACTGTTAAACGAAACTTAGTGCACAACCGGTAGGTTGGACCAAGCCTGGAGCTTAAGCTCTAACGCTCTGGCGCGCCAATCGGGATAACTCGGGTTTAAATTTTTGTCCGGTGGTCCAGATTTCGGTTTTCCAAGATTTGCAAAAATTACTGCATGCGAATGTGATGATTGAAAGACGGATGGTTCACTGTACCATCTCGCAGTCTTTATCCAGTGTGTGTGTGTTATAGTTGGGAAATCGAAACTCGACTAAAGAAAATATAATTTTCGTGCTAAACTTATGAGAATGAGGGTGATGTGGCTTAGAATAAGATGATTTAAAATCTTATTTGTGTATTGCACTCTAAGTTGCAACAGTTTTGGATAAAGTTCTTCTAACCTAACTAAGATAATAGTGACAGGGAAAACATTTAGTTCAAAACAAATTATTTAAGAACTAGCTTCTAAGCCCGTCAAAACTGATGGTTTTAACGCAGTTAATTCTTTCGAGTTTGCTAGTACAGTGACATAGTGCAAACATCTACATCCAATTAAAATACCTTGTAAACTCTTGAAAAATAGCGGTATGTTGTGGCACTTTATTTCCTCACAGATGCTTCAGCAACCGATACGTAAGGAAGTGCCTTCTGTGTTAATTTTATTTAAAGTGTGTAGAAAGCTTTTGTTCCATCTTTGCTTATTTCTTTAACAGCGCCAGTAGTCAGTCGGTCTTCGGCAATCGTGAGGAAGTGCCTTCTGTGTTAATTTAATTTAAAGTGTGTAGATAGCTTTTGTTCCATCTTTGTTTATTTGTTTAACAGCGCCAGTAGTCAGTAGGTCTTTAGCAACCGTTACGCGAGGAAGTGCCTTCTGTGTTAATTTAATTTAAAGTGTGTAGAAGTTGTCTGGCGCGTGGTTTCCGGACGTCGACGCCGCATGCGGGGGCAGTCGTGTAAGTCTGAATCCCAGGAGGGCAGGCTTGTACCACTGTCCAATAGGTTTGATGTGTTGTCTGGGTCTGGTTCAGATCCACAATCGTTGGTATGCGAGTTGCCCCCGCACTCAAGGTCTGAGCGACCACAGAAAGGGATTTTGGTGGTAGGTAGCTCCAACGTTAGGTGTTTCATTGAGCCCCTTAGGAACATGGCGAATAGGTCAGGGATGAAGTCCTGTGTCCATTCATTGTGTATTCCGGGAGGTCTGATTCAAGATGTGGAACAGGCCATCCCGGATGCCATTGAACGGACGAGGTGTAGCCAGCTGCAGATTATAGGTCATGTCGGCACCAATGATGCTTGAGCCTTGGGTCAGAGGGTTATCCTCTCTTACTTCCGGCGGCTTTCTCAAAGGGTGACCTCTGTGGCTGAGTTAACTATCTGCAGCATTGTCGATTGACTGTGGACCTCCGGTTCTTAGCTGAGTCGAGGGTCTAAACCAGAGACTGCGGCATTTCTGCGATAATCATGGCTGTAGATTTCTATATCTTCGCCTTGGGGTAGAGTCGTGTAGGGTTCCCTTGGATTGATGAGGTGTGCACTACACACGTGAATCAGCTACATGGGTGCCAGGGGCCGTGTGGAGTGCATAGGGGGATTTTTAGGCTGAAGGAGGAAGACCCGAAACTGGGATTACAGTTACAGGCAGCCCAGTTAAATTCTGCACCATATGTTAGGAATAGCGTAAATCAATCTCGACCGTTAAAAGTACTCGTTATTAAATGTAGAAGTATTTGTAATAAGCAACCTGACCTTGAAAGCATTATTAGTAACACAGAAGCAGATATTGTATCAGGTACTGAAAGCTGGTTAAAACCGGATATAAGTTCAGCAATTTTTGTTAACAATATCATGAATGTTTTCCGTAAGGATAGGTTGAATTGTAATGGAGGTGGTGTATTTATAGCTGTTTGTAAACACGGCAACACCCCTTTTTTAAAGTATTAATACTTACTTCTGGTAATTTGACCCATATGCAACACTTCTCAAACTGTATACATAAACCTTTTGGTGTGCCGACCGATATTTTTTTGAATGCTTAATTTGCATTATGGAAGGTCAGCCCCATTTATGAAATAATTAGGCCCTTCTCTTCAAAATTACTTTAAAATCAAATAATAATACTTTATTATTCTTAATACGTCATCAAAATTAACTACACAACCAAATTCACAGCTAACTTCTTAACTATCCCCAGGGATTCTAGATTCTATTTCTTGTTGAATGCAACGATATTATTCTATGTTTACCACAGTATTAAACACACTACTGTCTGTGGAAGTCAGTTACATTTAAATATTTACATCTTTTTTACAAATTATTTATCATTACGAAATTAACACACTTACAAAAAAAAATCAATTAGGTATTATAATTAACTACAGTATCTGCACCGTGTATAACAGATATAACACCTGTCGTGTAACGAAATAAATATCGATACTATCTGTGAAATCCTGTGGATTAGACTAAACGTAGCTAGGACAAAACTTTAATAGGGTTTTTCTATCGTCCATCAGATGCATATGTAGCTATTGCTGAGGCCTTAATAACTAATGTAAGTAATATAGCTCGTCAATTTCCGGATCATGGAATAATACTAGGGGGCGACTTCAACTTTCCGTATATCGACTGAACTAATTACGTCCACGTTAGTGGTGGCAAGGATAAAACATCCTGTGAAAATATTCTTGACCTTTTCTCAGATCTTAATCTTGAGCAGCTCGTCTCTGAACCAACGCGGTGCAACAACGATACCGAAAACATTTTAGATATTCTCGTTACGAATAGACATGAATTATTAACGGACATTTCTACTACCATTGGAATAAGTGATCATAAAGCTGTAATTGTTACAGAAAAATTAATAACCGTGAGCAAAAAGAAAAAAGAAAGGGTCGTTTACAGGTTCGAAAAGGTCCCAAAGGAGAGTTTAAGAACGTTTTTGAGGGATAATTACATTACCTTTATAGAAGGAAGAGGCTCGGTTGAAGAGATGTGGATTCGATTCATGCTTACGAGTATAGTCAGGGAAGGTTTGGACTTATATACACCTAAAAGGTCAGACAGGGATGGAACGATCCCCCGTGGTATACATGTGAAGTTAAAAGGTCACTTAAAAAGTTTAAAAAGCAAAGTAAGATACATACCCGCTCAAGAAGGTCGATGTATAGGAGTGATTTAGAAAGGTTAGCTGAGACAAGAGGACATGTTAAGAATGCGATGCGTGAGGCCTTTATTGACTTTAGATGCAACTCAGTTTCCAAGAGCCTCAACGAAAATCCAAAGAAATTTTGGTCATATGTAAAAAATGTTAGTGGTAGTGATAACAATATGTCAGTTCTACAACAAGACGGTCGGGAAGTTGATGACAGCCGCGACAAGACTACCGTATTTAACACAGAAATTAAAAATTGTTTCACTGACGAAAACATGGAAAACATTCCCACTTTTGCACGGCGTGTAGAATTTGAAATGGATCCAGTTCAAATTGATAGTGTAGGTATCATAAAGCAATTAAAGCTCCTGAAGTGGGGGAATCCGCCGGGTCCCGATGATATACCAGTAAGAGTATTTTCGGAATACGCGGAAGAAATAGAACCATTTCTATCAGATATATTTCGTAAATCTTTAGAAGAAACAAAAGTACCTTCTGACTGCAAAATAGCGCAGGTGATTCCCATTTTCAGATAAGAACCTTAGAAAATTCCATTCTTTCTCTAATTCGTCTCATACAGCGTAAAAGCGAAACAGAAATTTGACTTTCAGAGCAGGACACACTTGTCATTAAAAACGACACAGGACACTGAACTGTCTGTCATTTGTTGAAAATACGGAGTTATTGCAATATGTCGTCATTTTACGTGCGTCGAAAGCTCAAACACACATCAAAGGCTGTCATATTCCCGCAGATGGGTGATTTTAATATACACGGGACAGCTATACTATTTCTCTCTTTACTCGTTCGTATTTTTGCTAAACAGGGATGCGTTATATTTGCTGTGCGAGTATATGAACCACTTGACTGATTTTTAAATGAAAGTCGCTACTGTTTATCTAGCAGGAGATTTCGCGTATCGATTCCCCAAGTCGTTCAAAATGAATCCAAAAATATTCCACTTGTATTTTTCTGGTGCTTCAATACACATACTGTATGTGCTATCAAACATAAAGTTTGAGTTAACTGCTTCTGATTCTTTTTTTTTTTTTTATGCCTTTACACTTCGTTGATATCGGTGTCATTAGAGCCACTAAAGGACTGGGGGCAACGAATGGACGTTTGAAAGAACCAACACGGCATTCACTATAGTTTCGGAAAACCGAAATCTTTTGACTGTGTTAGTCGGATGGAGCCGAGTCTTACCTCTGATAAAAACCGCAGCACTATAGCTGAAACATTAAAAAAAAAAAAAAAAAAAAAATTGAAAATGACACGGCTCATACGGAAAACGAAGAAAACAAAAAACCGATACATGGTTGGCTGGACGTGGATTTGAATCAACGTTCTCTCGGCCCAAGTATAGTCAGACTCGGTACTCGTAGTTGAAACCGAGAATGGCACCAAAGTAATAGGGGCGTGCTCGTTGAATTCATAGCTGAACTGCTACCACAATTATATAAGATTAGCAATACCATTGAAATAAGAAACGATATTCTGTGCCACCTGCCATACGCATTGAACCAATTATTCTTGTGAGTAAGTTATGGTTTCTTTCAATCGATCAAATCGAGGTGTTCAATAGATTTAAACCTTTTCCTGATATCGCGAACCATTTTGAAAAAAAAGGAGTGCGTAAATCGGCCCGCAGTTTTTGAATCTGTAGAGAACACACGTACGAACATTGCCTTTTATATATATACTTCCCTCAAAGCCCGTCTCAATAATGACGGGACGAACGTAGTGTTCTGGCGAATCATGTCGTGAATTGTTATAAAATAACTCTCAATGCAATTCTTCGTGATTTGCGCTGTAGTTAAATGTTTCAGTTACCATCTAGGTCATGGTTGTATTCCAGCCTAACTACAAACTCCGCTAAAATGAATGTTTTAATGACACCCGATTTAATACATTGACTTCGTCACATCTTAGTGGCAATAATGCATCGCGATGTAAACATGATCCAAAATATTGACGGGTTCTAGCAACTTTTTTTTTTTTTTTTTTGTTTGTTAACCGTGATCTAGACCGATATTACAACGTTTGAATGGCTAACACAGTTACATGTAGCTGAAATAACGACCTCAGCAATATGACGTCAGTGAATGAAAAGGAAAATAAAAATAAATCTCAACAACCTATGTTATACCATGTAATATTAGTTTTAATTGTAGTTTAGGCTGCAAAGATTGCGATCAGCGTGGAACTACTACCGGTCAAACGAGGTAATGATTGTACTAACAGGATACTCGTGAAAACAATTTAAATTATTTAAAAAAAATTACTCGTGCCCTCTGCTGTAACATCGAATGCCAGTTGTAATTCTGAACGAGGCCAAATAACAATCGAATCAAAATTTACACTAATATTGAAAATCTAAAATTTAAGTTTTTATCTTACATATCAATGGGAAAAACGAATATCAAATAAATATAAGCAACTAATATTTAATGGGTCGATTTTCTGTCAGTATTCTGACAATTCTTTTATTCGCGGATGCTTAGCCAAATAGAACTGTTAGTAAATAACGCGTATAACCTACAACATTTCTGGTCGTTGTGAGCAGAGGCGAGAAGCGTGACATCATAGCGTGACGTCACCACGTGACACAACATTGTGACTGAGACTGGTAGTTTATACGTGTGAATACAAAGTATGTAAATTAAGTTTGATTTTTTTAAATTTATTTTTTTGATTTACCAACGCCATCAAGTTTTGTGATCATATGCAGAAGTATGCTTTATTGTGATTGCGAAAACTGGGTCCCAGGAATCGGTTGGAGGAATCTCTGGGATAAGCATGGAAAACCGAGATCTGGGTGGAAGGACAGGGGTTAGAAATCGGGTTCTCTGAATTGCAAGGCCCGAGTGTTACCGATCACCCAACACGCACTACTGTGATTCATTTGGTACTACCGTGTAGATTATGTGTTTTTAGTATTCGCCGTTTAAACATAGCATATGGTACATATTGCGGACAAAATTAATGATGGTAGGTAATATCGGTTTCCAGATAAACAAAAATAGAACGAAAATGGTCCAAAATCGACTACCGTTTTTATGTTCAAGTGAAAAAAATTTCTTTGTTCTCTACTTATCGAGCTCTGAAGTACTAAACCTCAAACTCTGGAGCAGGAAAAGGACAATTTTTAACCCCCCCCCCCCCCCAATCCGAATATTTTTTTTAATATTTAGATACGTAATTCTATTTTGGTTCAACGAAACAAATATCACGTGAAAGTTTAAAGTCTTTAACTTTCCTGTTTAAGTGATAGAGTGTTATGACTAACGGGCAGAAGAATAAGGCTCCGTTTTGAAATGAGTCGGAACCGCGCCAGAGATGAAATGAGCATGACAACAAGAATGCCATTCAGAAACAGACCCTCAGACACTCTTTCCAACTAATCACCATAATGGCAGAAATGAACTGAATTTGAAACTGTATTACACTTTCAAGTGTACCCGGTCAGTTTTCACCGTTTATTACTAAACTGTTTTCTGCGAAAAGGTACACATGTCTTTATTGATCAGGTATTCGAACGTAATTGCCTCTGACGCATGATCTGTGAAAATAACAGCGAACCGAACCTGTTACTCTCCACTGCAGATAAAAAAAGGAAATTTACGGGCGCACTGCCTCATGGATACGTAGCACGGACGCTAATTTCACGGATGAGTGAAAGATAAATTGGCGCGTTCGTACTAATTATGATGAATTCACGTATGAAGCTCCGCTAATTTTGCGCAAGAGCTCTGCCAGATGTTTCTTTAAATCACCTGTTAATTCGCAGTCCGTGTTTGCAACTAAAACAGTCTGAGAAGTGGTTACATAGCAACTAGGAACCTAACCAGCGCCGGTCCACCCGCTCGGTCATAAGAAAAATAGTCTGAAGATCTTTACTGATCGAATACTGAAACGCTATTTCTGAAGGTCATTCCTTAAACTGAGCAGAGCTGGAATTTGTCTGATGTTATTAAACACAATCATTTATAACAATGAATGTTTCAATCCTGTGATATCACTGGGTTTTTTTTATTATTATTTGAAATAATAATACGTACCAAAGCACCAGTTTGTTATTACCAGTACTCTGTAATTTTTATATATATATAAATATATCAGCTACTCTTGTTTATCAAAACAAATTTTAATTGCTAAAAAAAAATAACAAACAAATTTCATTGTGTTTCATTTCGTTCGCATTGTCTGGAACGAATATTATGATCGCTTCAAACGTATGTAACGAAATAATTTATATTTATTATTTGAGAGCAATGCTTTGTGAAAAAATCAGACAGCGTGTTTTGATTCCGTCAGTAGTCGGTCGCCATGAATGAACTGCTCTATTGGAAAGGTTTGTAACAATCATACTTAATAACAGGCGGAAAAGCTAACGATGATGACGTAACATGAAAATAATGTAAATATGATTAATATCAATTTTTTACGAAAGGTAACGAGTGGCAAGGAATATTGAGACAGGAAAACGACTAGCTCCAGGTAGTATGCATAAAATCTCCATAAAGTGAATTCTTTCCAAGGGAAGATCTGAAAAAAGAAGTCACGATGAAAGTCCATGATAGACTTCTTGTAGTAAAATAAATGAACCTTAGAATAACTACAAATTGTTAAAATTATATAGTTACAATTTGAGAATTGATCAGTAAATAAGATATTTGAAAGTGCTTCAAGGCAAAACCATTATTAACGGAGAATAAGTGATTAAAGCAAACAAAAGGTTAAATATTTTTTCCTTACAGGAGGAACAAATAAATTAAGGTGTGCATACATTTGTTGTTTTCAAAGGTAAAAAAGACGCAAAATGTAGAGAAAAGGAACCGAATGCAGAATCAGATTTTGTTTTTCACCTGTCTCCTCATGAATTTGAGTTGTTTTATTAGAATTCTAATGCAATATATTCTTTGGCATGGTTTCACATAGCCTGCTTGACATAAGTCAGTGAGTATCTGATCATAGTCTATAAATTCATTTTTTAATAAAATGTTGTAAAAGCAGTCTCTGGGTAAAAGATAGACAAAGTCGAACCCCTGTTAAAAATTACATAACATTATCAGGAAAGGCTATTGAAATTCAAAAGAGTACGAAAGCGTTTTATTTTAACATTTGACCATGCGGTATAAACAATTTAGCTTATTTGACATTCACAATATTTGATAATTTACCTTTGAAGAAAACAGAGACAAGTTTTTATGCTAATAAGTTTTTCCACTAATAAAAAAAATCATATATATTTTTTTTAACCAAGGTTTCTATTTGATTTGGCTGTCTGTGTCAACATTTCAAATAACTTTAACTAACTGACGAAATACTAATATAGATAGGAGGAAGAGTCCGAATAAGGGGACGCCGACAGGTCCTACTTAGGGCGTCTATGTCTTGGAGGTTTCAGATATTTAAAACTAATGTTGGGTAGAAATCAAAGTTAACGAATGATACAGTGATACAGAATAGAATTTTCTTAAGACACTGCAGTAGTGGGATTATTACTTTCTTCCTTTGTAACATTATAAAAACGCTGTTTCAGAATGTAGCACCATGCAAGAGAGATATGTAGTGAAGGTCAGACTTAGGAACCTATATTTGCTTTTTTATGGCTTTACGCCTCGTCGACATCGACGTAATTAGAGGCGGAAAAGGACTGGGGACAAAGAACTTAAAGGAATTAGGCCATGGCATACTGAAGGAAGCATCCCGACTTTCGCTTAGAGGAATTTGCCCAAACTATGAAAACTCGAAATAACGATGCCCAAACGGGATGCATACCAACGTCCATTCTAATTCGAAGCTAGAACGTTGCCATTCACCCATCACTATCGGTCTCTACTTGCTGTTGTGATAGGAAGGACGAAATAGCAATCACACAAATCTTCTGTATATTCGTGGTGGAAGAGGTCAATTGTGAAAAGGTGATGGATGAAAAGAAGATATCCACAACAAGCACGTCGGTGGAGAATATTAACTTAAAAACAGGAAGATTATGTGTAATGTAAATTACTTCTTTCTGCTTGCTTGAAAATTACTGAGTTCTTAGGGTGATTCCACGTAAACTTTAAGGTTTAGTTTTTTTCAGGGTTTTTTCAAAATGATTTCAGATAAATTCCGCGAAAGTGTGATTGCACACGATTTTATTTCGATTTTTTTTGTAAAATTATAGTTGTAATAAATGACGCCTGCAGTGACCAGAATATGCTTGGCACACCGCGTATGATCATTTCCATTAGCAGCAATCTGATGCGAGTAGCCAACCAAGAGTGTTGGGTGAGCCGGTAACGCTTAGGCCTGCCATTCCGGAAGACAAGGGTACAAATCTGCCCGGCTGTTCAAGTTTAGTGCTCTTTTGCCTGCGCACGGCTGGATTTTTCACTGGCCGAAAACGGAATCACCAAAGTTACCAAATTTATGGGTATATGTAGTTTAAGTATTATTTAAAAAGTAAAATAAAACATTTTTTACTGTCATCAGTCTCTCGACTGGTTTGATACAACCTCCATCCCTTCCTGTCTTGCGCTAACATCTTTGTTTCAACATACCCCTTATAACCCACGTCCTGAATTACATGCTTTATATATTTTCTGCAGTTCATACCCCTCATCTAACAAATTAGCTAATCCTACATGTCTTAAGATGTGACCCACCATCCTGATTCTTCTTTCTCTAAGAGTATTCCACAAAGTTCTCTTCTCACCCATCATTTTCGAAACTCGTTCATTTCATACTTTATCTGGCCACCTAATTTTCAACATCCTTCTACAACACCACATTTCAAATGCTTCAATTTTCCTTCCTTCCAGTATTCCTAAAGTCCATGCTTCGCTACCGTAAATTGCTGTGCTCCACACAAAGAGTTTTAAACAGTTCTTTCTAATTCCTAGATCAATATTTGAAACTAAAAGATTTATCTTTTTCATAAACGCTCGTATTTCTAGTGCTATTCTGCTTCTAACATTATTGCTACTGCGGCTGTCAGTTGTAATTATACTTCATAAGTAACAAAATTCACTTACTTCTTCTATTAGATCCCATTCCATTTCTATATTTAATCAACTATTTTTGCTATCATTTCTGCTACCTTTCATCGCTTTTGTATTGCTTTGGTTTATATTTAGCTCAAAATCGCCGTACCGAGCGTTGTTGGTGAGCGATTAACGCTCTGGCTTCGCATTCGGGCGGACGCCAGTTCGATTCCCTGTCCGAGCATCTAGATTTGGGTTTTCCATGGTTTCCCCAAATCACTCCATGTGAATGCCAAGATGCTTCCTTGAAAAGGGCCATGGCCGATTGTATTCCCGTTCATTGTCCCCATTCCTGTCCCGCCTCTAATGACCTCGACGTCGATGAGGCATAAAGCCATAAGTAAAAAAAAAAAAGATCTTAGTTGAAGTAATTTTTAATGTTTATATTTTTCCATTCTGTGATAGTGACACGAATAAATAAACAAAAGGACAGATTTTTATTTTCCTTTCTAAAAAATGTTGGGGGTTCACGAACTGAGTTCCACTGTCTGCTGTCCGTGATTTTCTAAAATTTTGTTTTTTGGAATATTTTTGCCGAATATATAAAAGATCGCTTCACTTACAAACTATGCCGTTAAATAAAATGAAACAATTTCAGTGTGGTATTAACGATTAGGCGGGGACTTTAGATCCTCCACGCCTTCAGGCTCTGTTTTGGCCTGTTAAATCTCGATTGAACCAGTGTCAGACACAGACATTCAGTAAATTCATGTTAATCCTGTCACATTTTTTAGTGCCGAATCAGATGTTATTAATATTCTTAGCTGCTTCTATTCGAAGTAAATAAATTACTGAAGAGTAAAGTACAATGATATTTGTCGCATCTCATTAAAAGCGTCCTTTCTCGACTTTTCGATGACTATATTTTCTTCGATATCATTCACAAATGGTTCTTCTAGCCTAAATATTGATTTCGCAGTGCAAATGTAATAACGCAAACAGAATTCCTGATGGATAACCAGTCCTCCCAGCGCAGCGGCCGCACACTGCCTCTCTGGCCACTGTGTTGCAGGGGCGGCGCACTGTGGTCCGACGGGTTGCGAGCGTTCAGGCGCGCCCGTAATCCGGCGCGGCTCCGGGATTACAGGCTGACGCACCGGCTGGCTACGCGGCCGAGGCGCAAAATTAAATCTCACTCCCCCCCCCCCCCTCCTTCCGCCTCGCCCGGTACTCGGCTATTTATGTAGGACTCGCCCCGGTCTTAATACACTCGCCCCTCTCGTGTCTCAAATTAAATTAATTTACGTTTCTTGCAAGTGGTTGCAGTACTTATGTCGCCTTTATTACCGCTACTAACTACTCCCCCCCTTTTCTTTACTTAGCTGACGCTCCTCTACGGTAATGACACGAGAAGATATTTTAATCCGTACAAAATTTTTGGACTAACCTCATTTTCATCTATGGGGTTACTAACCCTTTATATTTCTGGATATTGTGAGTCATTTCCCCAATTGCATGATAAAAATATGTGTAATTATATCATAAATTTGCTGTGCAAAACGTAATACAGCCTACAACAAAGAAATTACATATATACAAACTCAAAAATAGAGCCGCTGAAGATACTTTTGAAAATGGTGTGCAACACGTTTAGTGAACAATGTATTGGTGTGATATTAATTACTCATACAATTTTCTTGATTTTTTCTGTTTTGATTCCAACATTATGGCTCATCAAATCGGATTTAATAGAGCCCGACAAGGGGTTCTTGATAACAAACTGGAAGAATGTTCTCAGGCAGGTATGTAAAGAAATCATACTGTGATTTCCAGAATCTTGATAGTTCTATTTTCTTCTTCTTCCGGCTTTACGTCTTGTTGACGTCAGGGGGGGGGAGAGGGGGAGGGATTTGGACAAGGAAAGGGAAGCGATTAGGCCATGAAATTTAGAATCAACGATGGAGGCTTTCATCTGAAGTGATTTCGCAAAATAACGAAAGACTGAAATTTTGATGGCCGGACGGCGAATTCAGTAGGGTATTACTCGTCAAAATGCATTCGTTTTGCTAAACGTTATACTGACTACTGCATAGGCTTAGTAGATTTCGATGGTTTTCTCTTTTTTTTCTGGCTTTCGCACCAATTTAATTTCTAACAAGTTGCCGAAAATTTTCGAAACAGAAATGGATATAATTGATGTATGGAAGTGCCTAAATAAACTCAATGACTTCAGTGCAGTGCATAAGTGCAAGAAAATATTGCCGTGGTGGGTGAGTGCTCTGGCCTCGCATATGGGAGGACGCGTGTACGAATCCCCATTGGGACATCAAATTTTGGATTTTCTATGGTTTCCCTAAATCGCTCCAGGTGAATGCCAAGATGGTTATTCGAAATTGCTTGGCGGAATTCCTTCCTGTTCCTTGCCCTCAGTCCTTTACGGCCTCTGATGACCGCGAAGTCTACGAGTCGTAGAACCAGGGCGAACAAAGAATGAGTCTATTGTATTAGCTGTTTTTATTATATTCTAGACAATACTTGGAATAATTACTAGTCCTAAAACTTGACTCTGGCAAATAATTCCTTCATTAGTGCGAAGGATTTTACAACACTTCATAAAAATTATTACGAAAACTAACAAATAATATCCCTTTTTCCATTGCTGTTTGATGTATGGAACAATATTTTGTGAAAATGGCACTGGGCCATAGGGTGCTTTGTATGACAAGAAAACGTCCATATGCATAAAGGGATTGTTCAATAGGAAATTATCTAGACCTGTCAACAAGGAAATTGTGGTAATGACACTTTGTTCAATATATTTCTATCAGATCATAAGAAGGAAGGATGTAGACATTCTTCAGACCAGGTTAAAGAAAACCCAAAACAGTCACAATTTCATAAAATTAATTTAAACAATAAGCTCCCTGCCGAATTTAATAATAAAAATGTTCTACAAAACCTTAGAAACTTGGCTGTGTTTTAATATTATTTACAATATAAAGGAATAAGAAGCAAAAATTCCTTTACTATTATAAAGGAATTAGATAGTCGAATGGTATATAATAGATATATAATTACAAGATATAAATGTTAGAATGTTAAAAATCCAGAAACAGATATTCGTGCCGTGTTGCTTGAATATAAGATGTTGTTAGAACTTAAAACTTTTGTATATCACTTCAGATTGTTTCTATATAAGAAATTTAAAGAAACATTTAGAAATAAGGATAAGGTTAGTTGTTAATTGACGTTGTGTATTAAAATTGTAAAGTGACATTAAAGTATGTTCTGTTCCCTTCTAGTGCGCCCTTTACTTCCTGGGTGAAGACTCAGGAGTAACAGGTTTTTATTTTTTCGGTCCCCCTTCCCCCCTCGCACTTATAAAACGTTTAGCTCGATTAGTAAAACGACCCCACACACATTATATCGTAACCTCATCCATTATGTCGTATAGACCTTGTTAAAGATCAGCCATAAGAAAATCGAAAATTTTTCCTTCTTAGGCAACTAGGAACTGACGAAGTTATTAACATTTGACGAAAATTAATTTGAAACATTAAATGAATTGTTATCTTTACCCTAATTTTTTTCATTCTTTTTCATTTCAGAATTTATTTTTTTCCAATCGGTCCGTTTACTAACAATATTTTTCGTTAACTTTTTTTTTTTTTTTTTTTTTTTTTTTTTTTTTTTTTTTTTTTTTTTTTAGCCCGAAATCAGATAGCGGTATTGAAAGTAAACAATTTTACGAGCTGTACTGAATGATCCGCAAAAAAAAAACTTTGTGACAAATGAATCAGAAATCTGAGAATTGCAGTGTAGCAGAGCTTACCAACGTCACTTGTTAATTGCGAACTCAAATTAGTACAGACACGAATCGACCATATTACATGATTCGTTAATTGGCTCCACCTGTTAAACACATGTTCCACTGATCGCAGTTATATTTGGTCACTACTTTCGGCCTATGTAAACCACTTTAAATTTCGTCGAACTATTTTAGATCCTTTTTTCAGGATTTCAGTAAGCTCCCGCAATATTACGAGACTTATTTTACGTTATATTGTACTGTTTTAGCGATTCGTTTAATCCACCGTACTTGCAATCAGCACTTGGTAATTTTGTTTATCGTTTAGAAGCAATACAAGCTTATTTTAACTAACATTTGGCGCTAGTAATCCAGCCAGTGCTGTTGCTTGCGTTCAAGCGCCTCCACACTGGATGATGGAGTCCTGATCCCCCAGTACCGGCCATTTTGATTGCTGTTCCTATGAGGTTTTCCGCAATCATCGTGGGACTGACCACAGTCTCCACCTTTTTTGCTGGTTTGATGCAATCCTCCATCCCTTATATCAATCTCTTCATCTCAATCCACATATTCAATTAACTGCTTCAAATATTCTAATTTTTGTCTTGCTCTGTTGTTCTTACCTTCTTCTGTTCCCTCCACTAACAAATTAACCAATCCAAAACGTCTCAAAATACTGTCCCTTCTTCCTGTTAGACTTCTTTCCTCATCCATCATTTCGCATTTTGTCTGTCCTCTTCATTTTCAGCGTCCTTTTGTAGATGCACATTTTGAATGCTTCAGTTTCCCTTCTTTCTGGTATTCCTTAAGTCAAATATAGAGGCACTCAGACCCAGCCCTTTAATGAAGTTGTGTTTTAAGAATTGTGTGTAGCAAGCTGGGAGTTGAGTAAATATGGTTTTGTATATTTTTCTCGTAATTAACTTTGATTTTGTTTAAATGAAGACTGTATTATGGAGAGAATATACGTAAATGCTGACAGTATTATTTAATTAAATTAAATTGCAATGGAGCCCATGCTCCGGTGGCAATTTCCCTACACACTCATCTTCCCCCTATCCTGCACCTACCTACATTTGCCCTCTACAAATGTTATCTTTAAATTCTTTCAAAGTTTTCGGTAAATTGTTCATCATTTCTCTTAGGTAACTCATTCCAATCCCTGACACCCTTACCTAAAAAAGAGAATCTTCCCACACCCTTGTGCCTGAAATCGAGTGCCAGCTTGTGGTCATGGTCATCTTTTCCCTTCCATGCACTACTTTTCATACCTATTGCAATATCTTTCCATGCCTCATCGCCAGTATATGCCTGTACACTCCCATGAGCCTCCTCATCCTCCTCCTGTCTTGCAATGAATCCCATTCCAGCTCCATTATCATATCCGTCACTGATTGCATTCTGCGATAATTTCCAGAAAAAAATCTAGCAGCCCTTCTTTGCACCCTCTCCAACTCCTGTATTTGATACGTAAAATGAGGGTCCCATACTACACTACCATATTCGAGCAATGGTCTGGCCAAAGTTTTGTAACCCAATTCCTTGACTTCTCTCGTACATCCCCTCATCACTCTCTCCAACAAGTGCAGAACTTTGAAACCTTTTCCTACCACCTGTCCTATGTGTCCTGCCCAGTTAAGTTTGTTATCAAAAGTAATTCCAAGATATTTACATTTCACGTCTTCAGCAAGCAATTCTTTCCCCACCTTATATTCATAATTAACCTTTTGTATTTTATTTGTGTATCTAATAAGCTGACTCTTCTTTGCATTATCTTCATTCCATGTTTACCAACTCAACTAGATAACCTGTCCAGATGTTTCTGCAACTGTTTACATTACACCAATATCTTTCCATGGCTCATCACCAATATACGATACCATTTACTAACTGTTTGTAATTGAAAGTACTGATGTGAGCTACGATGTTTGGAGGACAATTTGCGATGGTTTGGACTGATGTATGTAGATAATTTTGTGCGTAAATACTAATATTCATGAAATGAATACTTCACGTTTTTTATGCCGGATAATTTCTTTGCTAAACAACGTTTCGGCCACTATCTCCGTTGCCTTTATCATGTGAGGTGTGATATCGAAGCTACATGACTCACAAGATTCTCCCGCTATTTTTAATTTCCGTTTGTTTCATGATGATGGTGAATCATATTGTATTAACGTGATTTTGATTGTTTGCTGCATTGTCGCCGATCGAGAAACATCGGGCGGCTTTCTCTATATTATTCTGGAAATTTCTGTCGCGCCTACATAAAGTGAACGGCAGACACGAGGTTTAATTTTGAAAGTATTAGTTCGACGGAGTTGGAAGTCAGTTGAAAGTCAGAATCGCTGGAACGTTTGTATGTTCGCACTTAGTATCTTTGGAGACGATGCTTGTGTAATATTGTTGTAAGGCGCACGAAACAATAAACAAACTGAAAACTGATTCCTGGGGCATGTTTTTTTCAGGAAACCAAATACCTCACGTGGCTTCCGCCAGAGGACAGGACATCAAGAAATCGTAAATAACGAAAGAACTAACACCATACTTCGTTACCGTAAAATGTTGTGATCGACACATAAAGTTTTAAAAAGTTATTTTAATACTCCGCCTTACTAACTACATCTCATAAACTGAACTACACTTATCATGCGGAATACACACAGTTGCACATTTCGCAGTTAAATTGCAAGACAACGTCCCTCCAATATATATGGAAAATAACAGGGTAACGCCATATTAATATATCACTAGCAGTGACAGGTATGACTCCCCATGTGGATGAGAGGATGGAGGACAAGCAAGTGAAAACCTGCCTTACGGCAAAATCCAGATGATTCTGCCGTCAATGTATAAGTTGTCCACATGAAGCCTAACTCATTTCACAGTACAATATTAAAAAAAAAAAAAAAAACTATATAACATAGAACCATGCGGTTTGCACCATCCTATAAAACAGCTCAAAAGGTTTTCCATACGTGTGCTCCTTTCGTAACTCTTAAAATTTCTAAGCGCTACTCAAATGTTAGCCCATGTGTGCCTAAGCAGGTCTGGGGTGATGAAACCGATTGCATCCACAATTCTTACGCAGAGAACAACAGCATCGCGTGCTCGTGAATCATACACAACGTCTTTCACATAACCCCACAGAAAAAAAATTCCTGGGGGTTATGTCTGGAGATCGCGATGGTCACTAGGTCGGTCCATCTCGTCCTTCCAGTGGCTGGAAATTTGTCATACCGAGCCTTTCATCTGGTGGAACCCTATCAAACGGACGTCGGAAATTTCTTTGGATAGCGATTGGTGACGATGTTTGAGCACACCACGCCACTCACTTGGCTCTTTCTAGTGAAGTAGTGATTTTTGATAGTTATTCTGCGCCTGAAACAAAATTAAAGCAGTCACTTAGAAAAATTACACAATTTTTTTTTTTTTTTTTTTGAGTTTCTTTAAGGGGTCTGCTTTAAAGATTATTTATTTAATATTTTTTTATATACATAGTACTTTGGAATCACGGAGGTTTCATGTGGACATCATGTATACTGTTGTACAAGAATTTGAAAATGTTAACTTATTTCGGTTGTCGGTTTACTCATTGCGGCAAAGAACTTGTTCCAGAATGTTCGACTGCTATCTCAAATTCGTTTCTGGGCGCGGAAATAACCTTGCAGAGCACTACAGTACCACAACATGGCGCAGACAATATTGCTCAATTTAAGGTGAGTGTGTGTGTCTGTTTGTGTATGTGTATGTGTTTGTGTGTGTGTGTTTGCATGTGTGTGTATTTGCATGTATGTGTGTTTGCATGTGTGTGTGTTTGTGTTTGTGTGTGCGAGTATGTGCAAGGTTTTTTTTTGGAGGGGGGTGGGGGAAATGGGGAGGGTATACATTCAGTCTTCATGTAACCAGTGCAGCCATAGTCTGCTTAGTTAACGAGCATTATATTAATTAGAAGCAAATTATAGTCTCGGCCAAGAGTTTAATAAATGAGGAAATTAAATTTATTTTTCTGGTTCATCGGTTATATCATTTAATCCAAAAAAAACGGCAACGTATCATTTAATCAAATTAAAAAAATTTTAAAAAAAATGTGCCGAAAGTCAAGAAATTATAATTATTTATTGTGAGGGAGTGCTTTCTTTAGCAGTCGATGTTAGGGTAAATATAGATACACGATGTACTGCGTGAGGTAATCGAATCAGCCTGCAAATCATTTGAAGGGACCAACACTACCACATCGACCATTCTTCGCCCACCAGGTATATTAAAAACTGCCTGCACGCGATGCTACCATGGAGCATTGATTCATCACCTCCCCGAGTTACCTGCACGACACGCTCGCCGATTATACCAGGGATCATTGTGGATTCAGTTAAGGTCTTTTGAGTCCATGAGACTATTGTGTTACCTGAAGAATGTAGGAAGTGTCCTGACGAAATGATTGGGGTTATCTTGTAGTAATGGTGGCAGCCCACTTTGTGGACAGGTATCGGCTGCCACTGTGCGGGCTGGCTTCAGCAGAGCGCGACGAGCCGGTCGAGTTAATATTCATGGCGGCGCTGCGGCCAGCCGCGCCAGCTTCCCACGCCCGCCAGCGCCCTGCCCGAGGCAGCCTAAGCCGTCCGTCCATAAGACGTAATGCAACAAGTGTACCAAATACCCTCTGCTGCTCCGTCACTCGCACAGTAAACGACGAATGTTTATGGTTATTATTTTTCTGCAAACACACAGTGTGGTGCGTGAGCGCTAACCCTTTGGCCTGGTCTTCAGAAGGACGTGGGTTAGAATCAACGACCGACCACCCTGGTTTCTGTTTTCCATGGTTTCCCAAAGTCACTGCAGGTGAATGCCCCCTGTGTGGCTCAGTGTGCTAGGACGCCACGACGCAGCACAGTAGGTCGAGTCCTGGTACCCGCATACCGGGCGTCCTCATTGCAGTTTTCATGTGGTTTCACGTAATCATCGACTGAAGTACCCCGAGACGGTCCACAATCTCCGTCTGATAAACAGCAAATTGCACGAACTTACATAATTTTAGCCCACAAAGAACGTAGTTACATATTTCGCAGATGGATGGAAACACAGCGAAAAGTCGGCCAAACCCCGAAAACATCGCATCCTAAAAACCGAGCGTGGTGGTGTAACGGATAGCGTTCTGGTCTCGCCTTCGAGAGGACGGTGGTTCGAATCCCCGTCCGGGCGTCCAGATTTTGGTTTTCCATGGATTCCCAAATCACTCCAGGCAAATGCTGGGATGCTTCCTTAAAAAGGCCATGGCCGAATTCCTTCGCATTCCTTGCCCCCCATCCTTTCCCATCTCTAAAAACCTCGCTGTTGAGAGACGTAAAACAGTTAAAAAAAAAAACCTAAAAAATGCCGGTCCTGCTATTGCGTCTAAAATATTGCAAGACGTACAATGCGATCATGGCGTATAAATAAATTTCAACGTGCTGCTATCTAGTGGTTATGAAATCACTCCTTATAGACGTCAGCGAAGCCTAACAGCTTGACTCGCATTCCCGTTACCTGCACTGTTATTTTTGTTTCTTATTACTTTACCCGACCTCAAGGTAAATAGAGGCGGAAAAAGACTGGGGGCAAGGAATGGCAAGGAATTTGGCCGTTTGAGGAAACCATACTGGCAGTCACCTAAATGCCCGGATGGTGATTTGAACCCACGTACTTTCGAATGAGATAACATTAAAACCAGTGCACTTAGGACCAACGATGGAGAAGTGATTTTTGACAGGACAAGCCATACCTGCAGTATATTCCATGTGAGTAATAAACCGGCACGAAATCATCAAGTAACATTAACCAATAGCGGCAGATAATTATGGCCACCAAAATGTCGTGCTATACAAACGTTCTCACTGAGGCTAGTTTCCCGAGAAAATTTCTTTAATCAACATTAATCTGGTTTGTGCTGAATTTACTTTAGAGCTCGGTTGGTTTGGGCGGTGAGCAGGAAGTGAGTGTTCTGGGAACACTGTGCCTCTGGTCTGCGTCCAGCAGCTCCGACGCGCTCCGCAGAAGACAGATCGCTCCATCGCTGGCAGCACCCACCCACAGGCTCTGTCGCCACAGCTCAGACACTATTGTAACATTAAAACTGCAACACACATTCAGATCAACTAGGAGGAGAAAACAACAGGTCATAGAAAATCGCAACGCATCTATACTGAAATATTGTTTAAGTAATATCAGTTATCTGCTGTATCAATTTGTAAAGTACATAGTCCTTACCGAAAATTATTGCTTGTGTTGTAAATATACACTAATTAGTCAAAACATTATGACTACCTACTTACTAGCATATTGGTCAACCTTTCGAATGTCGTACAGTAGCGATTAGGAGTAGCATGGATTCTACAAGTTCTTGGTAGGCTTCCAGAAGTATCTGACACCAGATTTCTACCGCACAGGTCACGAAATTGTATTAACCAGCGGTTTGTGTGCACGGTTTCTAGGAACGAGAATCTCGGAAACAGAGAGGCTGGTCTGCTGTTCGCGTGCTACTATAGTGAGCATCAATGCAAAGTGAGTGAAGGACGGTGAATCTAAGAGTAGGCGACAATGTGGTGGACACCCACGCCACATCACAGAACGAGGCTTGCCCGCTCTGTAAAGCAGGATAGGGGGTGATCTGTGACAATCGCGACTCTTGTGCTCTGAAACATTCTGGGAGCACCGGAATAGTACTCTTCGTCAGATCTGCACACACCCTATTATGCTTCAGAGAGTGGGCGAGCCTCCGACCTCCACGTTCTATGACGTGGCGTGGGTGTCCACCAAATTGTCGCCTACTCGTGGTTTCACCGTCCTTCACTCACCTTCTATAGATGTTCACTAATGTAGCACGCGAACATCCGACCAGCCTCTCCGTTTCCGAGATGCTCGTTCCTAGAAGCCGCGCCCACAAACCGATGGCCCGTAATTTAATGGAATTTCGTGACCTGTGCGGTAGAAATCTGTTGTCAGGTACCTCTGGAAGCCTACCAGCGACTTGTAGAATCCAAGCTACGCAGAATCGCCACTGTATTACGTTCGAAAGGTGGACAAATAAGCTAGTAAGTAGGCGGTAATTATGTTTTGACACATCAGTGTATTTGAAATGTAGTGAAGTAACAGAATACGTATTTTTAACTTTGATAATTTAGCTTAAAGGGCGAAGACGCTCATAGAGACAATGCGGAGCATCTCTGAAAAACAGATGAAGAGAAGAGACGAAAAAGAAATGGTTTTACTGAACGCACTAACGGAATATAAATTAATTGAAAGAGGAAGTTCGATAGAGAAACTCTCAATGAAGTTGTAATTTTGACAAGTAGTGTGTAAATGTTAAATTTAATGTATACAGGAATGAAAGAGAATTAATGTATGGTTTGCAAGACATTCTGTAGTAATAGAAAGGAATGTATCATGAAAATAACCGAAGATAAGTATTAATTATAAATTAGGTCGGATTGATGTAAATACTTAAAGCCAGCAACAAGCAATTCGAATAACAGTAAGTATCTGGTAAATATACAGAAGGAAGGAAGTGAAATTAAAAAGATACTTCAAAAGGAAAGAAGTAGAGAAAATAGTACAACGCCTCACAAATTGTCTTGCGGTAGTATGAGATAAACAAATTCAAATACAGGAAATTAGACGGACAGTGCGAAAATTTTGCGAATGATATATGACAAATAGCGAGGTTGGTTGTTTCGTAGTAAGATTAAAGAAGAAGCAGCTTGTTAGTAGCAATTGTTTATTAGTCAACAGCAACAGGTACGTAGCAAAACACAACATCTTACGAAACAATTAAAAAACAATTTTGGACGCCTTAAACACACGTATGACACAAAGTCGTGTTAATTTAAAGTACAAAACAAAACGTAATATACATTACAATTTACACTGAAGTATCTCATTTTGTAGAAACAGTAGTTTATTTGTTAATTGAAATATCTGGCGGTAATGCGAAGATGGTCAGTACGAAAATTTCGAAACGTGTTGTTGCTATCTAGTGGTAATAGAATCACTGCTTATCGACGCCAGTGGAAGCCTAGCAGCTTGACTCTGAACTATCACATATCCGTGACCTAGATTGTTCATAATTTTGCCATTCACGGTTAGAATTTGGAAAAATTCGTTTCTTAATTACCAATACGAAGAACTTAATCTTTATAATGATAGACCCTACCTCATCTACATGCCTCGTCAAAAAAACTCTTTTTAGAAATAGTATATATGATTGGGATTAAAACCCTTAATACCCCGCTCCTTCCAAACAGTGACAATTTAATTTCATAAAAAAATAAACCTTACGAACATATGGTTCCGGTAGTAACAGGTTTATGCTTGCTCACTAACTGAATGATTTGGATATTTAAGTGCCCATTCTATAAAGCTGACTGGTTCTGGGACTCAACAGGTGGGTCTGTCAGTTGCTATTAACCTCTGGCTTTGCTCAAGGGCAGGTGGGAGGCGGAAGTATAGAGCGTGAGTCAAGGAGAAGTCACATTCGCGATTCTAATGGCCGGCACGGCACTCTGAATAATCGCGGGGCACCTTTTCCGCAGAAGTGTCGTTTGTATTCGCGACGGCGCTCGTTCTGTTCATCCAATGTGACCTGAACGATGCCACGTAGCGGTAATGCGTCTCACCGCTGGCCTTCATACGCAGGTGACTTCAGTCGCCAGCTATGAGCCTCATGCCAAGCAACAGTGGCGACCTTTAAAACATGACTAATGCGGAACTATTACTTAGATATTTAAATCTGACTGTTAATAATTGAATGACCGAACGAGTCCCCTCACTCGCACCGGAAACACGCATTAAATTCCACGGACATACAGCACGGATGGACCGAGCGTGGTGGGTGAGTGGTTAACGCTCTTGTCTCTCTCTCTGGTCGCTCTGGGGAGGAGGCCGGTCCGAATCCCGGTTCGGGCATCCAGATTTGGGTTTTCCATGGTTTCCCCAAATCATTCCAGGTGAATTCCGAGATGCTTCCTACAAAAGCCCATGGCCGAATTCCTTCCCGTTCCTTGTCTCCAAGTCCCATCCCGCATCTAAAGACCTCGATGTCAAGCCACAAGTATATAAAAAAAAAGTGCTGATGGATTAATCGCAACTGTTCAAGAATATCTTTGACATTATCCACGGACCACGACAAAACAAAGCACGCTGACTTGTAGAAACCCAGAAGGATCTCTCAGTAGTCAACATAGACCCGCTGACATCTTAACGCAGTATATATAGACAATTAATTGCTTCGCATAAATTTACACCAAAAAATCTGAAACTCAGAAATGCATGGACACAAGAGAGAAGTCAAGCCAAAAGTGAAAAGATGAGGAGATTTTGGGTAGATAAAAAGAACAGCAAGAAGAATAAGAAATTAATGGTTCACGAGATGCTTGTTTGCCCAAACGATAAAATAAATAAATAAAATAATGGAATGAAATTGGCAAAAATCACAATCCACCTTAGAAAATGGATTAAAAAAATCGCAAAAAAAGAAAGAAAATCAGTAGTTAATGTTAAAAGTTTACATCTCGAATACAAGCATAATGAATTCAAGTGTCATTCACATTCAGGAAATGACTAAATTCTCCTGGCTAAGACCTCAAGGAGCACTCTTGCGCTATGTGGTGGATCATTGTGCATTGTATTCGACAGTCAAGTTCCAGATATTCGTAGTTAAGTATGAAATGTTAAAGATGGTTAGTCAATCAAAAAACACTTTTTTTTTTAGTTGTGGCTTTACGCCTTGTCGAGGTTATTAGAGGCGGGATGGGACTGGGGGCAAGGAACGGAAAGGAATTCGGCCATGGCCATTTTTTAAAATTTTTTTTTTTTTTTTTTTAAATGAAGCATCCCGACACTCGTGTGGAGTGATTTGGGGAAACCATGGAAAACCCAAATCTGGATGCCCGGACGGGGATTCGAACCGTGCGGCGTCCTCTCGAATGCGAGGCCAGAGCGTTAACCGCTCATCCACCACGTTCGGTAACACCTTTTAGAAATAATACATATGATGCGAATAAAATCCTCGAATGCGACAATCTCATTTCACAACAAAAGAAATCTTACAAACATATTTTAACTGCTGTAAAACGTTTGTTTGCCCACTATCTCTTCTATTTGGCTATGGTAGGTTATGCGCGTGTCCAAAGTCCACATTTTTCTGGGTATGTCAAAATCAGGTGACTCATCTTAGTTACATTGGAGGTCTTTTTCCGAGCATGGCGGGTGAGCGATAATGGTCTGGTTTTGTGTATGAAATTGACTGAGTGTTTAAATTCAACAAAACAAGCAAAGATTTAATCCCCTTGTTTTGTAGCGGGGGGGGGGGGGGGTTACGTGAGAGGCAGGGCAGGGCACATGTGCGTGAGTTTCTCACGGAATTGGTGGTACTATTATAAGTCTCTAGTGGAACTGAGCGTGTTGGTTCGTTTGTTGTGGAGTGACGCAAAACTACTCTCCAGCTTTTCGTGAGGTTTCCATAGTAGTTGTATTCTGACTCACACATCCGACCGTTATTCGCTTTGTGATGCACGTTGTCGATTGTGATACCTTCCTAGGGACTGAGGAAGCGAAAACTAGACCAATTCCTGAGCTCCTCTGTGTAGTACAGTTAGCGGCCGCCTTCACCTGGCGAGGATGATGGCGAAGGCCGGCTGCGCTATTGCCCAAGCAGCCTGCGCTCCTCCTGTTTGCGCAAGCTCTCTCATCCTCGCTCGTTGCGCACCAGTGCCTCGCAGGCTTTCGCAACGCCCTCTATAAGGTGCACGCAGCCTTGGCCGCACCAGCTTCTCAGCACCTTGTAGAAACACCACTTCACTTCTCCAATACTCACTGCACACTTTCAAACTACATTTTACCACAAGCGGGTTGCGGGTTTCGTTAATTTGTTAGTGGAGAAAACAGCCTGAAAGTAAAAACTGCAGAGGAACACAAAGATTAGAATACACCAGGAAGATAATCGAGGACGAAGGTTGCAATGGGTATGTTGAGATGAAGAGGTTAGTGCAAGATAGGAATGGATGGAAGGTTTCATGAGACCAGACAAGGGACTAGTGACAGTAATAAAGGTAGCAGGTTGCCTTTCCTGTAAGTTTACGTTGAAAAAAAAAATTAATCGGTCAACCAGTTAGCTATGCCAATTTTCCTCAGATGTGGCTTCAGCTGACAATGTTGTGCCACCATGTCAGATTTTGCAAGGCAGAATCGCAAGTATCTAGTATTGGTATTGCAACTAATACAGATGGAGCTGGAAGAATTGGTAAATACAATGAGGACAGTGTATTTTTTTAAAAAAATCAATTTATTGAAACATTACAAACTTTACATGATTACAGTTTCATAATATAATGTACATACATTATAGAACTTCAGCGGATTCTCTTGGTAATTACGTACACATGTTATAATTTCTTATTCTTTGGCTTTATTTATTTGTCAGTATTATCAGCAACTGAGGAAAATGATCCACAACGTCCAGATTTTTAGGTTTATTGTTTACAGTATTGTACAGCGCCTGTCATAATATTCAAAAAAGAGAGGTGGTAAATCTTCAGTGTGAACTGAAACGAAAAACAGTTTAAAATTCCCATCTAGTAACATGAAAAGCATTTCAAAGTGTTTGCTGAAGTTCATCAGAATAGTGCAACTATGAATTGAAACGTTTTTTTATTTGCTCCAGGAATCTATAAGCTTCAGTGAATATTTATGACTGAATCTTTGTCGTACTGCAATGTTTATTGTACATTAATTTTCGTGAGTGTATAGTTTCTGCTATTTTTCACAACTACCCCCTTTTTATGCGGTAAATACTTGTGAAGACAGTGATTTCATAATTAGCATTGTTGCCAGCAGTTATTTCCAAAGATTATCATTATCTGACGTTTGCGCTTCAGTACGTCTTTCGCTACATAATCGTCCATTTTTTAATATCTATCCAGGATTTCTCATCAGTTACTTCTCTCCAATCAACGTCCCTGACCCTTACGTCTTCTTTGTTTGGTTCATCCATTTTGACCATGTAGATCCGATAGATCTTATTTTCTTCCATTTGTTTAAGAACCCTTAGTTCGGCATTCCACTTTGCTCCATTTTCATGACATGCCCCAGACATTGCAATCTTATCTTCATTACCGTTTCTAGCAATGTTTAAATCTTTAAGGCGTCTTTCTGAAGTTTCATATCTGAGTCTGTCACTTCTTCTGATACTTCATAAGCCTCAAGGGACCATTGTATCCGGCACCTGCTTAAATATCTCTTCGCATAAACACATCTAAATTCTAAGTGACACTCCTGGGAAACACTGAGTGAAGTTAAACCGATTATAGTCCCGTTGGCTCAGTTGGTTGCGACGCCGTCGTGATGTTCGATGCATAACATGGGGTTAGCCGGTTCCAGTCCTGATGGTGAAAGAAATTTTCACCATCATGACTTGGTCGGCAGGGTAGGAGAGGCAGTGGTCACCAATACCTAGTCACCAAATTGTGCTTCAAACTCCTGAGTTAAATCCCAAACCTCTCCCCAATGTGTATGAAGTGAGAGCATACCACACTGTTGATGGTGAATCGTCCTTGGGATGGGGTAGTTAAGCTTTGTGGCAGAACCGGTGTCATTACGAAGAGTAGACCCGAATTAGTCATCATCGGATTTCACCCTCTTCCTTCCTTCATCTTTCATCCATTAACCACACAATATAATACAATACAACATAAATACAATACAATAAGCGGAAATCACCCCAGTTAAATTTAATTTAATTAAGATGGAGCGCACGCTCCCTACATACCCATTTCCCCCTTTCCTATACCCACTTACTTTTGATCCATAAAAATTTCAACTTCAAATTATTTCAACGTTTTTGGTTATTTATTCATCAATTCTCTTGGTAACTTATTCCAATTCCCGACCCCACTACCTAGGAAAGAAAATCTTCCCACACCCTTGTGCCTGAAATCGAGTTCCAGCTTGTGTTCATGGTCATCTCTTGCCTTCCATGCATTACTATTGATTCCTACACCAATATATTAACGACGCGTCATTACCAATATACGCCATGCACATTCCCATGACTCACTTCACCGTCCTCCTGCCTTCCAATGAATCCCATTCCAGCTCTTTTATCATTTACGTTACCGATTGCGTTCTACAGTAATTTCCAGTGACAAATCTAGCAGCCCTTCTTTGCATCCCTTACAACTCCTGTGTTGGTTGCATACTGCTCCACCATATTCAAGCGATAGGCTGACCAAAGTATTGTAACCCAGATTTTTTACTTATCTCGTACATCCCCTCATCACTCTCTCCAACAAGTTAAGGATTTTGAAACATTTTCCTACTGGCTGTCCAATGTGTCCCTCCTAGTTGAGGTTGTAATCAAATGTTAAGCCCAGATATTTCCATTTCAAGACTCCGACAAGCAGTTCTTTTCCCACCTTGTAATGATAATCAAGTTTTTTTTTTATCTGTGTGTCTAATGAGCTGACTCTTCTTTGCGTTTATCATCATCCTATGTTTACCAGCCAAACAAGATATCGTGACAAGATCATGCTGCAGCTGTTCACGACCTCTACTGCTTTTGTTCCTTCTATATAGCATTGTTTCATCTGCAAACAACCTAACATCTGACAATAAACCATCAATACAAACATTCACTAGAATAATTAATAGCAATGGTCCCAATATGCAACCCTGTGGAACTCCCATTTTTACTTGCATTTCTTTTGATATTTCATTTCCGCGAAAGCTGCAATCGAGTAGTGAACCTGCAGGGCAGGCAGCCTGAGAAATAATAATCATCAGACTCTTAACTAGAGCGACACGAGGCGTATCTCCGAAAGTGATCGGTAGTCGTGCGCTTGTCAGAGAGATTTCCGGTTGCGAAACCAGAGATTGTAAACGAGCGCGCGCGGGAGTCGTCCGCATTCCACTGTGTCGCGTCGCGTCGCGGCTGACGGATGATGGAAGCCGGCGCGTGCCGGCGCGGAACATTAGCGGCCGCTTGGCATTGTGGGCGCGACGCCCGCGTCACACCCCAGAAATCCGAATGGCAGAGCCGAGAACAAAGGGGCGGAAGCGACACCCACTGGCAGCTGATCGACAATATGACACACCGCCCGCTTCCTGGCACCCGGTCGCATAATGGGGAAACGCTGGCACACATTTTCGGCGACACTGAACAAGTACTGAGGGGGGCGTTCCCACTACAGTTGCCGCACTCTCTCCGCACAATTGTTTTTAGAAATGAGGAAGTTGAACTGTTGTCATCTGTAAAGGGCGGACTGGAATAAATTACCTCTGGAGATACGGAACAACTCAAATAGGACCGTGGACAAACCAAACACCGAGTGGTTCATAAATCTATCCGCGGTTTCGGACATCTACTGTAAATGTAGTTTTGGGCCTTATTATTATTTAAGCGTGCTATTATAAATGTTAAAGAGTTTTGTGATGTTAGAGTGGAAAGATGAGGTACCAGCTGCTAACGCAGAAAGAGTCATTAACCAGTTCAGGTATGCTGAGTATGTTGTCTTTTTTTTTTACTTATGGCTTTACACAATGTCGACTTCGAGGTCATTACAGGCGGAATGGGAATGGGGAATAGGAACGGGAAGGAATTGTGCCATGGCCTTTTGAATGAAGTATCCCAGCATTCACCTGGAGTGATTTGAGGAAACCATGGAAAACCCAAATCTGGATGCCCGGACGGGGATTCGAACCGGTGTCCTCCCGAATGCGAGGGCTGAGTTTTAACCATTCACCCACCACGCTTGGTCAGCAGGATGTCAGTAACAGCAAAATGGAGCCGAAGTGGATCGCTCTATAATCAATAAATCATTCCATTCATTACCAGCCAGCTTAAAAGCAACATAGCATAGCGAGCCGCTAGTTAAAGCTTAACCGCCCTATCTCGTATGTCGTAGTGATCTTAAGTTCCATCGAGTAATAGAAGACCGGCTTTCACTTAGTATCTTCTGCGCTCAGATTAGTATTCAGTAGGACAAGCGTGGACTCCTCGGTATTATCGTCAAATGTAGTATCGCCAGCTTGATGTCATTGAATCGTTCATCTACACATTGTGGTGATCATTTGAATACCTAGAATACATAGTTCTCCAACAGTCACAGGGTAGTGTCCTCATGTGGTAACAAACAATCCCGATTAAATTAACTGTTTAACTCGCAACAAGTCTAGAAGGTTTCCGGAAGAAGAACAGAATACAAAGTAATCGCTGAGATCTGACACATGTGAAGCCACGTTCCCAGTTAATGGTCAAGATGCCCAACGCAATCACTAGCCCAGCCGTCACACTACTGTGCAGTGGCTAGGACAACCACCAGTATGACTCAGTGTGCTAAGGGGGCGTCCATTAATTACGTGAGGTCAGGGGGAGGGGAGGGGGGTCCGGCGAAATCTCACGAAGGAGGAGGGTGGGGTTGACAGAAATCTCATGTGAGGTTTTGAATTCTCGAAGGACTGTCAGTAGATCTGAAAAGAAACAAGATCCACAAAAGACGGGGATGTCGAGTTTAGGAGGCGTAATGGGTTACAAAAGACGAGGATAGCGCCTTTGTGGAGGGTAAAACCGCCCTCGGAAGCAGGAGAGCTAAAGAAAAAATCTAAAAAGAACTACGAGGTAGAGTCAGAATCTCAAGTCATCTTAGGGGGGGGGGGGGGGTCCGGAATTCCCGAGAAACACTTCACGTAATTAATGGATGTCCCCATAAGGCTATGCACACTGAGTCAGGGAGGTACTGCGGGCAGGAAGTCCTGATCCCCGCGTACCGCCGTCCTGATTGAAATTTCTAGGCGTTTTTCCGCAGTAACCGAAGAGAATGGCGAGATAACCTCCGACATCATAAACGACACATCACACAAACAAAAAATATACTTAGAACCCACAGAACATAGTTACACGTTTCCCAACTTTCAGTCAGGCTCAGAGACAAGCCGGACAAACCCTAATAGCCCGACATCCGTCTGCATGATTTCTACGTCGGTCTTTTTTAAACTGAAATGCAGTTTTTATGTGTAATTATTAATCGCATAATGCAGCTCTGCCGGGTTGCCTGTCAAAATATGGCAGCAAGTCCTTTTAATTAATTTTTTTTTTAAATTTCGTTAACTTGTTTTTTAAATAAATTATAAAATTCTAAAAACGACATGTAAAGAACTTATAAAGTTTTTGGTTGCCTTCATAAAAGTGGTCGCAAGTATGGGTTGCCGGTTGTTAAAGTTAGCGCACCAAACCTTGTGATGGTCTGTGCAGTCATACTCTTTCTTATGCATCTTTAACAGCTGGAAATCCCTACTTGCGACCAGTTTTACAAAATCAATCCAAACTTATTAGTTCAGTACATATCTCTATTCGAAATAAATTATAATTTATTGTAAAAATAAAAAATTACAAGTAATAGAAATATTTTGAAAAAGAAATAATTGTTTTATTTTTAATTAAAAGTACTTAGGGGCACATTTTGGTAATCAGTCAAGTAGAACCGTATTCTGCTATTAATAATTATCCATAAACATTGCATTTCATTTAAAAAACAGATGGACATAGAAATTATGCAGGCGGATCTTAGACAACACGTACTGGAAAAGTCGATTCTGCAGTATCGGGATAAGGGCGAGGAAGAAAAAGAACACTGTGCAGCGTCTATGATGGGTACAGCAAAAACAGCCACGGCTGAAGGTACACAACCTCTGCTAGTTCCTGATAAATCTCGATATGCTCGATATGTGCGCATGTGTCGGCCCGACAAACATCAGACCTTTGTTGAAGTTACCGCCTGGCTCGTCCCACCATCTCATTGTGGACAGGGGTTTCGATTTGTCAGGCCTGCAATCTGCCGTGGCTAGACGGATAGTATAGCGAAAACATCCAAAGTTGCGGAGAACCGTAATAATTAACATTTAAATTATAACGAAATGCATACCCTTATTTATGGTTGGTTTCCAAAGGTAATATAATTTCACAAAAATAAAACCCATTCATAACTCGCTATAACAGTGCCATAGACACTTAATACAGCGATACCATAGGCATATGGGCTAGCATGTTAATTATCAACATGTATATTTATATGAAATACATAACTTTCCTTATCGATGTTTTGAAACTTTAAGTCAAAGGAAAACATACAGTATCAAGCAATTACTCAAACAAAAGTATTAAGCAATTACTCAAACAAAAATATTAGGCAATTACACAAACAAACATATTGAACAATTACACAAACAAACATATTAAGCTATTGCACAAACAAACATATTAAGATATTACACAAACAAATATATTAAGCAATCATACAGACAAACATATTAAGCAATTATAAAAACAATCATATTAATCAATTACACAGACAAACATGTTAAGCTACTATCGTGGATTAAGAATTTCTTTGAGAGAATTGAATATATAAAGTTGTTGGGAGCGAAGTATTGGTCCCAGACAACACCAAGTCAGCATAATATGACCGGAAAGCTATCAGTATATCATTCTACCATCGAACCTGTCTCTTGAAGAGATCAATTTCCAACATATTTAAACACAGAAAAACAAACGAATGTGAGCGGATGTGTGGGTTGGTGAGGGGGGGGGGGGAGTGTTAACTAAGGGCAGCTTTATTTCAGCTTGGACTTTTCTTCTTTCTTCAGCATGAGCATCCGATTCTTGGGTTCTAATAACTTTAGCTGCTCGTGCACTGCTAGAGCTACAACTTAGGCCAGTTTACGCCCGCAAGGCATCCCAAAAAAGAAGTTAAAATAAACGGGTGCCAGAAACATTTAAGTAGAAACAAAGTAATAGGACAGAGAAAATAGACATCGCTACTACATAATATATTTTTTTCTCAAAACTAAATTTAGTTAACAAATTATACACTAATATAATGAGCGAGAAGCATAGCTTGAGCAAGCGACGTAACATTACAGACTAACATACACATCCGTCTCCGTTCTGGCCTCGCATTCGGGAGGACGGCGGTTCGAATCCCCGTCCGGGCATCCAGATTTGGGTTTTCCATGGTTTCCCCAAATCACTCCAGGTGAATGCCGGGATGCTTCCTTCAAAAGGCCATGGCCGAATTCCTTCCCATTCCTTGCCCCCATCCTTTCCCGTCTCTAAAGACCACGTTGTTAAAAAGGGACGTTAAACTGTTACAAAAAAAAAAAAAACATCCGTCTCTCTGTCACCATTCCATAAGTTCTCATTATTTCGTGACTAAAACTGTTAATCATACCGAAAAAAAAGTCCTGTGCCCTCCCTACAGATTTTCCTGTCAAATTCCGTCAATATCGGTATAGGCATTTAGTTGTCAAAACGTAATAAAAGACTTACTTCCGCATTTATAGTATTATTATTGCAGATCACACACACACTGACTGCTAATCACCCATGAGGGGTCAATATAACGTAAAAAAGTGTACACCTATAGCATTGGAAGACAACCTACAATTTGCCTCGCACTGCACCCCTAACTTTGTGATATGTACAGTTTAACAATCAATCCGAATAACCGACGGCCCAGGCGTGACTCTTACAATCTAAAACAATTTTTAAAAATCTTAGCCTCCACGAAGGTTTTAACCGGAGACCACGACCCAAACATTATTAAGCAAGCGCTTTAACCACTGAGTTACCTGACCGCTACATGGAAAAACAAGACCTTAATATCCAACGCGTCTGTCTATCGCCGTTCAGTAATTTTTCAAAATTATAAGACAACATGTATTATTTATACAGATAAGTGTGCAAACTTTCATCGAGATCGGATGAAAACTGTGGATTTGTATGAAGAACAAACAAACCAACATACATACATCTTTATATATATATATATATATATATATATATATATATATATATATATATATATATATTACACAAACAAACATATTAAGCTATTGCACAAACAAATATATTAAGATATTACACAAACAAATATATTAAGCAATTATACAAAAAAAAAACATATTAACATAAAACAAAATTATTTTCGCTTGCTATAACAGCAACATCTATGGACAGAGATTGAAAACATCTACGTCGTCATTGACCCGCTGAAGATGGCCGTAACACGTGGCTTCTGTTATTTGTGATTTTATGTACTCTCCAACATCCCCGCGTCTGCTATCACGTGGTAGAGAAGCGAATAAATCTAAGTTAATCTACTCTAAACGCAGCTGTCGTTACGGAATGTGCATATTAGTACGTTATTGCGGTGGTATGACTTGTGTTGTTTGCCTTTCCGCGTCGGCTGCCGTGAGAAAGTGGGACTTTGCAACGGTTGCTCAAGAGGCAGGCAAGGCCGCCGATGTTCCGCGACCGGTTATGTTGATGCTCACTTTCGCCCTGACCCTAGCCTTCATTAATGCGAGAATCTTAATAGCTGGCGGGGGGCCAATTCATTAAGTGGACGCGGCGTGTTTACAGAGCCCCCAGGCATAGCTGCCGGTTGCCTGAAGACCAGCCGGCGCGGCGTCTCGCTTACATCACAACTCTCACCTGCCCAAACACTGCAAGGTGCCACTTCCCTACTGTCAATCTCGAAAGGGGCTTCTACCGTTACGTCCAAAAATTAATCGCTGTATGTTCTCTACGGAGCGTGGTGAGTGAACGGTAATGCTCTGCCTTCTCATTCGGGAGCACGTATGTTCGAATCCCCGTACAGCCATCCATATTTCGGTTTTCCGTGGTCTCTCGAAATCCCTCTAGGTGAATGCCGAGATGGTTCCTTCAAAAGGCTGAGAACTTAATACGTCATCCCGGCGCAGTTTTTTGTTAGTAAGATGTTGTTTTTTTAATGTGAAAATTATCTCATTAAAATTTTGTATTAAAAATTGTAAATTTAAAATACTAATAGGAGTTTAAAAGTTTCTGTGAAGGACCAAAGGGTAGCTCATAGTTCGAGAGCGTAGGCAAAGAATAGTGTACGAAGCAAGAATAATAAAAAAAAGCAGAAATTTGTCAACGTGATGTAAGCTGAGCATGGCTGTGATTGGTAGCTGGTGAGAAAATTCTGCGTAAATCCAGTATTAGAAAACTGATTATGCGTACTGTCCCACAATCCGGGTCTGTTATCACATGGTATGGAAGCGAATATACTTAAGCTAATCTAGTCTAAAAGGAGCTGTCTTTATGGAATGCATCATGAAGAGAAGGGGAGAATACAGGAGAGCAGCTATGTGAAGCCCTGCCTCAGGGTAGAACACTGATGGTGGTGTGTTTAAACCACAAAAACGATAACAGATCGGTTTTGCAATTCAGTTATGGATTTTATGTCAGAGTTTATATACATGCAAATGAAGCAATCTGTTCGTACAAACGCCAGGCTTGCTCCTCTCCAAATATTTCTTGCAGAGCAACTATGTGAATACTTCTGAAATGTGCGTGTGGATCATCCTCGAATATAAAATCTCACAAATGAGAAGCAGTTTCAAGGAGTCGTAGGAACAAACTATTTGTACAAGCGTGTTTAAACCATTTGTATACAACCAAAATTAACACGGACAGTGTCTTCCTACCAAGCCAACCTTTCTGTGAATCAACAGCGCGAATCTCAGATTCGGCGTGGAAGAAGCTGTAGGGAAAAGTTAGAAATAAGTCTGTTTAATGAGAAGCTAACATCGTTGATTTTTTTTCTGGGACTATACAATAGTGATCTTTTGCGTTACGACATTATAATATTACCACCAGCTTCAATTTTTTTTATTATATCAAATTTTAAACAAAAAGTAGTGAAAACTGCATATATGGTTTGTAGCACAGTAAAGTACAAGATCTTAATCTTAAAAAATAAACGTTATACTGGAAATAGAATTCATTGTGTTTAGTAAAGATATTGAACAAACTAGAACAGAGTATCAGTTATTGAAAGAGCTTAGATGAAAAATTTCAAATCATCAAAAAATGCTTTCAATTCTTAAAAACTACAAGTGAGAAAACGATAAGGAAACTCATTGAACATGAGGAACAGCAATCGTTTAAAAGATTAAGCTGGGAATTAATATAATTAAAATTGCTCTACAGCAAATCTCTGAAAATATAAATCTGTAAGGGAGTTGTCTTTGTCTGCCCATTTGTTACGGCGTCATCCTGAAACTATAGAACTGATCTGGATCAGGTCCTCGCAGTTTGTAAACTTCAGTATATGTTATATCTCTACGTGGCCCGGGAACGGAGCATGAAATAATAATCAGTTCGTAACCAGAACAGATCACACTTTATCTAAGATAAGCATTCATTTCTTAACCTTAAGAGAGATATCACACTGATTTTTAATTTAATTTAATTGCGATGGAACACACGTTCCGGTGACAATTCCCTTAGTCATCTAATTATCCCTTTTATTAATTATCTTATTTTTTTAGTGTTAAATTCCTTCCCCATCTACTTTTGCGATTTACAAATTTTTAATTTTAAATACCTTCAGCGTTTTTATTAGATTGTTTACCACTTGGTCCTTGATACCTTTACCATCAAAACAAAATCGAGTGCCAGCTTGTGGTCATGGTCATCTTTCCCCTTCCATGTACTATTCCTAATTCTTCGATCAATATCCCTCCAAGCCCCATCACCAACATATGCCTTGCACATACCCAGCACTCTCTTTGCCATCCTACTATCTTCCAACAATTCCCAATCCAGCTCCTTGATCATATCAGATATTGACTGGGTCCTGCGATAATTTCAACAAACAAATCTAGCTGCTCTTCTTTGCACGCCCTCCAACACCAGTATTTGATACACAAAATGTGGGTCCCAAATTACACCACCATATTCAACCAATGGTCTGACCAAAGTTTTGCAACTCAATTATTTAACTTCTCTGGTACATCCCCTCATCACCCTCTCCAGTAAATGTAGGATTTGGTAATCTTTTTCTACCACCCGCCCAAAGCGATTTACCCACTAGAGTTTATGCCAAGATATTTACACCTCAAGATTTCAACAAGCAATTTTGACCCCACCTTATAGTCATAGACAATCTCCAGTTTTTTGTTCTTGTAACAAATAAGCTTACTCTTCTACTGCATGACAAATAAACATTCAACTCTTTGGATTCTGCTAATATTGTTTTTGACTACGTAACTTTTGTTTTTTATTTCTTCAGTTTTCTTGAATAAAATTCGTTAGAATTCACGAAAAATGTAAACCAAACCACACCAAAGATTAACAAGACAATAAATTATGATATTTGCCTTACCCTAAAGATTACAACGATGCTACAAACCTCAGCTAGACTCCTAGCCAAAGTTTCTGCTTAGTATTGATACTAACGTTTGATCACATTTACGTAGTGTATTTTCTTCTCGTACTAAAAAGACTGATTTTCACATAGTTTAATGAATATTTCACAACCTAATTTCTGAATTTTTCTTAATTACATCACAATAAATAATAATTAAAAAACTAAAAATAAAAATTGCTGGAATAAAACCGAAAGTAGCAGAAAGAAACGAAACTTGTTTACATCACATTTATTTCTTTCCAGAGATATTAACTGCTACCAATAGCAATAATAAAAGGGATGATACAAAAATTACATTTTTCTCACATAAACGAATGAAACACTTTACCGGCAAATGCTATCAGTGGTCATAATCATCCAGTAAAAGCTTTCGATGGTTGTTTAACTTTGGGCTTCATAAATGTTTAAGTCAGTTATTAAACGTGCAACACAGAACATGCACATTATTAAATTACTGGGGGCGCACACACACATCAGATGAACCAGTCACCCCGCTTCATACAAACTTCCGAGCCTAGTTACTAATTAATATTGCCAAAATGAGAATGCCGGCATTTCGAAAGTCTGTTTAGCAACGGACCAAATATTCCGCTGCAAGCTTTGAACAAAACTGTCGGCAGTCGTTGCGGTTTTGGCGCCAACCGCAGATATTCCATCTGAAATAATCTGCACTGACTGTACAGCAGATCGCCCCCCCCCCACCACCCCAATGCCAGGAACTGGACACGAACTCGTATAATCCCAATGCTCCCCAATCAGCTTCCATTACGAACATGACGGCCAAATGGGAAACTAAATGCAAACACCGAGCAGCAAAACGTGCCCGTGCCATAAATCTAACGATTCGGGCGGGGGAGAGAGGTTGTCATGTTAATCGTCGCGATGAATATTAATGCAATTCTGTAAACGCTGGTAAGATAATTCGTATTGTGTTACGGGGGTGGGGGAGGGGGGAGGCGCCCATTGAACCGGCCGTGGAAGCCCCACAACAACAACAACAGCAACAACAACAACAACAAACAAGGCATTAGTCACAGCGGGCGCCGCGCCCGGCGCAGTGGTACCAACATGATACTCCGTCCTGTCCCGTCCAGTTAACATGGAGTGCCGCTGGCAGCGAAAGGTGCGTAGTTGGCAGCGCGACAATGCCGCGGCTGTGTTTGCCCGAACTGCTCTGCAATTACAAACGACGTGGCAGGCTTCACGCTCGAACAGCCAACTTCCCTACAGTCCTCTAAATGAAAGTAATTTCTGCGTATTTGATGATCTATCTGTGTGGGTGTGTTAGGTGTAAACCCATATCCATGCCTTCTCAGTATATGGAATGAAGGGATAATCCAGCAACCGCAGACATGTTACATCATATCCTACTATATTACAAAATTTTATTTGAGTCAAAGTCTCACCATTTTCTAGGTATTGATTTTTTTATTTAATTTTTTTGGAACATGTGACTATTCCGTTTATTCGATGCCACTTCTGCAAATTAAAACTTTTTGAATACTGTTTTTTTCTTTTTTTTTTTTTACGCTAGAATATTTGACTCATTTAAAACAATGTTCTCTTTTTCTTAAAACGTTAAAAGAAATCGTATGAATCATCATTTTTAGGAGATTTAAGTAGCATAAAACATTTTAAAGAAGTATAAAATAATTATACCATTTAAGATTTTAATAACTTTTTTTAATTTTATATATATATATATATATATATATATATATATATATATATATATATATATATATGTATAGTGTGTTTTCATATATTTCACTTTTCAATCACCACTACCAAGCACAGATCACTGGTCTTTGTGTGTGGAAGTAGCATGGAGTTTCCTGTCGTGCAGAACGTTGGCCGAATGTCGATAGCTGTGGGGATGTGGGAAATATGATGATTAAAGTTGGCCAATGCAGGGCGTTTTCATATTTCGACCAAAAATTTGTGTGTTCTTATACTTCTCTTTCCTGCCACAACTACATAACATTGGTGTTTGTGAGTGGCAGTAGAATCGTGTCTCCTGTCGTGCACTATGGTTGTTAGATGTCGGTAGCTATGGGAGTGTGGGAGATATGGGGGTTGAAAGTGGTCGTCCTGCGGCAATTTCACATTTCTCACAAAGACGCATGTTTCATGGTGTATCACATTTCAGCGAAAACTATCTATCGCAGATCACTGGCGTTTGTATGTGGTAGTAACACAGAGTCACCCTTCGACCACAACGTTGGCCGAATTTCGTTAACTGTGGGAGTGTGGGAGATATGGTGGTTGAAAGTGGCCGATCAAAGATATTTTCGTATTTCATCCAAAGACATGTGCGTCCGTAAATTTTACTTTGCTGCCTGAACAACATAGCGCAGATGACTGGGATTTGTGTGTGGTAATAGCATCGCGTCTCCCATCGTGCACTATGGTTGTTAGATGTCGGTAGCTGTCAATACAAATTCTTTACAAACAGGAACGAAGTCGTGGGTACCAGCTAGTGTTTAAAGAAAGAATATTGTTTTAGATGACTCAAATACCTTTGAGTAAATTAAATAGGAAAAAAAAACAGGGTTCCAAAAATCTTAATTTGTAGAATTGGCATGGAATAAACTGAAAAAAGTAAATGTTACGAAAAAATATTAAAAATTATCTCGAAAATGGTGAGACTTTTACTAAAATAAAATTTTGTCATATTGTACGAAATGCAGGTTGCAGGTTTATCTTTTCATTCGTGGACACCTGTAAATTTTCTAATGTGCTTTGTCATAGAATATTTTAACCTGTTTACATCTAATTCACAGGTACACAATTCCAACACAAGAAACAGAAAATATTTGCACAAAACTGTCATTAATACAAAGAGGTGTTAATTATTCTGCGATACATCTGTCTAATAAACTTCCAAAGAGCATAAAACAGCTTACAGATAATTAAGATATATTTAAAGAAAAACTGAGAGATTATCTTATTGACAACGACCTTCCACCCCATTCAATAATTTGAATAAAATAATTAATTTGCAAAATTCAGTTGTAAAATTAATTTTTTTTTTGTCTGTTTAAGATATATTTTTTTCACTATGATTATGACTAGTATGTATGTGCATTAACTATGATATGTTTCACATTCCAGAGGTCCTTCTTAAGCAGGGATCCATGGAACAAGATTGATAAATAAAATAAAATAAATAAATAAATAAATTGGGTGATGTTTCAATTCTAGAACACATCGTCAAAACGTTGGAATTTAATATCACTAACTAATAGACACAACTCTTAAGGTAAATTTAAATTAAAAAAAATACATTTCACAGAGTCTATAAGAGTTAAAATATGAATTTATAATTTCAAAGATCATAATCGCGTGACCTGAGCTGATTTAGATCTTGAGTTTGATCATTCTTGGACCACTTAAGGTCGATTTAAACCAAAAAAACAATTGAAGAGGATCTAAAAATGAGAGAAAAACTATTTTTTAAGGCAAAAAATGAGTTTTTAGTTCAACAATAATTCACTATCGCGTATTTCTTGATTTTGATAATTGTTGCACGTCTCAAGGTCTATTTAAACAAGAGAAATCGATTTGACAGGGTTGACAAGCAACAATATATGAGTATTTAGAACAAAAGCGATAGACTATGGCCATACATCCCGATATGATGTCTTGAATTTGTTCATTGTTCAACTTCTTAATGTCGATGTCGACAAAAAATGTATTGCACAGAGTCTAAAACAACAAAAATTCATAAATTAGTTAGGAACAAGTTTCTGGGTTTACAGATAATATGATTTGATATATTTCTTGAGTTTGACCATTGTTGGACCTGTTAAGGTGGACTTAAACCAACAAAGCATTGCAGCGAGTCTACAATAAATAAAAAATGAATACTGTAGGGACAAAAATGAGTTTTTAGCGTAAGAATTCATGATCGCGTGTTAGAATGTAATATATTTCGTGATTCTGATCATTGCTGGAAGTCTCAGGGTCGATTTAAACAAGGGAAAACGATTGCATAGAATTGAAAAGCTTAGAACAAAAGTCACAGATTGTAGTCATACGTCCAAATCTGATTTGTTTCTTGAATTTGTTTGTTGTTGGACTTCTTAATGTTGGTGTATTCAAAAAATGCATTTCACAGAGTCTAAAAACAATAAAAATAAAAAAATTGTTTTTAGGAATTAAAAATGAGTTTTTGGGTTCACAGGTCCATGACCTCATAACATGTGATCTGCCGTGTTTCTTGTGTTTGAGCATTGTTAGACCTCTTAAAGTCGTTATAAAGCAAACACATGTTGGTGATTTTTTCGGCCCAGGTCCTTAGTTGCTATGATAACTGTTTTTATGGCCTATGTTTCCGACTTGCAACTAAACAAATGCTTTTGATGGCTGACGCGTTTGTCTTGATCTCTTTAATGGAGGCGAAACGCGTCTGCCATCAAAAGCATTTGTTTAGTTGCAAGTCGGAAACATAAACCATAAAAAAAGCAAACACAGTTTTCCCAGAGTCTAAAAATGACAAAAATGAGTTTTAAGGGTCCCAGATCATTTAAGCATGACTTGAAATAACAACGTGAGTTGTATTTAATTCTGAGGATTCGCTCGGAAAAATTTAAAGAATTCCTGTTTAGTCTAAAGTGTCTTACCAAGACAGAGACCATAAGTGAATGGGGGAGGATTTTTACACTCCAATTATAAAAGAAAATTTTAAAAAATAAAATAGAAAGGGGAAATTAGATGACTAGGGGAATTTCCACCGGAGCTTTACTCCATCGCAATTAAAATTAATGATAATAACCTCAATTAATGTTCGAAGATAATTAACTAGTATTGAACCAATTAGAGAAAGCTTACTAGAAATGGATAGACTTATTTTGACACATTACACAGTAACCTTCAAAGTGTGCCTGCAAGATCAGAACATCAGAAATATTACTGAAGGATATATTTAGTGCTTGACGCATCTTGTTATTTCCGCTTGCTCTTTATATTTTAGGTACACCCCGCCTGCCTGAGAAATATTTCTAACTGAGGTGTGTCCGGTAATAGTATGCCTATCCAATTAAGCAGCACTGTTACAAGTCAGCCACATTTTAGTAACGTCAATTGCTAATATACTGCTCGCTACAAATTGAAAATATTTTCTTTGTTTTACGTTACATGTAATTACTCTGCATCAGACGTATTTTATTATCTTTGCTGCGTAATTAAGTTATAGTTTCTATTGCATATACATTTTATCTCTGAATATCATATTATTTAAAATTAAACGCAATCCTAAACCAATTTTGTTACAATTTTTTCGATATAATTTCCTAGCTTTTTATAGCTCAATAATAAATCTGGTTTCCCCGTAAAAATAATTACAGTAATGTTTTTGTGTAATTGGCCTCCAGTTAACCACATCAATTAGCAAAAACTTTTATCAAGCGGAATCAGCGCGTAATTTAGATTTTAGCCAGAAATGAGGTAAAAAAAAAAAAAAAAAGAGCACAACAAGCACAAAAGGGTAACATTGTCTGATAATATGCTCTTTAATCATATTAACAAAGATTATAAACAAAAATCCTCCGCACTCAAGCAAAATTAGTTTGTTGTAAGCTGAGTGTGGTTATAAAACTTTTTCAAGTGCTCGAGTATTTTGTGTGCAGTAGTGTTCGATATCCTACGTGTCCCTTACAAATAATACTCACAGATGGCATGAAAACTATTCTTCGAGAATTCTCATTTTTCACAGTCCCTGAGATTATTTTGCTAATTTTCTTTTCTTATTGCATTATATCGTACAGTAATTACAGTGAATTGGTGTGGTTTTGGAATCTGGTGACAGAGTTTCAATTTGCCGCGCACTTCACCTCTGTCGTTGCTGAACGTACAGTGTGGAAATCCGAAATTCAAGATGTACTGATAAAGCTCATATGATCAAGTAGAATTCTAAATAATTTCTGACTTCTACGAAATTTATTCCTGAGACTAATATGGTACAGTAAAATTTCTTGTATAGTTAAACTGTGTATAACTATACATTTATTGCTGTACTATACGAATCGAAAATTAGTAAAATATTATCTGACAGCACGGAAAATGGAAAATCTTGAAAATAAATATATTTTAGAAATTTATACTGTAATGTATACAATAATAATATTAACTTAATAATTATAAGTATTCATATCACCAGCTATTTAGTATTTTAATATTTTTATAAAAAGGAAAATTAATATAAATGCTTTTTTTACATATCATTAACTATGTAAAATCTAAAATACAGTTAAATGCCAAAGGTCATGAGATAGGAAGATTCAAATATCGGGATTGGAGAAAAAAAGTTGAAATGTGCCGAGTAGTGTCGGGGCTTTCATTTGTACTCTCGTGAGTCGTGTGAAATTATTCGTAAATCCAACATTCCTCGATACATACCATAGCGTCAACAGTGTGCCGCGAAAGTGTAATTTCCGGCATTACCTCCCGCCATGGACAACGCAGTGACTTACCTACCACGTCTACTTAATGACCGTACCCAGCGACGTCTGTGTCGAGGTGGCGGTGTTGACAGAGAACAGCAACACTCGATGCGAGACGTGCGACAGATGTGTCCGTGCGAACAGTGCAGGGGAATCTGGCGTTGGTGGGATATGACAGCAGAAGACCGACGCGAGTACTTCTGCTAAAGGCGGGTGTACACTGTTCACTTTTCTCAATCACTCAGGACGAATCACTCGCCGTCAAAGTGAAGGTGAATTCAATTTTCGTTTACATATATCATCACAAATGAACCATTCAATTCACTTCAAGATGGCAACAAAGAAACTTGTGTGTGTTGGAGTGGATTTAATTTTCAGAAACCTCGCCTGACGAAAGTTAATTGATAAAATAGAAGTTGGTAGGCGAGAAATTGGAGCTTGCGGCGTGGTAGATTGGGTATTGGAAGACAAAATTACATTTAATAATCGTCTTGCAATGTCTGAATCACAAAGATTTCCTATCAAAAAGCTTACCGCTAATTACAAGACAGGATACTAATGAGAAAAGGTTTCTTGCAATTCGTAAGTTCTTTGAAAAACATTCACGTTGAAAAAAATTTAGACCATATTTTTCTGGTTTCAAAACTTTAGTTAATTCGCTAGGACACCTGATTCGGATAGTTTTAATTTGGTATTTGTCTTCTATTGTCAAAAATTGGAGATTCAATTCTTTAATGATGTCATTAGTAGCCCTATCACTTATGTTTTTATTTTTATAACTTTCAAGTTGTGCTTTCTATAAACCCTGGTTGTAATGGAAAGAGGGATTGGAATGAGTTACCAAGGGGAATGATGAATAACCTACCGAAAACGTTAAAAAAATTTAAAGTTAAAATTTTTAGAGGGCAAATGTAGGTGAGTGAAGGATAACGGGAAGTTGGGTGTGTAGGGAAATTGCCACCGGAGCCTGTGCTCCATTGCAATTGAATTAAATAAATAAATTTAAAAAAAAGAAATTTTTATTCTTTCCATTTAAAAACAATTATGTGTTCAAAACCACAACTATAAGAAACAAACAATTGCGACCGATCCAGGAAGAGGTTTCACTTCGATATTTTTACTGTTTACACGTGACACTCTTGATGATTCGTCCGAGTGAAACACCAAATTGAGCAAAAAGTTAACCCCGAACCAAATTCTTTCATCCGTCATCTTGGATGAACACTTTGGGTGATCATCTGTTTACACAGTTCACTTTCCTTCCACAGCGAGTGATTCATGCGGAATTATTGCGAAAAGTGAACCATGTAAATCCGCCTTATGAAGACCATTTGAAGCCATTCATAGCTTTCATGTTCCAAAACAATGATGGACTTTTCCATGGCGCCATGCTACCAGGATAAAATCGTTCACGACTGGATTGTGGATCCTTCTGGACAATTCCAGCGAATAATTTGGCCATCTAGCTCATCAGATACGAATACAATCTATCATATGAGGGACATGATCCGAAGGTCGGTTCATGCTTAACGTACTACACCGACAAAACTTTCGCTATTATGAATGGCCTTAAAGTAAGCATATGTAAAAATTTCCTCAGGGGACTTCCGAAGACTTGTTGAGTCAATGCCTCTGCGCGTTAAAAAGAGGCCCTGCACGCTATTATAGAAGGTATCCGTTGACCTTTGCCAAATTATTGTATGTATGACTAAAAAAAAATATATGTATACTAGCTTACCCGGCAATGCTTCACTATTGCTGGACTTGAGTAGGCACATAGATTAAATGAAAAAATATTTACATATAAATTTTAAACTGCTGTTTCATTCATTTTCAGTTGGGAAGGGTGAGAGGGGATGCGCTTTGGAAAAAATATGCAGGCAGTATTTTTCTGTTTGTTTCAAAGTATAAGTGTGCAAATTCCCATTGAAATCTGATGAAATATGTGGTTTTGTCTAAATTATGGGGAAGGGGGTGGGTTTTTTAATTATTTTTTTTGACACGAACCTTCTCTGTCATCCCGTCAACAACTCACCAAAGCTTCACCGTAATCGGACGAACGGTTTGCGGGTCTGTTTAAATTATGGGGTGTTATGGGGAAGAGGGGGTAATTAAGGTGGTGGAAAGAGAGGTGAGGGATTGGGTTTTTGTGAAATTAATGTGTACAGTATTTCTCCCCCTTTTTTAAAGTGTAAGTGTACAAATTCATATCTCAATCGGATAAAATATGTGGTTTGCCTAAATTATGGGGTGAAAACGTAATGGGGTTGGAAAGGGGGAGAGGGAATGGATATTTGGAAACCATACATAGGCAGTATTTTTCTGTTTGTTTTAAAGTATAAGTGTACAAATTCTTATCTAAATCGGATAAAAAATGTGGTTTTGCCTAAATTATGGGTGTTATGGGGAATAGGGGGTGACTTTTTTGAATTTTTTTATCACAGGAACCTTCGCAGACGCTCACTCGAAAACTCTCCAAAGCTTCATTGCAATCTGATAAATGGTATAGGAATGCATAGAAGACGAACAAACCCACAAACATTGATTTTTATATATAAGACTAGCTGACCCGGCAATGCTTCACTATTGCTGGACTTGAGTAGGCACAAAGATTAAATGAAAAAAATATTTACATATAAATTTTAAACTGCTGTTTCATTCATTTTCAGTTGGAAAGGGTGAGAGGGGATGCGCTTTGGAAAACATATGGAGGCAGTATTTTTCTGTTTGTTTCAAAGTATAAGTGTATAAATTCTTATCTAAATCGGATAAAAAATGTAGTTTGCCTAAATTATAGGGTAAATCGTAACGGGGTTGGAAAGGGGGAGAGGGGATGAATATTCGGAATCCATACGTAGGCAGTATTTTTCTGTTTGTTTTAAAGTATAAGTGTACAAATTCTTATCTAAATCAGATAAAAAATGTGCTTTGCCTAAATTATGGGGTAAAAACGTAATGGGGGTGGAAAGGGGGAGAGGGGATGAATATTCGGAAACCATACATAGGCAGTATTTTTCTGTTTGTTTTAAAGTAAAAGTGTACAAATTCTTATCTAAATCGGATAAAAAATATGGTTTGCCTAAATATAGGGTATAAACGTAATGGGGTTGGAAAGGGGGAGAGGGGATGAATATTCGGAAACCATACGTAGGCAGTATTTTTCTGTTTTGTTTTAAAGTACAAGTGTACAAATTCCTATCTAAATCGGATGAAAAATGTGGTATTGCCTAAATTATGTGGGTGGAAAGGGGACGAGGGGATTAATATTCGGAAATCGTATGTAGGCAGTATTTTTCTGTTTGTTTTAAAGTATAAGTGTACAATTTCCTATCTAAATCGGATAAAAAATGTGTTATCGCCTAAATTATAGGGTAAAAACATAATGGGGTTGGAAAGGGGGAGAGGGGATGAATATTCGGAATCCATACCTAGGCAGTATTTTTCTTTTTGTTTTAAAGTATAAGTGTACAAATTCTTATCTAAATCGGAATAAAAAATGTGGTTTGCCTAAATTATAGGGTAAAAACGTAATGGGGTTGGAAAGGGGGAGAGGGGATGAATATTCGGAAACGATACGTAGGCAGTATTTTTCTGTTTGTTTTAAAGTATAAGATAAAAAATGTGATTTGCCTAAATTATGGGGTAAAAACGTAATGGGGTTTGAAATGGGGAGAGGGGATGAATATTGGGAAACCATACGTAGGCAGTATTTTTCTGTTTGTTTTAAAGTATAAGTGTACAAATTCCTCTCTAAATCGGATAAAAAATGTGGTATTGCCTAAATTATGGGGTGAAAAAATTATGGGGGTGGAAAGGGGGCGAGGGGATTAATATTCGGAAACCGTTTGTAGGCAATATTTTATGATTGTTTTAAAGTATAAGTGTACAAATTCCTATCTAAATCGGATAAAAAATGTGGTATTGCCTAAATTATGGGGGTGGAAAGGGGGGCGAGGGGGTTAATATTCGGAAACAGTATGTAGGCAATATTTTTATGTTTGTTTTAAAGTATAAGTGTACAAATTCCTATCTAAATCGGATAAAAAATGTGGTTTTGCCTAAATTTGGGGTGTTATGGGGAATAGGGGGTGACTTATTGGAAATTTTTTTTCACAGGAACCTTCGCAGATGCACACTCGAAAACTCTCCAAAGTTTCATTGCAATCTGATAAATGGTATAGGAATGCATAGAAGACGAACAAACAAACATTGATTTTTATATATAACTAGCTGTCCCGGCAATGCTTCACTATTGCTGGACTTGAGTAGACACATAGATTAAATGAAAAAATATTTACATATAAATTTTAAACTGCTGTTACATTCATTTTCAGTTGGAAAGGGTGAGAGGGGATGCGCTTTGGAAAACATATGCAGGCTGTATTTTTCTGTTTGTTTCAAAGTATAAGTGTGCAAATTCCCATTGAAATCTGATGAAATATGTGGTTTTGTCTAAATTATGGGGAGGACGGGTGGGTTTTTTAATTTTTTTTTGACAGAAACCATTTTCGACATCCCCTCGACAATTCACCATAGCTTCGCCGTAATCGGACAAAAGGTTTGCGGGTTTGTTTAAATTATGGGGTGTTATGGGGAAGAGGGGGTAATTAAGGTGGTGGAAAGAGAGGAGAGGGATTGGGTTTTTGTCAAATTAATGTGTACAGTATTTCTCTCTATTTTTTAAAGTATAAGTGTACAAATTCTTATCTAAATTGGATAAAAAAAGTGGTTTGCCTAAATTATGGGGTGAAAACGTAATGGGGTTGGAAAGGGGGAGAGGGGATGAATATTCGGAAACCATACGCAGGCAGTATTTTTCTGTTTGTTTTAAAGTATAAGTGTACAAATTCTTATCTAAAACGGATAAAAAATGTGGTTTCCCAAATTATGGGGTGAAAACGTAATGGGGTTGGAAAGGGGATGAATATTCGGAAACCATACGTAGGCAGTATTTTTCTGTTAGTTTTAAAGTATAAGTGTACAAATTCTTATCTAAAACGGATAAAAAATGTGGTTTCCCCAAATTATGATGTAAAAACGTAATGGGGGTGGAAAGGGCGAGAGGGGATGAATTTTCGGAAACCATACGTAGGCTGTATTTTTCTGTTAGTTTTAAAGTATAAGTGTACAAATTCTTATCTAAATCGGATAAGAAATGTGGTTTGCCTAAATTATGGGGTGAAAACGTAATGGGGGTGGAAAGGGGGAGAGGGGATGAATATTCTTGAACCATATGTTGGTAGTATTTTTCAGTTTGTTTTAAAGTATAAGTGTACAAATTCCTATCTAAATCGGATAAAAAATGTGGTTTTGCCTAAAGTATGGGGTGTTATGGGGAATAGGGGGCAACTTTTTGGAATTTTTTTTTCGCAGGAACCTTCGCAGGCGCACACTAGAAAACTCTCCAAAGTTTCATTGCAATCTGATAAATGGTACAGGAAACGCATAGAAGACGAACATACAAACAAACAAACATTGATTTTTATATATAAGATTATTGATATACAATTTAGATTGCATCTACTATAGAATCATATATTACTTATACTAATTTAGGATAAAAACTTATATTATTTAAGCTTTGTTTACGTACCTATCTGTGTATGGGACTTCTGAATATTTTCACAGTAATGAGCCATATACTCGTATATGAAGCACCGAATAGAGCTGTTTGATTATGATTCCAAGCTGTGTGGTTTTTTCAGTGTTGTGTGTACCTTTATAAGTTACAGCCAAAGTACAATACTAACAGTCAAGTACATGTGAAGTTGTAAAAATTAATTTTTCTGCAAATAATAGTATTAAGAATATTAGCCCGTGAGGGGCGAAAAGATATAATTGCCTAATATTACTGAGTAACTCTTTAGATTTACCTCTTGTTCAAATCGTACTATTGCTAGTTTTCTAAACTACGGAAAAATTAAATGAAAAAGTTTCCTGTGATGTTCGTATTACTTGGGTTAAATGATTCACCTAAGAACCGCAAGCCAGAAATATATTTTTAATCATGTTCAAATGGTTCTGGTAGCAAAAATCAAGTAATCAAATTAAATTGCAACGGAGCGCAAGCTCCGGTGGCAATTTCCCCTAAACATCCATATTCCCCCTTTTCTGCATCCACCTACATATACCCTTTACAAATTTTAACTTTAAATTCTTTCAATGTTTTTGGAATATTATTCATCATTTCTCTTGGTAACTTATTCCAATCCCTGACACCCTTACCGAAAAAAGATAATCTTCCCACACACTTGAACCTGACATTGAGTGCCAGCTTGTGGTGATGGTCATCATTTCCATTCCATGCATTACTTTCAATTCTTACACCAATATCTTTCCATGCCTTATCACTAATATACGCCTTGTACACTCCCATGACCCTCTTCACTCTCCTTCTGTCTTCCAATGAGTCCCATTCCAGCTCTTTTATCATATCTGTTACTGATTGCGTTCTGCGATAATTTCCAGAAACAAATCTAGCAGCCCTTTTTTGCACCTTTTCCAACTCCTGTATTTGATACTCAAAATGTGGGTCCCATACTAAACTACCATATTCAAGCAATGGCCTGACCAAAGTTTTGTACTCCAATTCCTTTACTTCTTTCGTACATCCCCACATCACCCTCTCCAGCACATGCAGAATTTTGAAACCTTTTCCTACTACCTGTCCAATGTGATCTGCCCAGTTAAGCTTGATGTCAAATGGAACGCCAAGATATTTACATTTCAAGTTTTCAGCAAGCAATTCTTTGCCCACCTTATAATCATAATAAACCTTTATTTTTTTATTTGTGCATCTAATAAGCTGACTCTTTTTTGCATTTATCTTCATCCCATGTTTACCAACCCAACTAGATATACTGTCCAGATCACCCTGCAACTGTTTACAATTCTCAACCGTTTTGATCCTTTTATATAGCATTATGTCATCTATAAACAATCTAATTTCTGATAGTAAACATCAACACAATTATTCATTAGAATAATAAATAGCAATGGTCCCAATACGCTACCCTGTGGCACTCCCTTTTTTACTTCCACTTCTTTTGATATCGCATTTCCTACCCTAATTTTATGTTTTCTACCTGTCAAAAATTCTTCTATCCAGCAATCCAACAATTATCTTAAGAAAATCCTCGGTGGTTATATCTTTGGTGTCTAGTATTGCATCTTTGTAACAAGGAAAATGTTTTAAGCGTTGTCTACGACCAGGAAAGGATTAAATAAATTTAGCAGTGAGAAGGCAAAAAAGGAAAATAACGCAAAAAAATTAAAAATATTAATAAAAATGTTTAAAACAAGCAGAAGAATCGAACAGAATAAAGTTACTAAATCACCTGTAACTAAATTAAACATCAACCAGTATGCACTGGGAGACAATATTTTAGTAATTAGGTGAATTTTCTAAAAAAAAAAAAAAAAAAAATCCCACTAACAGTGAAAATTAGTGAAAAAGGTGTAGTTTCGGAAGGGAATCGAATATGCGACGGGAATGTAACAATTTAATACGCATAGCTGTTCAGCTGACGTAATGCTAAGTATTTTCTACCAGTATAGAATCAATAATTTTACAACATGAAATTTTTGACCTTCGATTGTCATAAATAAAGATCAGCAGAACGAACCTTATTATCGTCAAATACATGAGGTGTCACACTACCCCCATATTTGCTCCGAAAATATGATTTTCAAACTTACAGAAATAAATAAAATATGGGGATAAAAATCTTTCTGCTCAGGTGAAAGATCATGTAGCTTCATAAGACATATCGCCGATTTTAGATCAGATTCCCAGTTTCCAAACCGTAAAAAACACCACGAAAATCCGTTGAGCAGCTTTTGCGTGATGATAGAACAAGCAGACAAGGGCTGTAGCAGGTTTATATATAGGGAGATAACCGATTACAAAGAGCCGTAACTTTGTCAACATTATTCGCATACGTCAGCGCTCAGATATGTGACGTTGTGTCCAGCACAACGCGGCAAAGTATTGCGGGAGTAGCCAAACACTTTGTTGTTGCAGGGGCAGTCAATAAGCGTTCTGTCACTGCCAGCCGCGTTCGCAAACGCTGTACCGCGCGCTGCTAATTCCAGAGAGCCAGCAAATTGCTAACATGTGTCAGTGGTCATGACAAAGCGTTACGGAGCGCTAAATTCGGAATTTGTTCCGCGACCTGACGCAAAATGTATGTAAGCAGAAATAAGTTGATTAATGTAAATAGAAATTCAATTCCGCGAAACAATCGCTGTTTATTTTTCGTTTTATCTGCCTCGCACATGCGCAAATCTCTCACAGAAAACAAATAAAGTTGAACAGAAGATCAAACAATTTTCAGTTTTCAGTTGATACTAACGCAATATCGAATAATTAGGATAATCTCATGGAACTAAATTAACTTTCGGATCAAACATTCGATACGTTTTGACGACAGTAAATTTCCTGGCATTTCCACAAAATGATAAAACAATAAAAATGATGTATAATTTCGCAATGAAATCATTTCTTAAGGGCTGATAACAAGACACTTTTCTTTTAAATTGATTATTAATTAAACTTCTCTACAATCTGGATGTTATTTTATCTATTTACCTGTATATTTTAACAATCTGCCGTAATAATTTGCTGTGGAATGAACATATTGAGAAAGTAATTGGGAAATCAAATCATATGCTCCGATTTCTAGGTAGTAATTTAAAACAGTGTTCACCAGAAGTTAAATCGATTGCATACACGCTTTGGTGCGCCCTCACTTAGAACATACCATCAAAATGGATTAATAGAGTGGTTGGAGAATGTTCAAAGAAGAGCCGCCCGATTCGTGGCAAGTGTATATAGCTGGAGGGAAAGCGTAAGTGCGATTTTGAAGGAGTTAGGTTGGGAAGATATGAAACGTTTAAGGCGTTGCTCTCGGTAGAAGCTAATTGAAAAATCAAAAACTGACCTATTTCGGGATGACAGCAGACACATATTACTGCCAGGACCTTCATATCTAGGAATGACCGAGAAAATAAGATAACAGAAATCAGGGCCAGAACAGATTCATTTCTATACTCATTTTTTCTATGATCTATCAGGGAATGGAATAGTAAGAGTTTATCGAGTGAGGGACTTAGAATGCGATAGGTGTAGGTCTCGGTAAACCGTTCCAGCCATCCTAATCTGAGTTTTCCATGTTTTTCCCAGATCACTCCAAGCGAATGACGGGAGGGCGTCTCCTGCCATATCCCGCATATCCCTTCCTATGCAAACGATTACACATGCTCCCTCCGCCACCCACTTTTTGTGAGTCACGGAGTTATAATAATAGTAATAGTAGTTGGCTCAGGTGGTCTCGGAACCACGATGCATTCCATTACATGACACGCGGTCAGCTTGTTCGTGTCCTGGTTATGGAAGAAATTTAGAACTTGATTGGCAGGGTAAGAGATGTGTTAGTGCACAAGTACTAATCACCCGATAGAATCCTGGGTTAAATCTCACGCCTTACTGGACTGCGTATAGGAAGAGGGCAGCCGACACTGTTGACGGTGTTAGTCCAACGGATGGAGACGTACGACTTGGCGGACCCCTTGATATATTTCGCAAGAGTAGGTCTGAATGGGTCAACACCAGACTTCACCCTATCATTCATCACTGTCATACATACTTACAGCAATACTTACCAACTTATTCAGACTGGGGAAGGCAACGGGAAAGCACCGAGTTCATTTCTCCGAGAAATTACGAAGGAGGGGTAAGGGGGCATCTATTAATTACGTGAGCACTTTTGTTGCAAATCAGGACACCTCCCCTCCATGGTGAGATTTGGTGAGATCTGGTGGCCCCCCCTCCCCGCTAACGTGAGATCGACCTCTATTGTTCTCTGAGAGCGGCAATCCGAAATAAAAAGTTGACTTGAGATTTCTGTCGAACCGTCCTCACCACTCCCTTGGTGAGTTTTGGTGAGATTCCGCCGGATTTCCCTTCCCTCTCCCCCTTATTTTTAGTCACGTAATTAATGGATTCCCCCTAAAACAGTCCATTCCAGGTACGCCACAAACTCTGACTTTTGGATAACTCGTTCTCTGCAGACTAGCACAAATTGATTGTTTGCATTGCCTTCGCAGCATTGTTTAGTTGCTAAAATTTTTGAACCTTATACTTTGAAGTGTCAAAATTCATAGAATACGAGGTGTGTACAAAAAGAAACCGAACTTCTGCTGTAATTGCTTTATTGCTCATCATACTAACTTTTACACACTGTTCCCTTAAAAGTACTGTCCTTCACTATCAATACACCGTTGCCATCGTTTTTTCAAGTTCTGGAACGCCTACTGGAATGCAATTTCTCCGATGGCGCGCAGTTCTCTCATCGCATTGTTTTGAATTTCTTCTATGGTCTGGAAACGAAGTCCTTTCAAAGTTTTTTTCAGTTTTGGGAAGAGAAAAACGTCTGCCGGAGCCAAGTCTGGGGAATAGGGTGGCTGAGGCACAACGGGAGTGCGATGTTTTGCCAGATAATTCGTGACAAACAACGATGCGTGAGTGGGTGCGTTGTCATGGTGCAACATCCACGACTGATTCTCCCACAGTTCAGGCCTTTTCCTACGCACAGCATCTCTCAATCGTGTCAGAATTTTCTGGTAGACTTCCTTGTTTACCGCTTGACCACGTGGTACAAATTCATGGTGCACAACTCTTTTGCAATCAAAAAACACGACCATCATCACCTTGATGTTCGACCGACTCATCCGCGCTTTCTTTGGTCGAGGAGATCCTTTCCCCACCCATTCTGCAGTCATCCCGGTATGCTTGTTTAAGCATCTGAAGTGTCTCGGTAAAAGTTGTCCCAAGTTTAACACAAAATTTCACACAGACTCGTTGCTCCTCCAATTCCTTCATTCTCGCTTTCTCACAAATCCGACGAGCACTCTGCGCACGACCTCACTCAACCGGCTGTCACTCGTAAACTAATGCAGTGACCGAAGTGCGACAAGAGGCAATCTCTTGCCGAGAGATGTCACTAGTGTGCACGGAAGTCAGAGAATTTTATCTGCAGCCATTGGCGCGCTATGTAATTAGTTCGGTTTCTTTTTACACACCTCGTACTTATTAATATCGTGTGCTACCTCCTTTTGCCCGGTAAAGTTTAACAATTCGACATGGTATTGACTCAACATGGCATCAGAAGTCTCTGAAGAAACATTTAGCCATGCATAACCATACCCACAGATATCTCAATTAATAATTTACTCGCGGCAGATAAGACTTGCTGAGTTTCTAACAAGTATAATGAGTAGAGAATTCGTAGCGACATATCGGCAACATACTGCATTTGGAAGGAGAGTCCAACAAATGACGTTTTGTTACCAAAGTCATTCGCTTCGATCTTCTAATACCATATCCTATCAACCCCAAATTTCGCTGTATTGTCTGTATTCATGGGTGGTTACATTCTCACCTAATGTTTTAAATATTTCATTCTCGCAAATTCATTTCTACGGAAGGGGACCCTTTGTTTTATTTTCGTTGGAAGCTACTGCCCGTTTATTTTTCTCTTTTTTGAGGGGGGCTAGTTGATGTCAGGTTATTAGATGCGCGAGGCAAATAAAACAGGAAGGAATACGATCATGACCTTTTGAAGGAACCAACCAGCATTCACTTGGAGCCATTTCGTGAAACCATAGAAAATTGAAAACTGGATACACGGACAGGGATTCGAACCTACGTCCTACACACCACGCTCGGTAGTGAGTTGTCACGCTCGTTGAATCCCATCAGCACATTTCTTTTTAAGGTTTGAGTAGCACAGCTCCTCTGGAGCAGAAACCAATCACAGTTTTTTCAGCCACCCAACACAAGCTGATGACCTGGCTGCGTTAACGGTTTTTCCTCTGGCACCTGGTAACTGGCGGAGAGGCGTCTAGGGCCTCATAGATGGCTCAACGCATCAAAATCATCATACGATCTTTCACCATCGACATACACCAATATTTTTTATTTCAAATTTTTTTTTTACGAAGAGTTTACGACAATATGGAAGGTTTGCAAGTCAACGGAATGAGGGCAGCAATCTCCTTGGTAAACTGCGATCCCCAACGTATCCTGCCTAATATTAATAAAAACTGATATTGTAGTAGTCATTATCATATCAAAACAAAAAAAAATGAAAAAATATGAATGGAACAGAAATAATTATATTTAAATCAATACTGAAAAGTAGAGTCTTATATGGATCAGAAACTTGGACAACCAAAAACATATTAAGAAGCTGAAAGCATTAGAAATGGATTCTGGAGAAGATCAGCAAGAATATCAATAAAAGAAAAAGTTAGGAATATCGAAATAATAATGTTAATGGAAGGGAAAGAAGAAATATATGAAGTTGTACGAGGGTGGTCTGAAAAGTTTCCGACCTCAACGTGAAGATAAAAGCTAGTGATTTTTGTTGTTTATCTGTTGACAGTTACTCACCAAAGTTTCAGCCATTGTGGACGCGCAGTTGTTATTTAACAGTCGTTTGAGTCAGTTGATGTGAGTGTTTTTGTGAAAATGGACAAAATAGAGTATCGAGCTGTCATTAAATATTTGATTTTGAAAGGCAATAGGCCCAGTCAAATCAAAGATGAGTTGGATTCTGTGTATGGGGACTCCGCACCATCACTTACCACAGTGAAATTTCGGGCAGCTGAATTTAAACGTGGCCGTAAGAGCTTGGGAGACGATGAACGTTCGGGACGTAAAAAAACTGCAACTACCGACAAAAACATCGCCAAAGTCCTCCAATTGGTGCTAGACGACCGCCGAATTAAAGTGAGAGAGATAGCAGAGGTTATGAACATTTCAAAAGAACGTATTTGTTACATATTAAATCAACATTTAGGTATGGGTGCCGCGTTTTTTCACATTAGACCAAAACCGTGTTCGAATGAACATTTCCAACGCTCTGCTGACGCTGTATAGGCTCAATAAATCCGAGTTTTGGAGGCGATTACTTACTGTAGATGAAACTTGGATACACCATTATACGCCCGTAACAAAAATACAGTCCAAACAGTGGACTGCTAACGGGGAACCGGCTCCAAAAAAAATCAAAAACTGTTTTTTCGGCTGGGAAAGTGCTGGCGACTTTTTTTTGGTATAGCCATGGAGTTATTTTAATCGATTACCTCCAAAAAGGAAAAACCATTACAGGAGCATATTACGCATCATTACTTGACAAGCTGAAGGCAGAACTTGCGGAAAAACGGCCACATTTGCAGAAAAAGAAAATCCTGTTTCACCAAGACAACGCACCGTCTCACACCTCAGCGGTTGCATTGGCGAAAATTCACGAATTACGGTTTGAACTGCTTGACCATCCGCCTTACTCATCAGATCTAGCCCCAAGCGACTTCTTTTTGCTCCCTCATCTAAAAATTGCGCTCGGAGGACAGATTTTCATCAAATGAAGAGGTAATCACCTTCGTGAACAATTATTTTGCAGAGAAAAACGCCGAGTACTATTTGGCCGGGTTACAGAGGTGGGAGCATCGCTGGGAGAAGTGTGTAGAGTTACAAGGAGACTATGTTGAAAAATAAATAAAAAATTTCAGAAAAAATGTCTTGTATCTTTGTTAGGTCGGAAACTTTTCAGACCACCCTCGTAGAACAAGAAAGACTGGAATGGTATGGCCATATATGATGGATGGAAGACATTAAGGTACCAAAACTTGTACAGGAATGGGAAGTTAAAGGAAGGAGGAAAAGAGGACGGCCCATGTTTACCTGTTTGCAAAGTGTACAAACAGCAATGAGAAGATTTGTTGCAGAAGAGGAAGATATAAAAGATCGAAATATCTGGAGAAATATTTTGAGAAGATGAAGTCAATATCAGTGTTCCGAGTTTTTTTATTGTGGTGTTGGAGTAAAACCCCTGTAGCGAGTTTCCTCACTACAGAAGTTTTACTAATTTTATTTATTAATAATAAATAAAAAACATGAAAACCGAACGTTGAAATTAAATCGTATAAATCATTGCTTTGGACTCAAGAAAGTGGAATACATTGTATTTATAAGTTTGTTTTGAAATTATGTTCACTGATAAATAAAGAATATGACTTCAGTTTGGTTCTTGCTCTAAATTTTGTAAGTGATCGATAATATTTTAGTACAGGTATTTGGAATCGTCTGGTCTGGAAACTAATTGAAGCCTTTAGGATAGAGGATTACATCCATTATATTTCGGCAGCAAGTTAATGAAGCAGTCATTCATTGACATACGTCGCAATTACACGTCTTGATTAATATGGGAACCCCTTTGCTTGGTACGTTCTTGCAGCCGTTAATTCCTACTCTAAATTCCTAAGAGAGCAGAAATATTTTGCCGTTGCGAAAATTGTGTTAGTTGTATATAGCTTTAAAATTATATCAATATCCACAAAAGTTATTCTATTACGATAATTATTATCTACCCTGTTCCATTATTGTCTTTTCTGCGCTTGATCAGCATTGCTATATTTCTAGAACTAAGCTACTGGAAAAAAATTCCTTTTCTTATCAGTATCCGATGTATTCATACACCTCTTCCCATTTTAAGCTAACCTCTTCATCTTAACATACCCATTACAATCTATGTCCTCAATTGTATGATTCATAATATACTAATATTTGCCTTCCTCTACAGTTTGTTCCTTATACTTTTCCCTCAATTTCATATTATTAATCCCGAATGTTTTAAAATGCAATCCACCATTCCATCTCTTCTTTCCGTAAGACTCTTCCAATATCTTTAAAAAGTATTTATTTCACTAAAAGATGTTAACCGTAGAACTGAGTGTTAAATCACATTCAAGTCAGACTTTTAAACTACCGGTATCATTTTCTTAAAAAGTACCTTTTCATCCAACACACGATAACTATTACCCCATATGGAATGTGTTCCTTAGCGATCGATATACATGGTGTGAGGAATATCTTTGAAGCCGTTAAAAGTAATTAACTACACACTTACATGGTTTGCGGCTCCTTTAGTTTACGATCTTGGTCTATAACCTCGTTACCTTCGTGTGACTCTTATTGCCTCACAAGAATGTATAATAGAAGACTTTTAATTGAAAGTTATTATTCTTAGAAAGCTCTTGATTTTGTTAGTATCTTTTTATCTAATTTAACCTCGGTAAATTCAAAACAATTCTTTCTATACTTTTCTTATTTTTAAAATTTAAATTTTCTACTGCATATTTAATTTCTATAAATTTACAAACGTAATTATATCTCTTAAATTACTTACTTATAATTATCACAAGTATACATTAATAACATTAATATTTAAGTCAGGATTCAGCACAGTAGATCACATCCATGTCATCCACGAAGTAATAAGTCGAGCAAATGAATACCAGATGCCACTCTGTTTGGCCTTTATCGATTTTGAAAAAGCTTTTGATTCATTCCATCACTCAGTAATCATGCAAGCCCTTTTAGAACAAGGAGTGAATCCGGCTATATCGACTTACTGTACAACATCTACACCACTTCCATTGCCTTTGTCAACATCGCTGAAGAAACCAAAGAGTTCCCAGTAGAAAGAGGGGTAAAACAAGGATACTATATCCCACAAGTTATTCACATCAGTCCTATGGTTGGCAATGTCAAAAATCCAATGGCAAAACCGAGGTTTGAGAATAAATGGAAGAAGTCTCAACAACTTAAGATTCGCTGATGATATATAGTTTTACTCTCAAACAGTCTGGAAGAGCTCAAAGAACTGATAAATGAACTAGAGGCAGCGTGTAGTGAAGTGGGCCTTAAAATAAATATATCAAATAGCAAAATCATGCAAAACAAATGGGCAGAAAAAGATAAAGACAAGGCCGACATGAAAGATTCCGGTATTGAGTCCGTAGATCAGTACATCTATCTTGCCCAACTGATCAATATGAATGGTGACTCAAAGCCGATCTACAGACGGATAAAGCTGGTCTGGAGAGCATACGGAAAAAATTCCATAGTTTTTAAATAGAACATGCCAGTACATCTTAAAAACAGGTATTTGAACAATGTGTATTACCGGTCCTCACATATGCCTGCCAGACTTGGACCCTAAATAGTCACACGAAGCAAAAACTGAGAACTGCCCAGCGAAGTATGGAAAGAGACAGGAAAAGGGCCGTGCACATTCGTTCAATTACTAAAGTAACATACATCTTAAAAAGAGTCATGACCCAAAAATGGAAATGGGCTGGTCATGTTGCTCGCAAAAGAGATGAAAGATGGACTACGGTAGTGCTGGATATGATACCGAGAAACCTGAAAAGAGCAAGAGGAAGACCCCCGGATCGCTGGGATAATGATATACGTCGAGTTACAGGCGTGAACTGGAAGAGGTTTGGCTCAAGATCGATCGGCCTGGAAAGAACTACTGCAAAACTATGTAGAATTAAATTCTAATATACAGCTCATTAGGCTTAAAGAGGCTACATCCTGAAAAAAGGATCGATATAGCTGCAATAATAATAATAATTCATCATTTGGATGCTATGCAAAGTACGGCCAGTAGAAAAAATTGTTATTTCTCGATGAAAATGTGATTTAACGCATTCTTTAGGCATTTCTATACAAGAAAAAGTGTACGTGACGCCAATAAAATAGGTAGGAAAGAAGTAATATGGGGAAAATCGTCGGTTTACGTGCTGTATTAGCCGATGTGTAGCAGCGATCTTTGCCGCGAATGTGCTTTTCCTAAAGTTGTACACATGTTGATTTTCAAAGAGCTGCATTAGTGGACGGTGTGGTTAGGTTGAAATGCAGCCTGGACCAGTATTACGGCTGATATTTGAGCGAATAAGGTGGGCGGCAGGCGGAATTCTGACTATAATTACGTCACAGGTGGAACGAGTCGTCTATTGCCGCTAATTCTGTAATATACGTAACCATGTTTTCCTTAGGTTGAATGGTAGCCTGGACAAGAATGACTGCTAATATTCCCTGGTGCTTAGTGGATTTTGAGTGAAGAAGACAGTGGGCACGCCAAATTCTGACTATAATTACGTCACAGGCGGCTCAAGACATCTATTAACGCAACGTCAGTAATGTGAGTAACCGTATGTTTCGGCGCGGACTACACCTTTGTTATACAGGGCGTTCGCCGGAAAACGCTACCCTCCCAGTCTCTTGCTCGGGCAGTGGAGCCAGCAGTTTCCGCCACACGGCACCGTGAATCACCGCACTGATTAACACCTACGCTGCCCCAACAGTGCAGTGACGCAGTATAATTTGGACCCTTACATTGTTAAGAACGGTTTCTTTGCATTGTAGCTAGTTTGTGACTTCAGTCTCGTATTAATCAGTGTTGTGAATAAACGTTTCTTTGCGGTTTGGTTGGTTTGGGGCTTCATACTCTTACTAATCTGTACCGTGTTTGAGTGTGAGTAAAATTATGGTACGTTACAGTTTGCAACAAAGAATATTTCTCTACGATACATATGTGAAGAAGAAGTCGTTTAAAAAGTGTCGCAGTAAATTTCGTCGCGAATTTCCTGGCGCTTTACTGCCAGCCAAATCAACAATTCTGCGTCTGGTTAAAAAAGTAAGAGAAACGGGTTCATTTTTTAACAAAAAGAGACTATCGGTCAACCGTATTCTCACAGAGGAGAAAATTGACGATATCGCTTTTCGACTAGAACAGTCACCCAAAAAATCATTAAGTCAGTTAGGGCAGCGTGTGTCTCGAAATATGTTCAGAAGATGTGAAATGTGCATTACACAAGAGAGTCAACACTTCCAGCATCTTTTATAAGGTAAGCTAATGAATTACGTCACATTTAAATGCTTAGCACATACAAGTTTATGAAGTTTATGAAGCATAATTATTATGAAATAGTCCGTGGCCGACGATCGAACAATGCCGGAAGCTGACCGCTCGCTCGCCGGGAGCAGTTTCTTCCTTGTAGCGCTAACAGTGGGGTGCGTTTCCCAGCGAACGCCCTGTATATTTTATGGCTTACGGGTACACTTTTCCTTGAAGAGTAAGCGACAAGGAAACAGCTAGCCGCATTTTCAACCAGAATTAACAGTTTCTCTACTGGCCGTACTTTGCACAGTAACCCATCATTTTTCAATCGTAACTTCTTCCACGTCAAAAAAGACAGCAACAGTTTTCTCTCTGAGCCATAGACTTCATTTATCTGTTTACACCATGGAGGAAGGAAAAATTTCCTCCATGGTTTGCACTCGCCAGAGATTCTCATCAACCAGAGATTGCATTATCCTACTCCCTACTTGAGGAAATTTCTTTCACGTAGTCAGACAGCATTTAATTTAATTTAATTTACTTGCAATGGAGCACTGGCTCCGGTGGCAATTTCCCTACACCCCCATCTTCTCCCGATCCTGCAGCCACCTACATATGCCCTCTACAAATTTTATCTTTAAATTCTTTTAACGTTTTCAGTAAATTAATCTTCATTTCTCTTGGTAACTCATTCCAATTCCTGACACCCTTACCTAAAAAAGAATTGTGCCTGACATCAAGTGCCAGCTTGTGGTCATGGTCATCTTTTCCCTTCCATGCACTACTTTTCATACCTACTCCAAAATCTTCCCATACCTCATCGCCAGTATACGCCCTGTACACTCCCATGACCCTCCTCATCCTCCTCCTGTTTTGCAATGAATCCCATTCCAGCTCCTTTATCATATCCGTCACTGATTGCATTCTGCGATAATTTCCAGAAACAAATCTATCATCCCTTTTTTGCACCCTCTCCAACTCCTGTATTTGATACGTAAAATGAACATCCCATACTACACCACCATATTCGAGCAATGGTCTGACCAAAGTTTTGTAACCCAACTCCCTCACTTCTCTCGAACAACCCCTCGTCACTCTCTCCAACAAGTGTAGAATTTTGAAACCTTTTCCTACCACCTGTCCAATGTGTCCAGCCCAGTTAAGCTTATTATCAAATGTAATGCCACGATATTTACATTTCAAGTCTTCAGCAAGCAATTCTTTCCCCTCATTATATTCATAATTAACCTTTTGTTTTTTATTTGTGTATCTAATAAGCTGACTCTTCTTTGCATTTATCTTCATCCCATGTTTATCAACCCAAAGAGATATCCTGTCCAGATCATCCTGCAACTGTTTACAATCCTCAACCGTTTTGAATCTTTTATATAGCATTATGTCATCTGCAAACAATATAATTTCAGATATTAAACAATCAACACAATTATTCTTTAGAATAATGAATAGCAATGGTCCCATTACACTACCCTGTGGCACTCACATTTTTATTTCCACTTCTTTTGATACTACATTTTCTACCCTAACTTTCTGTTTTCTACCTTTTAAAAATTCTTCTACCCAGCAAATCACTTTTTCATCCACTCCAATAGTTTTTACCTTATTTACTACCATTTGCATTGTATCTAAAAATAAGAATATTCCATTTCACACGTAATACTATATTTTAATGCTGTTAATAATTATTTACTTAATACAAATACTTCATTTAATTCAACGGCCTTCAAAAAACTCCCTCAACTTGATCAATTCATCGAGTGGTTTCACATTCTGTGGCTCACTTGAACATAATCTAAAATTCTTCACAATATTAATGCTAACTTAATCTCACGACAAACTGATACTAATCAGTGTTTGGAAATTATTATTTTTGAGATAAGATGCACCATATTTAAATGAATTCCCTTGAGTCAGGGTTTTTTAATCTGTAGTTTAAGCTCTTTATGTTTTGATTGCTTTTTTTTAGTTGTTTAGTTTGTCTGTGTAGTCAGGAGTAAACTAGCCTATGTTAGTTGTCATTTTGTTACTATGCCGTTTGCTCAGAATCATTGCCACATGAAACGGCTCCATTGGCCATTCAATTAACTCGCAGCGACGAGGAAATTTCCATCTGTTTAGTAAACCAATTATCCCTATGCCAAATAATTACGGACAGTACGGTACATGTGTACCCGCCGCATTTTCATTAATACAAAAAGAGATAAATTCTAATTTTGAGCCTTTTGGGTAATTAAAGTGCTGGCGGCACGAGGCGCCAGAACAAAATTACTCGGAATTCATTCTGTCTCTTTAGTTGTATTGGAAAACATGGACTTATCGGCCGCGCCAACAATCCACTGGGAAATCTCCCGCCTCGCTCGCCGCCGGGGGATTGCCGGAGGTTGTTTCCATAATTCCGAACTTTCCCTCGCGTTTCGGTAAACTTTGTGACGGCCAAAACATTCGAACGCCGCTCCGGTGTTTAGTTCTGTTAATACCAGCTCACGAAAACGTAGGCTCGTCCAACCAGGGCGAACGATAGACCTCAATGATCTGACTTTTCAGGGATTTTGGTATACGTAACGGCACAACTGCATTTTAGCTATATCTTAAAAATAAGTTTCAGTTCATTATTTAAAATAACTTCAGTGTTCTGGACAATCAGTTTTTCGTACTTGTTTAGCAAAACAGAATGTTATACAATAAAATAACGCTCAATGCAATTCCTTCTGCTCTACGTCGTAGCAAAACGTTTCAGTTGCCTTCCTGGTTCAGGATTCATTTCAGTCTAACCACAAATTTCGCTAATATTGCCGCTAGAAAATCAAATCTTCAGTCCGACGCGCATTACTGTAGCACTGTATCGTATGTTAGTGGCATTATGCATTGCGATGTAAACTTGACCCAAAATTTTCACGGGATCTTACTTCTTATACTTTTTCGTTAACCTTCATTCAGGTATATATTACAACGTTTGAACGGATGACACAGTTGTGACTACTTACTTGCGGCCGAAATAATGACCTCAGTAATACGGAGTCACTAAAAATTAAGGAAATTAAAAATAAATCTTAAAAACTTACGTTATGCAGCGTAATATTAGTTTAATTTCTGGTACTGGCCACATAGAGCACAATAAATGTTGAACGACTTACATTCGCATGAAGTAAGGTTTTCAGTAACATAGTTCTCATAAAAGGAAATTAAATTATTATGTTTTTTTAAAAAAAATAATAATAAATAAAGCTTGAGTTACTCATTCTGACTCTGGCTAAATTTCAATGTAATCAAATCTTGTGCTAAAACGCAATTATGAATGTTGATTAAGACAGTGCAATACAGCAATAAAACTTATTAAGAACATTTTAATTTATTTTGACTTCGCTGCAATGTTTATATAATAAGTAGTATTATAAATGTTCTGCATAGCGAGATCGTCTGTGTTAGTCTTTGATATTGAAATCCCTTCAAACGCAAATAGAAACTCTCCAAATCCTTAGCGTCTAACACAGATATGTCAAGTCGTATTTCAACCAGACTAAGAAACGTGGTCACTACCTATGAAGTTAAAAACTTATGTTTGGCGCTAAAAATCTATTTATTCGCTTTCAGACTGTAAGCAATGCATTTTTATTTTAAATCGACGTTTCCAGGTCCAACAGTGATCAAACTGAAGAAATTGATCAGTTCAGGTAGTGTGGTCGTAACTTGTCACATTAAAAATTCAGTATTTGTTCCTTAAAACGCCCCATCTAGTTTACTGCCAATGTGTAGAGTGGGTCTACCAAGGGTGTGTTTATTCCACCCACAATTCACCGAACACCTGCAGGAAGGTGGGAGGTGACATCGTTTTCAAACCAAGGGTAGTAGTTACCCGTCATATTGTCATTGGCCACGACGGTTACCAAGTCCGAAGGCCACACTCTGGACAAAGTATGCAAAACCTGATTAGCATAGCGAAAATTCAGTCTAATGTTACTTTGCTGTGTAAGCGATATGGATATATTTGTATAGCAAATTTTTTGGAATTATTCGAAACGAACTCAAGGGAACCCTTGTTTCTTTTCGCTCCAGTATGTGGAGGAACCCACTCTATTCGCTTTAAGCCTGTTCGACGTTGAGGTCATTAGAGGCGGAAAAGTACTGGTGGCAAGGAACGCAAAAGAATTCGGACATGGCCTTTTGAAGGAACCATCCCGGAACTCATCTGGAGTGATTTGGGGAAACCATGGAGAACTCATATCTGGGTGGCCGGGCGGGGATCCGAACTAATGACCTCCCGAATGAGAAGCTGGTGCGTTACCGCAACCGGCCACGCTGGGTCAGATAAAACTGAAGGAATCTTAAACATTTTTGAACAAACAACACATCAAATTTGCTGTGTATGAAAACTAAAAGTTCCCAGAAACAAGGGATTTATACAGACCACCTCACCCTTTTCCCACTTTAAAGAGGTCTACGCTGATGTTTTTCATGTTTACAAACAGTTCGATGGGTGTCATTTGTTTTCTAATGTTGTCATTCGAATTGACCATCTTTATTTTTTTTTATGTTAAGTGTTGATCGTTGTTAGTCGTTTTTTGATAAAATACTGCTGGGATGGCAAATGAGAATATCAAGGTGCAGGATCCAGCTGGTGATTTTTCTGTCATTTCACATTACTTGTACGTAAAAGCAGAATACTTTGGATCATCTTATAAGAAATTATTTTCACCGAGAATATGGCATAGAAGAAATGCTGAGAGCTAGGAAAGGCGCCACATGTTCGGTTCGTTGTTGAAGTGCGCCCTACCCCCTTCTGCTCCCAAAGAAATTGACGTAACTATACGTCTACATCTGCACAGATTCGTGAGGCAGAGGGTACTCTACACCAAAATTAATCTCAATTCTGCATATTCCAATCCCAATAAATCTAATATGCAATAATAACTTATTTCCCTAATATCATCTATATTTTGGTTGTGATTAAAGTATGGCTTCTTTTCTTATTGCTTCACGCCTCGTCGACGGCTAAGGTCAATAGAGGCGGGATGGGACTGGGGACAAGGAACGGGAAGGAATTCAGCCATGGCCTTTTTGAAGGAAGCATCCAGGCGTTCGCCTGGAGAGATTTGGGGAAAACCCAAATCTGGATGCCCGGACGGGGATTCGAACCCGCGTAATCTCGAATGCGAGGCCAGAACGTTAACCGTTCACCCACCACGCTCGGTTGAAGTATAGCGATGGGAGTATTTTTTCACTGCACGTGTAAATGGCAGATGTTCTTCGCATGTAAGTCTGTTACTTTATAAAGCAACTTCGTCGTCTGTCTACCAAACAAACCCAGCCTAATATCTGCATCAGTTCTGTAACACTTCGTAAGGACTGTGACAATCTGTCGTAAATTGCGTACCGAGTGTGGTGGGTGAGCCGTAACGCTCTGGCTTCCCATTAGAATCCTCGTCCTGCCATCCAGATGTGAGGTTTTCCATGGTTTCCACAAATCATTACATGGCCGAATTCCTCCCCGATCAATGCCCCCAGTTCTTTTCGTGCCTCTAATGATCTCGACGTCGACCAGGAGTAAGACCATAAAACCAACTGGACATTATCGATACTGTTAATCGATTCTTTGTGAAACACCTACAGTACAGCACAACAATACTCCAGAATACGGACGTAGAATTTTGTTTCCCTTTAAAGACACATTACAATTCTTCAAAATTGGACCAACAGATCGCAGTCCACAATTCGCTTTTGCTACGAGAGAATTATAGGCGATTTGTGGGTTATAACTACATGGAACCATGGAAATAATACCAAAGACGATAATTTATTTTTGAGAATTTTCAGTTTGAATTGGAAGTGACCGTTTTTGCTTTCTGTTTCGCTTTCGAAAAGGTAATTTATAAGATAGAATTATGAAACATGTTTTTAAGAACCGTTTGAGATACCTAATCTCTATATATTTGGGGTTTAATTATATTTTCTTTGTATTCACCCGCCAGCTAGTAAGCAGTTTGCTGTAATTCTCTATGCTTCTACTCAAAGGAATCTCTCATGAGTGAAACAGAGGAACGCTTGAGGCGAGTTGTGACCCTCCAGCATACAAAGGCAAAGAATAATTCGATCTACCCATCTTCTTTTTTTGCCTGCTGCCTCGTTTCAAACAGTAGTATGAACTATTCAAAACTAGTCCCAAATCTGTTTAGAAATCTGATGTTTATACCTTGGAATTATTCAGCAGTATATGTCGTTATTTACATTTAGTATGGTAAAAAATCGTTCATGCTTCAACTTCAGACAAAAACAAATGATTCGTTTGCACAAAGAAGAAAATAATGTATTATATAGGGTACTGCCCGATTGTTACACAGAGACAATATTCTGTCTGCTCTGTTTCTATCGGACTGTAATGACTTCGCAACAGGTTTTGTTACCGAAGTTTGTAACGTGACAAACTCAATTCACGTTATTGATATATGGAAAGCAATTAATAATTTTGTTTTTCCAAATCAAACAAGTAATAATTTCAAAGACAGTGAGTTGAGATGATTGTGTGGACGATATCTGATTATGAACGAAAAAGAGAGCAGTATCGTCTTTGGCGCTTGGTTATTGGTAGCGGTGGTGTTTTTTTCTTTAATCGCTTTCAGCTCCATAACTCTACAACCAGAAAACTGAAAAATAATATCCCTATTACACATCCATAATAATATAAATACCATTTACAAAATTCTGATTTATGGAATACATTGAGCAGATCCAAATCAAAATAGATTTAACATTGATAGCACTATATCATTTTACGTATAAAATAAAATTATTTCAAAAAAATTATTTAAAATTCACAAATAATGCATTAACACCTAACTTATAATTTTTGAGGTCAAAACATTACATATCTAATATAGAAAATACAATAAAAAAGCTATCAAATAGATGTGTTACTGATCATACAAAATAAATCATCCAGTTAAAATGTAATTATTTCCTTGAACTGGTATTAAAATCTTTAGATTAGAATAAGTTTGATTTATTTATCAGATTTAATAATAAGGTCCGTCTCTTTTACATACTTTTTTCATCACCTTGTATCCATCCAGTGGTTTAGTTCCCAACAGCGTGTTTGATGTTGGGCGAGAGGTGATTAATTTTGCAAGATTAGTTTCTTTGTTGTTACTGGTACCGACTGCATGTTAGTATTACGTGATTAATGTCTGATAACTCTTCACGATTTATCGCTCAGGGAAAATATGAGGCAGCATTTTTGTAGTAAATGTTGTAATAGTTAACTGCTATAATAGATTTGGATTTAGTGGGACTGTTTTATATGACAGATAATTTTTAACTAGAGAATTACTTATCGATCTGATGGCTCAGTGGTTAAGGTGTCTGAGTGGGGATCGAAAAGTCCCCCGTTGGAATTCCAGCCTCGGATGGGATTTTCATTGGCCCTTAACCTGACCTTCACTTCTGGCACAGTTTGCTGTGCAATGTACAGTAATCCAGAACGCTTCCGTGGTTATGATTCCATGTTAAACTGTAGGTCCCCTGTACCCGGTAGGATTGTCGGGTTAGTACACGGCGGCTACGACAGAGGCGGAAAATTCGCAGCCAACAGGAACTATGTCACCAGTTCATTACGGCCACACGGAATAACTATATTACCTATTTTAAAAAGATATAAAGGTAGCTAAATGAAGAGAAAAGTTACTTATTAATAACAACTAGGGAAGATTATTGAAAACTGGGCAGAAATAAGTAATTAAGAACATTTAATCACTAATTAGGTGGTTAGAACGATGCGATTATATCTTTAAAAAGGTAACTTTTCCGTTGAAATTACTTTCAGTCACGGAAGAAAAAAAGAGGCAGTGCTGCAAGAAGCGCAGACAGAACTAAAAGGTAAAGCATACGCCACGAAACAAGAAGGAGAATAAAGAAGGAAAACGTACAACGATAAATGTATAGATGTATGTAATACTCTAAGTCCATTACAGCGTTTATGCTGAAATCATTCTGTGCATAACAGCTTGCTCAAAACATCAGTAAACTATTAAGAATGACAAAGATCACTGCTAGTTAACATCCGAATAGCTAAGAGTAATGTGACCACGTTCGTTAGTGTCCCATTATTTCGCTTGCCGAAGCTATGGCGGAGCTTCACAGTTTTGTTGGAACGTAATAATGTCTCTGGCGCGGCCGTAAATCTTCTTTGTAGGCACGTTACTCTTTGGTAACGGAGTTCACGAAATTTATCGCTGGCTTCATAGTTTTTGAACGCTGTTACAGTCAGAGGCTGTTCGACTAAAAACCGTATCCTAATTTTCTTAGACTTTTCTTAGCGTTTACTTCACTAAGTTCTACGTTTTACGAACCTATTATTTGGAGCAAGTTTATACTCCAGGACTAATGAAGCTTGAAGGGTTATCCTGCGAACGGACAAAAGTTGTAATTTACGTGAGACACATAAAATTCATTGTGAGATGATGTTTCAGTTAATGATAATTCAATCCAGAGGTAATTGCTGTATTGATTTTGTTGGATAAAGTTACCTCCTTCACCAAATACGGAAGAAAATATTACTTCTATAATAATTATTTGGTTGCCTGTTTGGTAAATACACCCATTCTGGGATTTCTAAGAGTAAGAAGGTGTCCTTCTGGAAAGTAAAATCACAAGATAGTCCACCTCTGTATTTTTTCCACGCAACAGACAAGTATCATTTATTTCTTCATAGACTTTGTTCTTATAAGGCCTTCAACCAAATTTGATGGCAGATTCAACATAACGATTACCCATTCACGAGAGACTGATTCTGAAGTGGAAACAATCACTCAAGATGTCAGTTACCAAGTTCAACGCAACAATGACTGTGAGCATTTTCAAAAACCGCAGCTCTTTCATCGTCCGTTCTTTCTGGATTCAATCACATTCACTCGCTTAATAATGGCACACTTAATGGACGTTCAAGATTTTGATTGCGACTGTGCTCACAGCTAGAAAGTTAGAAAGCAACGTGGTATCTCCGGAGAAAATTTTACCTCCGTACACGGTTACGTTTAGGGTTGCCACCTTTTCTTATTGAAAATAAAGTACATTGGTTATTAAAGGTAAGGAAAAAAGTACATAGTGGGAAAATAAAGTACAATTTTCTTATTATTATGTTTAAAACACATTTTTATTGCTTTTCGCTAGTTTTATCAAATTATTATTACTGCTAAACAATTGCACAGCATCTTTACAGTCTATATTAATTAAAGGAAATAAGTAATTAGTTTTTTATTGGACTCAGAGACTCTGGGTTTTTTTCGTCTCGCCATTTGCAATTCATTACAGAAAAAACTCTCTCTGTGAATGCTGACGTGGCGGGAATAGACACTAAAAATTAAAATCCTTTATACAAGTTTACAAAATTATCTTCAGTCTTATTAAATACTTGCTGCTATTTTTGTGCAGTAGATAATTCCGCCAATCTTTAGGACTATATATCAGATAATAAAGTTTGTATAATAAAGAAATTTCTCCATAAAGATAATCCATATATATATTAAGGTTTTGCAATTTTAAAATTTCTATTATGTTAACAATATTATCAAATTCAGCATTGCTCCTTAAATTTATAATGCCAAGTGTAAATAAGCAGTTTGTGTCATTAAAATCAAAACATTTATTTAGGTACTCTAAGGCTTTACAAATAAATAATAATAATAAAAAAATTCAGCGTAACATATTCTCTATGTATTTGATCCGTTTCACTATCAAAATTATGTTTTGTAGGTGGAGTACTTTATTTACTGAAGTTGTCCTTGTCCATAATTTACTATAACATAAATCTATAAAACTGATAAATCGTATACTAATTGCTCTCAATCCGCTTTACACAAAACAAACAAAAAGTTTTGACACGAAAATGACATTAATAATGTTGACATTTGAGGTTAGGTTGCGTTCCAAAATTATCAAAAATTAGCGTTCAAGTGGCACTGGGGACCTATCGATTCTGCACCAATAGATAACGTACCATTTTACACAAAACGCTTACGAACAACATTTTTTAAATCCCAGAGAAATCAAATCATACGAAATAAAGTATTTTCGCGTACTTTATTGTTTTCACAAAGTATAGAGTACAATTACCAGAAATAACGCACAATACTTTATTATAAAGTACGGGTGGCAACTCTAGTTACGTTCGACAAATTTCCAGTTGAAGTCCTTCAACAAAAATTAAATTGAAGCTTCTAATCTAAATGATCAAAAAATCAAGTAAACCAATGTTTAATCAAGGACACCAATGTTTCTCAACATTTTTCAACCTGATTACCAGTAAAATGTTAAAAATAATTCTATTTATAACTATCTTATATGGTACTAATTATATTTTCTTAAATTTTTTACCTATGTAAAAACTGATATATGGGACATGTTTTATTATTCCATTATATCATACTAGTGTAAGCCCGTGGCAGTTTTTTCTTATCGTCACGGGTCTAGAATAGTTCCAGTTAGAAAGATTATGACTGGTTGACCTGATTTGACCAAATATAAACTTGACCTGTGTTTCAGGGTGAATAAAATTTCTGAGCTTAAAAAACTCAGAAGCATTAATAGAGGTAGATATTTAACACAAACCGGGACGATAGCGAAATCGTATAACCACTTAAATACAAAATTTACTTATATTTGAACCTTAAAGTTCACTCTGGAAAATTTAAAAAAAGTCTTGTTTGTTTCGAAAGCATCATGTTGTTTTTTTATTGAGACTGGGCATACAATCGTAATCATTGGTTGCAGTATCTGTAAAGGCAAGAGAACTTAATACACATTCCATATTATTAAATAGTTGAGCAACAACATGTAACTGAAAAGCAGACCCACGTTTCTTCAGACGTAAACTTTATCAATATTTTTTAACTATGAAACGCTACGAAAAACAAGCTTAATGAATATGTTATGGCAATTAATTTGGTAGCAATTGCTTAGCTATTAAATTTTGGACATAACCATGAATCTCTTCTAATAATATCTTTGGTCGCTGTTTTGCGAGCGATGGCTGACACGTGACACCGTTCTCCAGCCAGTAGCTATCGAGGCTAGTGAGTGAGTGAACTTGTTCTGGATTCCTACGGAAACTCAATTAAGATATTGGAGACGAATTATTAAAAGTGATTTACATATTGACCATTCTTAATACTTACTAACCAAATGAATAATAATGTTAAGAACCTACAAAGGGAGAGATTGAACTACTGGAAAGAAAGAAAGAAGAACTAAATAATATTAAGATATTAATGGCTTTAAATTTATTATTTTTATAATATCTTTAAGGAAATTAGGATTAAATTTGTAATATTTATATGCTGATCATCTTTCCCATTTTCACGGGCCACAAGTTGAGAATCACTGAAGTAAACAATTCTGATTGGTTCACATATTACTATTTTGTACATTTGAAATATTTTTGCATACGTTAGTTTTGGAGAGGACCGTTATTTTAATATCCGGGCAAGAGATTACCCAATGAGTGAATCCGTCTAAAAATATCTCATCGGAAATTGCTCTGATAATCTGCCGTGGCCATATTCTCGGAACCAATGAGAATGGGTGTAAAAATGAAACGGTGTCCTAGTAAACCTCATGATGCTTTGATCAGATCTTAACTTTTAATACCATCTCCAATTAAAATAGCGCGCTGGTATACATTTCAAATTTTAAGCCAGACTCCAAGCTTTCGAAGTATGTAAACCCAATTAAATTCCGTAGTTTCTGTGTTGCTCCAGGTATTATTTTGGTGAGATGCAAACAATTTTAACCGACTTCAAAAAGAAGACGGTTCTTAAGCAGATTATACTTTTTTGTATGTATGTTCAGTGGTATCTTCGTCAATTGTGAACCAATTTTAATGATTTTTTTATTGGATAGGGTACAGTTTCAAAATGGTCCGATATAAATTTGAAATCATATGATTTTTATATTGTTTTGTGAGTTTTCTCGCAGTCGAAATGCATACCACGATAAGAGATCCGTTCGACTTTACTACTTTACCAGGGAGTCTATGTACCGCCCTTTACGCAGATGATACGGCTTTCTTCACGGCACATAGGTGTAAAGCCACTGCCATCCGCAGACTACAACAGGTTCTACAGCAAACTGAAGCCTGGGCCAGAAGGTGGAGAATTACCCTCAACACTGGAAAAACCCAAGCCATCATGCTGACGAGGCGCCTGGGGAAGCGGGATCGCCAGCAAAATCGCACCAAGAAGCTGCTCCTAAATGGAGAAGAGATAGAGTGGTCTGCCACTGTTAAATACCTCGGTGTCACTATGGACTCCCGGTTAACCTGGAAAAGCCACATCGAGGACACTCGACGAAAAGTCGCAGCTAGGCTCCAACAGCTTTACCCGTTCCTCAATCGGGACAGCTCATTATCAGCCGGTACCGGAGTCAGTATATATTGTAGTCTAGTTCGCCCGATAATTGAATATGCGTGCCCGGTGTGGGGCTACGCATCAAAAACTGGGTTGCGAAGACTGCAAACAATGCAAAACAGAGCGCTTCGGCGGGCACTACATGTCCCGAACCGGTTCCCGACAGCAGACCTGCATGAAGCCGCAGGTGTCCCGCTGCTCCAAGGAAGAATATTGGCGATAACCAAATCCTTCTACAGAGCTGCAAGAACGTCTACTAATCCACTAATTGCAAATCTCGGACAGTATAACAATGCATATGACAAACACGCAAGGCCTTTGTCCATCCTAACAAGAAATTAAAACAACGAAAGAGCAAAATTAAAGACATACCATTAACAAAAGACACCCAACCTGAAAGTCTGAAGGAAATGTCCAGAGACAAAACCTTCTCCTAAACTGCTTGTAAATATAAAAAGCAGAAATTGCTCTCGGGCGAACAGATTATATACATATATTTATATTATTTTTTATTTTTGCTTGCATCAGTCTTTCGGCTGGTTTGGTGCAATTCTCCATCCCTTCCTATCTTGTACTAACCTCTTCATCTAATCTCTGTCTTCCTTTACAGTTCTTACCTTCGACTAGGAATGGAATAAACTGCAACTTTACGGTCATTATGACGTCTGTCACAGTGACTTAAAAGTCACAGTGATTTTTAACTGTCACGTCGAAACGATAGTTCCAGTATCTCCCACCACATGGCAATATGTGCGAAATCACCGGGACAGTGAAATGTAACGACAATCAGTCACGTTTAATATGCAAATGCGGCTCTGTCACGTGTAGAATAGTGCTGGTACCTGCCACCAGGTGGCAACGCATAGGACATCACTGTCGCAGAGAAACAGAACAGTGAAATCACATTTAGAGTTCGTTCAGACGACTGAGAGTGAGCTTTCTAATTTGCGTTAACCAATATATAGTTAATACTTCTTGCAGCGGTACATGTTTTTTAATTTCATTTCATTAATAAAAACAAAATACGAGTATCTTCAGCCTACGATTTTTTGTTTATTGCGAATCTGCGGAATTTGTGCAATTCGAATGTTTCTCCAGTGGAGAAAAATTATTGTTACATTGAAAAAGCCAATATTTTTATCGTAAATGTTCATAAGTTTTAATTTAATACTACCCAAATAAATTTGCAAAATGATTTATACATAATAACTTTCTCTGACATTACTGTTGTAAAGTGTCAGACAACAAAAACAGTTATAATTTTTTTATCCCAAAATTCAACTACACTAGTTCCCTAACAATTACTCTCAAAATATTAACAAATGTAATTTTTGCACTGATAATTAGGAATTTTTCATTTATTTATTTATCGTATGATTATTTATGAGATACACAATAGGAAATATACATATGACAAGCTTGTACAATTTCATATCTCGAGATCTAATGTTTTAATCCAGTCAACTGCACTGATTGACGCATCATGGATTTCCGCCATTGTTCCCTTGTAGGCCCGAAGAGGACAGTCAGAAACGATGTGATTTATTGTCTGTAAGGTGGCTCCACAGTCACAATTTGCAGAATCTACCCAGCCCCATTTGTATAATAAGTAGGTGCATCTGCCTTGTCCTGTTCGAATTCGGTTGATGATTCTCCACTGCCGCCTAGGGAGTTCGAAACCTTGTAACCTTACTGAGGGGTCTTCAACTAGATTTTTATTGGCTACTGATGACTGCTCCCACTGAGTTTTCCACAGCTTATTGGTGTTGAAAGAGGACTCTGTGAGGTTGATTGCTGTGCGCCATGGTGGTTTTCTTGATTTCAAGCGTTGGTGTTTCGCTTGAATTATGTCTTGATGTATAGGCAGCCGAGGGTTCTTCAGGATATTTTTCCAGATTTTTAAAAGAGCTTCTGATCTTCTTAGTGCTGGGGGTGAGATGTTGCATAGCACTGGAAGCCATATGGTGTTCGTACTATGAATACATCCCGTAATTATCCTCATTGCCTGATTGAGTTGCACATCTACCTTCTTTGTATGGACACTATTGATCCAGGATGGGCAGCAGTATTCAGCAACAGAGTATGACAGAGCTAAGGCTGTGGATCTTAGAATGTGAGCACTGGCTCCCCATGAAGTACCAGCAAGCTTATGGAGAATATTGTTTCTAGTTTTGACTTTGGCAGCCACATTTGAGAGATGCTGTTTGAAAGTTAGAGTTCTGTCCAGTGTTATACCCAGATATTTTGGTGTGCCGCAAAAAGGCAATAGTTGGCCTCTGAATTTAACTTCTGGTTTATAGTGTGCTTGTCTGTTGCGCAAATGAAATGTTGAAATAACTGTTTTCTGATGATTTAGATGAAGGCACCATTTCTTGAAGTAGTCATCTAACTTTTCCAGATGAGCTGATAAAGTTGTTTCCGCATCAGAAAAGTTGGGGTTCTGGTTCACCAAACAAATGTCATCAGCGTAAGTAAATTTTCTTGAAGATGTTTCCGGTAAATCATGAGTATACAAATTGAATAGAAGGGGTGCTAAAACAGATCCTTGGCGTAAACCATCATTTAGTATAAATATTCTGCTTCTGTCGTTATCAGAGTATATCTGAAAGTATCTATTGCTCAACATGTTGTTAAGTAGTTCTGTAAGTTTTCGACATGGGATAATACTCAAAAATTTCAGAAGAAGTCCTTCTCGCCAAACAGTGTCATAAGCAGCTGACAGATCCAAAAAGGCAGCCACACTTACTGATTTCTTCTCAAACCCGTTTTCAATATGAGAGGTGAGAGTGAAAACCTGGTCATTACAACTTCTCCCTGGCCTAAATCCTGCTTGTTCTATGGGAATGTGTTTATTGATCACTTCAGAAATTCTGTTGTAGATCAGGCGCTCAAGGAGTTTGTATGTTACACTTAGAAGTGCTATTGGTCGATAATTTGCAACTTTCGTGGGGTCCTTATTTGGTTTTAATATGGCTAGTATTTTTGTTTTCTTCATTAACAGTGGGAGGTTTCCAGTTTGTAGGATATTTGAGAAGAAGTTAGTAAGCCATCTTACTGTAGCTGGTTCACAGTGGGCCAAAAGTTCAGGATATATACCATCAAATCCAGCTGCTTTTCCCAGTTTCATTTGTTTGATTGCATCTTTGGTTTCTTCTTCATGGAATGTAATGGAGAATTCAGAAGATTTTGGGGCTGCTTTTTTCTTGTTGCGTAATTTTAATTTGATATCTCTTTTGGTTTGCTTATCTTTTGTGTTCTTAGAAACCGATACTAGATGTTTGGCAAAATCATTCAGATTGATTGCAGTTTTTGATCTTCTGATCACAGGGGTTGAGCTGTCTAATTTTCTAATGACTGACCAGGCTTTTCTGCTAGAGTGGGTGTAATCCAAGGATTCTACTGTGCGATGCCAGATATTTCTACGACCCTCATCTAGTGATTGAAGGAGGCGTGTGGCATTATCAGAGGTTGGATGTTCCTCATATTTCATTAATAAATTCTCACTCTCTGGGCTCCAACCAGGGATGTACTCTTTGCGATATCCTCTAGGAATGCATCGTCTAGCTACACCTTTAATGATCCCAACAAATCTATTATAATTATTGTAGGTTGGTTTAATCCATCTGATATTGGAGTCTGTTTGTTTTGCAAATTCAATCCAGTTGGCTTTCTTGAAGTTCCATCTTGGTGTAGGGTGTGATCGTATAACAGGTATGGACATTCCTACCTCTAGGATAACAGGTCTGTGTTGACTGTGAGGAAAATCCTTGACCACTAAACGACGAACTTGACTGATTGCACTCTGGATTTGGGTTGTAAAACATAGGTCTGGAGTGTATCCTCGACACCATCGAGCTGACTGAAAGGTCGGCAGATCTTTAGCATCATAAATTAATTCCAGATTATCAGTTTCCATCCAGCTTTCAAGTATTTCACCATTAAGGTCATTCTTGCTGTAGAAGTACATCACCCTCTGATGCATCATAAATTCTCTGACGTCTGGTATTTACTATACCATTTAATATCTTTACAGAGATTTTGAAATGACTCAAGGCAAAAGAACGAGTACGGTAGTCTAAAAAGCAAATGCCTTCCTATAAGCAATAATCGTACAATAGTTTTATCACTTAAAAATTAGCACATTGCTAAAATGCCAATCTCCAAATTACAACTATTCAAGATGCGCAGGAAATTCTTTATTTTCCATATATTAATTTCATCTTACATGCACTCTTAACTACCAATATTTATTTGCTTCACGTCTAATATTCAGTGAAAATTATTCTATAGTTCCTAAACTTTAAACAGTGCAACCAGTTCATTTTACAGGAAACATCTTTATGAACATTTTTATTTTCATTACTGTTATCAATGTTAGGCTCAAATCGAAGATATGCAATACATTAAGTGTGTAAAGCTTATGCAAATATGTATATATCATTTCAGAAAATGCTAGCCAATACTGATGTTTTAAATACTCCCATCTTCTGTTAGGCCAGTGAAATACAAACTGAGGTTTCAAATATCATCCTGATGTGGCTAAATGTTCATTGTCTTATTAACCTTCCAATTAAATTAAATCAGAAGTTCAGTGATATTTGCAAGTTGTATTTAGTTTTTAGGTGTAATATACAGTAGTTAGTCATACTTCTAAACTATCTGCAAATAGGTATACACAGAAGATGGTTTTTCCCTTATTATTATTCTTTACACAGTCTTTTGGTTTCCTGCAACTCTATCTACTAATTAATACAATTACCATTGCCATGATAGAATGTGAAATATTTAGATACATGATACTGTAAGAAGTACATGCTTTGACTTCAGTGGTTTTAGATAAAGATAATGGTGGTTCAGATTCCGCATTAAAATACAGGTCCCAGAGAAAAAGGCACTGGCCTTTCAATTCTAACACAATGGCCTAATAGGCCTCCTTGGGGATAATCCAACCATCCGTCAGTTCTGGACTAAGTTTTTAATATAACTATATATTACTACATGAATTCCAGCTCCAAAGACAGAAAAAAAGGCAAAGAATATGCATTAATTTTATCCAAACAATTTCTGAACGAATATTATTTATACAGGAATCTAATCAGTCTATCATCTTTTGGATTAAATACTGCAGTTTTTGGTGAGAATTTTTTCATATAACATGTGAAATTTCAGTCGCTAACATTATAAGAAAGTGTGGTGAAACACAAATGGGAATGTGGCGAATAAATGAAGTGAGACAATATATTTTTGATTGGATACATTCTGAGGTATACATAACTGCAGGGTAGGGGAGGGAGGAGATATGCAGAGGAATGAGTATAGAAAACTTAGCCAGATAGTTGAATTTTGTAATAGATGAATATTTGTGACAAATATTACTTAGGATATATTAATGTAGAAAGCCTGATTGGCAGAAATGGTTTCACTGCTTGCACACAGTATAAAAAATAGTAGACTACCATTTAGTAACCGAGTACAAATTATTTACGAAACAACAATAATGTATCTACAACCATATCAGTAGCTACCTAACGATGTACTTGGTTAGTTGACTGAACTTCGTAATCGAGAAGTTATGCTGGATCCATACTGCTATGAAATAGTCTGTGAATTAGAAGAATACAAAGAATTCTTATTATATTCAGAACTCATCCTGTCAAACCGTAATCCCCATTGTAGAAGGAAATTCCCCACACAGATAAGTTGATAGGTCACTTGTATTATGGTTCATCTTGAACCTAAAAATTGGATATTTATATAAAAAAAATGTTCCAGCTACTAAATATTTTAATTAAATTAGATTCGAGCGCACACTCCGGTGACAATTCCACTACACACCCATCTTCCCCACAACCTCTACAAATTATAACTTTAAATTCTTTCAATCAATTTGGTAAATAAAAAGACTGGTGGCGCAATCAGAAGAATTAAGAGGACGAAAATAGAACGATTTCTTAAAATAAATATTGAGCAAATTTCCTTTCAGTCCAATAAACCTGCGTTTAATGAAAATAAACTGTGATTTTAATCATTTTTTTTATAATTTAATTATGTAGTTAAATTTGTTTCACAGGTAACCAGGCTTTAGCTTTAAACCCACCAAGAAGGCTTTAATCTAGGTTTCTTCTAAGTTGCTTCACTATTTTTGTATCAAACGAAGGGAAAAATTCCAAATGCTGATACAAAACTGAAATTTTGGTCTACTTTATAATTTAGAATCCACAGTATCCGCGCCAAACGATATCACTTATGGCGTGACTGCGACTGAGTAACGTGTTCATCTCGCTTACTACCCCTTTCGGTTGAAACTGCGACTCTCCGCAGATCGCAGTTTGTGCCTTAGATGTTATCACGTGAACGTTACTCAGTCACGTCCAGATTCTGTCACAGTTACTTCTTGTCTCTGTGACTTTCTGGTCACATTGTGAATGTAGCTGCGACGTTATTTTTCCCTCCACTAACAAATTAACCAATCCAGCATGTCTCAAAATATGACCTACCAGCCTGTCTCTTCTTTCTGTAAGCTGCTTCCACAAACTTCTTTCCTTGCCTATCAATTCCAAAACTGTTTCATTTCGTACTTTATCTGTCCACTTAATTTTCAGCATTCTACTGTAGCACCATATTTCAAATTCTTCAATTTTCCTTTTTTCTGGTATTCCTAAAGTCCATGCTTCGCTACCATAAACTGCTGTGCTCCACACATACAGTTTCAAAAAGTTCTTTTCTAAGTCCTAAATCAATATTTGAAAGTAAAAGACATTTTTTCATTAAGGCTTCTTTGTTAGTGCTATTCTGCTTTTAACATAATTCCTGCTTTGGCTTTCCAAGTAGCAGAATTCACTTACTTCTCCTATTGCAAATGTCTTGTGCATCCACATTTGGACTATTGTTGTGCCATTTGGGATCCGTTTCGTAAGGGGTTGATCGAAAGTATAGAGGAAGTACAGAGAAGAGCCGCTCGATTCGTGACCGCGTGTTACAGTCCTTATGAAAGCGTCACAGAACTGATTAGTAGACTAGGCTGGGAGTCTCTTGCAGATAGACGACGCACGTTTCATTTAAACTTATTGGTAAACATATGTACTCCAACATTCACTTACGAGTGTAGTGAAATACTTCGTCCACCAACCTATTTGAGCCGGAAAGACAGGAAAGACAAGATTAGAGAAATAAGGTGCCGCAATGATTTTTATATGAATTCTTTTTTCCCTCGTACCATTAGGGATTGGAATGCACAACAAAGAGATTAGTTTTGGTGCTGAGCACCCTCTGCCACCCACATTTTTGTGAATTGCAGAGTATATATGTAGATGTAGATGCATCTGATCCTATTTTTGTATTTAATCTACTCTGATTGGTATCATTTTTGCTACATTTCATCACTTTTGTCTTGCTTTGATTTATATCCAGTCCAAAATCTTCCTTCAGTATTTTGTTCATGACATTCAGTAACTTCTCAATATCCTCGACCTGTTCTGCTAACAAGCCAATGTCATCAGCAAATAGTAGCATACTGATTTATTCTCCCTGAACACTTATGCCACATGAAAACTTTTCTTTGACTTTCTTTATTGCTTCTTCTATATACAAGTTTAATATTAACGGAGATAGTCTACAACCTTGTCTCACACCCTTTTTTAACTGATGCATGTCTCTCATGATTCTCTACTTTTATTATAGCCACTTGATTCTAATATAGTTTATAAAGTACTCTTTTATCTTGATATTTTAGATCTGACTTCTTTAAAATTTTGAACATCTTGTTCCATCTAACATTAAAGCTTCTTCTAAATCAACAAACGCCATAAAAGTATCTTTTTTTTTTTATTCGTCCTTCAAGTATTAATCTTAAAGCCAGAATTGCTGCCCTTGTACCGCGATTTTTTCTAAACCCAAACTGATCTTCATCGAATATCTCTTTTATTACCCTTTCTATTCTTCTGTATATTATTATGTCAGTAATTTTGAAGCAGGTGATTTAAGACTAATGGTGCGATAATTCTCACGTTTGTCGGCTTGTGCTTTCTTAGAAAATGTGAAGATGATATTTTTATTAAAATCGGTTGGAATTTCGCGTGTTACATAACTTTTTGATATCAGCTTGAATCATCTTTTGATTCCATCGTCCCCAAGGAATTTAAGAAGTTATGCAGGGATCGCATCAATTCCAACTGTCTTATTTGCTTTCAATTCATTCGAGCTCTATCAAATTCTGTCCTCAAAACAGGATCTCCTAAGTCATCAATGTAAACACAGCCTTCCACTTCCACTACGCTATTGTTCAAGTTGTCCCTATCGTACAGTTTCTCAATGTATTCCTTCCATCTGTTAGCTCTATCGCCTAGGCTTAAAAGAGGTTTTCCAACGGCAGCTTTAATGTTTACACCTCTTTTCTTCATTTCTCCAAAATTTAATGACTTAGAAGATCTTGTTTTCAAGACAGAATTTGACAGAGTCAAGCATAATTGTTTTGTCTTATTCAATACAATATCTATAGCATTCCAATCGCCCGTGATTATTACTTTTTTCTGCCCCTTCACATATTCGATTAATTCTTCAATTTCGGCGTGTATTTTCTGTATTTCTTCCTCATCTTAATGTGAGGTTGGTTTATACACTTGTACTAACGTGGTTGGGGAGTGCTTAGTTTCCAACCTCATCAAAATAATCGTACTTTCTTATTCATTATAAAACTAACACCAGTAACTCAGTAACCAGTCTGCGTCAAGCTTAACAAAAAGTCGGCCAAATCGCATCCTTAAAAAAATAAATAATTGGCAGTCGTTTGGGAGTGATAAACTAAAACTATTAATATCATACACGCAACAAGTCATACTTACAGCTACAGATATACTAAACATTAATAATTCCATGTGGTCGTAATGGCCTGGTGACAGACGCATTCCGCAACTGTCTTACCTGCTTTAACCTAATTTGGTAATGCTATCAGAGACCTACAGTTTAACTTGGAATCCGAACCACGGAAGCATCCTGGCGTACTTCACATTACACAGCAAGCTTTGCCAGAGGTGGACGACGGATTAATGGTCTATGAAAACTCCGCCGAGGAAGACATTCGAACCGGGGCCCTTTCGTTCGTCAGTCAGACACCTTAATCACTCAGTCACCAGACCGCAACAGTCATACTGTTAACATTATCATGTCGGTAATGTGAACTAATAAGATTTTTTACCTATTCAAAAATCGCCCAACGCGCCTAAAGAAGTTTTTACTTCAAAAAATCAAATCTAACTTAGTCTAAAACCGGAAGGTTTTTAGAATCTTCCCGAAGGAAATTTACCAAGCTATTGTGTCAGAGCAGATAGGACAATTCCTTTTGTGGGGGGCCTACAGTTTAACGTGGAATCAGAACCACATAACGTCACGACATAGCTCATATAATCAAATACAACTCTTAAAAATTCCCACTCACCGCGGGAATTGAACCCGCGACCGGAGAGAGAACTTTCGGAATTAAGCGCCTTAACCACTGAGCTACCAGACCGCTTTATTTTGAAGTATGCTAACTACTATCAAAAACGGATAAAAACTGTGGGTTTGTATGAACAACGATGACAGAAATTAAAGTGAGGAGGGAAAGGAGATGGTTTAACTTTCTGTAAATCAAACGCAAACAGTATTTTTGTATCTGTCTTAAAGTATGCATATGCAAAGTTTCATCAAAATCGGATATAAACTGTGTTTATTTAAAGATTTTGCAAAAAGTGTCCAACATGTATATCATACGCGCAACAGGTGGCGTAATGGTGACGCGCGCAACAGTTAGATACATAGTGACATGACGTCACGCACTCACAGATTTACCCCCACCCAAACATCGCTTAGCGGCCCTTAACAGTTTTCACTTCAAATATATATTAATTTGTATGTGATGGTTGTCTCATCCTCATCATCAGTACTGTACGATGCATTTCCTCTTTTTTAAATAATTTTCATTTATTGAAACTATTTTTATAAAGTTCTATTATACAGCACAAGTGATTCATGATTTTACCATGTGGGATTTGTCACTATAGAACAAAGGAACAGTATATTCAAAATATAACGACAAACTGATTGAAGTGCGAAGCAGTGCCGCTATCTGCCCTGTAAACCTGCTGGTTCAACGCTCCACCTTGCAAAACGAGATTTGCTCCGGGGAAATCCTGTGGGTACGTGCTTCCATTCCGGGCACTCCATAATCACACAATGTGCCGTCTGAGGTATCCACTTGCGACGACAAACACGTCTGTCCGCCTGCGTAACAATGTAAATTGTATGCACAGTGGCGGCGGCGCTTCGGTATGAATTGGTAATCTCTTGTTGCGGTACGCACGCTGGTTGAACGCCCGGTTCCTGCACCGCACCGGGTTGTTTGCCTGCTAAACACGAGATGGCAACGCGGGGCGACCTAATAGGATTTCCACGTTTCACGGCGAGGTACGGCCTGTGTTTCGGCGAAACTAACATCGATACTTCGCTGCTCAAAGTAGTTTGTACTAAGCTTGGACAAAATATATCGATTGATCGAAATATCGATATATTTACATAAAGAAATCGATGTTATTCTTCGATAACTTTATTCTTGATATATGAAAGGTATATTTTATTTTGAGTATCAATTCGATATTTTTGTACGAACGCAAATCAGTATCCAATTCCATGTGTGCCCATGAATATTGCATAAATATACGTACCGGTCTGATCTGAACGCGTCTTAAAAAAGTGAATTCGTCGTAATTTGACAGTTTTTCATCAACGATTAACAGGTTAAAAAAGACGTCAAATTTATACAGGTTTACTTTACTGTAAACGTCTTCTTTTTTGTCAACATGTTTTAATATTAACGGTTCGATTATTATTTTAAATCAAGTCGAAGAATATTGATTATGCATCCGAGTTGCGAAGTTGAAGGTTGATGTAAATTAACATCTTCTGTTTCAGTTGTTTTTTATTTATTTATGAATAGAAGTTAACGCGTTGACGAAGTACGTGATATGCGAAGCCTCTTCAGTGTCATACGAAAGAGTAGCTTCTGCATTAAACTTGGTGGCACTTGATAAAAGAGTTAGATAGGCGAGGGAACACAGAAATCTTCTTTTGAAGACTACATTAGATGAATACTGATTTGATTGATTGTAAAAACAGATAAATTAATACATGTTTCTATAATTTCCACATGTGTCTATAATTTTCCAAATTTTCTTAAATATTTTGATATAATTTTGTAATATTTTTACAAAATTACTGGCTCTAGGCAAAAAATATCAATATATCGACGTATCGATGTTTTTTTCCGATACATATCGATACTGTTAGTAATAATCGATACGATATTTATCGATACATTTTTTTCATTTGACCATCAGATATATATTCCGAAACAGTACTTAGTACCATGTTTCATTTTAAACGGGGTGTAAATCCGTGTTTTTCGTATTTTCATGGGACTGGAATAGTTCGCAGTTGGCAGAAAGTTAAGGTATTTTGATTCCTACTTTGTCCAGAAACTGAATTTTTTGGGTAACCGCCAAGGCTGCTAACTAATTTGGAAAAAGTATATTTTAATTTTCGAAGAGGAAAATAATATATTTGAAAGATAAAAATACTTTTTAAATTTAAGCACAAATTGCCTTAAATACCATATTTATTTTTGCTAACAACAAGCTATTAATTTTCCGGTTTTCTTCCAAAATGTGTTAACTGGTACCATATCCTAAATCCAGACTTATAAATAAATTAACAACTCATTTTTAATTAAGTTTCAGAATGCTCTGTTTTCTCTTCCCTCCAATTTGCATTCATTCTATTTCAGTGAAAGCTGTTAAGGTAGGAAACAATTGTTTTGATTTAGGTACGTTCGTATAATGTTCGTTTGGGCCAACTAAGACCACGTTAAGCCTTCGTTTCGCTTGAATTTGCTTTGCACGTGTACACACACGTGTTACCATTAGGGTTATTAGCCCTACAGGGACCTACAGCTTAACGTGCAGTCCGTACCACGGAAGCGTTCTTTTACACAGCCAGCTGTGCCAGATGTGTTGTGGCCTTTTGGTATGGCCACAACGCGTTCTGCCTTTTTTTGGTCAGTGCCACAACGCGAATTGTGGCCGATTTAAAGAAACCACAATGGATTGAGGTCGTTTCTTTTTTCGCTGACTGGGCGTTTTTGGTATTTGAGCCTAACATATGATTATATCTTGAATCGATTTCATACATTATATATATATATATATATATATATATAAAATTGAAGAGCGTGCGTTTCATTTCGTTTTGTCATGAGTACTAATAATTCGTTTTCGTAGGGCGCTAATGACCTAGATGTCGACGCGAACTAAAGCCCAAATAATAACAACAACAACAACAACATCGTTTCGAAAAAATGACATACAAAAGAATTCCGTTCCATGAACTGTTTGTTTTATCCGAAATAAAGTATTTTTCCGCATAATTTGTCTAATGATAATGTATATCAACCAAAAATTAACTATGATACTTTATTATAAAGCATGGTTGGTAACTATAGCGTGACCTGATCTGATCTAATTTTTTAATTTTTGCTTCTGGTCATTGTTGCCCTTCTTATAAATACTAAATTAGTCCACAACCCGAAGGTTGGTTGGATCCTCCTGAAAGAGATATACTAAGCCAATGTGTCAGAGGTAGGATGACCAGTTTCTTTCCTCTGGGACCTACAGTTTAACGTGAAATCCGAACTGCCGAGCGTACTGGCATAGCTCATATGATCAAACACAACTCTCAAAATTTCGTTCCCATACCGAGATTTGAACCAAGGACCAGATAAGCGAATTTTTGAAACCACGCTGCTTTGCCACTGAACTACCAGACCTCTCGTTGCCCTTCTTAATGTGCACTTAAACCAAAACTATATTGCCCATAGTCAGAAAAAGTGATTTGAGGAGGAAAAAAATTATTATTATTTTTTTTTTTTTGGGGGGGGGGGGTCGAATTAAACCAAACATGCTTCGCAAGTTTTGAAAGTGGCCAAGTTTTTGTCCAGCACAATTTGATGTTCGTTATTGAGTAAATATGTACGTTATGACATGAAGCAAATAAAATAAATCGCACAAAGTCAAAATATAAAATTTCAGTAACAAAAAATGAGTTTTTCTTGTCATAGATCACGACCAGGTGATGCTTCGCTCTAAAAAAGTTTCCTAATTTCTGTTTGTTGTGAATTACTTAGAAGTGTCAAAGAGAAGCAGAAAGGTCTTGGGATATAGTAGATGTGTTTAAACGTCTTGCAACTATCGAAGGGCAGCAGTGGAGGTCTGTGCAGCATCAGACTCCGGTTTCAAATCTGTAAGAGGATTTCGAGCCTTGAAGGAACTCCCATCCAGAGTTGGCAAATAGAAACAGCCAGCTATTGCCTGCAGCTTCGCTGGCATACATCTTGGTGTGTACCTGGTATAGTTCGAAATTATCGGTGGAAAATTCGGAATTTAAATATGTGAATCTAATATGGTTTCATCAAATTTTCATGGAGTAGAACCAATTTAGATCATCAAAAAATATGTGAATCGTTCGAAAAATAACTTTGTTCTTAATTAGATTATTGTAAAAGTAAATTTGTCATGCTACAAACAGTGAATGGTAACAGAAAATAACACAAGCACAAAAACAAAACATTACTTCTGAGAGGAAATAAAACCCACGGACCATAGCACAGGAACGTGACAAACAACTTTTCCATTCTTCCGTCGTTATGCCCAACTGAGCAGCGCGAATGAGCTTATTTGGCAAATGTATTTTTCTTCTTTTCCCAAATTCCTTTATCCTCTCGCTGAGATCTTTGCTACGTTCCTCGGTCCAGGTGTTCCTTCTTCTAATATACGATTTGTTGGCAAATTGGTAGTTATTGGCCATGCTACTAAATCTGCATCTGTCCTGTATGATATGATCTCCGATTCCCTGAAGATTCTTTTCAAGTTCAATTAGCGAATTGTTTTTCATTTTCATTGAAATGGTCAGGTTGAGAATTCTTTTGGTTAGTCTGTTGCACAAAACACAAAAATCTCTGTCATTAGTACAAAGAGGAGTTAATTATTCTGGTATACATCTGTTTAATAAACTTCCCAAGAGTATAAAATAGTCTGCAGATAATAAAGATATATTTAAAGAAAAACTGAGAGATTATCTTATTGGCAACTCCTTCTACAACATTCAAGAATTTGAACATAATTTATTAATTGTATTCAATATGACTTTTGCAAAATTCAGTTGTAAAAATTAATGTTTATTGTTATTCTCTTTATTTGTCTTTGGAACATATACTTTTTTTTACGTATGATTATGGACTCATATTGTATGTATGTGTATTATCCATGACATGTTTCACATCCCATGAGGTATTTCCTCAGCAGGGGTCCATGAAACAAGATTGATAAATAAAAAAAAAAATATTGATTCTGATAATACGGCCGAAGAATTTAATTCGCCTTTTCCTGAATGTGTCTGAAATTTTTTTTCCTATGCCTATATGCTTCATGTGATTTCCTTTTCATCCATATTCCTCCTGTATAAACTGGGACAAAGATTTTCCTTTCTTGCTTTTCAATATCTTTAGCATTGGAATTAATTTCCAATATTACAAATATTTCGCGCAAGTTCAGTTTTCTTGCTGTTAACAATAACAAATGAGCATTACCATTTTTTTTTTAACGATGTTCCTCTTTTTTCCAAAGATTATTATAGCCTACCATATCTCAGATAATTCCTACTGTATGCTTATCTCCTTTTTTTTTTTATCTCAGAAGCACTTGTTTTCCTTTTCTTCAACTTAAAGGATCTAAAGATATTTTATTATATAAAACCAGCCATTTAACAGCTTGTAATTCGACAAGCGGAGATTACTGCTATACCTAAATTTTTCCGATTCCAATTGTAAAAGTACAAAAATGTGAGAATCTAGAAATAAAGCTGGTAATAAACTGAACCAAAAACCCATGTGCTCAGCAGTCTGAAATTATTTTTTTATTATTATTGTTCTCTACTATCAGCTGGTTAGCCTTGTTCAAGGTTTTTCTACTGCTTCACTCTTTTTCTGACGTTATAATCCATAAAAAGCACTCCGCGTAAACACTAAAAGCTTTTTTCGGTTGTTTTCCGTCGGAAAAAAGTTTTCGGAAGCAAGAAACTTTTTTTCACGCCGTCGCGAGCGACATTCACCGTGCTCCTTGTTTAATTATTCAACAGTGGCTGGGTGGGATTTTTGACAACGCTTCGCTCTGCAAACCAAAACAAAGCGAGGTTGCTCGCGTCCTAATTTGCACAAAAATGCGACCCAAAAACGTTGGCCGAGCAGGCAGGCCCTCGGGGTGGACGGCTTCGGCAGGTCGCCCTGGTTAGGCAGTCACTTTGCACGGGTGAATTATTCACAGTATGCTCACTCGAGGCTGTAGCAAAGCTGTTCTGGCTTTGCAAGAGCCAATATTATTAAAGAAACTTTTAATATTGTTTTGAAGGTTTTTCCATTTGTTTTATCTTTCTGATTAGTAATTCACCACTCACCACAATTAGTTCCATACGGGAGGACGTGGGTTCGAATCCCCGTTCGGCCATCCAGATTTGGGTTTTCCATGGTTTACCCAAATCACTCTAGGCGAATGCAGAGATGCTTCCTTTAAACGTCCGTGGCCAAATTCCTCCAATTTCCTTGAACCCAGTCCTTTCATGCCTCTAATGCCCTCGACGTTGACGAAGTGTAAAGCCATAAGTAAGTAAAAATAAAATTCCAACTAGAACAAATATTTTAAGATTTTATACTTTTATTCAACATCTTCGTCCAGTAATAGGCCTTGAGGTCTATTACGTCTTCCTCCATCTCTTAGATGACCTTCCAGACATCTATTTTCTCTGCTACTGTAAGGGAGTACTATCCTCAGTATTACGGCTCCATCCACTTTCCGAAACCACTTTTCTCTATAGTGTTGAAATATATTAAACCCTAGCTGTTATTTTTAACTAACGTATTATTTGTTTCTTATTCCTGACTCGATCTATCGGTGTTGTCCTGTAGTTCCTCTCAGAAACTTAATTCCCACTGCAGTGAGCTATCGCTTACCTTGGGCTTTTTGCGTACAAGGCTTCTGAGGTATAACTAAGATTTCAGTTTTCCATGGTTTCTCCAAATCACTTCATGCGAATGCCGGGAAAGTTCTTCCAAACGACAATGGCCGAATTTCTTTCCGTTTTTCCCCCAGGCCTCGCCAGACTCTAATAACCTCGACGTCGACGAGGAGTAAAGCTGAAAGAAATTCTAATCTATTTATATTAATCCTAATAATGTTATAAATAAATGAAAAAGTTTTGATGGTTGTATGTTTTGATTGTTTGCGTCAACCACGTCTTAATTGCTCAAAAGATCTAAATAAAATTTGGCATGGAATTAATGTATAGTCTCGGTTGTAACATTGGTTAATTTTTACCCCCAAAACGGATAGTTCCTTTGGAAATTGTAATTATCAATTCGCATTCGGCAACACCAAGGAGCCTCCTACTTCATAGACGGTACTTGCTTCTTACATAAATCTCATTCACCGCTTGTACGATATCAAAGCAAGAACGATATATTCCACGTTGTGTTCAGTTTTAAAGTGCTGAAATGGATGCCCTGGAATCTAGTAGTTCCGGAACGGGAAATATAAATCAGTTATAAACCATATTTAAAAAAAAAAAAAAAATGCCGAAGTAATTAGTTTTCGGTAACGCACGTAGACATACAATTCTCCTGTCAGTACGCGGAGATGAAAATAAAAGATGATATTTACATTTCCTCAGCCTGCGATAATATAACTAAAAAAAAACCTCTAGCGCCATCAGTTGTCAGATTGCAGCACTAAAAATATGGGTAACCGAAATTATCATATTAAAGCAGAAATTGGTTGTTGTTTTGAATTAAACTGTTCTCTTTCCTTTGATGTAGTTTTCTGGTTGAAGAAATATTGAAGGTTCACACGTTCCCGAAATAATTTAATACGTTTGTATATATGTTAGTAAATCAACTCCAACCTAACCACGTGTAGTAATTGGCCCAAACACGTTGATTTCCTTTCACAGATTGAGAAACTGAAAGATCCTCTAACAATATAATCAAAGGCCATAATGAAGAAACAAACAATTTCTACCATAACGTAAATTTCCGTTTCAATGCAGAATTAATTAATCGAATCAACATGTCGGCAAAACAAAACCAATGTAGGCCTACATAGAGGAAATGCAGTCCTTCTAAAAATATTAGCCATTATTAGTGATGGACAAACATAATTAAAATATTTTAGTTAAGCGTAGTAATGCTAGGGCTATGAAATTAATCAAAGATCACAATGAAGAAACAACTAATTCGTACTTTAACATATTAAATTTATATTTTAGAACATAATTAACTGCTGCAGTAGCGATTAAATATTATGGTAACTGTGCTTTTCTTGTACGACGTAAATGAATTTTTATTACTACATGAATATTTATGACTATAAGTATTATAAATGAAAACTCTCATACTAAAACACATTTTCAAGAGAACGAACACGGTGATTCCTACTAGTAAATTTATAAGCGTAGTATGTACGCAAAAATTTATGTTGTGAAATCACACTCATTTTACTTGGATGTTTGATATTTTAACGTATTTTCATAAAAGTATATTACTGGATATGTTTGTCACTTTGTTAGGGCTAGTTATAATTCCTTTTTTTAAGAAAAGGAAAAAAAAAATCTTCAGTTACATTAACTCACTTTTACTGAATTACTCTCGCAAAATCACTAATGGAAGTTACGTAGTAAAAACTGAGCGTCTAGTTTAGGTCTCTTCCTATTCGGCACAGCATAAATTTCTCAATCAGGTTACCACACTAGGTTAGTGGTGACCCGTTAGCTTTTTTTTTTTCCAGTAATGGAATGTTTCCAGCTCTGTGGGGTCAGTGCTGGCTGAGTGCAAAGTGCGGTGAGTGCTGCAGTTTTTATGTGCTACGCGGACGCCGCCTGGCGGAGAATCGCCTGAATAATAGACGCCGTGTGGGTGACGGACCGCCGTCAAAATGTCGGACTCTATCCACCAACCATAACTCCACTACTAGATGTCAACCTACTTCCGCCCTAGTATCACTAACCCAGTCAAGCCTACGTAAATAGCTGCAGCGTTTATAAATACGCAATGCACGTATTTATGTAAATGTCTAGCAACAGCTATACTGCTTAAAAAAAAAAAAAAATTGTCATCAGTCTCTCTTCCTATCTTGTGCTAACATTTTCATCTCTGCATAACCCTTACAACCACGTCATCAATTGTCTGCTTCATATATTCTAATCTCTTTCTTCCTCTGCAGTTCTCACCTTCTACGTTCCCTTAATGAACAAGTCAACCAATCCTGCATCTCTCATAATATGAGCTACCATCCTGTCTCTTCTTTTTGTACTGGTTCATTTCGTACTTTGTCTGTCGACTTAATTTTCAGCATCCTGAACAGCACCACATTTCCGATGCTTAAATTTTCCTTCTTTCTATTATTCCTAAAGTCCATTCTTGAAACTAAAAGATTTATATTTTTCATAAAATCTTGTTTTGCCAACGCTATTCTACTTTTAACATCATTCCTGCTTTCCCACTCGGTTGTAATTTTACTTGATAAGTAGCAAATTCACTAACGTCTCCTGTTGCATCCGATCCAATTTTTATATTTAATCTACTATTATTGGTATCATTTCTGCTACATTTCACCACTTTTGTCTTGCTTTGGTTTATATTTAGTCCAAAATCTTCCTTTAGTAATTTGTTCATTACGGTCAGTAACTTCTCAATATCCTTAGCCTGTTCTGCTAACAAGATAAAGTCACCAGCAAATCGTAGCATACTGAATTTTCTCCTTGAACACTCACGCCAAATGAAAATGTTTATTTACTTCCATTATTGCTTCCTTTACATACAAGTTGAATATTAACTGGCATAGACTACAACCGTGTCTTACACTCTTTTTAACTGATGCATGTCTCTACTCTTACTATTGTTACTTGATATTTATAAAGATTATAAAGCGTTCTTCTATCTCGGTATTTTAGACCCGACATAATTAAAATTTTAAACGTATTGTCCCACCTAACATTATCAAAAGCTTTTTCTAAATTAACAAATGCCATAAAAGTATCTTTGTTTCTCTTGATCCGCGCTTCAAATATCAATCTTAAGGCCAGAATCGCTTCTCTTGTTATACTGTTATTATTCTGTAGGGTGTCTACAAAATTAATCCACCGTTACAATAAAACATACGTCGTAAAATAGTAAGATAACGATATGAGATTATTTGCAATCTCTCAAAGATTTCTTAACATCTCTCCACTTCCATATGTACACCTCTAATTGCCCTCAGGATGTGGAAACGATATTCCAGCCCAAACCATACTCCCGTAGCGTAGCAACATCAGTCATTTGTATATCCCCAACTTTCCGTCTACGAAGTAAGGGAAGGGAACGTTTATGAATTATGTGACACAAATGGGGGAGAGGGGAGTCCACAGAAAACTCACGTCTATATTTCAACATTCAAGAACAGTAGAGCTTAAAAAGGTCTCCAGAATTCTGATGTCGATATCTATGGTGTCGATGATGTCGATAATGTCGATGTCTGTGGTATTGATGTATATGTCTATGGTGTCGATATCTATGTCGATGATGTCGAAGTCGAAGATATAGATGCTGTAGATATCGACGCTGTCGATGTGTCGATGCGTCGACGTGTCGATGTGTCGATGTGTCGATGTGTCGATGATGTCCATGATGTCGATGATGTCGATTTCGATGATATCGATATCGATGTCGATGATGTCGATGTCGATGTCGCTGAGGGGGTCCCCCACCAGATCTCTCACACTAAATTACTCACCAAAAGGGGAAGGTGGGTGGGAGGTTCAGATTTACGAAAAACTTCCCACGGTATTAATGGACGCCCCCCAAGATCTGGAACGGGGGTTTCGTAGAGACGGTCAGTGACCTTCCCCTACTAGAAAACCTAAACAATAGCGTGTTATCAGGAGAGCGCGGTGGCCATGCGATTGGTCAATTAGGGTCATTTCTTCTCCCAGTAAAATATATATTAAGGTCCCTAACATCAGCAGCTAGTTTGATAATAAATCCAGTTGGGCAAGACACATTGCACAAGAAGAAGTAAGAGATTACAAAGTTACTCTAATCCGTGTTGAAGGATTGTATCAGGAAAGTGAGATAATTAAGGAATTTGGGAACAAAATTTTGTGTGGGTCGTTGCAGTGCTATTAAAAGTGGAAAGAGAACGTTTTACTTATTGTTGTACGAGTTAAAACCTTCAACAAAAAGACGGGTATTACATACAGTGGTAACAGGAATTTTCTCAGGAAAAGTTTGTAAGAAAAAACTGATAATTATCAATTATCTTTTTTATTAATATTTTTCGTGATGTGCGTAAGCTTTCTTTTATTACACTCTCGGAATATTTGGCTAGAACAGCGGTTCCCAACCTATGGGTCGCGACCCACTGGTGGGTCGCGGTGGGTGTTTTGGTGGGTCGCGTTACAATCAACGTTTCTGCACCAAAAATATGTCTTTTATTTCATATATTTTAAAAATATAACACGATATTTTACAAGAGCAGTAATCATGATAGCTATTAGCTTAAATTAAAACTTTGTGAGAACAAAAAAGTTTTCTTATACAGTCTGGCGGTATTAAGCAATAACCACGTTGTGAGATATAGCAGCGGCAGTTATCACGGAATCATGGAAAACCCTGAACACCTCCTCTCCCGCCCCACTCTAAGGTGGAGATGTGCGTGCATACCACCGGCAGTTTTACTTCTCTGATTGTCATTTCTTGTTTATGCTTGAATAGAAACCAAAGTCTTTGATGCAAACAGTCTCTCTGCTTGTGAAAGTGAGTTGTTTTGATTGAGATTAGATTTAATGTGATTATGGAAAGTTTGTTGAGGACTGGATCGTGCCGTAAAAGAGAGTATCCAACCAAGTACTTATAATTACAATGCAGGCAGCAAGAAAAAGAAAAAGACATATCTGCGAAAGTATAATCCGGATTATTTGAAATACTGATTTGTGTTTTCGGATACTGAAGAGGAGCCAATACATCAGTGCGTGATTTGTTGTAAAAATATTTCAATGAAAACATAAAGCCATCAAAACTTGCAAGGAATTTGTCAACCAAGCATCCTGAATACACAGATAAGCCTCTTGAACTCTTTCGAAATAAAAAAATACATTATATTTCGACCAAATTTACAATGGAAAAGTCAGTGTGAGGTCAACAAACAGTCTACCATAGCGTCTTGACAATTATCCTTGTTACTAGCAAAGCAGGAAAATGCGACTGATGTGCCAAGTCATATCTACACCTACAAATCCCATTTTAGTGGTTGACTGGTAAGTTTACCATTGTATTTTCTGGCTTCCAGACTTCCATATTTTCATACATTTGGGTGAAATAAAACACAATGATAAACCTACCAATTAACCACTAAAATCGGGTCTGCAGGTGGTTTTCACTAAAAAGAGACTTGACAGACCAGTTGCATTTAAGTATGCTGCTCCAGTTACTTCTAATCGTGGAATTTCAGCAGTTAACTTGATGAGGTGATGGTCTGTGCAGTTACCTTCCGGCCTATGATATGTTTGTTGTTTTATGTATTAGCAGTTCTTGTTTTTGTTGATAGTATATCCTTTGTACGAAAATTTGCCTTATTAGTCGATAGCGTATCGAGGTCATAGAACAGTTGCCATTCTGATATTAGATAGACTCTCATATTGGGTGGGTCGCGAAAAATTTTTTTTTACTTAAAAGTGGGTAGTGTACCAATAAAGGTTGGATCGGAAACACTGTGTGAGCGCGAGCGGTGGTTTCCTCTTAGGTTCCAGTTGGACCTTGTGTCCAAGCAGCGTGGTCGGGCGCTTTGCCGGTGGAACCTTTTCCGCTGGTTGTATGGTGAAGAGTGGGAGACGCTCCTCTGTTCCCGGCCGCCTCATTTGGTGGACCGCATTGGTGACAATGCCGCAGGTGTTGAGCTCTGCGGCAACCATCTGCTCAGGTGTGTCGGGGGGGAGGCCGCGGACCACCAGCTTCATGGGTTTCCTTGGTGGTTGAGTGAAGTGTTGGATGTCGTTGGCCTCCAGGAATTTTTTCACTCGTTGTAGCTCATCTGGGTGTTGTGGCAGGATTTTCAGTCCGGCTCTCGTTGGGAATGCGAGGACGAGGTCCGAGGTTTCCGCATGGAGCTGTTTTACTAGCTCCACGAAGTTGCTATTGAACTGTGCCGTCAACGGCAGGACCGGTCCTTGTTCCGGGCCCTCCGCTGGCGACTGCATCTCGTCTTCTTCATCGTTCGCAGGAGGCTCCACCGTCGTTGATGGCGCAGGCGCTGGGCTGTTGGGCGACTGCGGCCAGTCTGATTGCACTAATGGCGGCGCTGGTGTTGTGGTGGGACCATCTTCCTCTGTCTGCGTAGTAGTAGTCTCCCCGGGGATGCTGGTCTTGGTTGAGGTCTGCTTTCTTCTCTGACGTTTCTCTCGGCCGTTAATTTTTCTGAAGAGTTTCTTTTTGCAGAAGTCATCTGCAAAGACAAACGGCATTTTGGACAGTTCTTCAGGAGGTATCCATCCATAATCGACTGCGTCATCTTTGAAGTACGTGCAGTCCATTTCCGCGGTGGGGCCCGTTAGTACAGCTGTCAGCTTATCAGCGTCGTTTGGAAGCCTCCAGGTGTAGTTGATGCCAGCATGTCGGACGACTAAATATTTGATGTCGCACTCCGCCATATTGTTGCCGTTGAAGATTTGATTCAGCATATCTTCTTTAGACCTGGTCCATGGGACGTGACGTTCGGTGTATATACCATGGTTCCATATCTTGAAGTATATATCGTCACGTCTAGCTTCCTTGTCTGTGTCCGAGTGTTTGCTGGTGCTTGCCATCTCGAATAATCTTGACCCTGTCTACGGCTGGTTCCAGAGTCGTCCAATCACGTAGCAGCGTCCTCAGGCTGTGATGGCAATTCCTTCGGCCATTTCGCCAGGGACTGCACCGGAGAACAGAGATGCTTGCGGTACGGAGAAAATCATCGGGTGGCGGACTGCCCGCGGCCGAGGGAAGACACCAAGTGCTGCAACTGCGGAGCCACCACCCACGGAGCCAGTTGGGGTGGATGTCCAGCCAGACTGCGCCTCCGTCCGAAGATAACCAAGCCTACAAATTCCGAGACAGCGGGGAATAGCGGCCAACCTCAACCAGGTCCGCGAGAGCGGATCGTAGAGGCCGGCCAGCCAAGGCAGACCCAACACCGGCGCACAAGGCGCCCACCTAACCAGCAGCGCGGACAAGGTTCTGCGCATCCTCCATGCCATTCAAGCCACGCGGCCGAGAGGGATGAACTACTGCGAGCCATACGGGAGGTGCCAGTCCAAGTAGCCGCCCCATAGCGGCTGCGCTCGCCAACAATGCGGGGAGCAACCAACACCCAAGAGAAGATAGATAGGTGCGTAGAAATACAGCCAAGAACTCTCCTCCTTCCATGTAGCATGCCAAGCAAGTCCAACCAACGTCCTAAAAAAAAAAAAAATTATTCCTCATTTAGTAAATATTATCAGCCAGTGAAACTACAAATTATGACAAAGACAGAAAGCTAGTTTCAAAATCTACATACCGATATTAGCCATAGGATTAAATTCCTGGCGCTAAGGATACCATTGCAGACTAGTGTCTGTGCCAATCAGGATGGATGGATGGATAAAGGTTGGGAACCGCTGGGCTAGAATGTTTTAAATAACTGAATTTGATTTTGAATGAAGGAACTTTTTTACTTTCAATAATAGTTTCTAAGCAAAGTATGATTTCAATAAAGAATAATTATTTATTTGATTAATATACAGGGCGTTCGCCGGGAAACGCAACCCTCCTAGTCTGTTGCCGTCGGCAACTTGCTCGGTCAGCGGGGCCAGCGGTTCCCGCCACCCGGCACCGTGAATCACCGCACTGTTTAACACCTCCGCTGCCCCAACAGTGCAGTGGCACAGTATAATGGGACCCTTACATGGTTAAGAACGGTTTCTTTGCATTGTAGCTAGTTTGTGACTTCAGTCTCTTATTAATCAGTGTTGTGAATAAACGTTTCTTTGCGGTTTGGCTGGTTTAGGGCTTCATACTCTTATTAATCTGTACCGTGTTTGAGTGTGAGTAAAATTATGGTACGTTACAGTTTGCAACAAAGAATATTTCTCTACGATACATATGTGAAGAAGAAGTCGTTTAAAAAGTGTCGCAGTAAATTTCGTCGCGAATATCCTGGCGCTTTACTGCCAGCTAAATCAACAATTCTGCGTCTGGTTAAAAAAGTAAGAGAAACGGGTTCATTTTTTAACAAAAAGAGACTGTCGGTCAACTGTAACAGAGGAGAAAATTGACGATATCGCTTTTCGACTAGAACAGTCACCCAAAAAATCATTAAGTCAGTTAGGGCAGCAGGCAGGCGTATCTAAGACGTCAGCTTGGAAAGTAACAAAGCTAGTTCACTTAAAGCCGTACAAAACAATTGTGGTGCATAAAATTACAGAAATAGACCAGGGGCCTAGGATTAGATTTTGCAACTGGTACCTGCAGGTTGTCCACGATGGCACTGTTGATCCGCAACTGACGTTTTTCTCTGATGAGGCCTGGTTTCATCTGAGTGGTTATGTTAACGCTCAAACCAGTCGACACTGGAGTTCAGAAAAACCAAATACTCTACTCCAACTGCCATTGCATGACTTAAAAGTGGGTGTTTGGTGTGCGATTAGTGCTTCGAGAATCATAGGTCCAATTTTCTTCCGTGAAACTCTTACTTCCGCAAGATATATCGAAAATATTGTGAAACCGTTTTTCGAGAAACTTACTGAAGAAGAAAAATTGTACGGCTATTTTCAACAGGATGGGGCGACAGCTCACACCGCTAGAAATTCGCTTGCTGCACTTGACGAAGTGTTTTATGATCGTGTAATCAGCCGTGGGTTGTGGCCCGCCAGATCACCGGATTTAAACCCTTGTGACTTCTACCTTTGGGGTAAACTTAAGGGTAAGGTGTACGAAGGAAATCCTCACACATTGGAAGAACTTGAGGAAAAAATCTATCAAGTAATAATGTCCATTGACAAAGGTGAAATCCAGCGTGTGTCTCGAAATATGTTCAGAAGATGTGAAATGTGCATTACACAAGAGGGTCAACACTTCCAGCATCTTTTATAAGGTAAGCTAATGAATTACGCACATACAAGTTTATGAAGCGTAATTATTGTGAAATAGTCCGCGGCCGACGGTCGAACAATGCCGGAAGCTGATCGCTCGCTCGCCGGGAGAAGTTTCTTCCTTGTAGCGCTAACAGTGGGTTGCGTTTCCCGGCGAACGCCCTGTATTTCGTGGTTACCTACATTTCATGAAAACTTTCTTTAAGGTTTTTAATAAATTTATGTTCTGTTATAAAAATTCTTAGGTTTTGTTGCTACAGAGAATACAGCGTGAATTCTGGATGCTCTTCAACTTGATTTCTGGATCTAGCTGTCGTAAATGAACATAAAACAACATGCAAATTTAATTGAGCGTCGCATTATAATTTTTGTTATCTCTGCCTTGAGTTGTAATTTTATATCTTTGCCACAAAACATATAACTGAACTTATGCTGGCATCGTAGTTACGCTTACTTTTAACATTATACGAGGGTTTGAACTTAAATAGTGGCAACACTGTTGTGGAGACACTATGCAATGGAATCTACTATTGTCACTGATAGCACAAGTTGTTTACATACCTACCTTACCTCCGAGCAAATGGGTCGCCCGTCCCACATCCCCGGCGTGCGCACAATCGAGGGAAACGCAGTCACTTGTGAGCGAGCGGTCTAACGTAACGGTGACACTATGTTTTCGAAACAGGAACAACGGAGTTGCATCAAGATTGAATGTGCCAGAGGTCGTACATCACGACAATGTCATCAAGGTCTTCAAGAGGCGTGCGGGGAATCGGCATTGCCGTACAGAACAGTGGCACGTTGGGTAAAAACCTTCAACGAAGGTCGGCAAACTGTGGCAGACATGCATCGGGCAGGTCGTCCTAGCGTGTCTGAAGAAGAAGTGCATACTGCTGCCGCGTTAGTGGACAGTGATCGATGCCAGACGATTCGTAAGCTTGCCTACAGAACCGGATTAGCACACACGACTGTGCTTCACATCCTGCAGGAACGTCTGGGCATGCAAAAAATTGCATCACTATGGGTTCCGCATGAATTGACGGAAACGCAGAAATAGATGCGTTACGACGCTGCTTGGAGCGCTATGAGCGCGAAGGAGATGCTTTCTTACGCCGTGTCGTAACAGTGGATGAGACATGGGCCACATCGTACGAGCCAAAACTGAAACGCCAATCCAACAAATGGCGTCATTATGGGTCGCCGCGAAAGTCGAAAGTGCGTCAGAGCCCCAGTATGGTGAAAGTTATGGTGATTCTCGTGTACGACTGTGATGGTGTTATCCTAACGCATTACGTTCCTCCACGGTTGACCGACAATGCACATTATTATTGTTCGTTTTTGGAGCATCAACTGCGACCAGCTTTGCGAAAGAAGCGGTAACACTTTCTGCGCAACCCACCCATCATTTTGCACGACAATGCGCGGGCGCATACAGCGCAAGCTGTGGCTGCTCTGTTCGGTCTATGGGACTGGGAATACTGTACCATCCGTCATACTCTCCGGACTAAAGTCCTTGTGACTTTTATTTGATTCCGAAGATGAAGGAACCACTTAGTGGCATTCGCTTCAGAACAGTTTCAGAGATTCGACAGGCAGTAGACCACTCCATTCGCACCATCAAAAGAACATGCTCTGCTAACGGTATACTACGGCTTCCACATCGCTGGCAACGGGTTCTACACAACGCTGGTGACTACTTTGAAGGACAGTAACAAGTACAAACGTGTAACGCTTTTGTATCGGTTGTGAATAAATAGTTGCCACTATTTAAGTTTCAACCCTCGTACATGTTAATAATGTATTTATTAATTTGAAATTTCCTGGTTAGCCAAGCAGCGCTATGGCGGTGGCCAATATAACTAACACCCCAGGCATCATCGGACTCGCCAAAAGTTTCAGAGTTATCGAGTCGAGTCCACTCTCAAGGTTCAATGCCTTTTATTAAAGTGATTCGGGAGAACGGCGGTTCGAATCCCCGTCCGGGCATCCAGATTTGGGTTTTCCATGGTTTCCCAAATCACTCCAGGCAAATGCCGGGATGCTTCCTTCAAAAGGCCATGGCCGAATTTCTTCCCATTCCTTGCCCCCCATCCTTTCCCGTCTCTAAAGACCTCACTGTTAAGAGACGTTAAGCAGTTAATTTTTTTAATTAAATGGGATATGTATTACCTTAAATGAATGTCACCCAACTATGCATTCGACGGGAAAGGCAGAGCCGTCATAGGATGTATCTGGAGAATTTACCATCCTACTTTCTCCCCGCCCCCTTGCGTGTTCCAGCACATAATAAGAGGCCAACGCGAAGAGTAAGCACCGGCCAAGACCGTTGGGGCTCCCCGTCACCTTATTACTTTGTTTGCAAGGCTTCCCTCCCAACGTTTGAAGAGACACAGTCAGGTCCACTTATGTGAGCCCATGCAGCACATCTTAACGTGGTTTCCCACGGCCCGTGCATTTGACGGCCGCGCCGGTCAAACTATCAACAGCGGGCCATGCGTAGGAAGCCGCCTCCCCTGGCATGGATGGCGCGCCTCTATCCGTCGCACACTCGGTAAACATCAAACGCCCGGGTAGCTGAAACGACACTAGCTAACGTGGTGGGGAGGTGGTGAGGGCTAGCTTGTGGTGCGTGCTGGTCAGTACAATTTGGTTGCATTGCGCGGCCTACAAAACCACGGTCGGTGGGAAGCCACCATTACGCTACTGGTAACGCACATTACCCTCATCGTGTGATTGGGTAATCCACCAGCAGCTGTGACGCTAATCGCTGTGCGGTCTGCGACGGCTTGTCTGGCATAATAGGACCCGGCACGTCCGGCAAGTCCGAACACCTCAAGCGACTACCCTACGTGCTGCCCTAGGTCGGCCCAAATTGGCTCAAGCACACCAAAGCACTATCGCAGTAATGCGATTACGTTTTTCTCTTGCTAGCAGGGCATCGCTTGCAGCGTTTCAAGAATCACCGCCGGGGTCACTTACATGATTCCCCTGCAGCACAACTGATGTCTATTGGCAAAGGAGCGTCCATAAACTACTTGGCTCGGTCTATGGAAGGACTGGGCTACGTGGGGGGTGGGGGGAGGGGGAAGGTTTGGAGCCAAGCCACGTAGCTTTCATAATATTTTTCACAGTTAAAATAAGGTTCAGAACACGCAACAGCATGTGAATATTTATTTCCATCGTTTAATTATCTCTGTATGTAATTTACGATAGTCTGACAAGAGGAAACAGTGTAATATGTGTTCTGGAATCGATATGGGGGGGGGAGGGAGGAAGAAGGCAATGATAGAGGCAAAAATCAAGTTAGCCTTGGTGGGTGGAGGGAGGCTCAGAGTGGGCGGAAATGGGGCTACGCACCCCAAGCATCAGTAGTTGAGATTGGGAAGCCTGCCAAGAGTTTTAAGGTCTGCCTGGAGCTGTCTCGGATACTAGACACCTCAAGCGACTGCTCGTCGCGCCTCTGATATGAGGAAGCGAAGAGGCGCGGTGTGTAGCGCCACCTGCAGGTGCCGCCTGAGGGGGTGTCATGACGCCGCTCGTATACAGTAGACAGACGCAGCGCGGCGGGTGGCGGCGACGGGCGTCTACTGTGTTTGGCGCCATACGTCACCTGCCAGGCTGACAAAGTGCAGCCAATCAGATTACAGCGCCGCGGCCTACAACAAGCAGAGCAACACCAGGCCATGTTTAGCTGCACAGGTCCTGTCAACACAGTGTAATCAATGCTATTACTAATCTGTAACCGGGCTGCGTGTCTCTGTCCATTTGTCCAGGCATCACGCGAAAACCACCGAAACGAATTTGGACAGCGTAACAGCCCTAACATCAAATTTCTTACTAATCACAATTCTTTACGTTGATTACTAGGCATAGGTTTTTTTATGACAAGTCATACTTTTTCCTATCTTTCTTGAGCCGTAATGCTGAATCAAACACTAATTGAACTTTTCTGATTGTATTTAAACGTATTTTATATAATACAATGTTGTTGTAGGCCATTTTTCCGCAGTTGCTCAGTAAGTTAAATGATAAAATAAAGTCAATGCTTTAATGCCGTACACGTTTTCGCCTCTCATCGAGGCATCATCAGCGACGAATCTATTTTAAAATCTTACATTGGTTTAATAAACTTATTATATGATGTTTACCATAATTCTAAATTGAAACATTTTCTCGGGATTCGTAACCACACATCTCTGGTTTTCCCCAAAGCATGTTTTCGCTAAAGCCATTTGTCTTGGCTCTTGCGCCCTGGATGTTGTGGTGTGACAGCGTCACCCACAATGAATATAATTAAATTGTTATTAATTATATTCATAATTTTACTAATTATATTCAATTTTATTAATTATATTCAATCTTGTGACGTGTAAATAGCGTAAATAATGGGGGTTGTCTGGATAGATTAAACATATGTTAAACCAGGGCAGCCAAAGGTATAGTTGTTGTAAATTTATTTTCTTTAAAACTCGTGGCTCAGTAAGGTGGTGAATATTGGAGGCTGGAAACTGCCATTTTCGGACGCTCGAGAGTGGGACAATGGGGGCCTCTCCGACCTGGCGGCGCCACAGCTTCACAACGGCTATCTTCCGTTAGGCGGGCGCTGACCTCACCCCACTCCGCTACTGCACTGAAGGCCAGGCGGAAAACGCGCGGAGGGATGCAGCGAATGCGAGGCGCGATATAATACACGTGACGACGGACATGTGTAGATAGCCAATCACGAACATTTATTGGGGTCCACAGTACTAATTCTAGGGAGTTTGTTACATGTGGAGTGGCGACTTTCGGAGGAAGAAGGAAGAAGCCATCTTAAGCAACACTTGCTGCCTGGACGAGTTGATGAACAGACGTGTCAGCCGACACGCTCTCGTCTGGTGATCATTGTCTGGTTGTGATCACACTCTTGCTTTGGGAAGCGAGAGGTTATATGGCTTGCCTGCCATTATCTGGAAGTCGTTCTAATAACGCGGTCGTACCCGCTTATCTGGCTTCCACAGCTGCAGTGGCATTGAGCATGTCACGCTACTTCACGGCGATGTTTTTATGGTAATGTACCGGATACAGACGGTCACTATTCATTGGATTTTAACGGACTTGTGAACCCTTAAGCGGCACTGGGATAAGACTCTGCTCCCGCCACTAAATCACTGAGCTAGCTGATTTTATGTTTCACTGTAAATTTCAAGCATCTTGCTATTTGTAAATTCATTTTGATGCTTTTCTTTAACTTTATACGGCGCCCCTGGGATAATCCTTTGTTGCAGTAAAATGTTAGCTTCAATTTGATGGCCTGTGTTGCCATGTTGTTCAATGTTAACTTTGCTGTTTTTATTTGTTGAAATATTTCACTCAATTTTTGTTTGCTTTCATCGGCGGATTGTAAACGTTGGGTATTGCTTGTTTTGTTGGTCTAACTATGTTTAACGTAAAGTTAATTATTACCCGGCCTTGTAAAAGCCATAAGAATCAATAAATGGGATATTATTTTGTGTCAATATTCATGGTTCTGGTTCCTTTTAGCTCACCTTTATTATATTATTTTTAATGTATTTCATTTTTCAGATTTATTAATATAAATCCCCCCTCCCTTTTTCTGTATGCAAGTTTTGTCTCAACGTAGCCCCATTATTGTATATTCTACAATGTAAACATTGCGTCTATCGCTATTCACTTGTTTATGGTGGCCATCTTTTTTTTATAAATGCATGTACAGTTCATTTTACTAATTTTCGCCATATTACGATAATATTTATGGTGATATGGTCATATTCTGAGGATTTACTTTGGTAATTTTAATAGTACCGGGAATTCACTAGAAGTTATTGACGAGAAGAAATTAAGATAAAACCGATGTGTGGACGGCCGGACGGGGACTTGAACCTGCGTCCTCCCGCATGCGGGGTCTGGGCGTTACCGCTCTCCCAGAATGTTTCGAGACAGTTATGAATTTCTCAAATTCCACAGTCTACTGACTTAAACACAAATTACCTGCAATCAGTTCGAATAATTATGCCTCATTGCGGCGTTTCTCAACCTTTTTCAACCCGAGGACTCTTAAATTCTTAGAACTAATACTGCGGACCACTAAATTTTTTACCCATGTGTCTATTATTAACATCTGAGACAAATTTTACTGTGCCATTAAAACGTAATAAATCTAAAAAACATGTTTCGAATACCTGTGTTAACACAGTTATAAAACTGGGAGTGAGCTATTAAAGTTGACTAGTGATCCCCCAGGGGTCGAAATTCGACCGTAATTCATTAAGTTTTTTAGTTTCTCTTGTTAAAGAGTAATATTCATTGCATAGTTTTTTGAATTTGTGCTTTTGCGTTTGCTGCGAACATAGTTATATATATATATATATATATATATTATACATTGACGTCTTTGTCTGCAAGCGCGTACCAATACGTCGTCAGGTTTTAGTTTGTGTTGTTTGCATTAATTCCCAGCAATACCTATAAAATTAAAATGACACACTCCACGCATGACTGTATCCGTAGCTTCTGAACTAAACATGGCTAATGATAAATTGTATTTACGAATGTTTTCAAAATATTTTTTTTACTTTCTTTTTATGAATGGTACATTTGAATTTCCTCCATCGTACACCAATTTAAAAAAAATCATTTTGACTTAAGGACGGTAAAAACTGCTTTAACCATATGCCAACATGAAGTGAATGCAATCGTTTCACCTGAAATGACTTCTGATTCGAAATTTTTTCCATTGCAAAACCTGCATTGTTAATTCTAAATTATAAAAATTTCTTGGAATGTTATTTAGTGAGCATTTGAGTGTATCCATGAAAATAATGTCATCATTTTGCGTACCATTTTCATTATTTAAATTTGGTCTACTATTATTTTGAATTTCACACAAATAGGTATTCTTTCTTCTTTGTCTGTCTCTCCGGCCTTTCAGTGTTCTATTTCAAGGCAAAATGAATATCTGAATGTAAATAAAAGGTAATGAAATCACTGAAATTCAAAAATCAAAAGGCCTTTAACCAAAGTTTAACATTTTAAATAATAAAATGTGCTCACTTTTTTTAACTACCAATCCAATTTACTTTTTCTTTTTTGGCAGAAACTTTAGGAGAGACCAAAACACATTCAAATTATCTGTTAGGGTGTCGAGTTCTCTGTAATGTAGTAAATATTCCTTTTGGAAATGTTCCTTTTATAAGTTCAAAGATTAATCTCTACTTTATGCGACTGTTTTGTTTGACCGTAGACCACAGAATATCTCAGTGCTGGGAATACACGTTACACATATCACGCACACACACGCTCGCGAATTTATTTTTTATTTAATAATGTATTTGTACACATATATTAACTACGCTTATTGTATTTTTTCCTTTACTTATGGCCAAAGACCACAGACATTGGCAGAATCACACTGTCTTTACCATTAAAAAAAACAATTAAACGTAAACAACTAATGTTTTATTTAATTTCATGTATTTGTATCACATATTACATATAACTTTTAGCTTTCTGCACTTCTTCTCCAAATAAATTTTAACATTGCCAACCCCTCACTCCTCCGTGGGCGCAATATTTTTAAAAAGGGATCCGGAATCTTCGCTTCACGTATCAATATATAGAAGAAAATTACATATTGATGAGATTCTTAATATTAAGAAAGCAAATCAATAATAATGACGACATAGGCTGGCTGCTATACAATACCACAGACCTTCATGCACACCGTTTATATTTGTTTACCTCACAACTCTTATGTCACCAAACCCACCACGTACTGAGGTCCCTCGCACCTATCACAAGACCCTCAGAAAACGGCCATGTACTTAATCCTCAGGCAAACGCCGCACTATTTGATGCCAACCGCAAATGAATAGACAATTGTAGAAACAGTGCTGTCCTATCCTCATTCTGGAAATGCCAGATTTTTGTTTCATCTTTAAAATATTTGTGGCTTTTAAAAAGTTGACTTACTATTTATAATCACTTATGGCTGTATACAGTATGAATATGGTAGAGACTTGGGCCAAAAATATCGATGTTTCAAAATGTAGATATTTTTTCTTAAAATATTCGATACTTACCGTCGGTATTTTTACTTTCGATATATCAAAAATCGATATTTTATTTGGAGTATCAATTCTAAGACCCGATTCGATATTTTTTACGAACACAAATCGATATCCAGCTTCAAGTGTTGTATATATTATTTTTACAGCTATATCAATCCTTTTTTTCAGGATGCAACCTCTTTAAACCAAATGAGCTATATTTTACAATTTAATGCTTCAAAATTTGGCTCTAGTTCCTTCCAGTCTGATCGCTCTTGAGCAACTCTCTTCCAGTTCATGCCTGTTATACCTCGTATGTCTATCCAAACGATCCTGGGATCTTCCTCTTGCTCATTTAAGGTTCCTTGGTGCCCAATCCAGAATTGCCGTAGTACATCTGTCATCTCAGTATGAGGAGCCGATTACCATTTTTGGGTCACCAATCTCTCTAAGATGTCTGTTATAGAACGAATATAGATGACCCTTTTCCTGTCTATTCTTGTAAACCCTAGCATTACTCTTTCCATACTTCGTTGGGCAGATCTCATTTTTTTCTTCATTTAACTGCTTGGGGACCAAGTCTGCCAGGCCTATATGGGTACCGGTAATACACATTGTTCAAACACCTGTTTTGTAAGAGGTATTGGTATGTTTGATTTAAAAATTATGGAATTTCTTCTGTATGCTCTCCAGCTCAACACTCTGCGTCTTTAGATCTCAGACATTGAGTCGCCATTCATGTTGATCAGTTGGACAAGATAGATGTACTGTTCTACGGACTCAATACAACCTTATTTCGTGTCGGCCTAGCCTTTGTCTTTTTCTACCCACTTGTATTGCTTGATTTTGTTTTAAGGCCCACTTCTCTACAAGCTGCCGCAAGTTCATTTATCAGTTCTTTTAGCTCTTCCACACTGTTTGAGAGTTAAAATATATCATCAGCGAATCTTAAGTTGTTGAGATTTTTTCCATTTATTCTCGACCCACTATTTTACCATTAGATTTTTGACATTGCCAACTCCAGGACTGATGTGAAGAGGTTGGGGGATATAGAGTCTCCTTGTTTTATTCCTTTTTGTACTGGGAACTCTTCGGTGGCTTCAGCGATGCTGACAAAAGGCAGTGGAATAACTGTAGATGTTATACAGTATGTTGATATAGCCTTGATTCATACCTTGTTCTAAAAGGGCTTGCATGATTGCTGCGTGATGGACTGAATCAAAAGTTTTTTCAAAATCGAAAGAGGCCAAACAGAGTGGCATCTGATATCCATTCGCGCGACGTATTACTTCTTTTTTTTTTAACTGCTTAACGTCTCTTAACAGCGAGGTCTTTAGAGACGGGAAAGGTTAGCGGCAAGGAATGGGAAGGTATTCGGCCATGCCCTTTCAAAGGAAGCATCCCGGAATTTGCCTGGAGTCATTTAGGAAACCATGGAAAACCCAAATCTGGATGCCCGGACGGGGATTCGAACCGCGGTCCTCCCGAATGCGAGGCCAGCGTATTACTTCGTGGATGACTTGGATGTGATCTGGTGTGATTTGTGCTGAATCCTGAACTAAGGGCAGCCCGTTCGATTGGTTGTACTGTGTCCAAGGTAGAACTAATGTGGTTAATGACGATCTTCGCAAACACTTTTTAAATGATAGGGAGCAGTTTGATGGGGCGGTAGTTCCTAATGTCATAACGGCTGCATTTTTTTTTCTTTTTTTTTGTGGCAACACAATCATTGCCTTGTTCAAGCTGGATGGGATATTTTTCTCTTCTAGGCACTGTGAACACACCTTAGCTAGGTGTCTGTAGGTTTCTTCTCCGGTCAATTTGAGTACGTCAACGGATAGGCCATCATAACCAATAGCTTTATATATACGGGTGGGAATATTTTTAGAAGATTAATGGCTTTAAGCAAAAATATAGAGATATCGACATATTGCGACATATTGATATTTTCTTGGTACATATCGATACTGTTTGTAAATATCGATATATTTTTCAATTTTCCCATATCTAATATACGGTAGTATCTAAATTTATAAAATCTGCGTGCCGACCAGCTGAAACAAGTGAGTGGTCCGCGAACCACTGGTTGAGACACAAGGGTAAGTGTTGCTCGGCGACGAAGTTTTCATACCTTCTTTACCAGTTATTGAGATCTGATAATTTGAGGTGATTTGAAATATGGATGTGGAAGCAGCTGAATAAGGAGTTGCAGAAGCATTCAACTGAAATGTGCCGATCAGTCTGATGAATTCCGAGGCTTCTGTTGTCCGACCCACGTACGGGTACAGTGTTCTTTGAGCCTCAAACAGCGTTCGCTATAGTGGAAACTGCGGCTGTGTAGGAGCGCAACCAATAAAGCTCGTCAAAGGAGACGGGCGGCGTAT
>JARYHS010013630.1:22633031-22663270 GCA_031002005.1 Vandiemenella viatica
TTTAACTGCTTAACGTCTCTTAACAGCGAGGTCTTTAGAGACGGGAAAGGATTGGGGGCAAGGAATGGGAAGGAATTCGGCCATGGCCTTTTGAAGGAGGCATCCCGGCATTTGCCTAGGCTTAACATTTGATAGAACTCAATTAGTATGAACGCATTGAGCAGGATACATTCGTTAGGTGGTAAGAAAAGGAGTTTCTAAATTCTATGTTTATTGGCAGGGGAGATGAGGGAATGTACCAAAGAAGTGAAGGAAATGGGTTTCAAAACGTTGATCAGATCATTGCTTAAATAGGGTGGTATATCGTAGAACCCACATTTTGGATATCAAATACAGGAGCTGAAAGGGGTGTTAAGAAATGCAGCTGCATTTGTTTGCGGAAATTGCTACATAACACTATGAGTAACTGATATGATGAAAGAGCTGGAATGGGATTGACTGGAAGACAGGAGGAGGGTTGAAGAGAGTGCTGGGAGTGCAGAAGGCATATATTGGTGATGACGTGCGTAAAGGGAGCGTGAACAAACTACGTGGCTCGGTCAGGGGGGGGGGGTTGGCTGGAAGGCTACGCTGGGTTACGTGGGGGGAGGGGGGGGGGTTCCGAGCCTGGCCACATAACTTTTCTTTCATAACATTTTTCACAGTTAAAATGAGGAACAGAACTCATAACAGCATGTGAATATTTATTTCCCTCAGTTTATCATGTCCGTATGTAATTTAATTTACAATAGTCTGACAAGAGAAAACGGTACAAAATGTCTTCTAAACAAAAGGAAAAAAAGCTACGTGCTACCTGTGTGTGTGTGTGGGGGGGGGGGGGGGAGAGGCAAAAGCCACTTAGGACTACGTGGGGGGGAGGGGGGTTCACAGGAGGCCAAAATGGAGCTACGTGGTTTATGCACGCTCCCAAAGTGATTGGTGTAAGAATTAACAGTGGTGCATGTAATGGAAAAGATTACCATGGTCACAAGCTGGCACTCGATTTCAGTCATAAGTTTATGGGAAGACTATTTTTAAAATCACTGAAATTATTTAAAATTAAAATCACTGAAGAGCATGAGTATATGGGCGAGGAATTTTCTCTCGAAGAATTAAAGATAAACATCAAGAGATGATAAAATTGGTGTTCGGGAAAATTGTAGCCCTTGCAAAGTATACACGTTTAGTATGTGAAGATCTGTAGCATTTACGGTAGTTTAAACTCCACAATTTCGTTATGCTTATTGTAATCTCTGATGCAGTTGTTTTTATTCTTTGCCAGTGATCTGAAGAAACGAATAATGTAATCTAAAAATATTTACTATTCCGAAAGAGTGGAGTGCTTATTCATTTTACGGTATGATCTTTGGTGGTTCTCTCGCAAACGGTTGGTCATGCAGCGTGATCTTTGGAGCCTACTGTTCTCGGCACAATCGAATTGTAATTTATTGCTCCGTTCCTCTCAGAATTTAAGCTGCGTCATCAGTTGTCGAAATCTGAAAATTTAGTCTTTTCGTGATGCCTGGATAATAAGACAGATGAAGCCCGCCTATAGATTTATAATGGTATAGAAAAGGTAGATTTGTTATTTAAGCTGGGAAGATGTATAAATACCTTGGTGAAGATATAAATATCCCTGCGAGTAATTAATCGGCAATGGTCAAGTTACCAAACATCAACGTATATTAAGAGTACTTACATTACACATTACCCCAAAAAAAGCATTGGAATAACATTTGGTAACAAGCTCAACTGGGCAGGGCACATTGGTCAGGTAGTAGGAATAGGTTTCAAAAACCTCCTCTTGTTGGAGAGAGTGGGTGTACATAAAAAGTATATTGGTGAGGAGGCGTGGAACGATATTGGTGTAAGAATTAAAAGTAATGAATGGATGGGAAAAGATGACCATGACCACAAACTGACACTCGATTTCAGGCATAAGTGTGTAGGGAGATTTTCTTTTGTACGTAAGGGGCTCGGGGATTGGAATACATTACCAGAAGAAATGCTGAATAGTTAATGATGATCGCTATATGAGCGTAAAGTTGAAATTAGTAGAGGGAAGAAGTAGGTTGCAAAACGAAAGTATCGAGCGTGGTGGTGTAACGGTTAGCGTCCCCACCATTAAGACCTTTATTTTTTATGTGTGTACCAAGTAAGCTGACTCGTATGGGCCCTATGTTGCCCTATGTAGGTGGATATTCTGTCCAGGTCAATCTGCAAGTTTTGATTCTATTGTACCGGATTATGTTATCTGTAAACACCGCTACTTTTGAATGCTAACAAAGATACATCGTACACCAAAGTGACCTAGAGCTCATATCAGCATATTCTCCATTCAGTATCAGTGTCAAAGGGTGTGGAAGTTTGCTGATCAGCCCTGAGCGATTCTGTGAAACATAGTATGGAGCTGATCTAACAGAAAGGACGCTGTCCTGGTGGTAAAGGGAACTTCAAAGTGCACCAGTAATATTTCACACGTATGACTTCCCTTTCAAACATCTCCATGTGTGTTTAATATTTTCCTCGGGCAACATACGTTTGTGACACAACGAGGATTAAGCTGAATGCACTGCCACAACAGCTTCTTTGATTTAAAACTCGGTGGGTTGGTCTGGAACGTTAATAGATTTTTCCATATAATTTTTAAAACTTCCTTTTTTTTTTTTTGGTTTGATGTGCTACAACGTCATCAATTATCTGCTTCACATATTCTAATCTTTGCCTTCCTCTTCAGTTCTTATCTTCCACTGTTCCCTCCACTAACATGTTAATTAATCTTGCACGTCTCAAAATATGACCTACCATTCTGTCTCTTCTTTCTGTAAGCCTCTTCCACAAACTTCTTTCCCCACCGATTATTTCCAAAGCTCGTTTCGTACTTTACCTGTCCTCTTAATTTTCAACGTCCTTCTACAGCACCACATTTCAAATGCTTTGACTTTTCTTCTTTCTGGTATTCCTAAAGTTCATGCTTCGCTGCCTTAAAGTGCTGTGCTTTAAAAAGTTCTTTCTGAGTCCTAGATTAATATTTGAAACTAAAAGATTTCTCTTTTTTTTTTTTTTTTTTTTTTTTGCTGTCGTCAGTTTTTTGACTGGTTTGATGCAATCCTCCAACCCTTCCTATCGTGAGCTAACATCTTCATTTCTACATACCCCTTACAATCCACGTCCTCAGTTATCTGCCTCATAAATTCTAATCTCTGTCTTCCTCTACAGTTCTTACGTTCGACTGTTCCCTCCACTAACAAATTAATCAATCCAGCATGTCTCAAAATATGACCTACCAGCCTGTCTCTTCTTTCTGTAAGCTTCTTCCACAAACTTATTTTCTCACCAATCATTTCCAAAACTCGTTCATTTCTTACTTTGTCTGTCCACCTAATTTTCAGCATTCTTCTGTAGCACCACATTTCAAATGCTTCAATTTTCTTTCTTTCCGGTATTCCTAAAGTCCATGTTTCGCTACCATAAAGTGCTGTGCTCCACACAAAGAGTTTTAAAAAGTTCTTTCTAATTCCTAGATAAATATTTGAAACTAAAAGGTTACTCTTTTTCATGACGATTCTTTTTGCTTTTAACATCATTCCTGCTTCGGCCATCGGTTGTAATTTTACTTCACAACTAACAGAATTCACTTTCTTCTCCTGTTGCATCCGATCCTATTTTTATATTTAATTTACTAATATTGGTATCATTTCTGATACATTTCATAACTTTTGTCTTGGTTTGATTTATATTCATTCCCAAATTTTCCTTCAGTATTGTGTTCAAGCCATTCAGTAAATTCTCATTATCCTCAGCCCATTCTGCTAACAAGACAACGTCATCAGCATACCGTAGCATACTGCTATTTTTCTCCCTGAAAACTTATGCCACATAGAAATTTTTATTTGACTTTCTTCTTGCTTCTTCTACGTACAAGTTAAATATTAACGGGGATAGACTACAACCTTGTCTCACACCCTTTTTAACTGATGCATATCTCTCGTGTTTCTCTACTTTTATTATAGCCACTTGATTCTTAGATTATTCTTCTATCACGATACTTTAGACCCGACTTCTTTAAAATTTTGAACATCTTGTCCCACTTAACATTATCAAAAGTATTAATCTTAAAGTCAGAATTGCTTCCCTTGTACCACGATTTTTCCTAAACGCAAACTGATCTTAACCTACTATCGCTTCGACTACCCTTTCCATCCTTCTGTATATTATTCTGGTCAGTAATTTTGAAGCATGTGATGTTAGAGGAATGGTACGATAATTCTCACATTTATCGGCTTGTGCTTTCTTTGGAAGTATGAAGATGATATTTTTATTATAATCAGTTGGAATTTCTCCTGTTTATAACTCTTTGATATCAGCTTAAATAATATTTCGATTCCTTCTTCTCCTGGGGATTTAAGACGTTCTGCAGGGATCTCATCAATTCCAACTGCCTTATTTGCTTTCAAGTCATTTAGAGCTTTATTAAATTCTTTCCTCTAAACAGGATCTCCTAAGTCATCAATGTCGACATCGCCTTTTTTTCCATTACATTACTGTTCAAGTCGTCCCAAACATACAGTTTCTCAATGTATTCTTTCCATCGGTTAGCTCTATCTTCTGAGATTAAAAGAGGTTTCCCATCAGCAGCTTTAATGTTCATACCTCTTTTCTTCATTTCTCCAAAATTCTGTTCGATCTTCCTATATGCAACATCTAGTTTACCTACGACCATTTCCTTTTCTACTTCTTCATATTTTTCTTGTAGCAATTTTTCCTTTGCTATTTTGCATTTCCTGTTTATTTGATTTCTAAATTGCCTGTACTGCTCTCTTCTGCTTCATCCTGAGCATTTTTGTACCTTCTCCTCTGATCCATCAGCTCCAAAATTTCTTCTATGGTCCAAGGTTTTCGGGCAGCTTGTTCCCTAAAGCCTAATGTTTTTTTTACTAGCTTTCATTATTTCGGTCTTTAATGCATTCCATTCTTCCTTAGTTGAGCTCCTTTCAGAGTCTTCTTAGACCTAAGTCTACCATTTCTGCAAATTTTTGTCTCGTGCTAGATTGTTTCAGTTTATTCACGTCCAGTCTGTTCTGCTTAAACTGCTCCCTTATTTGCTTGAATTTCAGCCTGCACTTCATTATTATCAAATTATTGTCAGAGTCTATGTCTGCTCATGGGTACGCTTTACAGTCTAGAACTTGATTCCTGAATCCCTGTTTGACCATGATATAACATAGCTGATATCTGCCTGTATTCCCATGACGTTTCCAGGTGAATATTCTTCTTGCATGGTTCTTAAACAGTGTGTTTGCCACTACTAGCTTAACGTACAAGTTGAATATTAATGGGGATAGACTTTGTAATAGGTTGGAAGAAAAAGGGATGGGGGGATTTTATAATTTTAATTGATTTAATAATAAAATTCTTAAAATTGAATTATTGATTGGCAAGCATCATATATCGGGTCGTAAAAACAACCGACATAAATAATTTTATTAAGTTCAATAGGCTGCTACACCGCTAGGCACATTTACATTTAATATTAATATAAATTAATGCAATGTCAAGCAAGCCTAGACGTTACAATTGGCCGATCTACTCAAGCAAACAATTATATGAACTTTACTTTACTTGCAAATACTCTGACGAAGTTACATTTAGTGAGCGGGAACAAATGTTCGCAATACGCTACTACAAGAAAACAATCATCAATCAAAGAGAATACATGAGATAAACATGAATCTCGGGCACCATCAAATAACAATTAGAAAAGCAAGGAACTCGCGAAATGCAAAGATTCCATTAATGTTCAATAAAATGCCGGCTAGCTCAGGGTCAAAATTAGCTCAAAGAACACAAGTCTCTTGCTCAAGTCGCTTACGGGTCTTTCGCAGTCTCACAAGAACTCAACGATACCAGACCTGGCGTTAACACTTTACCTAGTGTAGGCAGCAACACCGGAGTTCGTCACGCTATCAGCTCAGCGTGACAAAAATGATCACCAGCCAGTGATCACAGGCAGATCTCTGTGCCGATCAAGCCTAACAGTTCTGGCCTGGCAATAAGTCAGCTCGACCTCTCTCTGCCCGTGGTCTGGGCAGAAGTCAGAATCGACCGCACTGGATCGCGGTCTGACCAGAAGACTCGACTTGTCTCGCCCGTGGTCCGGGCAGAAGTAACTTCCTTCTCTTCGGAAGGTGATGGCGTCCCTCTCCCGCGCAGGAACATGGCGGGCAGAAAGAAATACACCCTGTATTCACATGTGTAGACCCCTACCGATGATTTCATAGGCAGGTTGGAAATCACGTGGTATCGATGCACACTCAGATTCGCGGCTTTTCGCTAGCGTCCCTCTTCGCGTCCATGCTTGTTGACGCGGAAGGGGGGGGAAGGTTGACCTTCACCTGTTTGCTGCAAGAACCGTTTGAGGTGACTGACTGGCCTTGGGGTGGCGACAGCCAGGCGGGCTATTGTCCGACCACTTCCTGTGGCTCCGATATACGACCCTTCGCTTCAAACAAAATCCTATGCTCACACATTTTCTGAGCTTTTTCAAAGGAAATACCCTTGCATATTCATACAATTTTGGGCTGCCCGAGATCAATATAAATTAATTTTAATCTGAATAAATTAAAATAAATCACAATTTAATAAAAATAAAAATTGTATCGTGGCGTGATAACGTCACGTTACAATATACGGCCAACTACGGGAAAATAAAATTATTACAATAATTTTATTTTAAGCCATTTTAACTCCCTTCCACTATAACCAGTAATCGATATTTTTACATATACAGGGACCCACAATGCTATGATTCTTGCCACAGATACTAAACTGAACGACCGTCCATGACCTTGGACTGTTTTACAACATGTGGACAACCATACATGATTTCTTTCCTGCCTTTTCATATTAACTTATCGATTAAAGATTCTTATCTTAAACAACACAAAACATAGTAAAACATGAAATAAAAAAAAAATTGACAAACACAAAATTATTTACATGTGAATGAAATATTTCTTTGCCTAATTATTTTGCAAGTTCTGCTCATGTCGGAGTCCTGTGACCTTTTATGAAACTCCAAGAACTAAAGCAAAAAAAAATGAAACCGCGGAAAACTGGAATGATGTTGCATTTCTAGACCAGATTGTGCCATCCTCCTACTTAAGAATGCACCAAGATCATCGTTATAATTTCCCAAACATCAAGTAAAAGAAACCGCCATTGACTTTTAATTAAAACATCTCCATTCAAATTATTTCCCTGAAGATTCTACTGAGGGTCTTATGACTTCATTCAAATACCCGGGCCATATGCCATCCCGTATAACAGTGAGTTTCGTGTATGTGTCTCACGCAATAAGTGTATTCTACACAATGCAAAGCGTCAGTAAGTGATTTCTTTACATATCCCCTTTTTTGTCAGCCGTTTAGCTGCAAATTTGAAAGGCTTTGTGGCGGTAATACTGGTGATGTACGAGCCCATCGGTGGGAACCTTATAGGAACATTTTACTCCCATTGCCGAAATGGTGCAATCCTACATCTGACTTGTGTCCTGACCTATTATAATAGTGACAGCGACAAATTAAATATCCGCCTTCTTTTTCGCAAACCAACAGCAATCCTAGACTGCACGTTGAGGAATATATCTCTTTCACACTTCATCTTTCCGACGCCACATCATTTCAAAACAACATTTTAAACCCTCCTTGCTTCTGGAGTGGTCAGACAAATATTTTCGTCCACGTTATACCGTTATAATCCCGGGTCCCGGGCATTGTACACTTTCGCTCTCATCTGTTCTGGCGGCTCCCTTCTACCTGAGTTTAGATAAGAATCTACACCGCAACTTAGTCGCAGGCACTCAGCTGTGGTAACTGTTGAGCGGTCGTTATCCTTAGACTAATGTCAACAACACTTGCTCTCCACAAGGCTTCTTACAAAATAAATCCTATTTCGCTAATTCAACAATTAGTATTTACACAAAAAAAAATTTAATCCTAACATATTTGTACAGAATGGTAGGGTTTTAGACTCCGTGCATTATAAGTGCTGCGAGGGCTCAGATCGGGTATTTTCCGCATTCTGTGGTACCGGATGATCCTCAAGTCGCTCCCCCTCGTTCTGATTTTCAAATACTATGGCATTTGTGGAATGCTTTCCCCATTGATGCGCACCTTTATTTTCATTACGACCCCTGTCCTTCCATTGGTTACCACCTTCATTTCGAAACTGTGGTTTATAGTTATTATAATAACTGGAATTTTTACTATTATAACTCCCCCGATTACCATGTTCTTTCCCATCTTGTTGGCCTTTTATCTGGCCACTACTTTCGCCCTTTGACTTCTGTTCTTGACTCGCTTTATGCCCTATTGAATCAAGATTTTTCAGAGTCTCCAAAAATTGCGAGATAGTGGTTATGATAACCGGATTAATGTGCGCCTGCACTTGCGGGGAAAAATGCGTCGTTACGGCCGTAATAAACTCCGTTTCTGACATGGGTTGGTCCAAGTACCGTGACAAAACAACCAATCTTTCCACATAAGCCCCCATGGAATCATTTGTTTTAGGTTCGTAACGGCCTTGGTACATTTTCATGCGGGTTTGACTTTGGTGTTTGTGTGACCAGAAAGTTCTGAGAAACAACTCTCTAAAGTCCGCGTACGACATATCTAGGTTACAGGAAACATCGTACCAGTAACGATCGGGCTCAAGCATAGCTTGCCGGATAATCAATAATTTTAAGTTGTCTGGCACAGCTTTTATCTTGAAATAAATTTCTAACTCCGACAAAAATGCTTTCGGGTTAGTATCTTTATAAGAACAAAACTTGGGAAGTTTTAAATCAATGTGTATATTATTATCTTGTCCTTTGTGAGTGTGTTGTGTAGGAGGGGAACTTTTTAAAGTATTCACGTCACCCTCAACTTGACGATATTTCAACAATAGTTCCTCCCGAAGTTTGTCTTGTGCTCCCTTTAACTGACTACTGTCCTCTCTCAAACTAGTAACCGAGGTAGCGACTTTATCAATTTTAGCACTGACTTGAGAGACTTTCCCCTCCATTTCGTCTCGCACCTCATGCATGTAGCTAGACAATTGTCCATTTGTTTCCCTACTTTCGATCTCCAAATGGGTTATCGCAGATTGTACATTGGCAATGGTTGTATTGGAAATTTCATTTTCCTTTTCCAACCTGTCGCACCTCGCTATTGTTTGCTCAGATTTCTCAGACAAATCGACAATTTCAGTCCTGATCCTAGTCTGGAACTCTGCCATCTCCCCACTGATTATTGTGTGTAAACTGGAAATTTTTTGTTCTAAGCTTTTACACATTACGTTCTGCCGCGTTTCCATGGCTGCTATCCGGTTGTTGGTGGAATCTAATTTCCTAGATAAATCTCCTTGTCCCTTATTGAAATCTGCCTGTCCCTTCTTTAACTCAGCCATCATAACTTGGACCCAAGGAGGAATTTCTGGTTGATTTTGATTTTCAACTGGATTTTGCAATGCGGGTGTGGCTTCCACTAATGGGAATGTACAACTTTCTACCACCGCGTCATTCTGAATGGGACTCTCTAACGCCATGTCAGCTGCAGCTATTGTAGAGTGTGAACTGTATCCCGACATATCATTCTCAAAATCTCTCCGATTATCGCTCATCTCGATATTCGAATTGCTCCCTTCCACATTTAAATTCAAATTACGTCCGGATCTCAAACGCATATGACTATTAAATGGCACAGGAAAATTCCAATGAAGATTAAAGATTTTAGCAAGCAACGTGTTAAACTACAAACATCGCGATCTTTAATACAAGTTAAAATCTTAGAATTTTCACAAAACATAGGCACAAATCCCATCAAGAATATTGAGCATCAAACCATTCAAAAAAATGTGCAAGACCACATCACAACGTTGAATCATGCGACAACAAACCAACATGAGCAAAATATGCACCAATAAGTTCTTAATTGCTAACATGTTACACAGACAAAGCACTGGCTCGACATTATATGCGTTCACAATGAACTTTGCATATTGAAAAAATTAATTTGCAATTGAAATTCTGAAACTGACTTAACATGAATCAGATTGCATTAAAATTTATCAAAAATTAATTTGCAATTGAAAGTCTGAAACTGATTTAACATGCATCAGATTGCATAAAAATTATCATTTTGCAAAAGAAATTCATCACTCAGATTGAATTTAACTTTACATAAGCAATGACAAAGTATTAATTTACTTTCTATGCTACAAAAATAAATGCCTAAGGTCATGAACTTGGTTCTTTTGAGACTTTGAACATTTGATTATTAATTAATTCCCCGGATTAATTAATTAATTGCCCCACGTTGTAAGCGCAATTGTAATAGGTTGGGAGAAAATGGGAGGGGGGGTTTTATAATTTTAATTTATTTAATAATAAAATTCTTAAAATTGAATTATTGATTGGCAAGCATCATATATCGGGTCGTAAAAACAACCGACATAAATAATTTTATTAAGTTCAATAGGCTGCTACACCGCTAGGCACATTTACATTTAATATTAATATAAATTAATGCAATGTCAAGCAAGCCTAGACGTTACAATTGGCCGATCTACTCAAGCAAACAATTATATGAACTTTACTTTACTTGCAAATACTCTGACGAAGTTACATTTAGTGAGCGGGAACAAATGTTCGCAATACGCTACTACAAGAAAACAATCATCAATCAAAGAGAATACATGAGATAAACATGAATCTCGGGCACCATCAAATAACAATTAGAAAAGCAAGGAACTCGCGAAATGCAAAGATTCCATTAATGTTCAATAAAATGCCGGCTAGCTCAGGGTCAAAATTAGCTCAAAGAACACAAGTCTCTTGCTCAAGTCGCTTACGGGTCTTTCGCAGTCTCACAAGAACTCAACGATACCAGACCTGGCGTTAACACTTTACCTAGTGTAGGCAGCAACACCGGAGTTCGTCACGCTATCAGCTCAGCGTGACAAAAATGATCACCAGCCAGTGATCACAGGCAGATCTCTGTGCCGATCAAGCCTAACAGTTCTGGCCTGGCAATAAGTCAGCTCGACCTCTCTCTGCCCGTGGTCTGGGCAGAAGTCAGAATCGACCGCACTGGATCGCGGTCTGACCAGAAGACTCGACTTGTCTCGCCCGTGGTCCGGGCAGAAGTAACTTCCTTCTCTTCGGAAGGTGATGGCGTCCCTCTCCCGCGCAGGAACATGGCGGGCAGAAAGAAATACACCCTGTATTCACATGTGTAGACCCCTACCGATGATTTCATAGGCAGGTTGGAAATCACGTGGTATCGATGCACACTCAGATTCGCGGCTTTTCGCTAGCGTCCCTCTTCGCGTCCATGCTTGTTGACGCGGAAGGGGGGGGAAGGTTGACCTTCACCTGTTTGCTGCAAGAACCGTTTGAGGTGACTGACTGGCCTTGGGGTGGCGACAGCCAGGCGGGCTATTGTCCGACCACTTCCTGTGGCTCCGATATACGACCCTTCGCTTCAAACAAAATCCTATGCTCACACATTTTCTGAGCTTTTTCAAAGGAAATACCCTTGCATATTCATACAATTTTGGGCTGCCCGAGATCAATATAAATTAATTTTAATCTGAATAAATTAAAATAAATCACAATTTAATAAAAATAAAAATTGTATCGTGGCGTGATAACGTCACGTTACAACTTGAACCATGTCTCACACCCTTTTTTGATACACGTCTCTCATAATTTTCTACTTTCATTATAGCAACTTGATTCTTATATGGTTTATAGAGTATCCTTCTTTCTCGGTATTTTAGACCCGAATTCTTTATAATTTTGAATGTATTTTATGTTTTCAAAATTCACAAAAATAAATGAGTGTAAACTTTTAAAATTAAACATTTTTCTTCTTGTTCCTAATGTCCATTCAGCCTAAACGATTACACCATCTGAAAAAATATTTTTACAGGAGCTAAAGGACTTGGGGCAAGAAACGGGAAGGCAGTTTGAAGTAACAATTCCGGCATTTGCCTGTACTGATTTCGAGGAATCTTGGAACCGAAATCTGGAAACCAAACGGGGATTCAAGCCATTTCTAACTGAATGCGAGGCCAGAGCGTTGCCGCTCCTCTCCTCGCAAGGCCGTTGTACAAAGCTTTGTAGGGCAAGATTATTTTATTTATTGTTATATATTTTCCGTATACAACATATCCCAGCACCTAGTATCTGATCTGGGCCTTATTTCCATTCTTTTACATGTATATATATTTATATCTTATATATAACGTATTTGCATATAAACAGTGGATGAAATTTTTGATTTAAGTTCCAGTGTCTCTATTACTTCTTCTGTTATTAAACAGAATGGGTACCACATCACTACTACATCCACTACTACTGTTATTGTCCCTGCTACTACTACTACTACTACTACTACTACTACTACTACTAATACTGCTGTTACCACCACCAATTCTCACAGGTGCACTTCGGTTCCACTAATGTTCATTTTTTCTTGGTGTTGATTGCGCTCCGAAGGAAGAGTCCCCCGGGACCGGCAGCAAAGTCAGCCGCCCAGGCCATCAAGAGTTGACCTGGAATACCAAGACGGTCCCAGCTGTCGCTCAGAAGACGGCTTCTCTGGAGTTCCTCCGACGATTGATGTTGCTCATTGTCGCAGGATATCTTCCGTCAATCCGGTGTTGTGAAAGCCAGACTTCCAGCATCATTGTTCCCTCTGCAGTTGTTTCTGGAATTAGCTTCCTCTATTCCACGAGTTGTAATTGTGTTCTCCTCCTCTGCTATCTATGGCCTTTGATTTCGCTCGGCATTTTTCATTTTTAGTAATTTCTCCTTCCAAAATTTTGAGGCTAGATCAGCTGCCTCGTCCAGAAAATGCCACAAACTTTCGTCGCGCAGTATGTCGAATATTCTCCTACCTTGCGGCCGAGTTTGTTGGTGTTATCTCAAACTGTTATTTCACATTCCCATACCACGTGCTCCGGCGTACTCTCTTCACCACATTCGCACCTGCCTGAGTCTTCAATATTTCGATTTCGGATTCAGCTATTGTATGGCCCGTGACCTGTAATGTAGTGTACCAGTCCGGGAGAGGGTTGAAGGTACTTCAACTTTAACCTCTCCTCAACGGATGGGAACATGTCATATGCTCTTTGACCTGAATCACTGTTGTTCCATTCTTGTTGCCATTCCGCCAATAGGAGCTTCCGAAGGGCGAGAGCTGTCTTTAGCCATACTGTCCGTACGACCTGTTATTAATTCTTTTTACATGCTCTTCCGATACTAAACGAAGTTATACATCTGGCGTAATAATTGCTGCTAAGGGGCTATTTCGTGTCTTCTGCTGCTTAGCTGTGCTGAACGAGCATCTAAATCAGTTCCAAGCGGTTTATGGTCTCTTGTCATTCGAATATTTGAATTATTTTTGTCTCTGAAACCTTGATCACGTTAGTCGCCGTACCGTCGGGGCTGCCATTGTGGTGGTTATTTTTTCATGGCAAATACCTTCCGAATTTTGACTACGGTGGTTTCCACCATCCTTCGTCAATGTGAAGATGTATGTAAGACTTAATGTTTTTTGCTTTCGGCAGTGATGTGTAATTGTGTTCAATGTGCTGGTAATGAATCAAAGAATCATGTAAGACTGGGAGGGATGGAAAGTGGTGCCAGCCCATTCTGGTCTACGTTTCCGAAAAACACGTAGGGGCCGCCACGTTTTACTTCCCTATCCGACGAACCATCAACAGTGCCGTATGTTCTCCCTCCATACACACTACGGCGTACGCGGAGTATGGGATTTGACGCAGGATTTAGGTATATAATCTAGTCACCACCACGTCTCTTAACCAGCGTGTCAATCCCCTGAAGCAACGAGGTAAGCCAATAGGGAATACACCGAAAACAGTGACAAATTTCGAGTGTCGCCTCTGCAGCAATAAATTCAAGACCCTCAGACATCTGTTTAACGATTAAATGCAATCACAATAAGGAAAACACCATTGTGCACCAAATATGGCATTGGTAAGTCAGCCTTTTTCTGTGTGAAACATTTTGTCACCATATACTGCTGTCCTGTCCTTCCGATGTTGAGGCAGCTATCGAGATTCTGCAAAGACTCTCCATAGCCCACTCCATCATGCTATCCGGAGGAGAGGACACGATCAACACCTCTATTATACAGCAGACAGCAGTGGAACAAAGCGCCCCTACGCAGCAGACCGCAGCGAGCCACAGCGACTTAATAGTAAAGTGAAAACCGACGTCACTACGCAGACGACCGCAACAAAGCATCCATCACGTAACGTCCTACAGTGTTTCAAGTGCCAACGTTTCTGGCACTTGGCCAGGGACTGCACTGAACCTGTCAGGGGCGTTTGCTGCAGAGGCAGTCTTGGTGTTGCTGATTGCAAAACACCCCGAGATGACTCCATCTGCTGCTACTGTGGGTCCAAGCACTCTGCCTCTTATCGTGGCTACAGCGCATGGAATCAGCAATGAAACAGGAAGAAAACGCAGCGGTGTCAAGGGCCTCGCCTGCAGCGAGCAACAAGTCGACAAGAGAGCAGGGCGTCAGCGAAACATCAATGTCGCAGTGCTTCGGAGCAGCAAAGAAGCAATCACCATCACAACTCGACAGTCAACACCAACCAACGTAGAAGAAGCAGAAAGACACCGGAGAACAACCAAGATGGTCAGACGACCTCCGGAGGAAATTGCAGGCTCAACTGGGATAGTCACGTCGCGGACCATCGAGAGGACAGACTGGATGTCCTTATCAATCTACTCGTCCATCTTGTAAATCACCTATCATAGCAAGGAGGCATGCCTCCAAGCGCGAAGCTGCCTTAGTTGCATTCAAGATTCCGTGTAGACGGTACGTCACCCAAATGAAGACATCGATTAGAAGCCATAATGAGAAGACACACCTACAGAAACGGTATACCCCATCGTAATGATCTTGGAGTAAATGTCGAAGACAATAAACTCCACCATACCTGATCAAAGGAGCAGTTAATAGCTGTCTGTCTGTTTGGCTTTAAATTGATCGAAACCTCTTCAAAATTCTACAAGTAGTTTTTGGGTGAATCTCGATCAACAAAAAATTTATGCAAATTTCTAAGCTGTTTAATCTTAAATTTCTAATTTTTGAGGTTACATCAAAACTGAACGTATCCTATTTTACTAGTGGGATAATTTCACGTAAATTTACCAAAACTGACTAGTCCGTTTTGAGTGAATAATTGTGGAAATTTTATTATAAATTTCTCAGCTTTTCGACATCACGTGATTTCCAAAACGCTACGAATATCTGGGGGGGGGGGGGTTATCTGCATGAATCGAGATCAACGAAACATATTTCTTTTCTCGCAGTCGAAGTGTGAAATGCTTAGGATTTAACTAAAAGTTATTTTCAAGATTTTATTGACTAATTGTCGTTAGTAAATATTCTTTTAATGTCAAAATATTTATCTCCATATTTAGCTTTGAAACATGTTAGTTTTGAGGAAAGGTTCCAGCCCGTCGATGAAGACGTTGATGACCGCCGACTGCGACGGTACATGTCAGCTAAAGACGACCATGACATCACCCAGATTGACCCACAGGAGGTAGCTATCTACATCGCTGGGTTGAATCCGCGAAAGGCACCTGGGCACAACCAAGTGGACAATCTAACACTCAGAAATCTACCACCAGAAGCCATCAACTATTTGGCACGTCTCTTCAATACCATCCTGCGAAATCAGACTTTCCCAAGACCACACCATTGTGGTCGGTATCCATAAGGCTGGGAAAGATCCAGTTTTTTCCCAGTATTACCGGCCCATCAGCCTGCTGCCCGCGTTCAGCAAAGTGTTCGAGCGAATTCTGCTGAAGCGTATTGACACCTACATCCAGGCTGCAGGCGTTATACCCGATCATCATCTTGGGTTCCGTAGAGGGCATTCCACCACGCAGCAGCTGATGTGTGTTGTGGAGACAAGGGCCTTCAGCGGGAGAAGCTATTGTGGTTTGGTGTTGCTCGATGTCGCCCATACATTCGACTCAGTGTGGCATACAGATCTGCTCTGCAAGTTATACGAATGGGGCTTGCCTGGCGCCTACGTGAAACTGATCCGCAGCTACCTGTCGAGGCGCTCATTCTGCGTTAATGTTCGCGATGCCATGTGAACACGACTGAGCATTCGTGCAGGTGTACCACAGGGTTCAGTGCTGTGCCCTGCTCTTTATACCCTCTACACACCAGACATACCAGCACCTGCGAATTTGAAAACGGTCACGTACGCCGACATTCTTTACATCCAGCCGCAGCAGAGCCATCGCCACGAGACGATTGCAGGAAGCTCTTCAGCAGACGATAGCCTGGGTCAGAAGGTGGCGTATAAGTTTAAACCCCGTCAAAACACAAACGATTATGCTGACGCGACTCCTAGGACGCCGTGGTCAGCAAGTACCTCACCCACAACTTCAGCTCAGAGGTAAAACCATCATCTGGGCACCAACTGCTCGCTACCTTGGTGTAATGAGCTCACATCACGGACATCAGGCAAAGAGTAAGTGCTTGGCTCCATTCTGTTTACCCTATTGTTGACTGGGAAAGCTCGTTGGCACCACATCTAGGAGTTGCCAAATATTGCTCCTTGATTAGGCAGGTAATTGAGTATGCTTGTCCCGTCCGGGGGTACGCTGCTAATTGCCACCTTAGAAAGGTACAGGAGCTGTAAAACAGTACACTGAAGCCGGCACTACATTTGCCCGACCGGTTCCCCACTGTCGCAATCCACCAAGCGTCGGGAACAGCGAAGCTCTTTCACAGATTCCAACAACATGCTGAAATGGAACGTATCGTCACGCAGGCTGTGGTCTACGAAGCGTGTTCGTGAAATTCCTTAGGGGACTAGCGAGGAATGCTACCCAACCCTCCCCACTATCCAACCCGCCTAATAATTCCTAGGAAGCGACCTGCGATGTATGGGACACTTCAGTCTGAGCGGTCGGAGAGAGAGGTACTGAGTGTATAAAGAGGCAGATCTGGTGACCACGCGGCTACAGCCGGAAGATTGTGTGTTGGCGGTCATCCTGCTGGTCGTCGACTGGTCCAGCCAACGCAACGACCGACCTACGCCAGCGAAGTCGAAGCAGCCACATCTCCCGACGTCTCATCACACCAGTGCGGTAAAGTGCAGTGCTATCGGCGAACAATGTATTTACATCACCTACCCTGTTATGGCCCTAGAGAGAATAATCGTCTCATGTTTCGCTAATATTATCGCAGTTTAGGACTTCTCCCATTTAATTATCGTGCATCATAATTTCAACCGTCTATTCACAATCTCAGTTTATTTAATAAATGCAATGTTATAGTTTAGTTAAGATTTTAAAATAATTGTATATACGAATAATAATTATCTTCAATATTTGTTTTAAGGTCTTTCCATTTGAAAAGCATGCTTGCCATTATGCCAATAATGCTGATTAGATGAATAAACGTTTAATGCAAAGGCCCTTGAGTAATTAATCAAAGAAACGGTAAATGTGACATTACAATGCCTATAAATTCTACAGTGCAGCACACCACTCTGCCAAGTTGTCTCGGCGAATATGAAATTGCCGCTGACAATCATAGCAGGCCATTGGTGCTGACGGAGCGCTAAGGACCAACTAATAATACACCAACAAGAAGTGAAGAGAAGACCACTCAAGAGAAGACTGAGGGAGGAAACATCTCAGGACAACACCCCCCAACCGACCAGCTCTAATGTTGAGACTGGCGAAGACATACATAAGTTTTACCATTTATTAAATGTGGTTAATGAAATTCTTTGTTTATATGATGGAGAATTATTTTCCCGCACCTTTAGCTTTGAAACATATTCAATGAATTACTTGCTGATGAATTGGGAACTATTGTAGCAACGATGATCTTTAAGTGTGAAATGTGAATCAGATGGCCGAAATGCGAGGGATCTGAGATTTGCAATGTTTCTGTTTACTTTTTATTCATGAAGTAGGGCAGTAAAAGAAAGCTAATCGGCAGAGCATTTAAACCTCTGCTTCTTTGCACAGATCTAGATTTGATACTCAGTTTAAGACGCTTACCGATAATTATTAGTAGATATATTCTCACAATCTACTTAACTGTTGTATTCGTAATGTTGAACACACAGAAGTTATTTCCTGTATCGTTAGTATAATATTTTTTTAAGTATAAAATCCTTGCCGTGCGTAAACCGCATCGTCACGGACAAATCACTGAACAAACTCACGCCATATTCATACGAAATGTTACTCGCGGGGTGAAAGGTTTTGTTTATAAATCATTGCGATAGGTGGCGCCGTAGTCTGGTAGGGATTTCTGCTGGGGGAAAGCTGTAGTACCAATGGGTTCAGTGGTTCATCATGGATGATGCGGTTCACTTATGCACAATGGATTTTATATATGAAGATGTGGAGTTTTCCGGCAGTCCAAATGTAAACCAGTAGTGATGTTTCAAATTTTGAGTTTCTACACGGATTTCATGACATAGTTTATATTTACATGCAAATAAAGATATCTGTTCGTGCATATGATAGGCAGCATCACATCAAATATTACTTGCAGAGAAGCCACGAGAACAATATTGAAAGTTACCTGTAGGTCATCATAAACATAAAAGACTTTCCGATTAAAAGGGGGGGGATTAAATAACTAATTACATTATAAAATTAGAAATAAGAGAGAAGAGCCAATAAAACGGAAAATACAGATACTGCCTTAATCTATCCGGCCGATATTTCGTTGATATTTGATCTGCGAATTATCACTACAAATTGCGCGTGGAAGAAGTCGCGTGTGCAACTAGTAGTAATAATAATAATAATAACAATAATATTCCGCGTGGTCGTAATAACCTAGTGACCTGGTCTCTACTGCATTTCGTCGCTGCGTAGCTGCCTTAACCTGACTCGGTAGTCCTACCGGGTACATGTTACCTACAGTTTAACGTGGAATCCGAACCATGGAAGCGTTCTGGCGTATTTCACATTACATAGCAAGCTGTGCCAGATGCGAAGGTCGGGTTAAGGGTGTATGAAAATCCCCGCCGAGACAAGGGTTCGAACTGGTGACCTTTCGTTCCCCAGTCAGTCAGCTTAACCACTGAGTCATCATTCCGCTATAGATATACAGTTAACATTAGCATGTCGGTGACGCGAACTCATAAGATTTTACCCATCCAAAAATCATCCAACGCTCCTAAGGAAGATTTTACTTCATAAACTAAAATTATTATTTAGTCCATAACCAGAAGGTTGGTCGAATCTTTCCGAAGGAGATGTAATTACCTACTGTGTCAGAGGAAGGAAGGCGAATTCCTTTCCTCAGAGGACAACAATTTAACTTAGAATCGGCCTTCTAGTCAGGAAAACGTGTGCTAAGTTCTATCAAAATGTGATAAGAACCGTGGGTTTGTATGAAGAACATTGACGGGAAAAAAAGAGTTGGCAGTGATTGGGGACTGCCGACAGAAGTGAAAAATTAAAACCATGATTATCATATGCACAACAAGTCACACTTATAACTAGACATATACTAAATAATAATCATATCGTGTGGTTATAATGAACTGATGACAGAGATCCTATTGGCGGCGCATTCCGCCACTGTCTTAGCCGTCTTAACCAAATCCGGTAGTTCTACCAGGTGCAGAGGACCTACAGTTTAATGTGGAATCAGAACCACGGAAACATTCTGGCGTACTTCATATTACGCAGCCAACTATGCGAGATGTGAAAGTCTGGTAAAGGGTTGATAAAAATCGCCACCGAGACGGGGAATCGAACCAGAAGCCTTTCCATCCCCAACCGCTAAACCACTAGACCGCTCGTGTTGTTAGTTATTTTCGGTGCGTATCTTATGAAAGAACTTGAATTAATTGAATAAGAGGCATGAAAACGCAGCAGTTGGATCTAACGCCTGTCGCTTTTTGAGATCTTCAATCCGTGGACTGTTCCACTCTGCGGTGCTAGCTTTTTCCGGAATGACTCCTTTGCTAAGTAAATCTTATTCTCGACACATTCCTCCGATACGAAGACACGAAATTATGAATGCTGCACACAGACTGTTCGCAACCTGTGCCTTCAGCGTTGTGTCTAACTCGCCGCATAGCTTACCTTACTACTTACTTGTCACTGAATTTGTGTATTTCGCATTCAGCATTACTTTGCAACGAATCGGCAAATCTTCTTCCTATATCCTTGCTCCTCCAAACACTCAAAAGTAGGGTAAACTTTAGATGTGACAGCATTGTTCACTTAAACACTTCAAAACAAACCGCTCAATTTTTCAACTTGTAAGAATCAAATTGTATACTTATTTATTATAAAAATAATAACACTTTCCAATTTCCGGTGTTGGGTTAATATTGTCGGCTTTTTTAACTACCTCTACACTCAAGACTGGGTTTCAAACCACTGCTGGAAATATATTGTCTTCAAACTAAAGTAAAATTACTGCTCTAAGATCAACTGACAAGGTTTGTTAACTTTCACAAAAAAGAAAACAACTATCATTTACTTATCTTACTGCTAGTTTTACAATACACTGATGATCCAGAACATTATGACCACCAAACTAATAGCCGATATCTCCGCCTTTGGCACGGGTAACAGCTGCGACGCGTCTTGGCATGGAAGCAACGAGGCTTTGGTGGGTCGCTGGATAGAGTTGGCACCATATCAGCACACACAAGACAACTAATTCCCGAAAATTGCGGGAGGGGGGCGATGAGCTCTGACGCCACGTTCAATCACATCCCAGATGTGGTCGATCGGGTTCAGACCTGCGGAGTTGGGGGCTAGCACATCAATTGCAACTAGCCACTCTGTTCCTCGAACGAATAGATCACACTCCTGACCTTATGACATGGCGCATTATCTACTTAATAAATACCACTGCCGCTGGGAAACATGGTCGTCAGGAAGGGGTGTACGTGGTCTGCAACTTTTTCACGATACTTATTGGCCGTCATGTTACCTTGCACGAGCTCCACTGGACCCATGGATGCCCACTAATGTTCCCCAGAGCATAATTGAGACGCCGGCAGCTTGTCTCCGTCCCGCAGTACTGGTGTCAAGAAACCTTTTCCCCTGGAAAAAGACCGATTCGCACCATCCCATCGGCGTGAGGAAGAAGGGATCGGAATTGATCAGATAATGCAACTTTCTCCTACTGCGCCAACGTCCAGTGATGATGGTCACGTGCCCATTTCAGTCGTAGATGCCAATGTAGTGGCGTTAACGTTGGTACATGCATAGGTCATCGGTTGCGGAGGCCTATTATTAGGAATATTCTGTGCACTGTGCGTTCAGACACACTTTGACTCTACCCAGCATTAAAGTCTGATGTTAATTCTGCCGCAGTTTGCCGTCTGTCCTGTATCACCAGTCTGCCCCGCCAACGACGTCCGACATCTGTAATGAGGGGTGGCCAATCCCTCGACGTTTCACCTTGGTTTCGCCACATGCTGAAGACGCTCACAACAGCACTCTTCGAACACCCGACAAATAGTGCAGTTTCCGAAATGCTCGTGCCGAGTCTCCGGGCCATCATAATCTACCCTCGGGCAAACTCAGATAGATCGCGCGCCTACCCCATTCTAAACACGGATATCACGCTCACTAATACTACACGCACCGTGCTTGTGTCTGACTAGCCGTCATTCCTCTTCAGGTGGTGCTGCTATCGCTTGGACGGGTGTATATAGATATTAGGTAGGTTGCCATAGTGTTTTGGCTGATCAGTGTGTATTATTCTATTCAAAACATAAGCGTTGCAATTCATTTATATTGTTCCTTCCTAATTGCCCTCGGGCTTATTTTCTCGAATATCCAGTTTACAATTACATATCCATCCCGTCAGGAATGGATCGTCCTATTAATTTCAGCCTCTCAAGCCATCTTGTTCTCAACAACATTTTCCTAATAACCGGAGATCCTCTTTCACTTCCTTCTGTCTCGTTTGACTTTCTCTGGCCTTGAAATACTGTAATGCCAAAGTTACTATATATGACTTTAATTATTTGATGACAAAAATAATTAGTGAAACGATTTGTGAGGTCATGTACCTCACAAACTAAAACTTACGTATCTCAATGCTTTTTCTTAAATTTTTCTTTACCTGTAGTACTGCATGTTCTCCTGAACGCCTTGCCCTTGTCCAAGCGCAGGCGTTTACTCTGGAGGATGATTACGCGTTCCCTGCTTTTTTCGTATTTTGACAGTGTTTGTAAGTGTTGTTGTAAGTATGGATGACTGTGATAGTGCGTGTGTGTTGTTTGTGTTGAGGATGACACATGGAAGAAAGGGAAAAGTGCAAAACCTGCTGCTGGCCATTTGAGTCCTACACATCCGAAAGACAACGCCAGGCTTAACATCCCCATGTGAATGACAAATCACAATCGACACTGCGCGGAGGTTTAGGATTTGACGCAACAGTTTGATGTACAATCAGGTGATTAGGAATTGTGCACCACCACCTCTCCAACCTCTGCCGGTCAATTCCTGATGATGAAACTTTAGCCACCAACAGGACTACAACCTGGTACCCCGTGTCAGCGCCAGACACCATCACGGTGTCGCAGCCAAAAGAACGGGCACAGTACTTACTCTGTACTGGAGAAATTTATTTCCTTCTTCCAGCTCGCTGCGTCTCATTTTAAGTTTGCGCTACTTGACGGATATTAATGATCTTTGTTTCCCAATACTAATTCCTTTTGTGACAGTAAAATTCTAAGTTCTTGTGTGCTGTGATATAATCAATATAATAATGGAGGAGTTACCTAATCTCCTCAACTTGCTACTAGTCTGCCATGTTCGTGTTCCCGTTAGGTTTCTCTTGATAATAATTTCACATTGCGGCTTAAAAAGAAGCATTAACAGAGTTTATAACAAAGCTATAAGAAGAATGTACACTTTATTTATATATATATAAGAGGCCACCTTCGTATGAGAGTCCACCATAAACTAAAAAATTGCTACATTGATTTACGCGCGGTTTTTCTTTCGACTGGTTTGATGCAATCCTCCATCCCTTACTATCTTCTGCTAACAACTTCAACTCTACATACCCATTACACTCCACGTCCTCAATTATCTGCTACATATATTCTAATCGCTGTCTTCCTCTACAGTTCTTACCTTCGACTCTTCCCTCCACCTAAAAATTAACCAATCCAGCATGTCTCAAAATACGACCTACCAGCCTGTCTCTTCATTCTGTAAGCTTTTTCCACAAACTTCTTTCCTCACTCATCATTTTAAAACTCGCTCATTTCTTAGTTTTTCTGTCCACGTAAGTTTCAGAATTCTTCTCTAGCACCACATTTCAAATGTTTCCATTTTATTTCTTTCTGGAATTCTAAAGTCCATGCTTTGCTACCATAAAGTACTGTGCTCCACAAAAAGTTTTTTTCTAAGTCCTAGATCAATATCTGAAACCAAAAGATTTCTCTTTTTCATGTGTTTTTCGCAACAGGATACTTCTTTTTTATCTCTTTGTTGAAAAAACAAGCTAGATTAAGTATTGTTGTGTTCATTTCCTCCTTATCAACACCAAAACAAATTGCTATTTGCGCCTTGCCTTTTCAGGCCCTAGTCTTTGCTGATGATGTAATTGATTTGGGGTAAAAGTACAGAAGAGGTGAAAGAGAAGCTGGAGGCTTGGAACAAACTGTTTGAGCAGTATCGACTGAAATCATCCAGAGTAAGACGGTGGTCATGGCAACAAGAACAGGGGCCTCCAATGTGAATATTTACCTAAACAACAAGCAACTACAAAATGTTGACCAGTAGAAATATCTTGGCAGTACTCTGAGTGAAGACAACACCAGTAAATGTGAAATTACAAACAGAAATAATAATGCAGCAGTCTTTTATAAACACGTGAGAACTCTATTGTGGGACAACAATGTTCCCAGAAAGTTCAAAGAAACTCTATTCAAAACGTATTACATCCCCATACTGACTAATGCACTGGAAACATGTACCCTCTCCAGAAGAGACAATCGAAGACTTCAAGCCTTCGAAATGAAGTTTTTGCGTACCATGCTTCAGAGAACACGAAAGGACACAGTGAGGAATTAAATCAATCGTGCATAGGCCAGTATAAACATCAGAGTGACAAAATCCTTACAGCATTCTCGCCTGAGGTAGTATGGACATGTCCAAAGGATGGAGGAAGAAAGAAGAGCAAAGGCATACTTTAATATGAACATCCCACGGAAAAGACGTGTGGGAAGTCCCAAAAAGAAATGAATAGACCAAATCAAGAAGGATCTGGAAGACTTAGAGCTTGATTGGAGTACTGTTTATGAACATGAGCTGTTCATGGAGAGGAAGAAGTGGAGAGTGCTAGTGACCAGCACCCGAGAGACTGGAGCTGGAGAAAGATGATGATGATGATCTTGCCTTTTATTACGATCTTTGTATTCTTCTAATCTTCAATCCCACAAAACATGTCGAGTGCGGTAAGCTTCTATTAATCCGTAGACTTTCTCGTTAGTCCACTCCATGTTTATGGTGGAATGTCAACTGAAGTCACCCAAGGTGACACGTACCCACTGCCTAATGTTCTCAGAAATGGCAACGATTCCTTTGAAGCGGACCGACACTTGTCTGATGTGAGATGGCAAGCCTAGTGGCATGTTTTTACCAGGCTATCACACACGTTCACACTACCCACGCCATCACACAAAGTCTTGTCATATGTTACATTGTGGACTAGTCTTTGAGGATTGGAATATACCTATTAGAGATTAGTTTTGGTGAAAGCACCTTCACCAGACGACACTATTGCTTACGGCTTTACGATTCGTCGACGTCGAGGTCATTAGAGGCGAGAAACCACTGGGGACAGGGAATTGGAAGAAATTCGTGGATGGCCTTTTGAAAGAAGCATCCCAGCATTCGCCTGGAGTGATCTGCGGAAACTATGTATGGAAAACCCAAAGTTCGATGCTCAGACGGGGATTCGAACCCGCATCGTCCCGAAGTCCAGACCACAGCGTTGCGGCTCATCCACCGCGCTCGGTACCCTACCGCGGTTTCTGTGAATTGTGTAGTACAGTCGTAGATTGATTTGGAACTACATCCATTCCCGTAGGCAACTGGTAAAGCCATCCCTCACTTCGTCCGTTTCGCATCACATACGGTGGTTACTTATTCAAGACTCATTAAGCACTTCCCGATTCAACCAAAAATGATCAAGAATGCTAAGGTTAAATAACTTATAAAATAACAGCATTGCTGGCCATACTCTATCCGCATCCTATCGTAAACCGTTGCAATTTTTAAAATCTGAGCACTGAATAATTTTGGTTGGTTTACAGTTGAATGGGTTGAACTGGCGGTCGCTGAATAGCGTTGTCACAGTGTGGTTCCACAAATAATGAACGAATGTAAATTCGACTATAGGCGCAGTTAAATGAACATATATGCACAGTATGAGGCGTGTATCATTACGGAAATATGACGTAGTCTTCGCGCGTTTGCAACCGGACGGTGTTATGAAAACATATCGCTTCGATGAAGTGCTCTACTGCCTTCATCAGCATGTATCTGCTGTTCCAAATGATCATAAATACACTGACGATGACGACACTGCGTGCAGTCGAAACGTTGTATTTACATTGCACTGTACAAATGAAAAAATAGGCATTTTTATATCTTTATTTGGAAATTCGCGCCAAAAAGTTCTTCTGACGTCACTTCTCGATACGTGCCTCTCTGAACAAAGCACCAGTTTACTCATTTTATTAATACAACAATGAAATCTACAGTTTAAACACCAAAAATATTGTTTATTACGTTCCAAACAAGGAAAATATCTGGATAAAGCAGCTAAAACTTGCACGATGGGACCCAACATCAATCTATTTTTGCGAAATGCACTTTTATTTACATTTTTCAATAACATTTTGTAATTTCCTTGTAGATGGCTCCGCTCCGACTACAGTATAAGTAATAATAACTTTAAAAAATAAACTGCCTTATGAGCGAAAACCGGGACAGGCTCGAATCAAACTCTATCGGAAACTTCTATTTCATTATTCACTTCACATTTTTATTTACGAATGATAGAGCATAGATGTATGTTATTATCATATCCTTAAACGAGCAATTCTTGTACATATTGGCCTACTTTGGTATCTCGGAAAAAGGCTATATCGATTTGGATGAAATTTCTTACTTGAATAACGCATCGAGTGTGGTGGGTGAACGGTTAAGGATCTGGCCTCGCATTTGGGAGGACGCGGGTTTGAATCCCCGTTCGGGTTTTCCATGGTTTCCGCATATCACTCCAGGCGAATGCCGACATGCTTACTTCAAAAGGCCATGGCCGACTTCCTTTCTGTTCCTTGTCCCTATTCCCATTCCGCCGCTAATGGCCTTGACGAGGCGTAAAGCCATAACTATATATATTGATCAGTATGTAATACGTACTAAAGGTGTAATTTAAAATGTATTGTTTGAAGTTATGGGCTCTATTAGCCTTTGGAAAAATCCATAAATAAGAATAATATATATATATGTGATAACCGTAAAGTGAACATTAATATAAACCATAATATATCCGATTATTTAAAACAATTTGTTCAAATATATGCATTCATGAATTTTATTTAAACGAATGCAGTTCTCCTGTAATTAGGCATGAAATATACTGAATATGTAACATATATATTTATAGCGGTCTAGTAGCTGAGTGGTTAAGGTGTAGCATTCAAACAATTCTGGCTCCGGTCTCTGGTTCAAATTTTACAAGCTGTGTTTGATCATATGAGCTATGTGGTTCTGATTCCACGTTAATCTGTAGGTCCAAGAGAAAACGAACTGGCCGTCCTACCTCTGACACAATTGACCCCTACAAATTTCAACTTTAAAGACTTTCAAAGTTTATGGTAAATTATTCATCATTTCTCTTGGTAACTTATTCCAATCCTGGACCCCTTTACCTAAAAAAGATAATCTTCCCACACCCTTGAGCCTGAAATCGAGTTCCAGCTTGTGGTCTTGGTCATTTTTCACTTTTAGTTCTTACACCAATATCTTTCCATGCCTCATTACCAATATACACCTTGTACATTCCCATGACCCTCTTCACCCTACTCCTGTCTTCCAAAGATTCCCATTCCAGTTCGTTTATCATATCTGTTACTGATTGTGTTCAGCGGTAATTTTCAGTAAAAAAAAAAAATAAAATAATCTAGTTGCCCTATTTGCACCCCCTCCAACTCCTGTATTTAATACCCTAAATGTGGTTCCCATACTACACCAAAACATTCAAACAATGGTCTGACCAACGTTTTGTAACCCAGTTCCTTTACTTCTCTTATACATCCCCTCATCAATCTCTCCAGCAAGTGAAGGATTTTCAAACCTACCTCTCCGATGTGTCCTGCCCAGTTGAGCTTGTTATCAAATGTAATGTCAAGATATTTACATTTCAAGTCTTCAATAATCAATTCTTTCCCCAACTTTTAATCATAATCAACCTTTTGTTTTATATTGTTTATGTGTCTATCTATCTACACGAGCAGTTGTTGTATACAGGTAAAATTAATTTCTCACAAACGTCGCACATGCAGTCAGACAAGAACGTGATGCCGAATGTAGTGAAAAGCGGTGCTTGGTTTCGCTGGTCAGTGCGTCGAAGGTTTCTACCGACCCAGCCCTTTCCCTTGCTCTCGATTTAATTGCCTCTGCGGCTGCGGGAATTTAACTACTTTTCTGCCGCCGTAAATACCGTCGGAATTTCCGAGGAGCGACGACGCAAAAGAAAGAGGTTGAGCTTGATTTTCCGTTGTGATGAGAAATTTCAACACAAGATCAGCAAAAACAGTGCTCTGGGAGTGACTTGAATGGTTTGATGCTCCAGTTTGACTCGGGATCGCAAACAATGGTATTGATTCTTGTCACTTCTGTAAAACTTAAAAAAGCAACCAAAACGTATGACCTCTAGTACCCTAACACAACCCTCCAATGTAACATACCATCAACTGTAAAGTTACATATCATAAAAAATTATTCTTTTGTGTAACAGAAAAAGAAATCATCAATCGTTACAAAACTAAAGTTCGATTGATTATATTACAATTATCCAAACGAAAAATTTGTGATCATTATTTCCTGTAGCTTCCAAGACGGCTAAATATGAAAGGTTTAATGCGGTATTAAGGTAAATGATATCTCCGCAGTTGGTTAACTAAACAGAATTGTTATTATATAACACTCGTAACCTTGATTTTGTGATTGATTTGTAAATAAAAAACAATCTCTTAACAACTGGTTTTTCATTCCTATAAGATCAGGAACGTTTCGTCCTGGAGTTCTGGGTCATTGTCAGTGAGATTTTTTGTACAAACAATCACATCTTGGTCAGGGAATAATTCTAGTTACACTTTTTCGAAGAACAAAACTTCTAGGTGCCATTCTTCATTGTTTCTTTTTTGACAACGCCACTACTTCAGTGTTTTTAAATGGTCATTGATTCCTATTTCCTGACCAACATGTGGTTATTAAGTTTTCCCGGCGTATAGATGAAATGAATACTTCACTGGTTTTCCCGGCAGAAAACCCGTGAGGCATTCATTTCAGTATGTGGTTGCATGTATTAAAAATCTAACTGATGATGCCCCAATCCACAAGGGCGAAACGTGTCTCGGCGTAAAGGAATAAAATAACAGTTGTCAAGAGAGTATTTTGATTTACATATCTTTAATAATGGCTCTATTGTAATATTGTACATGTTTCTTATCATACTATATAACAACAAAATCAGCCGTCAGAGAATATAAAAGAAAGTTCCACATGGACAATAGTGCTCCTCGAGACCGTGACGCTCTGATCTCGCCTTCGGTGGACGCGGGTTCGAAGCTCCGTCCGTCCATCCAGATTTCAGTTTCCATGGTTTCCCCAAATCACTTGAGGCGAATTCCAGGATGGTTTCTTCATAAGGCCATGGCCGAATTACTTCCCGCTCGTTGCCTCCAGTCCTTTCCCGCCTCTAATGACTTCGACGTCGACGAGGCGTGGAGCCATAAGCAAAGTGTTGCTCGAAAAAGAAAGCTTGTATCTCCATGCGTTAACAGATTCTCTGTATGGCGATATAAGCCTGACACCATATTTTTTGCATTACTATAAAAGCGATTTGAATCGACATAAAATATAACGAAAACATCGAAGCAATATAAATAAACAGAAACTAATAATTAATATGTGGATTTAAAAGAAATGCACACTATTCTTTCAATGCTTTTGCAATTCAGTTCCTTGCAGTTACATAACTAAATAGGACTGGTTCAATATAATGCTCATAATAATAACAACAATCCGAGGACCAGTAAAATTTCAGAAATAATTCTATGGATTACGAGCTTATAAGGACCTAACTTTTATCTATGTGTTTATTATTAACAAACCTTTAAGATCATAATAAAACGCCATAAAATGATCATTAAATTAATCATCAAAGCGACACTTCTCTCTTTGATGATGACTAGAAACGTATTTAGTGAACAGGCTATTGTAGTAACAATGCAGTAATACCCTGATATTCTCGAAACAAAAACACTTAAGGAATTTAAAATGAAAATTTTTAAATGGGGAAATCAAATTTGGGAGGAACTTAGCACTCCAATTATAAAAGATATTTAAAAAAAAAAAAGTAGAAAGGGGTAATAAGGTGACTAGGGGAATTCCCACCGGTGTTCTAGCTCCATTGCAATTAAAAATAAATAAAAATAATAACCTTGATTTTATAGTAACTTTGTACATATTACTTTCACATCGATCAAATATGTATAAACAAAAGCAACTGGTATTTAATTCTTAGATTAAACTGGAACACATATTTTTCTTTATGGTTGTTCTGAAATCTAATATATTTCGAACAATTAGAAAAAAAATCTCGTTATAATTGCAGCATCTATGGTCACAGAGTAAAAACATGTCTGGGTGTTCCTAGCACGCCAACGAAGGCCGGATGCGAGACGTCACGAAGTCACGTGACCTCTCATGACTTATCAAATGATTGGTTCCATTTCCCTTTTCTTCTCAGAAGAAAACTGACTCGTTGAGTTATCCCCGGAGCAGATTCCCACCAGCGAAGATCCTTTTCGTCCTCTCGAAGCCGTACGAAGTTTTAATGTATTCAGTGCTCGCTCGTATTGTGCGGAGTCGTTTTATTCGGATTGTGAAT
>JARYHS010013630.1:22664270-22718032 GCA_031002005.1 Vandiemenella viatica
AGATTATGGGCTGTACGTCATTCAAAATCCGATCAAAATATTCGACCAGCAGTTTTTGTCTGAATCGCGTTCAATGAAAAATTTAATACTTATTTTATCTTAAACTAGCAGAGATCCCGGCGTTGCCCGGTGTAGCTGGCGTTGATTTACCCATACACCATTTCTATACACGGAATGAGAAACGTGTAACCGGTTTCATACAATTTTCGACATCCATTTCCGTAATTAAAGCAAACCTAGATTCACCAGCACCCTACCAAGAAAGGAGTGGGTTCAGGTATTCAGAATTGTATATCAAATATTCAGAAGTAAGCGAGACACGAAAAAAAAAAAAATATTATTTACTGTCTATATGTTTCAGGGAGTTTCAAACTGCGGGGCCACTTTATTGTGAACTGAACGCCAAAGACGATAGCCAGAGACATTGTAGTTGTTGTGTCTTAGCTTGTGATCAAAGAAAATCTCTGGTTTTTTTTGTTATTAGTTTTTCGTGTTCGTTGCGCCTATCTATGGAATTTAAAAACTGAATATCCCGAATTAAAGTAAAGAATATTTCAAGTTTTATTTAGTGTACGAAATAGTTATTATTTTAAACAGATTTTATAGTGCAATGTTGTCGCAGATTTTATACGAGCTTTCATTAAAGGCTTCGGCCATAGACATTCTAGTTGCGTGTTTATTGCGGAATGCAACATCTAGTAGTTCCATCTTCGCTATAGAGTGGTCTGGTGGCTCAGTTGTTAACGCATCTGGCTGGAGATCGAAAGGTCCCCGGTTCGAATCCCTATCTCGGCGGGGATTTACAACGGCACTTAACGCGACCTTCACCTCCGGCACAGCTTGCTGTGCGCTGTGAAGTACGCCAGAAAGCTTCCGTGGTTATGATTCCACGTTAAACTGTAGGTCTCCTGTATCCGATGGGATTGCTGGGTTAGGTTAAGCTAGCTACGGCAGGGGCGGAATGCGCAGCCAATAGAAACGCTGTCTCCAGGTCAGAGCGACCACACGGAATTATTACTATCTTTGGTATTTGTCACCATTCGTTCAGAATTTCATTTAATGTTCCGGCGTTATGTAACGTTGAAACTTTACGAAACAAATCAAATGAAACTCTCAGCTTTCAAACGGTGAAAATCCTATAGAAATCTGCTCAGTAGTTTCTGAAATTTTCTATTTCAAATTTATCCAGCGTTCGTTTTATAGATTTAGATTACTCAGCTTTAAAACGTATCATATTTGAACTCCAGAATTATGCGTCGCACATTATTCGAAAGCGCATCAAACTCCTGCCTGTAGTGTTTGCACGAGTCGCGCCTAATGAATAAATGCTTCTAAACTGTGAAAAATTTAATCTTAAATTTCTCAAAATTCCTACTAAGCACCGAAACAAAACAATCGTCTTTCATCTCAAGTACCGCGTGCTGTACACTACTCGAAACCCCATCAAAATCCGAATTTACCTTGAATCCCGGAAATCTAAATAGATAGACAAAATCGCTGTGAACGAAATATAGATTACTTCTCGCAGTCGAAATATTTAAGGCTTAGCATATACATAAAATCCACAGATATATTGATTATTTAAGCATATAATCTATTCAATGTAATTTCCTTTGATTCTTTGGTTTCTTACCAAAAACTATTATTTGTTTAACTGATATGTTAAGTGATTAACTACGGTGTGTGTAAGCTGTTCGGAGCTTTCTGCCAAAATGGTAATAATAAATAAATAATTCAATTTAGTTTATGTTTTTATTCGGTCCCAGTAAAAACTGCTACGGGGAATACAGTGTAAACATAGGAAACAGTTATTTAATAAACAAAAAGAAATAATTTAAACGAATGTCACATTATCGTTTTTTTTATATATATATATACTTCTGCCTCTTGTTATATTAACAGCGGCACGTGAGTGGATAAAACTACACCATCCAGAAGATCTCCCAATCCACGAGGTTCTAAATGACCTACCCCCACTCGTCTTAAGTCCAGAAATTCAGTATGGCAAGACGTAGCTATTTGACTTTGATGTGAAGGAAAAATGGCGAAAAAGCTGGAACTCTGCATCTGCGAAGTATCCATATATTAAAGATCCCACAACTGGACTTCCGGGATTCCACATGAAGAGAGACCGGTGGGTCAAACTAAATCGGCTAAATGCAACACCATGCTGTATAATTCAGGATTCCCCCGTCAGAGACTGCGGAGCACCTTCCCAGAGTGTGGAGCATATCATCAAGGAATGCCTTCCAACGAAGTACGAAGGGCCATTTCAAGATGTTTTCAGTGTTACAACTTCCTCCACAGTATCGCTGCAGCAATTAGACATCAGTTTGTGAATGCTGCCAACGTTCTTGTCATTGTATATATTTATATGTACCTACCACATTAGTTGCTTAGCCATACGAAATAAATAAATTAATTTGAAATTTACACATCCTTTTAACAAAGCACAAATAAAGTCAGTGTAGTAATTCATTCGAATTTTCCTGGCTCCACCCTACAGTCCGGACATGTCGTCCTGCGATTTCCATGTGTTTGGTCTACTGAAGAAACACCTGAAAGGGAAGCGCTTCAACTTGGACGACATACTCAAGGACGCTGTGAAGGACTGGGTCTCGTCACGGCCACTGGAATTCTGGGAACAAGGAATCCTGCGGCTTGTTCATCAGTGGGATCGTTGTGCTCAGGCCTATGGTGTATATTTTGAATAATGTCTACATTTGTACCCACCGTGTCGTTTCGTAGCTTTTCATTTGATCACTACCCTTGTATTACAAAGTTGATATTGTGGTATTGTTTCAACGACTGGAAATTTAGTTTTTTGGGAACCCAAAGTACACTGCTCCAGCGCCAAGTGCAACAAAACTAGGAAATCGCAAATCAACGGTTCAACACGGTGGTTGATACCAAGTACGTACAAAAATGAACACGAAGCTTCAAAAAGTTAAGAAAAAAAGAACAAGAAAAACATAAAAAAACAACCAATGCTAGGAGAAAAAAGACACAAAGCGCAGTAAATCTAATCCAAGAAGAGAGCGATTTGATGGTGATGATCAAGAAGTCACACATTGCAACGAAAGTGTTTATAGCTTTAAGATCGCGAGAACAATGACACCAGTACCAAACGTCTTCCAGCTGGTGTTAGAGTTGAAGAAAACAACTTTTTTTCGTTTGAGAAAATTGCAGTTAATGTCAACTTAGCTTTTGCCTGTTATAATTTTTTTTTTTAATTTCCAAGTTATACAACTTTTCTTTAAAAAAGTACATTGTTTTTCAATTTTAGAGCATTTTTAATCATTCATTTCTAATTTTGAAGCCAACTAGTCAGTTTGCTGGAATGAATCGGGCAAAGGGGCCAATTGCGTACTTTTTGAAAAATTTGTTGGTTTAAGTAATAATTCTAAACCAAAGATAACAAACAAAAAATTCTGATATGTTGTCACATAGACTATGCAACCATCAATTTTGATGCCTATAGATTTTTGTAAGTCTACTTAAAATGTCATTAACCTTAGCGTGAATATTTTTCCCGTACCTCCCCGATTCATAGAATTTTTAGCTGATTTAAGTTATTGGCTCCATACATTAATTGCTCTGTTTACGAAGATATATGGTTTTGTTAACATTATTACTTCATATTTTTAATATTATGTATTCCGAAAGAAACGTTTCTCGGTCGTAGAAGGAATATCTGAAAGTTGGCTAAATTATATTATTTGTCGTTTCAATTATTTGTTTTAGTATTGTCAAATCTTGTGCATTCGTGACCTTTCCCCGCACTTAAAATCTTTCAATCCTCTTGTAAGTTAAGTGAACCGTCATTTTTTTTTAACTGCTTTGCGTCTCTCAACAACGAGGTCTTTAGAGACGGGAAAGGATGGGGGCAAGGATTTCGGCCATGGCCTTTTTAAGGAAGCATCCCGGCATTTGCCTGGAGTGATTTGGGAAACCATTGAAAACCCAAATCTGGATTCCCGGACGGGGATTCGAACCGCCGTCCTACCGAATGCGAGGCCAGAACGCTATCTGTTACACCACCACGCTCGATGTGAACCGCTATTGTACTCGTTCAGTCACAATGCAATGAATATCCTTTTTTAGTAAGGGTTTCACATGCTTGTACTGTATTCAAGAAGTGGTAATATGTAAGACTTGCATACTTCCTTAAACATATCTAATGTGGATGATGAGAAAGTGTTCCAAGGTTGATAAATTGATCTCACTTGAATTCGCTGTTTATCACAGTACCAAATGTGATTCTGACTGAAATCTGTTCTTGACCTTCGTTGTTATTCTAAACAACTTGTAATACAGACAGTTTTACAGTATTCATCAAATCGCTACTGGTTTAAACAATATTCTGTTTCACTTACAACTAGTTAAAACATTGTGTAACTTTTATATATATATATATATTTATTGTCATTTAATTCATCCCCCTTAATGGGGGAAGCGGGCTGGTAGCACACATGTCGTGCTCTTCAGCCAAATGATAATATGGTTTACAATAGATTTTCGTAAAGGAATGTTTACACTTTTACAAAAATTATACAGTTGATTTGCATTAAGTTGTTACATGATCAAAGTTGTAGTTTTGTACAATATTTTGTTTGCTTATCTTGCAGATTTGTGGCTAGTAGTAGGCGATTTTGATGTCATTCACAGAGTGGGGTAAATTTTTGTTCTCTTCTCTTGTTGAGGTATTGTAGGTGGTCGGTCTCTGTGCTGGGTTATATAAAGGATATTTTGGAGGTGCAATGTTGGTGGGATCTGTTTGTAACAGGAGGGGAGATGAAGTGGTTCTTTAAGTAGGCGGTGAGTTATAGGATTTTTGTTTAGAAAGCTATTGATAGCATATTTTAGCCGGAGGCATTCTATGTGGATCAGTATGTGAGGAAAACGCATTCTGGTATAAAGGTGTTGGGTAGGAGAAGGTAGTCTTATTCGGTAGGCGATTCGGAGGGCGTGGCGTTCTATTATTTGGAGTCTATTGTAGAAGTGATCAGGGGCGGAGAGCCATGAGAGGTGACCATAAGTTAAGATGGGGCGAAGAAATGCTTTGTATGTATTTATGATGACCTGGCTATGTAGTCCCCAGGATGTTCCAGTAAGTAATTTTAAAAGGTTTAGGCGGGTTTGGGCTTTGGAGTTGATGGTTCTAAGATGAGGTGTCCATGTAAGATGTCGGTCGAGGGTGATTCCTAGGTATGTAACTGTGGGTTGTAGCTGGATGGGATGATTGTATACGGTTATGTTAAAATCAGCGAGCCTGTATCTTTTACTAGTTTTTCCAAAAATAATGGCTTGTGTTTTATTGGGATTAATTATTAGTAGTCAGCGGTTGCACCATTTGACAAAGCAGTCTAGTATGCAACTTTTAATCATTATATATGAGTAAATAAAAATACATAATACAATTCGCCTGCGAGATGTACCTTGTCTTGATTTCTCGGATTTCCAATAGTTATTATTATTATTATTAATTTAATTGCAATGGAGCTAACGCTCCAGTGGTTGCTCCCCTAGTCATCTAACTACCCCTTTTTATTTTATTTTCAAAAATTTTCTTTTATAATTAGAGTTGTACATTCATCCCCCTATTTACATTTCCGATTTACAAATTTTAAATTCCTTAAGCCTTTTCGGTAAATTAGTCATCACTTCACATGGTAATTTGTTCCTATTCCTGACACACAAACCTACAAAAGAAATTTTTCTCACTCCCTTATTCATGAAATTGAGCGCTAGCTTGTTGTCATGGTTGCCTTTCCCCTTCTTTGCACTATTCCTAATACTTTGACCAATATAATATATATTCCTCCAAGCCCCGTCACCAACGTATGCCCTGTACAATTCCAGCGCTGCCTTCGCCTTACTTCTTCCAATGACTCCCAATCGAGCTTCTTTATCATATCACTTACTGTCTAAGTACTGCCTGCGATAATTTGCACAAACAAATCTAGCTGCTCTTCTTTGCACGCCCTCTAACTTCTGTGTTTAATAACCAAAATGTGGGTCCCAAACTACACCATCATATTCAAGCAATGGTCTGACCAAAGTTTTGTAACCCAATTCCCTAACTTCTCTGCTACATCCTCTCATCACCCACTCCATTTAATGAAGGGATCCTACCACCTGCCCATTGAGCTCTGCCGAGTTGAGTTTACTATCAAATGTTATGTCTAGATATTTACACTTGAAACTTTCAACAAGCAATTCTGACCCCACCCTATAATCATAATTAACCTTTAGTTTTTTATCTGTGTACCCAATAAGCTGACACTTTTTGGCATTTATCTTCATTCCATGTTGACTTACCCATTAAGATATTCTATCCAGGTCACCCTGCAGCTGTTTACAGTCTTCACCTGTTTTGATCTTATTGTATTCCATTATATCATCTGCAAAAACCCTAAACTCTGGCCGTAACTCATCAACACAATCAGTCATTAGAACAGTGAACAGCAACGATCCAAATACACTACCTTGTGGCACTCCCATATTTACTTTCAACTGTTTTGATAATGTATTTCCTACCCTAACACCTTGCTTGCTGGCTTTTAATAAGCTTTTCGCCGACACATAAAAACGTAACGAACCTTATTCTTCTTCATCTGGTTGCGAGGTATCTTCTTTAAGTCGAGAATTTAAGAAATCCTGGTTTGTCTTACCAACCCTTCCAGGTTCTTTTGCAATCTATTTTATAATTGATAGTACGTTCCGTACGATAAATGTGTGGCCCCAGGATATCACCTCGCAGATTAAATTTAGTTATACCTACTCTTCTATATAAAATAAAAGTATTTGTTGTTTTATAACAACTACTATTTATTAACACATCTTAATCAACTCAAATAATTACACGTCTCGTATTCATGAAGTAAATACAAACAACGACACTTTGATATATACAATAATCTCACCACCATTCTTCGTATATCAATATACTTCTCTTTGGCTAAAACAAAACAATACAACTTCAACGTAACAAAAAATATTATGAAAACTTAAATTTACCCCTTTTTACACATTCTACTACACTGTAAGACCTTGTAAAAATAAATACATTCATATATTGCGTAAGTCGTAAAATTATTACTATTATTATTATTTCAATGTCTGATGAAGTGGGACCTCACATGGTCCCTATCCGTTCAGGATGTCGGCAGCCATCTTGGCTGTCTCGTCTCTGGTGGTTGATGCTCGGATTAACTCCGTATTTGTTTGGAGGTCCGTGTTCTCTGATTTTCTAGCCAGAAAGTTCTTCTCCTACCAACACTTCTCTTCCCTGTTATTTTCCCTTATTGAATAGACTGCAGGAGTTCGTAACGGCTATTGTTTCTCATGTTGTGGCCAAGGTACTGCAGCTTCCGTGTTTTTATAATGGTCAATATTTCCATATTATTTTTCATGTTATGGAGCATATCAGCATTTATGATGCGGTCTGTCCATGGTATCCTCAACATTCGTCGATGCAGCCACATTTCACAAGCTTCTAGCCTTTTATTGAATGTTTCTTTAAACGTTCACGTTTCAACGCCACACAGGACAGAGAACTCATAGCAGCGCAGGAGTCTCAACATCGCGGTAATCGATAAATTACGACTTTTAAAAGAATTGTTCATTTTATTGAAAGTAACCCTGGCTTTACCAATAAGTGAATTTTTTTCATCAGATGGATCTCATTGACTGTTTTCTGTGGTACCTAGGTATGTATACCTTGATACACTTCCAGTGGTCTTCTGGTTGATCATAATATGACATTGGGAATTGTTGTTCTTGACAGTGACCATTACTTTTGTCTTGTTTATATTAATATCAAGACCGTATTAGTGGCTGATTTGCGAGGCACTATCCATAAGATATTGTAAACTTTCCCGACTGACTGCAAAAATGACTGTGTCATCCGCGAAGCGAACGTTGTTTGTCCAGTTTCCATTCAACAGCACTCCCATCTCCACATCACTGAATGCCTCCCTAAAGATATAATCTAAATAGATGTCAAGTAATAAAGGGGGAAATATAAACCTTGTCTTTCAACACGAAGCATTTTTTTTTTTTTTTAAATAAGGATTTACCAAAGTAATACAGTGACAAAGAGCACAATGTTATCAATCAATGTGATTGATGGGCTTGTTTCTTGCAGCAGGTTGAGTCAATTTTAATAGCATTTTGCTCATTTTCAGTCTCAATTCACCATTTTTCGTGTCGGAAACTCCAGACAGTCAGTTGCAGCCATTACGTAAATCGTGTCGCGAACCCCCTAAGATCAACTGGGAACCCCTAAGGGGTTCGCGTGGCCCACTTTGAGGAACCTTGCTCTATGTTTAGACACCACACCGACATGAAACATACCCTATTTTACTCCTACCAAACACCGACACGCATTTTTTGTCAACTGAACTTAACGCAAATATATACAAATTTTTTGACAAATTTATCTTAAGTTTCTTAGCTCTCCACCTTTACATCAAATTGAAAAATAGAACCCCACGCTCATTTTTTAAAATATATGCTAGTCGTACGGACGTTTTTTCCGGTTACAGTCTTTTTTTTATTTTATATTTACAGTATTGATTAAACTATGATATCTTTCTTAAGATAAAGTAATGAATTTAATTTTGCTCGCCACTGTTGTGGATTCAAGGACGTAAGACGTATCCGAAGTTTTCGTTTGAACGTTAGGGTTAGTTCAAACAGAACACAGTACGGGCGTTGCGCAGGTCTTTCGTAATTTTAGGTGAATAAAGGGCGCCATCTCGTACCCGCTGATACTAGCACGGACCTCGTCAGGGGCGCTGTCTAACTAATTACTACCCGCCTGGACCAACTCTCCAAGTCCTGGACAAATTAAATTCTGTACGCCGGCGTTTGCGCTCTTTTCCAAGTTAGCAGGTGGCAGCGGGTTCACACAGAGGAGAATACTGCAGCTGCTGGTACGTACAGCGCAGACGTGTGGCCAACTACAAAGGACTCAGCCGCGATGCGTGACGTTTTCCAGATTAACACGAAATATTTAATATGAAAGAAAAGAGAAGGAAATACTTCAAATAGTTAGAAATCTTGCTGTGTAAGAGTACAGAGACAAAATAATAGAAAAGTTGTTGGGAGTATAATTGTGCAACTAGCGTCTTTCTAACCGAGCATGGTGGGTGAGTGGTTAACGCTCTGGCCTCGCATTCTGGAGGACGCTGGTTCGAATCCCCGCCCGGGCATCCAGATTTGGGTTTTCCATGGTTTCCCCAAATCGCTCCTGGCAAATGCCGGGATGCTTCCTTTAGAAGGCCATGACTGAATTCCTTTTCTTTCCTTGTCCCGAGTCCCATCTCGCCTCTAATAACCTCGACGTCGACGAGCCGTAAAGCGATAAGTTTTTTTTAAAAAAAAAAAAAACTTCGTTCTATTGTGGTACGTGAAGGAAAGCCGACAATCTGCCCGAATAACAGCATATTCTTCCGAATGAATGAGATACAACTTTTTCTTTAAATCTGAAAAACAAATTTATTTAATATACAGGGTGCGGCAAAAAGATCTGACGGTTTTAAAGTACAAACAACATGAAAAATAAAAGTGATACAAAATATTTTATTGCTTATTACAGAAGGGTATTCATGAAAATTAATGACAATAACATCAGAACAACCAATTTCATCCGTTTAAGATGTGAAGATAACGTCCTTTAAATGACGTCCGTCTTTGAACAAGCATTCTTCCAGCCTTGCACTGAAGCTGTTGAACACCTGCTCTAACATTGCACAAGGCAGGCTGGCGATTTCTTGGCGTATGGATTCTTTCAGTTCGTCCAGTGTGCGGGGTTTGTTTGGGTAAACTCTTGCTTTAAGGATTCCCCACAAGAAAAAATCACAAACCCAAAGGTCTGGAGAGCGAGCTGGCCATTCAATGTCCCCAAAACGCGAGATCACTCGACCACGAAACATGCTTCTCAAAACGTCCATAACCTCACTGGCTGTATGGGCAGTTGCCCCATCCTGCTGGAACCATATCCTACTGCGCACCAAACGATTTCTCTTAAGTTCAGGGATCATGAAGTTTTTTAGCATCAACAAATAACGTTCCGAATTGACCGTAACGGTTCGACCACCCTCTTCGAAGAAGTATGGCCCAATGACACACCTTTTGGTTACACCACACCACACGGTAACCTTAGGACTATGCAGAGGACGGTCATGCAGTTGTTCCGGATTTGTAGCCGACCAATAACGAAGGTTCTGTTTGTTCACATAACCATTCAGATGGAAATGTGCCTCGTCGCTCATCATTAAAATTTTTTCATCCGTCAGCATTGCAATCATCTCTTCTCCAAATGCTTTACGCTTTGCATAGTCATTAGGCTTTAACTGCTGGACAATAGCCATTTTGTACGGGTGGAAGTGCAGATCGAAACGCAAAATTCGTCTTACCGAGTGGTCAGACATGTGCAAGGCAGCAGCTTGTTTGCGGGCCGACCGCCGAGGACTGGCTTCCACAGCTTCTCTTACTCGATCGATATTCTCTGGCGTCCTGGATGACTGTGGGCGACCTGTTGACTTCTTTTTTAACGCTGAACCGGTAGCTCTGAAGGTGCTCACCCATAACATAATGGTGTTCCGAGTTGGGACTCTTCCTTTTGGACTCACGTTAAATCGTCTACGGAACTGCCGCTGAACAGCAACGCAGGAATCGCCACTTTTAAAAAACGTCTCGACAACAAACGCACGGTGCTCAGCCGACCATTGTTCCGTGGCTACTACAAATGTTCACGTAAGGGTTCTGGATTGCGCCTATCTCCAACACCCCCCACCATCTACTCACTCGACAATAGGGCGACGAAAACCGTCAGATCATTTTGCCGCACCCTGTATCAGATAGAAACCAAGCAAACATTTTCTTCTAATATCATTTCTGTACTTCGTCAATCTTTCAACTTACTTAAAATTTAATATACTTTGCAGAGTGAACATTTTACTTCAAGTACAGGTCAAGTTCATATGTTAGCCTTTAACCTTTGACTCTAAAAACTAATTTTCTGTTCCTGAAAACTCATTTTTTTCTACTGTAATGTATTTTATGTATAAACTGAGGTCCAAAAATGTCCCAAAAACATAACCCTGAAATCTAATTTGTTGCGCTTAAAATCTTTCTTTTTTTTCACTCTGTGTAATGCATTTTTCGCATAAATAGATAAATAGACATTTGCACATTCATAGTGTAAACAAGCACCAGGAGAGCAGCACCGATCACCAGGAACGTCCCCCATCGAGAGAAACTCATCATGACGAGACCACATTGGCGCATACATGCTCATTACCAACCCTGCTGCTGGTCACCTTTATGAGCCAAGAATACCTCAAAGATATCAAGAAATTCCTAGAAACTGGGAACATAAATACGGTATGGACTTCCAGGAGAACACAATAAAAAGAAGCATTCCAAAAGACTCCACCATTATGGATGAGGGAACACTCCAAGCCTTCAGTTCAACATCACACCCAGCACCAGACACGAGAGAGTCTAGGTCAACCAAGTCCACTGCCCCGGCCAGCAGCCAAGACATGACCAGGAGCGGACTGAATTCCAAAAAGTGGCCACAGGAGCGGAGATCGATGGCAACAATATAACAATGCTTCTACTGCCAAGGCTTCGGGCATCAAGCATCTGACTGTCACAAGCAAGTGCGCTGCGTTTGCTGTGAAGGGAGCCGTAACAACCTGGTTTGCGCACGTCCGCATGAAGCAACACCGAAGTGTGCAAACGGTGGCTCTGACCACGCCGCCAGTTACGGGGGATGCCCAGTGAGAAGAAGCTTCAAGCCGGAATCCGAAACCATCAACGCCAACGCCAACCCGGTCCATCCCAACGATTGAAAGGACCGGATGGACAACAGAGATAGACATCAAATCTCAGCAATAACCATCCGCCAACCAACCCAAATGTACAGCACGTGTACCTATGCTGTAACAACGAGCCAAGACGAGCAAATCATCTGGGGAAAATCGTCGAGTTGCTAACACAGCTGATAACGGCAATGATCCCCAACTTACAACACGAACCCAGTAGAGGGTTTTAAGAAAAGGGCGCCGACGACGTCCGAAGCCATTTTTCCCTCAAAGTGAATAAAACGTGTTCCCAAAACCACCCAACCTAAAACATAACAGTAAAGATGCTAATGACAATGGGACTCCACAGAAAATCCATTGAGGCAGCAAAAAAAGAAAGGAATAAAAAACACACACACAAAAATATAGTTTCATGCGATCATGATAGTTGATCTTAGAAACTAAAACTGAAAAACTAAATTTTTGTCACTTAGTGAGTTTCCAATATAGCCTACAAGATGTGTTCAAATAATAACGGGATTTTTTTAAATTTTTATTTATTGGTCTACATCAATGTTATTACCATCAAGATAGTCCCCGTTAGATATTAAATACTTCTGCCAGCGCTTTTTCTAATCCCCAGAACACTTCTGGAAATCGATGTTTGGGATATCTTTCAGCTCTTTCAGCGATATACTTTTAATCTAATCCAGAGGTGGCCAATCCAAATGATCTTGCGGGCTACTTTGGAAATGCGTCATAATTCCGCGGGCCGCATGCAAAATTATATATCCCCATATTAGATTAAGCCCACCGTAGACATTTTTTTGGAGTGAAAAATTGAAACATAATGAGTTATTATTATTTTCTGAATGCAATTTAATTATTGTGAGAACTCATAAATAAAACAGGCAAATTCTGTCATATATTCGGAAGAATATTATTCTAAAATCAAAGTTTTTTTTCATAATTTCGAAACTTAATGTTTGAATATATGGATGCACAAATAATGTGTTATTAATACATTGGTTTTCATTACTTTAACAATTATAAATAAATACATTTTGTAAAAGTGTGATGAATCTTGTGGGCCATCCCTGATCTATTCTATGCTTGTAGAACGACGGCCCTTCAAGATTCTATTTATTTTTTGGAACAGAAAAAAGTTACACGGTGCCATGTCTGGTGAATATGGAGGTTGGGACATCATTACAGTGTTGTTTTTTTTATCAAAAATTCACGAACAAGCAACTATGTATGTGGAGGTGCATTAAAGTGATGCAAAAGCAATTATTTATTTTGCCACAAATTCTGGCGTTTTCTTCTTCAGACTGCTTCATGCAAACGGCTTTTGAACTTGAAGGTAGTATTCCTTGTTGATCGTTTGACATAGTGGCAAGAACTCATGGTGCAGTATGCCATTAAAATCGAAGAACACAGCGAGCGTAACCTTCACATTTGAGCGAACCTGTCGAGCTTTTTTCGGTCTTGGCGATCCAGAAGCCACTGGGACGATTGAGCCTTAGTTTCGACATGATACCCATAAACCCATGTTTAATTATCTGTTATGACACATTTCAATAGTTCTCCATCGTTATTGACCTCATTTAACAACCTACATTCGCCGCAGTTTTAATTCGAAGCTCAACACATTTGGAACAAATTTTGCTGCAACGCGTTTCAAACCCAAAACAGATGAAAAAATTTCATGGCATGAGCCAATTGATGTGCCAACATCATCAAAAACTTCTATAATTGTGATTGGACGATTGTGCTTAATTCTTTCTTTCACTTTTTCCACGTTTTCATTTGTTATTGATGTGTTATGACGACCCGTACGCTCGTCATCTTCACATCTTCAATGTCTTCACGGCCATCTTGAAAACGCTTATACCATTCGTAAACCATTGTTTTAATTATAGTAGATTCCCGAAATGCAATATTCAACATTTCAAAAATATTGTAGCACGTAATTACATTTTTATAACAAAATTTATAACAAATTTTCTGATCCATGATTTATACAAATAAAAACTCGCCGACTGTAACAAAACACGTGTTATCCTTTTAACAGTTGACAAGAGACTAAACATCTAATAAGTAAAGATACTTTTAAGACATGTTGGCCAACACAACAACGAAAAAATCTTGCCAATCGGACTAATGTAACTCACGAAATTTCAAAATTTCCGTTACTTTTTGAACAAACCTCGTATTTTGGTTTAAATAGAGCTTAAGGAGGTCAACGATTATCAAACGCAAGAAAAAGGTCAAACCAGATTACTAGGTCATGAACTTTAACCATAAAAACTCAAATCCTGTAAAGTAGGCAGTCACAAACCTGAAGCTATCTACCGACAGGGAACGATTCTCTATGCCTGACCACACACAAAACAAAAAAAACAAAAAAGACTGTGTGTTTTTTTTTTTTTTTTTTTTTTTTTACGCCTCAAACACGTTGAAAACTTCTGATGGGAAATTTGCCATTGGTTCATCTAGCATATATATTAATCGTTAAGCATGATATTCCTGATCATACTGTTATAACTGCAAAAAAAAAGCAATAAAATGCAATAAGTCACTATTTTTTAAGCTTCGGGATAAGGTAAACGTAGTGGAAATGTTATTACATTAGGTGGAATGTTTGACGCTGATGGACAACGATAAAGATGGAATGATCAGAGCGTTACCCTAAGCAATACTAAACTATCATAAATGACACATGAAGTCACACACCCTTCTTCATTCAGTTCGCTCTGTGGTTATTCATTATTAGCTTTTACATATATTTTCATTTATGTGGACCAAACAAAATCTTACTCGTTTTTTCGTCTACTTGTGAAATTCTGTCATTAAATTTGGTATTAACTATATGAGAAATCAATTAGCCATAGCAATAAAAATACCAGGAACTGAACGGCAATATTAAGAGTATTTTACTTCAAAACTATTCCAAAGAATCGAAAGTAAGGTACCACAAAAACTAAAGATTTATTTCTATGATATCTGCAAAGCTTGTAATGCGACAAGCAGTAAATAGTAACAAACATTGACACATTAAGAAAAAAATGTTATTGAAAGTTAATAAAACATGTGACCAAACTCGTAGTTTTTCAAACGGCTTCTCAGTTCATTTGTACTCAGCATGCTACAATATTTGAATTGAAATTTAAATACGATCTAGCGCATGCAACAGTGGCAATATCCTTCTTTTTTTTCTGCCATCTGTCCGTCGACTGGTTTGATGCAATCCCTCATCCCTTCCTATCTTGTGGTAACCTCTTCATCTCTTACAACCCACGTCCTCAATTATCGGTTTCATATATTCTAATCTCTGTCTTCCTCTACAGTTCTTACCTTCGACTGTTCCCTCCACTAACAAATTAACCAATCTAGCATGTATCAAAATATGACCTAGTAGCCTGTATCTTCTTTCTGTAAGCTTCTTCCACAAACTTCTTTCCTCACCAATCATTTCCAAAACTCTTTCATTTCGTACTTTGTCTGTACACTTAATTTTCAGCATTCTTCGGTAGCACCACATTTCAAATACTTCAATTTTCTTTCTTTCTTGAATTCATAAAGTCCATGCTTCACTACCATTTTACTTATTATCTTATATACTTTCAGTGTTAAATTCCTCCTCCCATCTACCTTTGACATTTACGAATTTTACGAATAATAACCTTAATTCCTTCAGCGTGTTTTTGGTAAATTATTCATCACTTACCTTTATTGCAATTCCTAACACCCTTAGACACAAAAGAAAATTTTTCCAACTCCCTTTAGCATGAAATCGAGTGCCAGCTTATGCCCATGATCATCTTCTCCTTTCCATTTATTGCTCCTAATTCTCTGACTTATATCCCTCCAAACCCCCTCACCAACGTACTCCTTGTACACTTCCAGCACTCTTTTCACCTTCCTCACGTATAACAAAGACTGATTTTTTTTTTTTTTTTTTTTTAAATTTATGGCTATACACTTCGTTGACGTGGAGGTCATTAGAGGGGGGATGGGACTGGGGACAAGGAATGGGAAGGAATCCGACCATGGCGTTTTGAATGAAGCATCCCGGCATTCTCCTGGATTGTTTAGGGAAACCGTGGAAAACCCATACCTGGATGGCCGGACGGGGATTCGAACCGGCGTCCCCAATGCGAGGTCAGAACGTTAACCACTCAACCACCCCGCTCGGTCAATGACTCCGAATCCAGCTCCTTTATCATACCAGTTTATGACTGGGACGTGCAGTAATTTCAACACTCGGATCTAGCCGTTCTCCTTTTCCTTGATTTCCGGAAGGCGATTATCTGTCGGGACGCACCATGTAGGGTGAGCAACGTGATGTGTCATACTGTCGCCACGTAGCCTACACGCGTGGCTTTGCGAACTTGAAGAAACGATAAACAATGTTGAGATGAACAAAAGTTTTGAATTACCTGCTGCGACGCCAGGCCACATACCCGAGATTTTAAGTTAAATTATAAACTTTAAGAACTGGGAAAACCTCTTAAAAATATGTTGAGCAATATTTGCGTTATTTCTGGACAAATCAATGTGGCCACATATAGTTTATTAATACTGCTACCACAAACGCCCGTCAAAAATGACATGTGTCACCAATGATGGCAGCAGGAATTTGCTCTGCAAAAGTTTATAAACGAATAACGAGTAATTGAATTACCTTTTTTAATTCATTTTGCTAGGATGTTTTTAAATAACTGATTTCAAACGATAGAAATTTTAACTTAATGAAAAAGTTTCTAAGTAAAGTATAAATTGAAAAACGAATAAGTATTATTTATTTGATTGATAATTATCGTGATTTCTTATGTTGCGTATGAACTTTCTCCCAGTTTTGAGTAAACGTTTCTGATCTTATGATCTGTAAAAAAAGTTATTAACTTACACGTTCTATTAACTCCTGCAGAGAATACAACGAAAGTCACTTATATCTCTGTCTCGTATGTTAATTTTTTACTCTCTGTTAAGCAACAGACAATTGCATTTTACCTGGAGTTGCTGTTAAAATTTCTTTTAACGATGTAAGTGTAAATAAAATAAAAAAGTAAATATTTAATTCACTTCTTCCTTCTCAACAACATTACCGCAAATAAAATCAACGCAATTATTTATTTGAAATTTTCTGATAAAGCAGCCAGTGCTTTGGTGGCGGCCAGTATAACTAACAGTTCGGGCATCACCGCACGCCCGAGGTTTGCTGAGCTTTCAATGTCGCGTCCAGTTTCTTGGAGTAACAGATTTTATTAAAGACAATTAGTGCTCTAGATATATGATCGAACGCGGGCATTGATTTATCAATAGGCAATTGAAAGGAAATCAATCATGTTGTATATGAACAAGCTATTGCAGTATTCCTCTGAATAATTTCAGAAAACACAAATCAGGATGGCTATTCGATGCATAGAGATTTCTCACTTCCGATTGTTTCACAAAACGAACAAATGTAAGTAGGTCACGCTATTAATGAACAGCATGTTAGTTTTACAAATGAGGTCTGTACTATAATTTAGATTGCTATCGAAATTACTACAATCCGATCTGATGATATGGCGGTCCCTATTAACACCAATTTAATGTGCATTATTCGTTAACACAATTCACGCAGGCATTGCACTCGTTTTGCGTAGCGCCCATTAGTGGGTAGTAAACGTTGAGCTTTGATCTCTAAATTGAAATATATGGCGAGCAGACGGGGCCCAGCGTGAATTACTACTACTGATGGAAACATGTTTGCTAGACTCCAGTTTACACTTTGTTTAGTGTAATTTACATGTGTATCTATTCTGAAACAATATGTTGGCTGCACAAATATACTGGGTGAAGCTAGTTTACTATTGACTTACACGTACAGAACCTTCGTTACTTCCTTACTTTTAGGAATACCAATCCAGATGTTAGTTTATGTGTAACACTTTTGCTAAATTATTAAAAAATGCGTCCTAAAAATTCTGCAAAAATTCTGAAAGAGCAAAAAAAAAAAAACAATAAAAAACACTAAAGTCTCCGAAATGAAACGCGAAATTATAATGCCTTCAAACAATGCAATGTTTAAGATGTCTGAAAAAAAAACATTTAAAAAAAAGGTACTTTTGTTTCTGAAATGAAACCCGATCTCTGAACAGTGTGATAATGCATTGTTTAAATCAAGTAGAAGAGGGGAAAAAATCACTTTTGTTTCTGAAATGAAATCCGATCTCACAAACGTCTCAAACAACAAAGTGTATCAATTAAGAAATATGCAGCCTACCACCTCAATAATTTGTGAGAAATCAACATTTCGTCTCAGTATTGAGAAACTAGATGAAGCCCTCAAAACTGCGATACTCTACGAACAATCCAATCGATCGAAACTAGTGCTAAATTCCTTTGTAGTTTTTCTGCGTGTCTACCTTCACATTTTCTTTCGTTGAAAATCAGCAAATTTTTCGTAAATGAAATTAGGATATTCTCTACGTAGGGAAAAACTCTAACATCGCCATTCATTTTTCACATGTTTTTTTTGTCTTCCGTGTCTTATTCATATTCATACCAAACATCGCCCTGAGTTTTTCAGGAGATGTTTTATGTGTCCATTGTCCTGTTCATATTCATATTGAACCTCGCCATTAATTTTTCAGGAGATTTTTTGTATCCAGAGTCTTGTTCATATTCTTTGATACACTTTACGGAGACACACAGGAAATGTTCTTCTTTCCGCTATCGGTCGCTATTGGTCGCTTTCGGTGCCTCTTTGACACCACCCTTGTACACGCCGCCTGCGCCATGATATATTACCGTCGCTAATTGGCCATTTAATTGTGTGGCGCGGCTCCTGCTTGATCTCGCCGTAAACAAGCACCAGGTGGCCGCAGGTAAGCACGCAAATTGACTTCGATCGGCTCCTCTCACTGCCATCCGACGTTTTGTAGTAAATACTGAAGCTAGATATGTTTAAAAATCTGAAAACCATATCAATCTAGTTAAAGGCAATTATTGCGTAGTTGTTGAACAATACTTTTTAGAAACAAAACTCTGTTGTTGTTTATTCTCGAGATGCGTTTCGATCATATCGTGTGGGGATCATCAGAAGTTGTAAATGGAACTTATTTTAGCAGATTGCCACCGTAATGCAGCCTCAAGCACTCAGCTGGGAATGATGACAGACCATTCCCGTACGTATTACTTCTTCGGTGGGGAGGTAGAAGATGTCAGCTCTTGGTAAGCTCGTCTCAACCCCGTCCTTCAAGAATGGTCTTATCAAAATTCACCACCACGGGAAATCGTCGGACCCAATCGTCTTCCAGAGTTAGCCCGCTCCCAAGATGATTTGACCAGAACTTTTAAAATCAAAGGAGCACTCGATTTAATACAATGCTCGTACATGTTTCTCATTTTACATTCTCCCAATCATATTCTTCGTTCACACATCACGACTAGAATTGACTGTCAGACTAATACTTCTTCTCGCTTCTTCTAGCGAAAGTAGGCCCTCAGTTCATACCAGCCATATGGCTTTTCACTGGCTTGCGAATGTTCCGTTCCAAAACCTTGAAGCCATGTGTTTCTTCCGCAAGCCACTTTACACGACCCTGACTGTTACTTTGTGTGTGTGAAGTGTGTGTGTGTGTGAGTGTGCGTGCGACTTTATATGTGTGTGTGTGAATGAGAGAGAGATAGTGTTGTGTGTGTGTGTGTCTGTTAGTGTGTGTGTGTGTGTGTGTGTGTGTGTGTGTGTGTGCGTGCGTGCATGCGCGCGAAAAATCACTCACTGTTCTTTTTACAGATAGTTTGATTCATGTCTGATTTGTAATTATTTGACCCACTTTCTTAGGTGTTTATTATTTTAAAAAAATGACCAATAACCAGCATGTTTCATCGCCTTGTGTTCTGCTCTACGTTTTGTGCAAAGCCTCCTTGCATTACTAAGCTATTTGCAAATCTATATTGTTGTTTTATTAATCTTATTTCATACTCAATTAACACCTGGTAAATTTAAAATCCTACCAATAATGACCATTCCACGCCTGCATATGAACTCTGAATATGAAAGTTTTCCCCCAAGAGCCTTCGATTCGTTCTTTCACAGCTGTAAGCAGCTAACACACTGATTGTTTTCTTTTTTATCACCCCGGCAGTACCCCTAGTTTTTTTTTTTTTTAATTTAATTTAATTTAATTTAATTGCAATGGAGCACAGGCTCCGGTGGCAATTTCCCTACACAGCTATCTTCCCCCTATCCTGCACCCACCTACATTTGCCCTCTACAAATTTTTTCTTTAAATTCCTTCAAAGTTTTCGGTAAATTATTCATCGTTTCTCTTGGTAACTCATTCCAATCCCTGACACCCTTACCTAAAAAAGAGAATCTTCCTACACCCTTGTGCCTGAAATCGAGTGCCAGCTTGTGGTCATGGTCATCTTTTCCCTTCCATGCACTACTTTTCATACCTACTGCAATATCTTTCCATGCCTCATCACCAGTATATGCCCTGTACACTCCCATGACCCTCCTCATCCTCCTCCTGTCTTGCAATGAATCCCATTCCAGCTCCTTTATCATATCCGTCACTGATTGCATTCTGCGATAATTTCCAGAAACAAATCTAGCAGCCCTTCTTTGCACCCTCTCCAACTCTTGTATTTGATACGTAAAATGAGGGTCCCATACTACACTACCATATTCGAGCAATGGTCTGACCAAAGTTTTGTAACCCAATTCCTTGACTTCTCTCGTACATCCCCTCATAACTCTCTCCAACAAGTGCAGAACTCTGAAACCTTTTCCTACCACCTGTCCTATGTGTCCTGCCCAGTTAAGTTTGTTATCAAAAGTAATTCCAAGATATTTGCATTTCAAGTCTTCTGCAAGCAATTCTTTCCCCACCTTATATTCATAATTAACCTTTTGTTTTTTATTTGTGTATCTAATAAGCTGACTCTTCTTTGCATTTATCTTCATTCCATGTTTACTAACCCAATTAGATATCCTGTCCAGATCACCCTGCAACTGTTTACAATCCTCTATCGTTTTGATTCTTTTATACAGCATTATGTCATCTGCAAACAATCTAATTTCAGATAGTAAACAGGCAACACAATTATTCATTAGAATAATGAATAGCAATGGTCCCAATACGCTACCCTGTGGCACACCCATTATTACTTCTACTTCTTTTGATACTACATTTCCTACCCTGACTTTCTGTTTTCTACCTTTTAAAAATTCTTCTACCCAGCAAATCACTTTCTTATCCACTCCAATGGTTTTTACCTTATTTACTACCATTTTATGGCTTACTCTGTCAAACGCCTTAGACAGATCTAGTGCTACACTATCAATTTGGCCTCCCTTGTCCATTTCATCTGAAATATCTTGCATATATCCCACCAACTGAGATTCGCATGAATATCCTTGCCTGAAACCATGTTGCCTGCTTGAAAACCAATTACGTTCCTCACATATATTTCTGATGTGGTTGCATATCAATCTTTCCATTAATTTACCTACCACTGATGTCAAACTGATTGGCCTGTAATTCTCAACTCTATTTCTCACCCCTCCCTTATGTACCGGTACTACTATTGCACTTTTCCAGTCCTGTGGTAAGCAGCAAGTGTCTAGACTCAATTTAAATAATATTTCAAGATAAGGTACAATGTCACATCCGGCTATCTTTAAGATATCTGTAGTAATATTATCTTCACCAGCCCCTTTATGTTTTTTCAGCTTTCTTATTTCCTTCATGATTTCCTCAGGATGGATATCAAATTTTTTACTATCGTCATTTCTAATTGTGTTGTTAAGCTCGTTCTCCGAATTAGACCCTCCTGTTTCTGATTCATTTTCCCTAATGATTTCTCTGAACCAGTTACTTAAAATCTCTGCCTTTTTCAAATCGTCAGTAACTTCTTCTCCATCCTTATCTATAAGTGTCTCTACATCCTCCCTTCCCCTCAGTTTCCTGATATAGCCATAGAAATTTCTAGATGCATCAGTCAATGGTTCCCCTGCACTGACAATACTCTTCATAAACCCATCTTTGGCCATTTTCTTTGCTGTTATTAAGTCATTGTTTAGTTGTTTTAAATATTCCCTACTACCCTGCTGTCTCTTAACTCTGTTATGTTCTTTTCTTACCAACCTCTTTAACCTCCTCACTTCCCTATTATAGTACATAGGATCTCTACTTCTCTTTATTTTTTGCTTTGGAATAAATTTTTCTTCCCCCTTTCTTATTATCTCCTTGAACTCTTTCCACCTTGACTCTACTGTACCTGAGCCTTCCTTCCATTTGCTGAATTGTTCTCTGAAATATCTCCTCAAATTTGAAACCTGTGCCTTTTTATAATTGTACCTATTTCCCCCTTCAATTTTGGCTGCTGGTTTACTGAATCCTCTAATATCCATCAGAACTGCTTCATGATCACTTATTCCTTCAGTTACTTGATACCTCAAAAGGTTTTCATCGGGCTTAATTAGAAATATATCCAAAATATTTTGTCCCCTAGTGTTTTGCTCAACCACTTGTGTAAATCCTCCTTCCCTTATTAAGATATTTGCAAATCTTTGTTCCCTTGTGTTATTTATCTTATTCCCTTCCCAGTTTACACCTGGTAAATTTAAATCTCCGCCGATGATGATCATTCTATTCTCACCTCTGAAATCTGAGTATGAATTTAATTTCTCCCCAAGAGCCTCATCCTCTTCTGTCATTCTTCCACTGCGGTAAACAGCCAACACTCTGAGTTTTTCTTTTTTACTACCCCAGAAATCTACCCCAAGTAACTCATGGTCCTTGATCTATGAATGCCAGTGAACTATGGTAGTTTTTGCTAACTAGTATGAAGACTCCTCCACCAATTGCTCCTCGATCTCTGCGGTACACTCTGTAACCATCAGGAAAAACCTCACTGTCTAGTACTTCTTCTTTTAACCAACTCTCTACCCCAATTATTATTTGTGGTTCATGCATCTCTATTAAGTTTGCAAATTCGATTACTTTGTTCATTATACTTCTACAGTTTACCATTAACACCCTTACTATTGGCTTTACATTTTACGCATGGTCATGAATTTAAAAACAACAGTAAACTGTAGTAATCTTTACTAACCAGTATTAATATCCCATCAACTGCAGCGAAAAATACCAATAAAAAATTATACAAGTGCAGAATAAAACTTTTAACTGTGTACGTTAATTTGGACAAACCATTTCAGATAACCATTCAGCAAAAGGTAAATGTATGAAGACCACATATTAACCATTATGCAAGATTTTAATCACTTACCAAAGTACCTTACGTCCAATGAATCATTTCCGGAGATGTGGATAATCTGGGATAATTATTATGTAGTCCGTCTAACGACTGGAAATATGAATTCAGTGGAACTGGTTTTCCAAACAGAAAGAATTTTATTTTCATACTTTATGTCCAAAATTGATAGTGGTATCAGATATTTGTGGGAATAGCACCGGAGTGTGAAAACAGATTTAAAAATTTAATGCTTTGTCGCTTCTAGACATTCCCCCGTAGGGGTAAAAGCATTATGGAAAAATGTGTGTTGTCAAAATAATCAATTCACAAAATGTGAATACTCTATTTCTCCGACACATCAAGTGCGAACCCCTCCGGCTAACATGAATTCACAAACTCGGTTCGGACGCATTAATTTTGTCCAATCTGCGTGATGTATAATGCACGTTAGGCGGGAATAGATTTGGTGATTATATCAGCGTCCTCATGCATAATTTCATTAAATCGGTTTCACGCCAGGCAATAGTATCGACAGCTGGAACGCTTTCGATTCCATATTTGCTTTTTTTTATTGATGTTCGTACTATCTACAGAACGTTTTCATCAAAAATCTTCACTACCGTTTTATGTAACTATTCCTAGCCTCAAAGCCTGTGAAAAATGACGAGTTGAAAGAGTGTCCTGGCAAGTCATTTATTCCAAATTGTTTGTTAAGAAATGTGAGCACATGGTAACAACCAGAAAGAAGAATAGGTTAACCCAGGGAATTTTGATGGCAGCGGAACAACTAAACAAGGTAAACAGGTTCAAGTACTTGGGGAGTGTATTAGAGGAATGTGGATGAAATGATGGCGAGCAAGGAGCATTAGAAGACTGATATGGTATAAACAGGTGCCACAGAGAAGCAAGAGAGTAATCTATCATACATACTATGTGCCTATCTTGACTTATGGTGCTGAAACGTGTACAGTGAAAAAGCGGAACATCAGCAGAGTACAAGCAAGCAAAATGAAGTTTTTAAGAGGTAGAATGGGAGACACTAAAATGGATAGAGTAAGGAATGAAGTGATTAGACGTACCATAAAAGAGGAACTTCTACAGGAAAGGATAGAGAGGACCAGACTGAGATGGTATGGACATGTAAAGAGAATGAAGGCTCAGAGAATCCCAAGAAAAATCCATGAAATTAAGAACGATGGTAAATGATCCAGAGGAAGACCAAGAGATGGATGGTTGAAATGAGTGGAGGAATGTGTACGGAAGAGAGGAGAGGACTGGAACAAAGTGGTGACAAAGAGGTGGTGGGATGAAAGAAGGAAATGGAGTGTCTTGTGCATGAAGCAGACCCGGCCAGTGGCTGGAAACTGTTGAGGATGATGATGATGATGATGTTATAAAATAACTCCCAATGAACTTTCTCGTGCAGCAGAAAGTTTCAGTAGTTATCCTGGTCCAGGTTCCATTTCAACATAACCACAGATTCCGCTAATATTGCCGATAGAAAATCTAAGATTCTGTCACACGAGAATTAATGCATTTACTGTATAGCATATTAGTGACATCTGGCACCGCGACTTTACCAAAGACTGAATGGATCCTGCGATAATTTGCACAAACAAATCTAGCTGCTCTTCATTGCACACCCTCCAACTCCTGTATTTGATATCCTCAATGTGGGCCTCAAACTACACCACCATATTCAACCAATAGTCAGATCAAAGTTTTGTAACCCAATTCTCTAACATCTCTGGTACATTTACACTTCAAGACTTCAACAAACAATTCTCACCCCACCCTATAGTCATAATTAACCTTTATTTTTATTTTTTTTATCTGTGTACCTAATAGGCTGACTCATCTTGGCATTTACTTTCGTTCCATGCAGACCTATCCATTTAGATATTCTATCCAGGTCACTATGGAGACATTCACAATCTTCATCTGTTTTGAACCTGTTGTATATCATTACATCATCTGCAAATAACCTACAATTTGACCGTAACTCATCAGCACAATCATTGATTAGAATAATGAACAGCAATGGTGCCAATACACTACCCTGTAGCATTCGCATATTTACTTCCGCCTCTTTTGATAATGGGTTTCTTACTCTAACATTTTACTTTCTGGTTTTTAAGAATTCTTACACTCTGCAAGTAACTTTTCCATCCAATTCACTAGTTTTCGGTTTATTTAAAACCATGTTTTGCTCACTGTGTCAAATGCTTTAAAAATGAATCTTAACGACTTACGATATGCCGCATAATATTAATTTTAATAATGATTTCTGCTGCATTGATTACAATCAATTTGAAACTATTTTCATTCAAAAATAGTAATGAGGCGTTCATCAACACAATTTACGTAATAATAATAATAATAAAACTTAAATTACTTATGTCCTCTGCTGTGACGTCATATGCCAGTTGTCATTCTGATCCACGTTAAATTTCAATCTAACCAAGGAATCCAGGAACAGTGTCGCCAGAAAAGTAATACATTTATTTTACGCATGTATGGATTAAGAATTTATCGACATAATCCACATTGAAAGAATATAAATAAATAAAAAGCAAGTCATTCCTTCACGGGTGCTTCACTAAATGGAACTATTATTAAAGAAACCTCACAACCTCTGCTGTGCAGTAATATCTCTGGCCGTTGTTAATCCTGGCTGTCTGCATGACGTCACAGCGTGACAGTCACAGTGACCAAGATTATCGTTTTATTAGTGTATATTACCATATTCATATAGCACACACAATTTCCAATGAGAATATATGTACAAAACATTTACAGAAAAGTATTTTAATACGAGTGGATTTTAATAAGGATCCATAGCATTGAATGAAGGACGGCAACGCTATGGCCTCTCATTTGTAAGGATGCAGGTTCGAATCCCTATCAGACTATCCTGATTTTAGTTTTTCTATGGTTTCTCCAAAACACTCCAGGCAATTGGCAAGTTGGTTCCTTCAAAACGCCATGGCAGAATTCCTTCCCGTTCGTTGCATCCAGCCCAATCATGTTTCTATAAATCTCCACGTCAATGAGGCGTAAGGTCTTAAGAAAAATAAAAAGCATGACTCGTACGGGTTCAGTAATTTGTATATTTGTCCACCAGTATCCCCTTCATAACTTTTGAAACTAAATTACGAATTAGTAATTGCGTACCGCCTCAGCTCTTGTTAAACATAACATGATTGTAGCGTAAAGTTTGTTAAAATCACAGTACTAAAAATAATTATCGCTCTTTAGGAGTGCCAAAGGAAATGTATTCCTTATATAATTGGAAATTACCGTAGAAAGCAATCAGTAAATGACATGATAAAGGAACTGCATTGGTTATTCGTTGGACAGCAGGAAAAGGATGAAGAGAGTGCTGGGAGTGTACAACGCATATATTGGTGGTGAGGCTTGGAGAAATACTGGTCGAAGAATTAGAACTGTATGGAAGAAAAAAAATGATCATGACCTCAAGCTGGTATTTGAATACAGAAATAAGAGAGTGGAAAATTTATATTTGGAGATACGGGAGTCATGGATTGGAATAAATTAACAAGGGATGTGACTAACAATTTACCAAAGAATTTAAAATTATAAAACGTGAAATAGGCATAGGGAAATTTCTAGCATGGAAAATGCTCGATGGCAATAAAAGTAAATAAAAAAGAAAATTTTGACCCAAATCGATTGTAAAAATTTTTGATTTTTTTTCTTTTGTCAAAAACCAAAAAAGAATTTAATTTCACAAGTTTAGTTCTGTGATCAATGACAGGGAAAAAAATCATTTAAAATTTACAGTGTTTTGTAACAACGTAATGTTTGCAGAAAAACTGCAGCGATGTTTTTAGATTTTTTTTCCATAACATGAGTAATTTTGCAACAAAGTCTTCTCAGCTGACTGTCTCTGCCTCGAGTCGAGGCAGAGACAGTCAGCTGAGAACAACTACAAGATACCTGATGAAGACAGCAGAGTCAGCTGTCGAAACGTCGTGTATTTACACCACCATCCGGCGGGACACCCGAGAAGATTTTGTTGCATCGATGCGCCGGGAAAGTCTACCCTCACACATGAGTAATTTTAACAAAATCGATACTTCAGCAGATCAATTTTTTCGACATAAAAAACATGCGTAAATTTTATTCAATTTTTTAAAATCGGATGATAAATAATTTGTTAACATATTATTATATCAATTAAATAGAAAACAACTGTAAAACTTTTAATGGGTTTTCCAGGATTTTTGTTTGATTTAAATGTAATAACTGAACTACCATTTAAGATAACGGATAATGAACTGTATTAAAAAATAATTTTCTATTGATTTTTTAAATAGATCGTTACAAAACATTATTCTTTAACTATAAAACACAGTTTGTGTACGCAAATTTCACTTGATGGATGAATAATAATAAAACAAATTCAGGTAGAGTAATAAATATTGTTTTTCACAAAACCGTGTTCGCAGGCAACGAATATTTCAAAATTAATGCTTAAAAGTTAGAATTTTACTTCAATGTGTTGCTGTTAAATCTTCTGGAGTTCGCAGATTCCCAAAGCATTTTTTGCCATATGGCTTTACGCCTAGTCTACGTCGATGTCATCAGAGATCGGATGGGACTGGAGACAAGGAACGGGAAGGAATTCGGCCATGGAGTTTTGAAGGAAGCACCCCGGTATTCAGCTGGAGTGATTTGGGGAAACTATGGAAAATCCAAATCTGAATGCTCGGACGGGGATTCGAACCGGCGTCCTCCCCAACACTAGCTCCTTTCCTAAATCCAGAAGAAGAGGAACTTTATGAAAAGATGATAATTCGTAATTTCTTTCAACCCTTGCTTAAATGTTTCTTCACATGTTCGTCCAGTCTTCTGTTACATCTGTAACATTATTTTAGACGAATCGATATCTCTTGCTTAATCTGGAAGTCACATTATAATACAAAATAAAGCAAAATTTTACTTTAGGTTTCTCCCTCATTCATTACCGTACTGTTATCGTCCGTCAAATCAGATACATTGCACGAGAATTTAGAGAGAGCTCAGAGAATAATGATTTGTCTCTAAAGGGCGTGGAAGGAGAAATGCGACGAAAACATGGCGGTAGTCAACATCGAAGACAGATGACGAATTCTTTCCGAGCAGTTAGACAATGCCGTCCTAATAAATTCAGCACATTATCAAATTTTCATGAATTATTCTCCTTTGTCTCTACCTGAGCGCAGCAGGGAAATAAACAAAGGACTGCGCAGCAAAATTTTTGTTCTTACAGAAGTAAAAAAAATATTCTTTGGATCTAGAAAAGTAAATACTTCTCCCAGTTCAAATATACCATTAGATAATCATTCATATAAGTAAGTATTAAAAAGTGAATGCAATTTAGTTTTAATTTGTTTAATCTCGAGGTACGTTTCAGTTCATTTCCTGCGGCATCTTCGGTGACTCTGATGACTTTTGTATATATGCTTCATTTGTTCAGTAAAAGCATCAACGTTTTCGGACTTTGATCGTGTGAATATCTTTTCAGGAATAAATATTCCACTGCTCTGTACTCAACACTTTTATTTCAGTCGCGTATATATCTATATACATAAAAGGCAATGCCTTGAGTCCAGCAGATGAAAAAAGACCTAGTACATGCACAGTATGATATCCCATCATCCGGAATTATGCCGACTTCTTGGATGGTTGCCGAACAGGAAATTCAGCACTTTAATTGCCATTGAATTACAAAATAGTCATATATCAACCTGAAACATTTAAAAAATCTTCGGGAATGAGTAAAGTACTCCAGCGATGCAGTACAATAATACTAGATGAATGCACAATGGCGTATAAGTATCATTGGAAGTATTCCATCGAACATTGTAAGATCTACGTGGCAATGAACTGCCATTCAGTGGTGCTCCAATATATTAGCAGGTGATTTTCGACAGAGATTACCTGTTATTTCGCGTTCAACATCAGCTGATGAGCTGAATGAGTGTTTTAAAGTATCACGTTAGCGGTGATATGTTAATGAAGTTTCATTCACGGCAAAAGTGTGTTATATTACAAAACGATCCTTCTTCAGAACATGTTGCAATAAAGTTATTGGATATTGAGAAAAGGGAAAATTACCTCATAGATAATTATTGTTTTATGGAGAGAAACGATATAAATCATACGTAATACGTTCAAGTACAGTATTATGCATGAAACATTGATTAAATGTTTGTAATTGTAAGCGTTGATATGAGCAACTAACTGCAAATATCTTTAATTTTCATATCCGTGTGTTTCATGATGATTGTGGATGATTTTGTATTAATTCAGATTGTTTTATTGTGGTTTTGATTGTTGGCTGCGTTGTCGCCGTTTGAGAAACACCTATCGGCTTTCTTTACGTTATTCTGGATGTTTCTGTAGCGCTTATTTAAACGCGCGGAGATTGCGAGCAGAATTAGTTGTCAGATTTTTTTGTGAGTTTAATCGCTGGAATATTTGTATGTCCGTGTCTTAGTGTCTTTGGAGGGATCTGGTGCCTTATGTTATCTTTTGAGTTCACAGAAAAATAAATGTTAATTGAAAAGCTATTCGTCAATGTTGTCATTTGGTAGAACTATTTTATTCAGTCAAGAACAGTAGTGATCAGTAAACTTTTGGGAAAGGTAAAACCACATGGCGACTGCCGACTGTAAACTATAAATTGAAGAACGAAGCGAGTAAGGAAAATCATCATTAATTGACTACAGTACGAATTGGTTTATTAACGAGGAGCCTATCACTCTTTTTTGTCCAGTGTATTCACCAAATTTCTTCGCAGAAAAATTTCTGGCCTAGCTAATGAAGCGATTGGGTTATATATCTTTTTTATTTTTCAACCATGTTTGGATGGACTTCGGTGCCCACAATCCATTGCAACCTTCAGTAGCAGTCCGAAAAGGTCAATTATATGCAGGAATCTATCACACTTGGATATACTACATGTGTAACACGTCGGGAGCATAGAGTAATAGATTATTATTTACCAAAAACTGCGGTGCAGCTATTGTTGGGATTTTGCCACGTCAGAAATATGAGAGAGGGTACTTCTGGCAAAGAAGAAGGTATTTCGAAACGAAACATAAGGATAATTTAACAATACTGAACTATAATAACCACTCCTCATTTTTAATTTATTTTATTATTATTGCGTCTGGTTTTACGCCTTGTCAGCATCGAAGTTGGAGATTATCGACGAGTGATGGAGATAATCAAACTTGGGTCACATAATTTTTTAATTTAATTGAGATAGAGCAGCACGCTCCGATAGCAATTTCCCTACAAACGTATTTTTCCACATTTCTTATATATATATTAAATTCTTCTAGCTTACCTCCCTCTCCCCCTCCCCCCCACCAAATTTTGCCCTTTAATTCTTTTGTAATTTTTTTTAACTTCCGTTGGTAATCTCAATCCTTGATTCTCCAGTCATATTATTGCTGCTGAAATTTGGTTGAATACTAGCATTGGTTAGCACTCTACCTGTCTTCCATGTAAATAAAATAGAGAAGCCTTTTTCCTGTGTTCTTTCTCTTGTTCACAATTCTTGTTTTTTTTTTTTTTTTTTTTTTTTTTTTTTTTTTTTTTTTTTTTTTTTTTTTTGTGACGAGAGTTCTGTTCATGATACGATGAATTTGGCCATTTTGTCGCGGATCTCAATTGAGATGTTTTCTCTCTTTATTTTTATTAGTGTAATCTGTTAAGGTCTTGATCAAACAATTGTTTTTCCATGGAGGAGATTGAAGACAATATTTAAAAAATGATCTGTATGTGTAACCTTTCTATAAATGGTTTTTGTTAATCTTATTTCCTGATTTCTTTCAATCAACGCATCCAATAAAGCTAATTGGCTATTTCTTTTTCTAATGCCACCGTGAACTTTATTTTCAGATTGATGCTGCAGATGGGATGCAAGAACCCTTCTACTCGGCCTCCCCATGTGCCCATACACAAAAGCAACATCTACGTATCTATGCCAATTTAACAGTTTGTTTTTATCTGTTGAAATAGTTTTGAGTTCAAATTTTTCCTTAAACAACGTATGCCTATTACATCTTGCTGTTAATAATAATAATAATACCACAGAATTCGAGACAAAAACTGGCGTTAAACTGGGAGACGGTATCTCACCAATCTTATTTAATATAGCCCTGGACAAAGTCATTAGAGAATGGGAGAAAACGAACACCCCAGTAAAACTAGGCAGAAACAGACTAAATATCTCATGCTTGGCCTTCGCAGATGATCTGGCTATTCTGTCAGAAAGTGAACAACAAGCCATCAAACAAATAGAATCCCTTCAAGAATTAATAGAAAAAATTGGACTAAAAATCTCCTTCGAGAAAACTTTTTTGGCACACAAACTGAACTTAAAGTACTGGACACAAAATATGGGAAAATCAACAGTCACTGAGTTTAAATACTTAGGCGAAATTATCAATCCAACAAGACCCGAAAAGAAGGCACAACAAAACAGACTCAAAAAGATGAATAATAGCTTTCGGACAGACATGCAACATCTACAACAAAAAGAACATAAGAATACAATCAAAAAATTAGGCACTACAATACAGTTGTTAAACCCAACGCTCCTTACGCCACAGAAACACACTAAACTCTAAGAGGGACATCGATAAAATCCAAAAAGAAGATCGAAGAATCATCAGGAAGATTATTGGACCAACCAAAAAAGAAGAAGGCTACAGACTGAAGTCAAACAAGACAGTAGAGTCCCACTCAAACACAGCCAACAACATGAGAAAACACAAAATTCTACGGTCACATCTAAATGATGCACATATTCGACCTCATGCATCCATTAAAAATTCCTAACAGCTGGTTCGACCAAGTAAGACAAGACCTGGAGAAAGCAAATATCAAGAGATGAGAAATCCTAGATCTTCAGATAAAAATACAGGACTGGATGGTAATGCCAGAAACCAAAGCCAAGAAGACGGGCGCATCTTGGACAGAAGCGAGAAAACTTGCATTCAGTAAACGGATGTGAGAATACTGAAATGGCAAAAGAAACTCAGACAAAAAATGATTAAATTTTGCGTGCTCTGTATAGGTCTATTTGCATAAAATAATAATAATTGCATCAAGCAATATTGAAAGAAAAGATCCGATTCGTCATTAAATTATTGACTTATTATTTCAATGGCTCCTTCTAGGACAATGGTAAATAGCGAAAATACATTAAACCTAACATTTTTTTTTTTTTGCTTATATCTTTACGCCTCGTCGACGTCGAGGTCATTAGAGGTGGGAAAAAGACTGGGGACAAGGAAAGGGAAGGAATTTGGCTATGGCCTTTTGAAGGATGCATCCCTATATGCACCTGGAGTGATTTGGGGATACCATTGAACACCCAGATCTGGATGTACGGACGGAGATACGAACCCACGTGCATCCCGAATGCGAGGCCATAGCGTTTCCGCTTACCCAGTACGGACGGTGGATGGTCATATAGGTGCGATATGACTAGATTCCTGGTCAGTATATTTTGTTACACAGCCAAGTCCAGATCTCAGTTTCCTACAAGTTCCGTTGGGAGTAGAAAATTTTTTTCGTTCTTTGTTTAATATAATCACTGCTGAAAATAAAAAAAAATAGTTTAAGTTTTCCTATAAACTGCGAACGATAGCTTAAGCCTTTTGCAGCTCATTCAGCATTAGGAAAAAGCAATAAAGAAGCTCTCAATTGAAGATTGAAAAGTAAAAATATGTCTACACATCATACACCTCTTTGAGTCTGTAAGGGGTCGTGCATTAATTATGTGGACATTCTCTTTTTTCGTAAATCTAGACCCCCCCCCCCTCTTTTTGGTGAGATCTAGTGCCTTTCCCCTCCAACGTGAGATCAATCTCGTAATTTTGGAGACCTTCTGTTTTTTAGCTCTAACGTTCTTTGAAGGGTTGAAATAAAAAAAAATGAGGTACGATTTCCGCCGGCCCCCTACCCTCCGGTGAGATTTCGTTGGACCCCCTCCCTATATTTTAGCACACGTAATTAATGGACGCCCCTAATAGCTGTGTGTGGTGCAGCCTGAAATATAAAGAAAGGCGCTATCTCGTGAGAAATGCTTTATTTATCTCGCAGGCAGTTTGTGCTTATGTTTTATAAATTTTTATATAGACTTCTAGTAATCATTATCAAGTATCATGTTATCAATTAAACTCATTGTTTCTGTTTCAGATTAGTTGGTCACTACTCAATTACGATTTGAGACTGTCATTAAATTTAAAAGGGGAAATGTTAAAGTACCTAATCATTCTTGGCCAGATCAATCATTATGTCGCCTCTTAGGAGAATTCAGGTAGAGCTTGAGAAGTCTTCTCCAGGTAGCACGATCCTCTACCTGTTAACTGCGACACCCGTACATGTGTCCTTGTCTCGTCGGTCTGGTGGTCTTCCTCCCGGTCCTTGACGGTCTCTTGGGCTCCATTCTAACACTGTTTTTGCACATGTTTGGTCTTTCCTCCGACCAAATATGGCTGGCCTACTGCCACTTCAGGGAGGCTGACTTCTCCAAAATGTCTACGACTCCTGTGACTGATATTATGACCGTTGCTCATTTCTTGTCTTTTCTAGTAAACCTAACACTTACCTTCCCATACCTCATTAGGCCGTCCTAAGTTTACCTTTCGTAAATTCTTTTAATGTGCAGGTCTCACAGCCTACAACATTATCCCGAGGATTATAGGAAGGTCAATGCTGAGTGGGTCTAGAAAACCCAAAACGGTAGCATCGACATCAGATTAGCTATAAAGGTGACAGACATCATACAGAAACCAACCACCTTATATACATTTGGCCCACCTATATTGTTTGGAGAAAAGTTGAAAGATGGACGAAAACGGTGTTGGAGCGGTGTCCCAGAGATCATCGGAAAGCAAGAGGGAAATTACCAGGCCGATAGGACAAAGAATTACCCAGGGTCGCTGAAATTAGCTGGCAGACAATCACCCAAGATTGTTCTACCAGGAGAAGACTGCTCGAATTCTACCTGGACTCTCGATTCTAAGAGGGGACTGAATGATGATAATGTGAGTGGAACGAAAATGTCGTATCATATTTGTTGACTTTTCTAGATTACAGCATGTTGGTGACGCGATCTCATAAGATTTTACCCATCTAAAAAGCGTCCAATGCGCATATCTTACGCGCAACACGCCTTAGCATGTCGGTGACGCGAAGTCGCGAACTCATAGTTTTACCCCGTCGAAACACCGCCTAACGCGCCTATACAAGTTTTCATTTTTAAAAAAATTTCCTTCGTTTCAAACTTTAACCAGACTGACACTTTGCTACCACACACTGGATGACCGCTGTCGGCAGATCGATTGGTTCCGTATTGTAGGTGGCTGGCGCCGAACGTTATAATGTTGCGGCCGGCAAAGTGTCCGTACCACTCACCCAATCTGCACTTCGTTACCGCAGGCGAAACACTTTGTGCAGGCTCCGCGGTAAGTGAATTTCAAGGGGTACAGGAGAAATACCCGCACCGATTTCTCCGGACCGAGCCGGTTAAGATGAAACCAATCAACCGACCCACCTTCTCCGAGAAGCTGTTTGAAGATACTCGCTGCAAGAGAAACTTGATTGTATACATATTACGTCTCACCAAAAGGAAAAGGCTTCATTTCAGCTCAATGTTCCTTGCAACAACAATCAAAATGCTATTTACGATCAAAGGTACGCCACAGACATTTGTTGCGTAAGGTGATCTTGAGTGAAAGCACTTTTAACTTTTTTAGAGGTTACTGGGCTAGAGGACCTTCCAACTAGCTGAACAGGGTATTATTCTTTATATCTGGCCAGTACAATCGCTACGCACCAAAATTTTGCCCTTGAAGCTGAGGCCAGATCAGATACAAGAACCGAAAAAAACTTAAACCTTGTTTTGGAAAAAAACTTACTGCTTTGTTTTTCTGTGTTATCCACCCTGATTTCCTAATGAATAGTGGTAGTGTTAGTACTATCGACTCACGGTTAGCTATGTTTCTAGTTAGAAATTAGGGTCCTTCATAGGTGGTAAAGACTAATTTCGTGAATAAGATTCACCATATTATGATTTCACAGAATAACTTGATTGTTAGGTTTGATTATTTTCGATTTTTACCATTGTCCCACAAGAAGCAGCCATTCAAAAAATATCCGCCATTACTGACTATCCTTATGCTGGAAGGAAATATCACGCAACCACAATGCTACCAACTGTAGGATAGTAAATGACTAAACAGCTTCTTCATACCAAACATACGAATATAACTATAACATGGCTATAATACGACCTCCAAATGACATATTTGTAGGGATTGCACAGTATAAATTGTTCTGGGAGAGAAGGACAGTTAGGTACATGTTTCTGAATGCCCGAATGGAGTTGAAGCATTCGTATCATATATTTGGGGTTTAGATAAATTTGCACAAGCCTGAAGACTTTAATTTATTGTTACAACCTGAAACAACCTTATCCAATACAGAGTGACACACAGCAGCAAAGCTACCTAGGTAGCGGGACATGCACAAATACGCCGTTAAGGCAGCGACATACACACACACACACACACAAATAGCTGCCTCCGTATCTGTCGGTCAGCCGACCAGTAGCAATAGAGATATTTTCGCACCTGAGGAAGACGACAGAGCTAATCTCTGAAACATCGTGTTTTTACAACACAATGCGGCGCTACACCCGCGAAAGAGTTTAATGCAAATTCTGCTTCGCCGTAGGCACACAATGATTTACCGAAGTAAACAACTTGGATCGCTCAGTCAGCCAAAACATGGTTTCCCGTTAATATCAGTAAGACGAAATGGTGAAGAGTATGTAAATAATTCAGAACTACAGTGGGACCCATGACGTCACGGGAAAGTGGTAGCAGAGGAACAGAAAATTAAAGGACACAAGGCAGAGATTGGGAAGAAAAACATTTATTCCATTTCTTAGTGTTACAAGAGTTGTTAGAAATTTCAAACATTGTAAATATCTTAGATGAACGAGACCATGGATTAGCAGACACGATCGAAAACACCTGGATTTTTTGAATAACAGCAGCAGACGTGTGATTGGAGAGCAAAAGGACCCCGGATCGAATCCCTGTCTCGGTTGGGATTTTCGAAGGCTCTTAACCGGTCTTCACCCCCGGCACGACTAGCTGTGCAATGTAATGTACGTCTGATCGCTTCTGCGGTTTGGATTCCACGTATAACTTTAGGTCATATATACCCGGTAGGATTACCTGGTTATGCTAGGAAAGGGAATACTTCTTTACCTCCAATACCAGACTAAGTATACCTCTGTAAAGTAATGGGCGATATTTAATATATTTGAGTGAGTTCTCGAATTGTGTTAGGTTTTAAGTTATTCTCCGAGTTATAACGACCGAGCGGGGCGGTGTAACGGTTAGCGTCCTCGCCTCGCATTCGGGAGGACGACGGTTTAGAATCCCCATCCGGGCATCCAGATTTGGGTTTTCCATGGTTTCCCCAAATCACTCCAGGCAAATGCCAGGATGCTTCCTTCAAAAGGCCATGGCCGAATTCCTTCCCATTCCTTGCCCCCATCCTTGCCCCCCATCCTTTCCCGTCTCTAAAGACTCGATGTTAAAAAGAGACGTAAAAAAAAAAAAAGAGTTATAACGGATTAACTATACATGGTCTGCAAGATGTTAACAGTCAGGATAATATAATTTCACACCACACCAGGATAATATAATTTGACACCAGGATGACCATTTTATTAGCAGAGGTCCCAAGCTAGTGATGTAGCATTAGATCTGACCTTACGGACATTTCTTCCACAAATTATTATCTGAAGCAATCCCGGAACTAACTTAATGACTGTGACGATTTTACAACTCAGTTGATAGCTAAACAAGTACTTTAATTATAAAAACCCTTAATATACATTTATCCCCTATTACTGACAACTGTTTGGCTGGAAGGAAATATCACGTATGTAACGCTTGACTACAATGTTAACTGTCGGATAGTAAATGTCTAAACATCTTCCTCATACGAATCTAACTGAAGTATGGCTTTACTGAATTAATGCACTGAACGACTGAATGATTAAATAACGATCCAACCAGGTGTTGGCGTTACAACATTATTACACGAATTGAATAATTTATCTAACATACCCAATAATATGTGTGGGTGGAGACTTTCCCGACGTACTGATTCAATTTAAGCTTCACGGGTGATCAGCCGGGTAGTGTCATTAAAACACAACGTTTCGATAGCTGGCTTTGCTGTCTTCTTCAGGTGCTGAAAGCTTCAGGTGTTGTAAGCTAGAAGTCACCGCCTATACTGGCTTAGTAGAGGTCCGTTACTTACAAAAAGCAACTCGGCGAAGATTTTCTTCGAGCCCTCGCTGTCGATATGGTTTTTCTCCTTGGCGAAACAAGGTGCGATATCTTTGCCTCGATACCTCAAAAGCAATGGACACGTCTGAACACCCCTGGAGCTTACACTGAATCAGTACGCCGGGAAATTATCCACTCACACGGGAGGCGATGTTCCATCAAGTAGGGCAGTTTGAGAAAATTCGCAAGAAGTAAGCAAGACTGCGTAGCTCCTCGACATTTCTTTTTGGGTGTCGGGACAAAGATATCGTACCTTGTTTCGCCCGGGTGATACACCACATCGATTCGTGGGCGCGAAGAAAATTAGGGGTTCAATCTTCGCCGAGCTGTTTTTTGTAAGTAACGGACTTCTACTAAGCCAGTCTAGGTGGTGACCTCTAGCCTACCACACCTGAAGCTTTCCACACCTGATGAAGACAGCAGAACCAGCTGTCGAAACGTTGTGTTTTCACTAGAGATGTAACGGATTGCTGTTTGGCCAGATACACTCCCATGACCCTCTTCGAGGTTTGGAAAAATAAAAATGTCGTAAGTAAAGTACGCATTTCCTATTTTGGAATATTTTGATATAAATAATGACAATAAGTTTTGGATTTTGAATTACTTTTCTTGAGGCAAGTTTTTTTTTTTTTTTTTTTTTTTGCGAAGTTTGAATCATTTCCTTTTTTCCTTTGTGAACTTAAAGAAAATACAAGATACCTCTTCCATCACAAACCACTTGAAAATGAAACATCCCGTAAACTTTTATGAGATGGGGAAAGCTACAGCCACTATCAAGCCTATACTGCCTTTAGCCACCCCCGGTACAAGTTCGTCTTTGACGTTGAAAGAAAAGGAGTTGACTATATCAGAATCGTTAGATTACGAAGAAAAAGCACAAAGAACTCCTGACTTACCATATGTGAGAGACTCTTTAAAAACTGAATTAAGAAGTCGTTTTTGACTCCTTAAGTGAAGATTCAACCTAATTGATTGCGACCTTCCTAGAGCCAAGATTCAAGACAAGCTATTTGGGGTTTGCTGAAGCTCGTCAGAAGATTCTATTGGAATCTATAAAATTTCTTGCAAAGAATATTCCACCAGTAGTAGTTAAAAGGAGTAGAAGGGTCGAGACAGAATCAATTGTGACTCACGAAGCTCAAAACATGTTTCGGAATTGTTTTAACGAGATAGCCATTGTCACGATCAAGAAAAAAAAAAAGGTGATTGCTATAGAGATCTACTTTTATTTTATCTTGAATTGATCGGAAGCATGACCCATCTTTTTGGTGGATAGCTAATGCGACACAGTACCCGAATTTGACCAAATTTGCTAGAATTTATTTTTCAGTGCCTTGTAGTAGTGCGTATAGCGAAAGACTTTCCTTTGATCCTGGCTTTGTTTACGAGGACCTCTTATTACAGAGAAATTGGTGTTCATTCGTTAGAAGAACTAATTTTTATGTTAAAAACAGTAATAAACGACCGAGCGTGGTGGTGTAACGGATAGCGTTCTGGCCTCGCATTCGGGAGGACGGCGGTTCGAATCCCTGGGCATCCAGATTTGGGTTTTCCATGGTTTCCCAAATCACTCCAGGCAAATGCCGGGATGCTTCCTTAAAAATGCCATGGCCGAATCCTTCCCATTCGTTGCCCCCATCCTTTCTCGTCTCTAAAGACCTCGCTGTTGAGAGACGTAAAGCAATTAAAAAAAAAAGTAATAAACGGTGTTTTGATTTGAAGACAGTGTTTGAATTTGTGCTTACACATATTATTTACTTGGCATTTGTGAATTTAAAGAAAATTTCATGAAATATTCGTTATTTATTGAGAATCGGATACCCGCCGGATATTGACCTACCATCCGGTATCCGGCCGGATAGCAAATATTGGCTGGATAAGCCGAATACCGGATAGTTGACGGATATCCGTTTCATCTCTAGTTTTCATGACGCTATCCGGCTCAACACCGATGAAGCTTACATTGAATACCCAATAATACTTTATCTAAACAAATAACTACAAGAGATAACGCTGCACGCAAGCCACAGCCAAACACATCCCTTACCGCTTACATGATTGCTGGCGGATAAACCTTGTTCAATATGTTGACAAAGTTTTTATGTGTTCTGGTGAGATGGGCGAACGCACTGTTCGCGTGCACTATCAGGCCTATGCGCTACGCTGTGCTGCAGTTACCTTGGACCCTTGAACCTGCGAAGTCTGCGGTTTCGCCCACGAACCCATCTCGCTTGCTTGCTCTCGCTACGGGCGACTTACAACGCTCGTGTTGAATACCAAGTTTAGCTCAAGTTCACCCGTAATGTTTTGGTGAATAAATCAGTGTCTTCGCCGAAAATCTCTCGCAACTTCTGCTCTGTGCGCTAGGAAGTGAACTGAACATAACTGCACGCAGTCGGTGGTTGGTGTTCTTGTCGTTTTGCTACAGCGCCGTGCGCACTGAATACGATACTTGTACCGTGCTAGCGAGAAATGGGATTCCAGTTGCTGCGTTACTAGACAAGCCCTCTGCATTTCCTGGCACTGGTTTTTATGACCCTTTGCCGTCTGTGGGGTTGTCTCAACAATAAATGACAGGAAAATCGAGGAACATCGAAGCGTAGCGATGTATCAGTCAAAGGATTTAGACCTGGGGTGGCCAACCGAAATGATCTTGCGGGCCACATATAAAATTATATATCCCCATATTAGATTTAGACCCAGTACAGACATTTTTTGTAGTGAAAAATTTAAACATAATGAGTTATTATTATTGTGTTTACTATTATTCTCACATGTAAACATAGATAATATAATAATAATGATACTAAATGCACATTGTAAAGAAATACATAACACTAAAAATGAAATATAAAAAATATTTTGTAAAAGTGTGATGAATCCTGCGGGCCAGTAAAATGTTGGCCACCCCTGATTTAGACAAAGGTTCCGTAATGATAGCAAACTTGATCATGTAAACATTACCATTTCTGAAGTTAAAGTAGCAGCAAACATTAAATTTAAATGTTCAAACAGTTTTTAATTGTTAATTTGAGTTTTGATGCATTCAGTCAAATCCATTTTTGCCAAACTTTAACCAGGGTGAAAGACCGCCAGATCCACGCCACCTTACCTTTATGAAATTCCCCGCAGCTGTGGCGGTGTTTACATCAGTGAGATTGGCCGCACTGTGGAGAGACTTAAGGAACTTATCCGCCACTATAAACGTAGCAACAGCGATAAACCCGCCGTAGTTCGCCACGCCATTAACACCAAGCTCGAAATAAAATATGAAAACACGAGGTTGTCGTCAAGAGAAGATCAGTGGTGGCCTCGAAGAGTGAAAGAGGCAGCAGAAATTTTAAAACAAACTAACAACTTCAACGAAGACAACGGTCTATTACTCAGCGATGCTTGACGCTTGCTTCCATGTCAATTTAAACAGTATCTCTGACGAAGGTTACAGAATGGCAGCCGAGAGCTTAGATTATTAAATAACGCGGGATTCCGCGAAAATATTCTAATCATTACTCTAGTTAGTGACTGGTGTTCTTGTAGTTATTTGACTGAGTAGAGAGATTTATTGAAATATTTCACGACTCATAATTTTAGATGCCCTCGTAATTTTATATAGAGACTTATTAACTATTACCAACAAACTAACAATCCGAATTTCGGGAACACAACAAATTTTATAAAGTGTTTGGAGTGAGATATCAAACAAACCGTGTACTTCGAACCAAGTTTTCTGCTATTTGTCTGTATGACTTAATGCGAATGTAATTCCGTTGCCTTGGTAATATATAAATTGAGATTGTAGTGTAAATGGATGTTTCACAAAGACAATCATATTTTTCACCTGCAATAAAAGGCGTATAACGAAAATTTTCATAAAGAGAAATGAGAGAAATGATGAAGTAGTATAAAAATTTTGTGTGCTATCTTCAAAACCGTTTAATGAATTTTTTTATCTCTCTCTCTGCGTACGTATCTGTGTACAGTTAAGGTTACAGCAAAATATTTAAGGAGAGGTTTAATGTCTAAAAACTGAAACATGCGTGAAATGGTTAATTTGAATAATATCGTAATGGTAATACTTTCGAGATATATCAGCACAAATATTTGGATGCAGTGAAAGAAATGTTTGTCTTGTACTGTGGTAGTCTGGCTTACCGTAAATAATTCGACAACAGGACAAGGACACCTGACAAGAGGCCGGGACGGGTCATTGTTCCCGTGCGAGTGAAGTGTTTGATGGTCGCTTCCCATGGTTCGTGGTTTTGTGGGCCGCGCCATGAAGCCGAATTGTACGGATCAACACGCGCCACAGGATAGCCCTCGCCACTACGTTGCCTAGTATCGTTTCAACTATCCGGGCGTTTGATGTTTACCAACTGTATGACGGATAGAGGTGAGCTGTCCCTGCCAGTAGAGGCGGCTCCCTTCCCGCTGTTAATAGCTGGACAGGCATGGCACGGACCGTGGGAAGCCACCTTGACATTGCATGACCTCTGACCTGACCAGAGACAATTTCTGCGAATCGCCGGGACGCCGCTATTGAGACGAACATGGGTCACCATATTTGTCCGGTGAAACGACCGACAGAGATTTCTTAGGATATGTGGTTTTTATTATTATTATTATTATTCTTTTGCCTTTTTTGCCGAGACATCACCACACTGTCTACCATAAAAATAAAACAATCCACCCAGCGTGCTGGAAAACGGTGTAGAAGAAGTTATAAGTATTTCACCGCGAATGTATCAATCTGAAACAACCCTGAAGATGGCGCAACGTTTGGGACCGAAACGTTGCCAGCAGCAGTAACAATGACGCACCGAGAGTGGTGGGGGAACGGTTAACGTTCTGACCTCGCATTCGGGAGGTCGCGGGTTCGAATCCCGGTCCGTGCATCCAGATTTGGGTTTTCCATGGTTTCACCAAATCACCCCAAGCGAATGCCGAGATGCATCCATCAAAAGGCCATGGCCGAATTCCTTCCAGTTCCTTGTCCTCTATCCCGCCGCTAATGATCACGTCGTCGATGAGGCGTAAAGCCCAAGAAAAAAACAAAAAAGTGACGCAGCGCTATGCCAGTAAAGTAAACGCAATTTCATGAAAACACCCACCAGTAGTCAATTACGGGGCATGATCTGAGTGGGAAGGCGCTGAACAGCGTGTCAGTGAAGTAGTAAAACCGGAAGCACTTGAGGAAGCCATCTCAGCACTGCCTCGCCAACCGACTCGCTATTTTTAAAGCGAACGACCCATCACGCTGAATAAGCCACGAGATTACTCGCCGCTCTGGAGGAGTGCCAGATTCGCCCCGATACAATGAACTCTTAAATTGGTTGCTCTGCGCCGCTCGCCTGTATTAATGCCGCGACCGCCGAGTCGTGTTTCTCTCGCGCGCATAAAAAAGTGATTGTCTTAGCGGAACAGCGGCAGTACCACTGAACAGGCCCTTCGTCTTGCGAGGAGCTTCGTAAACAAAGCCGTTACTCCTCACGCCGAACGCATTATGGCACTCTGCCCGCATCACCCGCCGTGAGCTATGGCGCCGGGACTTCACCTCGGAGCACGTCCTGCTAACCGAGTTTTATGTTTATTTTCAGAAAAAGAATATGCTGGATTAATAGCAAAACTTTCCTCTATTCCATCTACTTGGATCATTCCATTCCCGAATTAGCAATGCAAATAATTATTTACTTTCAACTTGCAGTATAATACACTATGAACGTTAATGTCATATCTTAATTTAATAAATCACCAGAGTGGCTCAAGGCGCTGGATGCCAATCACTGGATCCGGGAGGTGCAACGGCACCTGGCACGAGGCTAAGCCCCTGTACTAATTTCTATTTTTATGCGGTTTCCAGTAATCATCTAGGCGAATGCTGGGAGGGTCCCCAACCGCCGCTTCATAGAATACAAATATTGCAAACGACAAATACACCCACCATTCAGAAGACACAAAATTAGACGTTTTTCAGACAGTTGGCAACACGGACTATCCTCCAATAGTTTAGATACTCAGTTTCTCTCCACTCTCATGATGCACACTGGCAACATGTGTAAACATTGTTCACGTTGTCCTTGGTCACAAAATTGGAGATCAAAAAACTAAAAAAATGACAAAACATTTTCGGTAGGCAGTACTTGGAGGTACTAAGAGGGCGGCCAAGTCTCACCAGAGAGGGGGGGAGGTGGATCCATAATTCCGGAAAAAACACCTCACGTAATTAATGGACACCCCCTAATACAAGTGTTAACGCGAATGTTTATTTCTTCAGCCAAACAGTAGGTGAAGCAACAAATATTGATTATAACTGAAAATCTTATTTAGGTGCACAAGAGAATGTAGTACGAGTTTCTCGACTGCAAACAAATAGTTTTAAGAAGGATTTTTTTTTTGTGCTTGTAGATTTACGCCTTGTCGACGTCGAGGTCATTAGGGGTGGGAAAGAACTGTGGAAGGAACGGAAAGGAAATTGGTCAGGGCCTTTTAAAGTAAGCATCTCGGCATTTGCTTTGAGTTATTTGGGGAAACCATGGGAACCCCAAATCTGGATGCCCGGACGCGTATTCGAACCCGTGTACTCCCGAATGCGAGGCTGGAGCGTTACCGCTCACCCACCACGCTCGGTCTGCAGAAGTCAGTCTGATCGACTGTCTTATCGTTCTTTCAACCTTGACAGTCCACGTCCATCGCGGTAAGTTTGGTTACCAGAACTCCATCCCCTCAGCTCTCCGAGGGGGTCGAGCCACCCAATTCCTCTCAAAGGGTTTGCGTAAATCCTACCAGCGTTCCTCGTAGCACGTTCGTTGACATATTGACTTTCAAAGTGTTATAATTATTAGATTTCTGGTTTTATCTATTTTCAAATGGTCTTAACATTTCCTGCTTGGTGTACTTAATACGAAATGATATTAGTTTACCTCAAGTCAAGCAACAAACGACCGCTGTTAGGTGTTTCTGTGTGTGTATGTGTGTGTGTGTGTGTGTGTGTGTCATTGCCTCAACGGCCATGTTTGAAGCCCTACTACCTGCGTTAGTTTAACTTCTAGGAGTCAGGTTGGTTGTTTTGGGATACACTTTATGTAATCTCTTTCAGAGGAAAACCATGAATGTGACCCTCAGAGATGATCTTAGTGATAAAATACCTCAATGGTGTTTGTGTGCTGTTGTTTGTGTTTATACTGGTTGGTATACTATACTGAGTGGCACTTTGTACCTGTGCCACTGCATAGTCATGATAGTTCCAATTGTTTCCGTCTTCTCGTTCATGTTGTCATTTAGTTTTCTATGGAATTTTTCTATTTTGTTGAAGATCTCTGTGTTTATCAGTGGGATGTCAGCTTGGTTGTGTAGTGCGTCTATGGGTGTATATTTTGGTGCGTTCAAGATCATACGCAGGCATCGGTTTTGGAGTTTTTGGATGTGCTGGATGTTGGTGTGGCTTCCCATCTTCCATATCTGGCATCCATATAGGATGAATGGTTGGTTGACGGGGTTTATATAGTCCTATTTTAGCTCAGGTCTGAATGTTGTTGCTCCGTTGAACTGGTGATAAGTTCGTGGCTACTGCCAGCCCTTTTATCTTTCTGTTCAGGGTATGTTGCCTGTATGGTAACTAGTCGTGCACTGATTAGCCGCTTCGTTATCCGACCAATCTCCTCCCTTCCCTACGTCGTGAGAGATGCTGGCTAACATACTTTCAAGCTTCTTCCGTCGCAGTTGTTCGTCCATTTCGCAGACATTGAGTACTAGATGTTTCAAACGGGACGTTATCCATGTCGCTCGTTTTCCTTGGACTCCACCCAGTACCAAACTAGGAAAACGCATTCACGTCAAAAATGTGGCGACGTTCACTCTTTGTCACGATTTAGCCGTCTCCAAGAGTTCACACTGCACTAAATAAAAAAGGAGATTTGAAGCATTCCAAAGGTGGTGCTGTAGAATGATGTTTAAAATAAAGTCGACAGATAAAGTTAAAAATTAACGTGTTTTGCAAACGATGAGCGAGGAAAGAAGATTGTGGAAGAGTGTCACAGAAAGAAGAGATAGAATTTTGGATCACATTTCAAGACATGGCGGATTGTTTAATTTGGTGGTCGAGGGAACAGCTGAAGGGTGTAAGACTTAAAAATAATACATGGAAGGGAAAAGATGACCATGACCACAAGGTGGCACTCACTGGGGTGAAGGAAGATTCTCTTTTATGGGTAAGGGCGTCAGGGATTGGAATAACTTACCAAGAGAAATGATGAATAATTTACCAAAAACGTTGAAAGAATTTAAAGCTAAAATTTGCAGAGTTCAAATGTAGGTGGGTGCAGGAAAGCGAGAAGATGGGTGTTTAGCGAAATTGCCACCCAAGCGTGCGCTCCATCGCAATTTAATTAAATATTAGATGTAAACAGTTTAAAAATGTTCAATGACAAAGAAAGATACTGAAGAGGAAATCAATGTGGGGTGGGAGGGGTATGTCGAGATGCAGAGGCAGCATGAGATATGAGATAAGAAGAGGTTAATTTTTTTTTTTTTGTAAAACTGGAGACATGAAAAAAAATACTATATCAGGTTTTTCTCTTGTAATTGTGGGACATATAGCGACCACAACACGAGACAAACGCACCACTTAATTAAAACCATCCACGAACGTCACCTGACACGAACTCTTGAAGTGAGGTAATACCTAATTAATTACAAAATGTCATTATTTTCACCAGTTGATGGTATTTATACACAGAGGTGAAAGTACAATTTTGAGACTGTAGAATCTGAGTTTATTCAATAATTTTAGTAGTAGCAAATGCAGCCATCTTAAATTATCTAGCAATCAATTACAAAAATAACAAAAAATAATAATATTTTCAGTCACAAATTGGATGAGAGTTTGTTCGGATAACATAGTTTATTTATATACATTAAAATTCCGAATTATTCATACGAATATCATTAATAAGCTCGAACATTTTAATATACAGACAAGATAAAAAATAACACAGTGTTAAGCATTGTATTCCAAATGAGACATTAAAATTAACGGAATATATTGTGTTCGCAGTTCATTACCAGTGTTGTCGGGTGTGTGCGGAGGAATATCTCGTTTGAAATGCTACGAAAATAACTTTTGCATGTCGGGAACTGGAGTGAGTGTTAGTTCCTTCCTTAATTGGCCGAAGAACGTCCTGCCATGGAACGAGCCATGTCTTGACACCGCCTATGTAGCCGTCACCGTCAGTCAGTGGCCAAGCAGACGCTGTATTCCTCTAGCAGGAAACTCTTCTTGAATCATAAATTTCCTTTGCAATTCGGCAGCATGGCTTCAGGCAAGGACATTCATGGGAATCTCAGTTAGTGCACTGAATACCAGAAATTTCAGATGAGATTAGACATGGAAGTGAAAAGTTAATATTACAGTGATGGGTGTTTGGTTGTATGAAATAACCACTCGAATAATCACTTTTTCTCATGTTTATTTCTCCGTCCGCTCTGTAACAACATTGCAGAACAAGACATCGTCTCGATCCAAAGATATAAGTACAAACATACAAATGTTACAGCGATTCTAACTTTCAATTAACTCGTCTCTGCTGTTTGCTTTATATAGACGATACATAAATTTCCAGACTAATTCAAAGAGTTCACATTAACAATCAGAATTCATACAAAATCATTCTCAAAATAATGAAAAACAAATACATGAAAATTGAAGAAATTTACAGCTATTTACAAATAAAACTATCAAAATAAGTCAGTCCAAAAGGTTGATAATTGTCCTCCAAACATCGTGGTTCACATCGACACTAGAATAACAAACTTTTAATCAATGCTTCATTCATAATACTGTCCTTGAACAGATTAACATAGTTTCTCTACATAAAACAATAATCATTTACACAAATTCACAATGAATTACACGGAAAATATAGAAAACCATAATTAATCAACTTCCAACATGCTATGTACAATTTTTAAAACAACGTTTCATTAAAGGACTGGGGCCGTTATAGTAGGAATAGATCTTTCCAAGGAATCGGACAGAGTGAACCATGAAATGATGTTAAATAAACTGAAAAAGATCGGAATGAATGAAAAAGTGACTTTGTGGGTGGAGTAATTCGCGAAAGTTAGAAAGAAATGAACTAGTATTGGAAATAACGTATCAAAAGAGATGGGGCAGCTAGATTTGTTTGAGAACATTACTGCATAAAATTAGTGGATAATATCGCAAAGGACCTGGGATGAAATTCTTTGGAAGACAGGGCAAATGTGAAGAGAGTGTACAAGGAGTATGTTGGCGATGATACTTGTAAAGTTATTCGTGGAAGAATTAAGAGAGGTGGCACTCGATTTCAAACATGAGGGAGTGGTAAAATTTTCTTTTTGTGGGTAAGGGAGACTTGGTTTTTCAGTAAACTCCCCAGCGAAGTGATGAAAATTTACCAAAATCACTGAAAGGATTAAAATTAAAATTCATAAAGGATAAAAGTAAGCGGGTGCAAAAATGGGAGAAAAATAGTGTGTAGGAAAACTGCTAACGGAGTATGCGCTCAATCGCAATTGAACTAAAATAAATGTTATTTCAAATATGGTACGTGAATTTAATAAACTTGACAGTGAAATAGGTGACGAAATAATGTTAGGGTACTAAATCTATAAATTACGTAATATAATGAATAATTGAACTAAGGGAAAAGGAAACGGCTTTAGGCAATATAAATTACAAGGAAAGGGAAAATGACTTATCACTCACCAAAGTTGAAGGCTGCGATGGGTGAAGAACATATATGACGAACACGGTTTTACACCTTATTCATGCTGAAGGAAATGAGTCATGTGGTTCGGAATGTGTGCGCACGCCGAAGTTTAACATATGACTAAGTGCATTATCAATATGTCGGGAGAAACTGAGATGTTATGTATAAAATGTATATCACAAATGGTGATAGAATTAGTAATATACCAAGAGGGTACGTAATGTAAAAAAAAAAAATTAAACAACTGAATTGCACTCAGTCATGTGTTAAACTTCGGCGTGTGCACACATTCCGAACCACATGACTCATTTCCTTCAGCATGTAGCGTATCACCAGGGGGGGGGGGAGAATTATTAATTAATTCTTAATTAATTACGCTATACAGGATACTATAATTGAATATCAAATTGTAAATTACTCAAATGAGAATTGGATGATTCTGGGATTGAAAACTGTCACAAAAAGACATTTTAATAAAGATTTTTACAATGGCATCTACAAATCTGAGAGTATTTACCATTACGTTAATAAACAAGAGGTTGTGCAATTTTCTAAGCAACGCTCAGACGTACAATGAGCCCTTTAAATGCAAGCAAACAAGTATAGTTGTACTTTAAAAATCTCACAATTATTCTAATACAAAGTATGTTACCAGTTATGATGATAGCAAGCAGTAATGAATTTTAATGGGTTGGGACGCCACGAATGATTAACCTGTCATTCGACAGTTACACAGTCTAGGTCAGTGGTTTTATCAGATCAGAGCAAGGATCTTTATCTCAGATGCGCTTAAGGGTACAGTTTCAAAGTGAGTTGCAGGCTGAATGGCTTCGAAGAAACACATTACCGTTCCACGGCAGGTAGCGCTGGGCGGAGATGACCACCTGGTCGATCGTCGTAACTGGCCACGCCAGCAGTATGCGGCAAGTCGCAAGTTATAATGTGCGCCTCAGATGGTCTCCAGGACACAAGTCAGCCCAGCACACATGGACCCCAAGTCGCCAGTGACTCGTCTGGGCTCCGGAATGGAATGATCCTGGCTGGCCTCCCGACTGGAAGGAAGTGTCCTCGTCTTTTTCTGCTGCCACGGAGGTAAACTCTCACTCCGCCTCTTGTGGCTCGAAGACGACATAGAACATAAAATTCCCCGAATCTTAGTACTATGATCCCTGTGATTGGCTGACCATCTGACGTCATGTGATTCTGTGCTTCTCTTGGCCACGTTAAGTTTCGGCAATCTTCGAGAGCCGATGTCTCCTTCGGGAGGAAGGAATTCTGTTTACGGCCTGCCCGACAGAAATCCCTAATCCTCTTAACATTCTGCCCAAAAGGCGCCAGCCAGACTACCCTTTACTGAAGCGTCAAATCCTTGCCTTTCACCCTTTCAAGTGCATCTTTCGAACATACAGTGGACATCCCAAGAAATGGAAAAATATTCTATTCCTTTACTTTATATACAATAAAAAGTGATATGTAACGGGGAGATTAGCGAATCGTTACAAGCATGAATAAGGCATAAAACCGAAATATCGTGTATTCTTGTGTTCGTTATATATGGTCTTCATCCGTCGCAGCCTTCAGCTTTGGTGAGTGATGAGTCATTTTCCCTTTCCTTGTAAGTAATATAATGAAGAGTTCAAGACTACCAAAAGCTTATTTTTTAAAAAAAGTATAATACGCGAAAGACCAGTCGCAGCACCAAGAAGAAGATGGACAGACCAACTGAAGGAGGACATGGAGAGAAAAGGTTGGAACTGGGAATCTATTTTGGGCAGGAAAACATTTCTAGACAGCAGAAAGTAGAACCACCAAGACAGAAACACACGGAGGCTCGTATACCACACCCGGGAAACTGGAGATGGTCCCCAATGATAAAGATGATGTCGTAATAGATATCCGGCATCACTGGACAGTTTTTCTCCGCCCTAAAAGAAGAGGCTTAATAAAAGGAACGGGAAGGAGTACGGCCCTACATTTTAAAGGCGCCATCCCAGCGTCCATCTGAAGTGAATTCGGGAAACTATGGAATGCCGAAATAAGAATGGTTTACTTATCCGGCGCGGGGCTATTCGACCTCACAAGCGGTTTGCTGCAGGGTGGTTCAACCATCTGCGAGCGGGGCTCAGCACGCGCCGCCTGATTAAAACAGCCGCGCACCTGGCCGGCTGTAATAACGCCGCCGCTAGCCGCCTGAATATGCATTCGCATGCTAACAGCCGCGTCTCGCCGCCCGCAAAGTAGCCGGCCGACTGCCGCGCTGTGCGGGCAGATAACAGCACAACAGCGCGATTACCACGCCTCATACCAGGTACACGAGATGATGTGCCAAGCGCTGGACACACTGCTGCCCTGTCATCAGTCTCTCGACCTGTTTCATGCAATTCTCCACCTCTTATTATATTGCACTTACCTCTTCATATCTACCTACCTATTATGATATACGTGGTACGTGCTCAATTATCTGATCCATGTATTCACATCTTTATATTCCTCTACACTTCTTTTTTCCAATTGTTCCCCCACTAGCAAAGTAACCAATCCCGCATATATTGTCAATACTATATTGCAGGTGATTGTGCTATACTATCTACTATACAATACCCAGGGATGTGGCCTCTGCGTTTAAGGTCTAAGAAGTCGCGAGTGCGGGTCTCTTGAATTGCCAGAATGTCCACATGGTGACTGAGCATCAGTTTAGACAGGACTTCGCTTTCCTCTATAGATAATCCATTTACGTTAAAATGGCACACCCAGAGGAAGTTTCCTAAGCCCTGAAGAGGGCTATTTGTTTTGATACTCATGTTTGACTCTAGAGTCCATCAAGCTGGACCAGCTGCCAGAAGATGGCTGTAAGCCCTAGGTATAGTTATCTGATAACATGTTTTTTGGTTGTATTTAGAATACGATAGTAATAATAACAATAATAAACCAATCCCGCATGTCTCAAAATATAATCCTCCATACTGTCTTTTTTATTATTATTATTTTTTTTTTTTTTTTGTAAAAATACTTGTTTCCCACAAACTTCTCCCCTCACCCGTCATCTCCAAAACACGTTCATTTAGTACATTATCGGTCCACTTAAGTTTCAGCGTTCTTCTACAGTATCACACTTCAAATTCTTCAATTTTCTTCTTTCTGATAAATCCTTGAGTCCTCGCATTGCTACCATTAAATGCTGTGTTCCACACACAGAGTTTTTTAAACAAAAACAAAAAAATCTTTCTGGGCCCTAGATCAAACTTTTTTTTTTTACTTATGGCTTTACGCCTCGTCGACGTCGAGGTCATTAGAGGTTGCATGGGAGTGGGTACAAGGAAACGGGAAGGAATTCGGCCATGGCCTTTTCAAGGAAGCATCCCGGCATTCGCTTGGAGTGATTTGGGGAAACCATGGAAAACCCAAATCTGGATGCCCTGACGGGGATTCGAACCGCCGTCCTCCCGAATTAAAAGACTATCCTTTAATTTTATTTTAATTGCAATGGAGCACACGCTACACTGGCAATTTCCCTACACACCCATTTTCCTCATTTCCTGCACCCACTTACATTTTCCTTCTACTAATTTCAACCTTCAATTCTGTCGATTTTTTTTTTTTTTTTTTTTTTTTTTTTTTTTTTTTTTTTTTTTTTGTAAATTATTACTTGTCATTCTTACACCAATATCTTTCCACCCTTCATCACCAATATACGCCTTGTACACTCCCATGACTCTATTCACCCTCCTCCTGTCTTCCAATGAATCATTTTCCAGCTGTTACTGATTGCGTTATCCGGTTATTTCCATAAGCAATTTTTTTTATTATGATGGATATTTTTGCTAGTGATATTAAGCTTTCAACATCATTCCTGTTTCTGCTACCAATTGAAATTTTACTTCCTAAGTAATAAAATTCACTTTCTTTTCCGATTGCATCAAATTCTATTTTTATATTTAATCTACTATTATTGCTATCATTTCTGAGATATTTAATCACTTTTGTGTTCCTTTGGTTTATGTTTAGCTAAAAAACTTCCTTCAGTATTTTTTTCATACTATTTTGTAACTTCTACAGATCCTTAGTCTGTTCTGTCACAGTCTGGCTTCGTATTTCTGAAGACGCGGGTTCGTATCCCTGTACGGGCATCCAGATTTGGGTTTTCACGGTTTCACCAAATCACTCCAGGCGAATGCCGGGGTGGTTCCTTCAAAACGCTATGGTGGAATCGTTTCCCGCCTCTAATGACCTCGACGTCGACCAGGCGTAAAGGCATAAGCAAAAAAAAAAGTGTTAGCACAACAACACTATGTCGTTAGGAAATCGTAGCATGACGCCAACGATGAGTCATCATGAACAGCGTCGTGTTCCCTCACTCCATACAAACTGCGAAAAGGTTTGGAACTTAACCCAGGTCTTTGGGGCACAGTCTGGTGATTAGGACTTGTGCACCACCACCTCTCCAAATCAGCCGCCTGAATCCTGACGATGAAACCGATTTTTGTGGGTGGCCTCACGTTTAGGAGGACGTGGGTTCGAATCGCAGTCCATTCATACAGATTTGGATTTTACATGGTTTCCCAAAATCACCCTAGGCGAGTGCCGGGATGGTTACTTCATAAGACCATTGCAAAATTCCTTCCAAAAAAGCGATGGTCAATATTTCTTCCACAAGCGGAACTCGAACCAGCTAACCCCAGGTTAGGCGCCTGACACCATCAAGGTGCCCCAACTAATTGAACCTAGTGGGCGGATAATTTAAACCGTACCCGAAATATTTTTGTAGAGTTGTTCCTCCATTTGCGTCCAATTGAAACTCTCAGCTATTTTCTCTTTCATTCGTCTTACAGACGTGTTGTTTACTCCGATGAGAAATGTTGTAGTGTTCGTTACAGTAAGGAAGTCTCTGAAACTGTTGGAATTGTAAAAGTCTAACCCGAGTCTGCGATATTAATGTGCCACGCCACTGCGCAGCAAGCGATGAATCAGAGACGCTATAAGCGTCCAGCAAGTCATTAATTTTCTAAAGTGCTTCAGTCGCTTTCGATAGTCTGTATTTTATAGCTCTCGTCGTTTGGGTTAGTACTTGCTACTCTATTTTTTTCTGAGATTACTCGCATTTTGAGCTAAGAGGGGATATTTCAGGTGCTGACCTTTCAGACCACTTTGCTCTCACTTACTGTGATTCCGTCAGTTCATAAATCTCACACGCCCTGTATTGGAAGATCCATAAGCGGATCACAGTCTATCACAGCGTGGGGGAAATTTGAAGGCGATCAGCTGATGTTTGACGGTGATTCGTACAGTATTGCCACGTCGGTGGCTGATCCACTACAGCCGCTATATATATATATTGACAGACAATAAGCCCTATATATATATATATAGTAAATGGCGCATACGAAAGGGCTTATTGTCTGTCAACAGTTTCTTCTATTGTCTGCACGATAGAACAGAAAAATAAATGTGTTCTCTCTAAGAATTTCAGAGATTCTTTGTAAACATACCAAAAATAATTAAAAGTTGTGTACCTGTAACTAACTCGCACAAATGTG
>JARYHS010013630.1:22719032-22779383 GCA_031002005.1 Vandiemenella viatica
GACTTATCAATCACCAAAGTTGAAGGCTGCGATAGGTGAAGAACATATACTGACGAACACGGTTTTACACCTTATTCTGCTGAGGAAATGAGTTCATGTGGTTCGGAATGTGTGCGCACGCCGAGTTTAACATATGACTAAGTGCATTATCAATATGTCGGGAGAAACTGAGATGTTATGTATAAAATGTATATCACAAATGGTGATAGAATTAGTAATATACCAAGAGGGTACGTAATGTAAAAAAATAAAAAAATTAAACAACTGAATTGGCACTCAGTCATGTGTTAAACTTCGGGCGTGTGCACACATTCCGAACCACATGACTCATTTCCTTCAGCATGTAGCGTAATCACCAGGGGGGGGGGAGAATTATTAATTAATTCTTAATTAATTACGCTATACAGGATACTATAATGAATATCAAATTGTAAATTACTCAAATGAGAATTGGATGATTCTGGGATTGAAAACTGTCACAAAAAGACATTTTAATAAAGATTTTACAATGGCATCTACAAATCTGAGAGTATTTACCATTACGTTAATAAACAAGAGGTTGTGCAATTTCTAAGCAACGCTCAGACGTACAATGAGCCCTTTAAATGCAGCAAACAAGTATAGTTGTACTTTAAAAATCTCACAATTATTCTAATACAAAGTATGTTACCAGTTATGATGATAGCAAGCAGTAATGAATTTTAATGGGTTGGGACGCCACGAATGATTAACCTGTCATTCGACAGTTACACAGTCTAGGTCAGTGGTTTTATCAGATCAGAGCAAGGATCTTTATCTCAGATGCGCTTAAGGGTACAGTTTCAAAGTGAGTTGCAGGCTGAATGGCTTCGAAGAAACACATTACCGTTCCACGGCAGGTAGCGCTGGGCGGAGATGACCACCTGGTCGATCGTCGTAACTGGCCACGCCAGCAGTATGCGGCAAGTCGCAAGTTAGAAGTGCGCCTCAGATGGTCTCCAGGACACAAGTCAGCCCAGCACACATGGACCCCAAGTCGCCAGTGACTCGTCTGGGCTCCGGAATGGAATGATCCTGGCTGGCCTCCCGACTGGAAGGAAGTGTCCTCGTCTTTTTCTGCTGCCACGGAGGTAAACTCTCACTCCGCCTCTTGTGGCTCGAAGACGACATAGAACATAAAATTCCCCGAATCTTAGTACTATGATCCCTGTGATTGGCTGACCATCTGACGTCATGTGATTCTGTGCTTCTCTTGGCCACGTTAAGTTTCGGCAATCTTCGAGAGCCGATGTCTCCTTCGGGAGGAAGGAATTCTGTTTACGGCCTGCCCGACAGAAATCCCTAATCCTCTTAACATTCTGCCCAAAAGGCGCCAGCCAGACTACCCTTTACTGAAGCGTCAAATCCTTGCCTTTCACCCTTTCAAGTGCATCTTTCGAACATACAGTGGACATCCCAAGAAATGGAAAAATATTCTATTCCTTTACTTTATATACAATAAAAAGTGATATGTAACGGGAGATTAGCGAATCGTTACAAGCATGAATAAGGCATAAAACCGAAATATCGTGTATTCTTGTGTTCGTTATATATGGTCTTCATCCGTCGCAGCCTTCAGCTTTGGTGAGTGATGAGTCATTTTCCCTTTCCTTGTAAGTAATATAATGAAGAGTTCAAGACTACCAAAAGCTTATTTTTTAAAAAAAGGATAATACGCGAAAGACCAGTCGCAGCACCAAGAAGAAGATGGACAGACCAACTGAAGGAGGACATGGAGAGAAAAGGTTCGGAACTGGGAATCTATTTTGGGCAGGAAAACATTTCTAGACAGCAGAAAGTAGAACCACCAAGACAGAAACACACGGAGGCTCGTATACCACACCCGGGAAACTGGAGATGGTCCCCAATGATAAAGATGATGTCGTAATAGATATCCGGCATCACTGGACAGTTTTTCTCCGCCCTAAAAGAAGAGGCTTAATAAAAGGAACGGGAAGGAGTACGGCCCTACATTTTAAAGGCGCCATCCCAGCGTCCATCTGAAGTGAATTCGGGAAACTATGGAATGCCGAAATAAGAATGGTTTACTTATCCGGCGCGGGGCTATTCGACCTCACAAGCGGTTTGCTGCAGGGTGGTTCAACCATCTGCGAGCGGGGCTCAGCACGCGCCGCCTGATTAAAACAGCCGCAGCACCTGGCCGGCTGTAATAACGCCGCCGCTCGCCGCCTGAATATGCATTCGCATGCTAACAGCCGCGTCTCGCCGCCCGCAAAGTAGCCGGCCGACTGCCGCGCTGTGCGGGCAGATAACAGCACAACAGCGCGATTACCACGCCTCATGCCAGGTACACGAGATGATGTGCCAAGCGCTGGACACACTGCTGCCCTGTCATCAGTCTCTCGACCTGTTTCATGCAATTCTCCACCTCTTATTATATTGCACTTATCTCTTCATATCTACCTACCTATTATGATATACGTGGTACGTGCTCAATTATCTGATCCATGTATTCACATCTTTATATTCCTCTACACTTCTTTTTTCCAATTGTTCCCTCCACTAGCAAAGTAACCAATCCCGCATATATTGTCAATACTATATTGCAGGTGATTGTGCTATACTATCTACTATACAATACCCAGGGATGTGGCCTCTGCGTTTAAGGTCTAAGAAGTCGCGAGTGCGGGTCTCTTGAATTGCCAGAATGTCCACATGGTGACTGAGCATCAGTTTAGACAGGACTTCGCTTTCCTCTATAGATAATCCATTTACGTTAAAATGGCACACCCAGAGGAAGTTTCCTAAGCCCTGAAGAGGGCTATTTGTTTTGATACTCATGTTTGACTCTAGAGTCCATCAAGCTTATAATATCTCGTTGGCCGGGGTATTAGTTTAGACTTGAAATACCTTGTATGGTGCCAGCTTGCAAAAGTAGCAAAGTTAATTTATTTTACTTCAATAATATTTATAATGGGCTCTTCACATGACAATTCTCAGGGGATAACACAAAAGAAATGGGTTCACATTAAAAGAAAATGAATTTATTCATTAAGACAAAATTGTTATCATTTTCAAGATCACAAATGTATGGCAAACATATGATAGGCACCCAGGCTAACAGCTCTTTAATTCTGGCATGAGTCTCTCAGGGCAGTTTCCAGGGTTTTGAGATGTTGCAGTAAGTCTCTATATCAGCAGGCGGTACACATTACCCGGCAGGACACTGGTCGGCGGCGGCGTCGGCGGCGGCGGGCCAGGGTTTGACCAGCGCGACCGGCTGACACCGGCTGTCGCAGCAGCCACTGCCCACAACCTTGCTCTCGGGCGTCCAGCAACGTTCTCCTCCTCCCGACGACATAGAACATAGCAAAAGAAACACCTCGGAGGAGTAGATGCAATCCCCTCCATCCTCTGGCTGTCCCACACACTGCACCACATACGGCAAGCCCTCCAGAAAAAACAAAAATATCGCGAGAAGAGAGGGCGGACTGTGTCCCGCGCCCCTTCGCCAAACCAAACATGTCTCTGGGGACAGGCGTCTGCCTTCTATCATCGTCTGGCCCTAAGATACACACAGTGTCGGGCAGCACACGCCCGCGCCAGCGAGCCGAAGTGCTCTGTAGGACATTACAGCTTCAACTGCCACCTCCACAAAAATTTGAAATTTCCTATTTAAAGTTCAAATTTTTCATTCAGTCCATGTGACATATTCTCTCACTTTGTCCCGAAACATTTCATCCTCACGCTCTTTAGCCAGAACTGTCTCTTCAACCTATCGTTTGCCCGAGTCATACAATACCTTGATAAAAACACCCATTTCAACGCTTCCCTCTGCTGAAAAGTCATGCGGATTGTCTCCTTGGTCATCAACCACTGCAGTGACTGCTCGATCTTACACTGCGCTCCGCTACGAGCATGAAACGCTCTCTGTGACATTCATTACAATGGGCATGGCGTAAATGATACCAGTTGGGTCCAGCCTATCTTATGGCTACAGATACAACTTAAACAGTACACAACCTCTAAACAATAACACACAGTGTTCAGAAAAAAAATTAATCCTAAGAAACTATAGTCTCAGAAAATACATCGTTGTGCCGTTGTCCAGCCTTTCTGATGGTTACAGATATTACATTAACAATACAATACATATAAAATACCAGCACACAGTTGCTCAAACAAAAATTGATTCTACCAGATTGTGGCCTCACAAATCATCCTTCCTGTACTCTCTGTTAACTAAATTACAAATGAGAGTGCAAAATGTAGAAGAATTAATATAAAAAATAATCACAAAGCCATCACATTAAGGCTTTATCGTCCACAATGCCCATATAACCAAACAGAGAAAACCATTGGGTCCGAAAACAAGTGAGCAATGAATCAGGGCCACGCAGTAATGATCAAGAACCCTAAAACAAACCACTATTTTCCTTATAGACTACTTATAACGCTAAGTACAGCTTTAAATATCCATAAAAACTTTAAAATCTTCAAACTTTATCTGACAATAACTAAGCTTACACGAGGTGACGGCATATTCTCTTCATGCGCATACACTCCTTGCAGCTAACAGAATTTACAGTCGCAACGCTTCTCTGTAGAGCAGAACCGACTTCATAACAAACAGCCACCTTCACGCAGATGGTAAGGCGCCTGCCTCCAACGAGATGGAGCCCAGGTCCCTGCACCCCGGTGAAGTCAAGGACACCCTCTGCCTCAGCTGACACTCCCAGTTTCAAAACAACCCACACTCTTATGCTTAGGCTCCTATTTCGAAAGCCATGGTTCACCGACCTATTCCTCATATCGACCATATGACCAAAGTCATAACAGACACTTTAGAGAACTTGGTGTTCCACTACCTCAACGTTGTCCACCTTCACTAAGGTAGCCTTGCCACCTTGCGACCACAAACCTACTCCATATCCCTCAGAACTCTCAGAAAGTAAACTACTAGTATTCTACCAAATCTACAGCCTCATTAACCTAGCATAAAAAAAACAACATATTACACCCTGCAGAAAATGCCTCCACACTGAATAATGCATATATAATCATAAGAAGTTCGTCACCCTATCAAATAACTTGCATAATATCTAACAGCGGAAGCAATAACTATTCTTCGAGAAATCACATGGGAACCCTTTCACAATGTATAACTCGCAGCTATCCTCATCTAAATTAAAATCTCGCGTCATGTCTGGCGCCGAAAGAAATACTCCACTTGAAAATCAAACTTCATTCCCTACCTTACCAAACCACAATTTTCTCTAAAAATTCTCAAATGCTGAAGAAGTAACTCCGCTTGGACACAAATAAGAATATCTTCACTAATGTGCACTATTCAACGACAATCTGCATCTGGGATTCGTATTTCCCTATACTCTCAACTGTCATGAATTATCTCTTCCGAACGGCAAAATTACTTTGCTAACAGACGACTCTCAAAACAAAGGAGTGATGTCAGGGAATGAAATATCTGCTGGAGAAACATGATGCTGGTTTGACTTGGTGGAACCACATTATTCCCGCTTCCCGCTATTATGAAAAAAATCCAGAGTGTACAAAACCTCGTTATACCAGACTCGGCACACTTCCACCACCTCAAGCACAAATTAACGGAGCCCCAGGGGATAATTACCTTGTCCCTCATATGAATTCCACGACCTACTACCACCACATTAATTGAACGACAACCAGACTGCTTATGCGTCCTTGGCCTTCTATCCGTTGCCAAAAGGAACGTCTAAAACCTTCCAATCCATGCGGGTCCGTTGTCTCTTCACCTTAAAATCTTGTCCTTCTCACGAGAAAAATGCAAATACAAATTGGGACTCATCCACTGACACCTTTACTCCAGTCTAAGTGCTCTCCATACATCAGTGCCGCTCTGGCTACAACTAACTCTCAAAAATACCTTCCTTTATTTTTTTAACTCGACCAACGTCAAAACTTCCACCAACAACTTTCAAATCTCTGGAAATTAGGTCCATCAAGCATTCAGCAACTTCCTCACAATAGCAGCCAGAGAAGTTTAGCAAAGAAAGATGACGTAATATCTCATAATCATTCCCACAATCGTTAAAAACTATTTCCTTCTCTCCTGACATCAATCATCGCATCGTAGCATTCTCCCACGCAGTGACTGTTCTTCAATTCCATCCCATGTACCAAAGCAATTCAACTGTTTTTATGGCTCAGGTAATCTTCGATTACAACCAAAATTCCCTCCTCTCGCAACTCTCAGATGGTACCAGGATTTACTTTCCGTCCATTGGGGAGAATCGCATTTTTTTTCTTCCTTCGCTAACACACTTCTGCATACTATCCACTATATGACACTAACATTATACTTATTTATTACCATAATTATTCTCCACTTCATATCCTTGGGTATGTCTGCGGTCCAAACCAAGTCTCTTTTTTTTCGGGTAGGGGCTAAGCCTAGTTAGCTCCCGTTTTGAGCCTTCCGTGTACTACGCACATCCAAAACTCATACTTATCGCTGGCGTTTGTTTTTCGGAAATTCTCAGCAAATTCTTTCCTCTCAGCAAAATACACTGATTGACTGTGCATGAATTTAGCACTAATTTCGCCTCTCAGTTCTCCACCACAATCTCTCTCTTCGAAACCTCCCACATACGGCTCATAATCGCACCCCAGCTGCTTTTCGCTCACACAGTCACAAAAAAGCGTCCTGCTCAGAGGGTAGCATGCGTTCGGAAAACATCGCTCGCCGCCTGGCACTCTCTTGAGGCCTTCGACCTGGAACAAATGTTCGGCATTTGTTCCCGCCTGTCCAAATATGCACAAATATCGCACGTCTCGTCTTTCATGTCCGACAGTTGGCATTCTCGATGGTTTGGTCTGTCTGTCCGTTCGTACCGATTCCGAACACCGACACATGGATGTCCCGCTGTTTACTTGTCTGTTTCATCGAAAAGCTCTCATGCGTTTCGCGCTCTGTTTTCAGCTTTGCAACGCTCACGCGAATTTGACTCATCTCTTCTCCGAGTTGGGTCAAATCCGCACTGTGGCTCCTCTCCATTTCCACGACACGCGTTTCCAACATGTTAATCCTTTCTTCCGTCTCCTGACCTATTTCCGACGCGCGTCTTTGTACATCCACCAACTGCTCATTACTGCGACCAACAACAATGGTTAGCTTTTCCTGACCCGCCCGTAGCGTTGGCACATTTTCCGTAAGTTCTCCAATCCCTTTTTCCATCGCGGACGTCAATTCCTCCCTGAACGCCGAAAATTGTTCATAGGTTTTCTTTTGTTCCTCGATCATGGATGTTAATCGTTCGTTGATCGGACTAAGCAATTGCTGTACTATTACCAACATATCATGGGGCGTCATTATTGCGCTAGCGTGATTTTCCGGCAGCGACACAAACTGATCGCTCGTTTCTGCGGTTGGAGGAAAACTAGTAGTTCTTTCTTTACTGGCTGTCTGCTGAATAGTTTGCTCAGCACTTCGAACCACGGCGTTGTCAATTAAATGATCGTGAATTCCCTTCATCGCGAATTCCTGCTCGTTTGGCTCTGACGGACTGTGACTTTGTGCCATCCCGGCATTTCCGGACCTCAGTTTCATCCACTCAATAGCACCCAAAAATTTAGAAACTACGTAAAACAAATATTTCACCACACTTCTCCTCCCACAATTCAATGTTTAGACCGGTACATCCACGGGAAGCATCCACAAATTCTCAAACGCACAATTATTGATGGAATGAACGCTAAAACACACAAAACTCAATTATGCAGAGCATAGATACTCGAGGCATTCTAAAAGCACGACAAGCAAGAAAAGTTTATAAAAAACCATACTCGCCACAGAAGACAGGCAAAAACAAGCATAATTTTCCGACGCTGAGATGCTGTGAAAATCTTACCTCCCTAGTCTCCAAACATTTTCCCACAACAGAATAACCATCAAAACCAACAAACAATTACAAACAAAAGGACAACTCAAACATAACCAAAGACCATTACTTTACATCTTCCTCCACCATTGACCAACAATTTATGCAACGTCGTATTTTTTTATACATCAACAACCCATGAACGATCAACAAACAGTGGTTCAATATCACACACGAGAACAGATAATCACCTCGCTCGGGACGCCCACAGGAGTCCTATGCTGTTACAAATAACAAATATTACACATAATCAATCTTATCATTATACATTGTATATGCTGGACCTCTGCTATCACCGCCACACCGCAAAAATGCTGAAAAACACATAGAGATTTCTACTCGCTAAAACGAAACGCTTGCAACATCTCAAACAGTCAGGCCACAGGTTGGAGCGCCATGTTATAATATCTCGTTGGCCGGGGTATTAGTTTAGACTTGAAATACCTTGTATGGTGCCAGCTTGCAAAAGTAGCAAAGTTAATTTATTTTACTTCAATAATATTTATAATGGGCTCTTACATGACAATTCTCAGGGGATAACACAAAAGAAATGGGTTCACATTAAAAGAAAATGAATTTATTCATTAAGACAAAATTGTTGTCATTTCAAGATCACAAATGTATGGCAAACATATGATAGGCACCCAGGCTAACAGCTCTTTAATTCTGGCATGAGTCTCTCAGGGCAGTTTCCAGGGTTTTGAGATGTTGCAGTAAGTCTCTATATCAGCAGGCGGTACACATTACCCGGCAGGACACTGGTCGGCGGCGGCGGCGTCGGCGGCGGCGGGCCAGGGTTTGACCAGCGCGACCGGCTGACACACACAGCTACCTCCGTTTATCACTTGTCGCAGCAGCCACTGCCCACAACCTTGCTCTCGGGCGTCCAGCAACGTTCTCCTCTCTCCCGACGACATAGAACATAGCAAAAGAAACACCTCGGAGGAGTAGATGCAATCCCCTCCATCCTCTGGCTGTCCCACACACTGCACCACATACGGCAAGCCCTCCAGAAAAAAACAAAAATGTCGCGAGAAGAGAGGGCGGACTGTGTCCCGCGCCCCTTCGCCAAACCAAACATGTCTCTGGGGACAGGCGTCTGCCTTCTATCATCGTCTGGCCCTAAGATACACACAGTGTCGGGCAGCACACGCCCGCGCCAGCGAGCCGAAGTGCTCTGTAGGACATTACAAGCTGGACCAGCTGCCAGAAGATGGCTGTAAGCCCTAGGTATAGTTATCTGATAACATGTTTTTTGGTTGTATTTAGAATACGATAGTAATAATAACAATAATAAACCAATCCCGCATGTCTTAAAATATAATCCTCCATACTGTCTTTTTTATTATTATTTTTTTTTTTTTTTGTAAAAATACTTGTTTCCCACAAACTTCTCCCCTCACCCGTCATCTCCAAAACACGTTCATTTAGTACATTATCGGTCCACTTAAGTTTCAGCGTTCTTCTACAGTATCACACTTCAAATTCTTCAATTTTTTTCTTCTTTCTGATAAATCCTTGAGTCCTCGCATTGCTACCATTAAATGCTGTGTTCCACACACAGAGTTTTTTAAACAAAAACAAAAAAATCTTTCTGGGCCATAGATCAAACTTTTTTTTTTTTACTTATGGCTTTACGCCTCGTCGACGTCGAGGTCATTAGAGGTTGCATGGGAGTGGGTACAAGGAACGGGAAGGAATTCGGCCATGGCCTTTTCAAGGAAGCATCCCGGCATTCGCTTGGAGTGATTTGGGGAAACCATGGAAAACCCAAATCTGGATGCCCTGACGGGGATTCGAACCGCCGTCCTCCCGAATTAAAAGACTATCCTTTAATTTTATTTTAATTGCAATAGAGCACACGCTACACTGGCAATTTCCCTACACACCCATTTTCCTCATTTCCTGCACCCACTTACATTTTCCTTCTACTAATTTCAACCTTCAATTCTGTCGATTTTTTTTTTTTTTTTTTTTTTTTTTTTTTGTAAATTATTTACTTGTCATTCTTACAGCAATATCTTTCCACCCTTCATCACCAATATACGCCTTGTACACTCCCATGACTCTATTCACCCTCCTCCTGTCTTCCAATGAATCATTTTCCAGCTGTTACTGATTGCGTTATCCGGTTATTTCCATAAGCAATTTTTTTTATTATGATGGATATTTTTGCTAGTGATATTAAGCTTTCAACATCATTCCTGTTTCTGCTACCAATTGAAATTTTACTTCCTAAGTAATAAAATTCACTTTCTTTTCCGATTGCATCAAATTCTATTTTTATATTTAATCTACTATTATTGCTATCATTTCTGAGATATTTAATCACTTTTGTGTTCCTTTGGTTTATGTTTAGCTAAAAAACTTCCTTCAGTATTTTTTTCATACCATTTTGTAACTTCTACAGATCCTTAGTCTGTTCTGTCACAGTCTGGCTTCGTATTTCTGAAGACGCGGGTTCGTATCCCTGTACGGGCATCCAGATTTGGGTTTTCACGGTTTCACCAAATCACTCCAGGCGAATGCCGGGGTGGTTCCTTCAAAACGCTATGGTGGAATCGTTTCCCGCCTCTAATGACCTCGACGTCGACCAGGCGTAAAGGCATAAGCAAAAAAAAAAAAGTGTTATGCAAACAACACTATGTCGTTAGGAAATCGTAGCATGACGCCAACGATGAGTCATCATGAACAGCGTCGTGTTCCCTCACTCCATACAAACTGCGAAAAGGTTTGGAACTTAACCCAGGTCTTTGGGGCACAGTCTGGTGATTAGGACTTGTGCACCACCACCTCTCCAAATCAGCCGCCTGAATCCTGATGATGAAACCGATTTTTGTGGGTGGCCTCACGTTTAGGAGGACGTGGGTTCGAATCGCAGTCCATTCATACAGATTTGGATTTTACATGGTTTCCCAAAATCACCCTAGGCGAGTGCCGGGATGGTTACTTCATAAGACCATTGCAAAATTCCTTCCAAAGAAGCTGATGGTCAATATTTCTTACAGAAGCGGAACTCGAACCAGCTAACCCCAGGTTAGGCGCCTGACACCATCAAGGTGCCCCAACTAATTGAACCTAGTGGGCGGATAATTTAAACCGTACCCGGAATATTTTTGTAGAGTTGTTCCTCCATTTGCGTCCAATTGAAACTCTCAGCTATTTTCTCTTTCATTCGTCTTACAGACGTGTTGTTTACTCCGATGAGAAATGTTGTAGTGTTCGTTACAGTAAGGAAGTCTCTGAAACTGTTGGAATTGTAAAAGTCTAACCCGAGTCTGCGATATTAATGTGCCACGCCACTGCGCAGCAAGCGATGAATCAGAGACGCTATAAGCGTCCAGCAAGTCATTAATTTTCTAAAGTGCTTCAGTCGCTTTCGATAGTCTGTATTTTATAGCTCTCGTCGTTTGGGTTAGTACTTGCTACTCTATTTTTTTCTGAGATTACTCGCATTTTGAGCTAAGAGGGGATATTTCAGGTGCTGACCTTTCAGACCACTTTGCTCTCACTTACTGTGATTCCGTCAGTTCATAAATCTCACACGCCCTGTATTGGAAGATCCATAAGCGGATCACAGTCTATCACAGCGTGGGGGAAATTTGAAGGCGATCAGCTGATGTTTGACGGTGATTCGTACAGTATTGCCACGTCGGTGGCTGATCCACTACAGCCGCTATATATATATATTGACAGACAATAAGCCCTATATATATATATATATATATATATATATATATATATATATATATATATATATATATATATAGTAAATGGCGCATACGAAAGGGCTTATTGTCTGTCAACAGTTTCTTCTATTGTCTGCACGATAGAACAGAAAAATAAATGTGTTCTCTCTAAGAATTTCAGAGATTCTTTGTAAACATACCAAAAATAATTAAAAGTTGTGTACCTGTAACTAACTCGCACAAATGTGTAAGTGATGCTTAAGAAAATAATAGCATCAATTCTAGCATTTGAGGCCGTCAAAATGATCAGTTGAACGTATTGTTCTGATAATAATTCGTCTCGCCGCAGATAATTAATTAAATAGAACTGCAATTGAACTAGATGACACGTGTAAACATTTCGCAGATACGACGAATAGTAAGGTTTGTGGTTTGTAGTGGAGTGAAAGACCAACCGCTTCATTTGTATCAATTATTTATTTGTTTAGTGTAATAGGTACATAACAAAATACTTACGACATGCTACGAAACAGTCTGGAAAAACTTTTTAATGCGTAAAATATATGTCTGACAAACTGTCACTGACCTTAACAGAATACAACTAACCTAAATAAAACACACACAGAATATGCTTATCTCTGTGATATGTGTGGCTGAGTTCATGGCCCGTGAGAAAACTTCGCGAACAAAATGGTTACAAAAGAATACAAGTTGTATCCTAGTGACTGAAGGCTGTTTCTCATTCTTCCTTTGTCTAATAAGAAATGTTTCTGTAATAGAAAAAGTATCCAATAAGCTACTTATTGTACAAAAAAACACACACTATACTGAAAGCTCTGTGATATGTGGACGTGGTGCTGCTATCTAGTGGCTTGACTCTGAACTGTCTCATACGCGCGACTTTCACAGTTATTACATTTTGTCCTTCAAAGGTAAAATTACGAAAAATTTCGTTCTTAATTTATTATGATTCCCAAGTGGACACCTTAATCTTTTAAATGATTTCTCATTTATCGATTTCGGTAAAGTTTCAACGGAGATAAATGATTATGGAAATAATGATACTTTTGCTCCTTAAGGGTCAAAATCCGAAAAATTCCTTTCTTAATATGTAATGTGACCAAAGCGGAGATCTTAATCTTTTAAATAACACCTCATTTATCCATTTCGGTTAGATATCAAGGGAGACAAATGGCTCGTGACACAAAAAAAAACGCATTTTAGAAATAATGACATTTTTGCTCTTTAAGGGTTTATTTGGAAAAGTTAGTTTCTTAAAATATGATGAGACAAAAGCGGGTACGCTAAGATTTAAAATGATATCTGATTTATCAATTTCGGTTAGGAAATAGCTTGTGATAAAAAAAAAATATTTTGTAGAAAATATATATATGATAGCGATCATAACGTTGACTTTGCAATTAAGTAGTGTTGAACATGTTTCTTAGCTCACTATAACAGTGACATCTATGAACAGAGAGTATAATGAAAAGATCTATATCATATATAAATATCTTTGACGTCGTAGTAATGTACGCACTGTTCTGGCAATTCTTTTCTTGGCGCTTGTTTAATTACGTACAATTGTTATATATGCTCATAACTTTGATTTTGTAATGATGTAATGTTGTACATATTTCGGTTCCCCTCGTTCCATTACTCTCCCCTCTTTCTAGTTATCATGCAGATGTAAACGTAATACATACCTTTCTTGATTTTTTTTTAATAAAGTTTAATTCAAAAGGGAAAAGGATATTAAATCACTGCAAAAACATATACAGGTGATCTGAATTCTTAACTTAGCAATATTAGCCACATCTATGGACAGAATGACGAAAACATCCACATCAAACGAATATTAATAAACAAAAATCAACTAATAAATAATATGCGTATTTAAACGAATAGATACTTTTTATGGTTGGTTTAATATTTAAAATATATTGAAAATGTGTAACTGACGCAACTGACTTACCGAGAAAGCTTATATTCGTTTATATTGAAAATATACAGAAACATAAATAGGTAACCTGGCTTGTTGTAATGGCAACTTCAATGGATATAAAGTGAAAACATATCTGGCGGTTATGGCCGCCTTTCGAAGAGGGACGCCACAGCGTTACCGACCGATGTCACAATGATCAAGGTGTCCTGTTATTAGTATCGATTACTACAACATGTAGACAATATCGAAAGAACGGTAAACAAAGTGGGTGTTAAAAATTAATGTGTACCACTTTTTAGTCCGTTGGTCGATAAGTGAAATGAATTATGAGTCTTCGTGTACCCGCAGGTAGATTATATCTACTAATCCAACATAGAGAGGTAGTGAGTTAAAATGATATATAGGTGCGCAGAACTTGTTGCCTGATTTTCATCGGCGAGATCAAATGTTTGGACTCAGGTAGTTTGCTGTCTCAAGTAATTTCTCTGAGCTGCCGGAGATAAACTTAATTAATCGAAAAGTAACTAAAGCGCTGTAATATTGGCAGATGGGTAAATATTTTAAGTTCTTATCAACTGAAATTTCAGAAACTAATTACTTTGTATCTAATGTATGTAATATACTATAACAACTTTCAAGAGATTTGTTACTTCCCATAAATTATCGATCATGCTTACCAGAAACTCGCAGTTGTTTCATTTACTCATCATGAAAAGAGACTCCAGACTAGAAATATTGATCCCGTTTTATCTGCTAATGTTATGATAGTGGCAGGTGATACACTAGACACGAGAAAAAAAAATTTATTTCAACTAAAATTTCTTCCTCTATTCTTTCATTCACACTCGCATAACATTCTGGAATTATTGTATCAATTCAATGAACAAGGGATTTTGGCGTATCAGCGAATATACGAATACATGGTTGCAAAAGAAGTTATCTTATTCTATTTTTTCCATTCTCAAATCAATACACTTGATACTGTGGATCGAGTAATGTTCAATTTACAAATGATTTCCGACATGGAATACCTCGTGCGTCTAACGCCTAATAACTATCTCCTGTAGGGTTGTCTGTTTAATTCCAGTCGTGCGGCGATAAACACCTCAGGAAACATTTCACACGACTCTCGAGAGTACAAATGAAAGGCACGGCACATTTATTCGTTTCATCAGCGACAGTTACCGTCGTCTGGTTATTTGCATTTACCTGCAAGGTACATCTAAGCATAATTACTTATCCCGAATATACATGTTATAAATAATATGTTTCTTTTCCATCTCAACCAATACCTACAGATGTTTGCCGACCGAGCATGGAGGGTGAGGAGGGTGAGTGGTTAACGCTTTTGCCTCGCATTTAGGAGGACACCGGTTCGAATCCCCTTCCGGGCATCCCAATGGTTTCTCCAAATCACTCCTGGAGAATTCCGGGATGCTTGCTTCAAAAGGCCATGGCCGAATTCATTCCCATTTCTTGTCCCCGGTTCCATCCAACCTCTAATGACCTCGACGTCGACAAGGCGTAAACCCATAAGTAAAATAAAAAGAGAGAGAGAGAGAATGGTCGGGCATCGTATCTCCAAACGGGAAACTAACTTCAGGCAACTTATTTCTCCTGAAAGCAAGCGTGCTGCTACAGTCGGATTCCTTGCAAGTGAAGATTCGTAACCAATACCTTCAAAATTTCAAAGCAAGTGATGCTAACTTTTGCACGTGTATGAGGCCAACGTATCTATCTTTCAAAAATACATTAAGATAAGTACAAGTGAAAAACAAACTGCAATATTCATATCCATCAAATTCCCGATAAGTTTGTAATAAACGGTTGGCTGGGATAAATTAATTCTATGGCAGGATCCTGATTATAAGGAAATTGATGATGAAACTGTACGTTCCGAAGCGCAAATACTATCAGAATGTAGCGTTGCTGATCTAGGATTTCATGAATTTGAGACACGGGCAACAAGAACAGCAAAGGTTTATATCCGAACCAAGAACATTTTTCGGTGAAGTTCGACTTTGCTTCTTAAAACTAAATTTTTATGTTTGCTTTGGAACTGGCATTTCAAAGTTTTTCTTTTCCATTTCGACCACTGAAACCTTAAGGTTTTCAGCTAGCTCCTTCATACAGTCTGCTTTCATATGTCTGTTTTGATACGAAGGCGATTACACGTCCCAAAGACAACGAATGGTCTTCAGATTTTCTTTCAGTTCAAGTGTAATATCTCTGATCCACATTATCACGGATGAAATTTTAATGAATTAAACTAAAGAAGAGAGCAAAACAGCACTTGAAGTAACTACGCACACCCACACCACTATCCGTGCTCACAGTTTGAAAGTTTTGAATGTATTGAGTCTGTCGCAAAGTTAGAAACACGTCCGCACTGCACTAGTGCGACAGTGTGTCTGAGAATCCCATTTCGAATAGGACGCAAATATTCAGCTCCGCGTCACCCGGGACAAAATATTGTATGTCGCAGACGCTGTTGAGGTTGGATTCTGTGTCGCGACTCACTGTCACAGACCAAGGTTGTAAAGGAAGTCATCATTGCGGATGCGGATATTCAGTCTTTGAAATCCGCGGAAGCGGATGTTTTGCGGAACCGGGTGCAGAGAAGGAAAAATAGGTTTATAATTATTTAGTTTTTAATATTTTATAAAAAATAAACTTAAACCTATTTAAATAACTACTCACGCATCAAATAACAATCTATGTCTTATGAACTTATACAGCGTCCATGAACCACATAGCTCCATTTTGGCTTACTGTGAACCCCCTCCTCCCTTCCCCCCTCCCCACGTATCCCGACGTGGGTAGATTTTTTCCCTATCGATTCAGAAGATATTTTATACTGTTTTCTCTTTTGAGACTATCGTAAATTATATACGGAGATATTTAAATAACAGAAATAAATATTCACACTGTTGTGTGCTCTGTACATTATTTTATCTGTGTTAAGTAATATGAATAACGAGAGCTACGTGGCTTGCCTTGGAACCCCCACGTGGCTCAGCGTAGCTTTGCAGCCAACCCCTCACCCCCCCTAGACGAAGCTACGTAGTTTATGGACGCTCCCTTTACTGAGTTCTCGGCTCGACTAATTAAAGCAACAAGAACAAGGCAACGCCACTGCACATCACCGTGTCCACTTCCCTCATTTCCACCGCTCTAGCGGCCCAATCACAGTCCAACATGTAGGACCCACAGTGATCCGATTTTCATATAAAGAGCTCCTGTTGGTCCGTGAAAGGCGTTACAGGACTACATGTAGGACGTATTTGAATGGATTCTGTTGGACTTCCATACAACCTACACGGGTCCTTGCCGTCAAACAAGCTATGGCATTCGATCAAGATTGGAGGAAATATCCTACGCGTGTGCGATAAGGACATTGCTGTGCCGCGAGAAAGTTCGAGTGGAAAGGATTACTTACAACAATTTTGTTGGATCCCTTCTAGAAGCGTGAATGGATGAGCGCATCCTAAGGTAGTTCTAAATGGTTGTCCTATAATTTGGACCGTGAATAGGCCGCTTTACTTTCCATGTAAGTTCAAACTTGCGAATTCGTTGCTTAGGTAATAACACCGTTCACTTCATTGTTACTATTATTGCAAGATCGTAAGAAAAAAAAAACAACATTGTTGTTATTGTTGTTATCTAAGCGACGACGATCCGAATATCGCATAAAGAGAAAAGAGCTATATATTACAGTGTAAACAAAACTTCCGTTATATATCCACATTAAAAATTGTGCATGCAGATGCGGAAGCAGGTGTAGGATTTCACGCGAAAGTTCCACATTTTTGGATGCGAAACTACAATACATCTCTATCGCAGACTCACCTGGGACGCAGTATTGCGACAAAGAATCCCAGTGTGTACAGAGCTTAATATTCCCCCGAAGCCGCAAGACGTTTTGATTTCGGGAAAGACGCTAGATCTTCCTTCCAAAGCAGAGTACGGAGCTAAGAGAAAACTCAAAATACCGCTGTCGGCACCCACAAACCCTCAAAGGATTCGAAGCAACCTCGTTACTCGCGGAGTTCTGGAGATTTCAGAAAATGTCTCAGAGAGACAAAATCCAACTGTACGCTAAGCAAGTAGTTAGTAACATCACTCTCGTATTTTCTTTTCCGATGCTTAAAAGTTGAAAATTGATGGTCCAGTACATTCACCGTTAAAGGGCGTCCATTAATTACTTAAGCAGAAACAGAAGGGGGGGGGGGGTCCAGCGAAACCTCTCGAAATTGGGGGGAGAGGTGGTTTGGACAGAAATCAGACGTCAACATTTTATTTCAGATACCACCCTTGTAAGAACATTAGAACTAACAAATAGTCTTCAAAATTACGAGTTAGATCTCACGTTGTTGGGGGGCTATACCACCGCTCACCAAGGCGGGGGAGGGGGGTGTTCAGATTTACGAAAAAACTTCTTACGTAATTCCCCTTAGCTGTCGGGTCGTTGACCAGCCAGTATATATGGATTCACATCTGAAGAAGGCGGAGGAGCTGGTGGTCGAAATATCACGTTTCGACGACACAATCCAGCGGTACTGCAGTAGAGATTCCATTGGGACGTTACCCTTGTTACAGTGGAATATTAGCAACCTTTTTACAGTGTGAGCCCGTCTTCCGGGGCGGTATCGCGCACGTGCAGCAGACAGGTAGAGAGGGCGCCCCGGACATGTCAGTCACCCGGGGCGCCCAGCTGCCGGAAACACTGTGCACCTACTCTAACCTACCTGTTGTCTGCGCCCTGAATGAAGAAATCCGACACTTGCTCTACACAAGGACCGGCTTCACAGACCCAGGGCAGGAAATCGTACCGTATTCTTCACCCTGCACAATGATGCCACATTACACATTCCCCTCAAGTATTTAGTAATACATAGATACCGTTAAAACTGCGGTAGAAAATCATGTAGACCAGTGTCCATCTATACCTGCGGCCCATGGACCACCAGTCCGTGAATATGACACAGGTGGCCCGAAGGCAGAACGTTAAAAATTTAATTTTAGTTGAACTAACTATATCATAATGGAAAATGAATGAATAAAAATGGAAAACTGGCAGTGATTGCGGACTGCCGACAGAAGTGAAATCTTAAAAACTATGAATTCATAAGCGCGAGACGTCAGACTTATAGCTACAGATATTCTAAATAATAATAATTCCGTGGGGTCATAATGAACTGGCGACAGGGTTTCCATTGGCTGCACATTCCGCCCCTGTCTTTGCCGCCTTAATTGAAACCCATGGTGCTACAAAGTACAGGAGCCCTACAGATGAACGTTGAATCCCATCCATGGAAGCGTTCTGGCGTACTTCACATTACACAGCAAGCTGTGCAATAGGAGAAACTCGGATTAAGTGTCTAATGAAAATCCCTGCTGAGACAGGGATCCGAACCGGGAAGCTTTCGTTACCAAGTCAGACACTTTAACCAGTGAGCTACCAGACTGTTAATATTAACATGTCGGTGACGCGAACTCATATGATTTTAGCCACCGAAAAATCGCTCAACACGCCTAAAGAAATTTTCACTTCAAAAACTAAAAATCTAACAGTCCACAACCCGAAGGCTGGTCGAATCTTCCCGAAGGAGATATACCAAGCTATTGTGTCAGAGGCGAGAAGGCCAATTCCTTTCTTCAGTGGCCTTCAGATTAATGTGGAATCAGAACCACGGAAGATCTCGGCGTAGCTCATATAATCAAATACAACTGCTAAAAATTCTTGCCCACCACGGGATTTTAACCCGCGAACGGAGAGAGAAACTATCTGAAGTAAGTGCCTCAACCGCTAAACTACCAGACCTGTTTGTTTTGAAGCCTACGTGTGCTAAGTACTACCGAAATAGGATAAAAACTGTGAGTTTATATGAAATATGTTGACAGAAATTAAGATGATTTGGGGGGGGGGGGGTGGAAGGAGGAGAGTTTAGATTTTTCTAAATTAAATGTAAATAGTATTTTTCCATTTCTTTATAAGTATACGTATGCAAAGTTCCATCCAAATCGGATAAAAACTGTGAGTTCCAAAAGCGTCCAACGAGCTTATCACACATGGAACGCCGTATAGCATGTTGGTGACTCGAATTCAAAGGTTTAACCTCCGCCTGCAGCCCGCCTATAGAAGTTTTCACTTAAAAAATAAGTTAGTAAAATTTTTTCACATAAAATGGATACAGTACTCTTACTTTATAAGGCTATAAGAGAGTAGAAAGCATAAGCATATAAACCAAACTTTATAGTTAAAACCAAAAAATTTTCAATGATCAGGTAAGAAAAAAGTTTTTTTTCCTAGTATGTGACGATTTTACTGCATGGTTATTATAATAAAATAAACCGAAAGTGGTGGGTGAACTGTTAACGCTCTGGCCTCGTATTCGGGAGGACGCGGGTTCGAATCCCCGTCCAGGCATGCAGATTTGAGTTTTCCATGGTTACCCCAAACACTCCAAACGAATGCCGGGAAGCTCCATTCAAAGAAGCCATGACCGAATTCCTTCCAGTTCCTAGCTCACAATCCCGTCAATCCCATCCCGCTTATAATGAGTTGTCGGCTGGCATCAACGATGTCGGTGCTCCTTTAAAACCATTTTATATGGCATTTACCATAGGTGTGCTTTTAAAGCAACCGTGGTAAGTGCCGGTACAACTACGCAAAAAACATTTGGTTCATATAAGTTACATGCAGTGCGAATTTTTTTTTTTTTTTTTTTTTATTTTTTTTTTTTTTTTTTGAAGTGACATGTTTCCTTAGGTGCGCTGAGAGATTTTTGGATGAGTATAATCTCATGAGTTCGCTTTACCAACATGCCAATGCTAACAGTGCTGTAAGTACGAAGTGTTGCGCGTGAGATATTCGTAGTTTTAAGTTTTCACTTATATCGGCGGTCCGAATGACTGCCAATTTTATTATTTATTAAAATTTTACTTCAGTTCCGGTTGAAAAAGGTTGAGGAACGCTGAATCTGGACCATAAATTTTTTAATTCTTTTCCGGTAACAATGAATGAAAAATCGATTACCTGTGTATTATTAACATTCCAATCAGCTGTCTGAAAGATCGTTACCCAAAAGTATTTGTTTCGTTTTTCGCTGGTGAAGAATGTTTTGCAGCGAGATGGCATTAATTTTCTGAAATATTGGTTTTTAAGAGTCGAGTAAAAGAGTTTTATGCCACTCCGATTTTGCCGATGATAGAGTGCTAGAGAGTGTGTTAGTCTTGTGTAGTACTTCTGTGAAAACTTTCTAACTTTGTTCATTTCCCTGGTATGATTCATTTTATTTTTTTATGTAAATGACTGTGTGTGTGTATGTGTGTGTTAAAATACTTTTTTTATTCCGTTTTTCTGGTTTTGGCTTTACGCCTCATCGACGTCGAGGTCATTACAGCCGGGAAAAGACTTGGGACAAGGAGCGGGAAGGAATTTGGCCATGGCTTTTTGAAGGAAGTATCCCGGCATCGGTAACCCATGAAAAACTTATATCTGGATGCCCAGACGGGTATTCGAACCCGCTTCCTTTCGAATACGAGGCCAGAACGTTAGCAGTTCATCCACCACGCTCGTTTTTTTATTTTCGTTGTGCTTAGATAACTGAAACAAAAAGAAGTAAAATCCATAACCACCCATTCAAGTCTGCTGTTGCAAAGGGCGTGAACGGTTCTTCCTGTTTAACATTATTATTATTATTAATTTTAATTGCGACGGAGCTAACACTCTGGTGGCAGTCATCCATTTACCCCTTTTTATATTCATATACTTTTCATATTTCTTTTATAATTGGAATGTTAAATTCCTCCACCATTTACTATTATGATTTGGAAATTTTAATTCTATATTCCTTAAGTGTTTTTGGAAAATTATTCATCACTACACTTGGTAATCCGTTCCATCCTCTCACACCCTTCCCAACAAAATAAAATTTTCCCACTCCCTTATGCATAAAATCGAGCGCAAGCTTGTGGTCTTGGTCGCCTGGTGGTCCATGCACTATTCCTAATCCTTTGACCATCATCCCTGAAAGCTCCATCACCAACATATGCCCTGTACATTCCCAGCACTCTCTTCATCCTCCTCCTTTCCTCTGTTGAGTCCCAACCCAGCTCCCTTATCATACTCAGTATCAGTATCAGTGGACTGGGTCCTGCGATAATTTCCACACAAAAAAATCTAGCTGCTCTTCTATGCACAGCTTCCAACTCCTGTATTTGAACACCAAAATATGGCTTAACAGACTTCAGGCCAGAAATACAAAAAATTATCCTCAGGTACTTATACTGCTTAAGGCATTAAGAAAAGGAAAAAATGGCAAATCTCCTCGGTCAGTGAATCTATTTGGAAATTATGAATATGGTGGTGATAAAGTTGTAAAGCTTATAGCAAAATTGTTAAATAAAATATTACATTGAGACCCAATACCTAAGGAAATGAAATTAAGGTTATATTACTACCATATTCAAGAAAGGGGACCGCAAAGTATGTTCAATTATCGTGGGATTTTGTTATGAATTCATTGGTGAAATTTTTTGACAAACTAATAAAAAATAGATTCGAAACACAGTATAAGATTCAAGAAGAACAATGTGGATTTACCGCAGGTAGTATTTATAGACCACATTTTCACGTTACGACAGATTCTGGAAAAATACAACGAAAAATCAAAAATATAGGATTAATTTACATAGATTTAGAAAAAGCGTATGATACTGTCCAAGAAATATGTTATGGAAAGCATTACATATATCACAAATAGATAACAGCTTAGTAAAATATTACAACAAATGTACATGAATAACACATGCCAAATAAAAACTGGTCATGGATTATCACAAAAATTTAAAACAAGTAAAGGTCTGCTGCAAGGATGCCCTATGTCACCAACCCTATTTAAAATTTATGTAGATGTTAGTTTGAGAACATTGTCCTCAAAAGTGTAATAGAATGGGTTTAGAAATAATAGATGGAAAATATTACATCATTTACTATTTGCTGATGATCAAGTCGTCATAGCACAAGACGGTGAGGATGCAAATTACATTTGTAATCAACTGTCAAAGAATACAAAATGGGGCTTGAAGATTAACTACAAAAAACAGAATATCTTACAAATGATTGATGAATTGTACATCGATGGAATAAAAATTAAAAAGGTAAATAATTTTTGCTATTTGGGTTCAATTTTAGAAACAGAAGTAAAATCGAATATGGAAATTAATAAAAGAATTACTAATGGCCGGAAAGTAATCGGGGATGCTAAATTCACTTCTATGGAGCAGGAGTGTTATGAATAGAACAAAAAGAATTATATTTAAATCATTATTTGAAAGTATAGTCTTATATGGATCAGAAAGCTGGACAATCAACAAAACATATCAAGAAGCTGGAAGCATTAGAAATGGATTTCTGGAGAAGATCAGCAAGGATATCAAGAAAAGAAAAAGTAAGGAATACAAAAATAATAAGGCTAATGGAAGTGAAAGAAGAAATGTATGAAGTTATAGAACGAAAAAGATTGGAATGGTATGACCATGTAAGAAGGATGGAAGACACAAGGATACCAAAACTAGTACAGAATGGAAGTTAAAGGAAGGAGGAAAGAGGATGGCCCATGATTACCTGGCTCCAAAATGTACAAACAGCAATGGTGCAGAGAGGAAGATATACACGATCGAAATATCTGGAAGAATATTTTGAGAAGATGAAGTCAAGACCTAAGTTCCGAATTCTTTATTGTTGTGTTGGAGAAAAACCTCTGTAGTGAGGAAATCTCTCTTAATAATAAAACTTATTTATGACCAAAAACTGTCAGATTCCAGTTTAATCTGTTGATTTTCTGTCTATAGTGTGTTAAATGTTTTACTTAAAGTCCCGAGAGAAAAACTTATATTCATCAATAGTCTCTATCTGGCTTCATGCAAACTCCAATTTCTTCCCGTCATTAATCAAGCATTTCACTTACACATACCCAAGTCTCAGCTATCTGATTCATATAATCCAGTGCAGGTAAAGTGGTCTCCTTAAAAGGATTAACAAGGATATAAGCTGGTGTTTTACAAGGTAAAGCTCTGTATTCCCGTTCAAGATTTCAGCACTGGTTTTAAGTATCACAGTCCAGCCATTGCATTGTTGAGTAATTTCATCCACCTTTGTCATTTGACAGAAAGTTGAATGTATTTCGAGTACAACTCTTGACTTCAGCTTTTGATCAAAATTCTAATTCATTAAAATTTAAATGCCAATCATCAATTAATTTAATATATTGTAACTTTAGAATATTAAAAAAGTTTTTATTAACTCTACAGTACTTCACTTCAAATTAGTCGAGTAATGCTGGAGTGAGATCATTTCATCAACAGGACCGGCAGGTTAAGAGAGGAGATGTTCTTGTCTCAGGTTTTGGACATTGTTAGACTAGAGCTGTGCCTTTCAAATCTAACTCATTTATAGCGACCTACGTTATCAGTTATTTTATAAATGATACGAAAGTTACAGTTATTCATACGGTACATATGCTAGATTATTTTTTGTGAAATTACCATAGACCACAAGCAGTAAGTGATATGACAACGGAGCTGGATTTGGATTCATTGGAAGACGGGAGGAAGGTGAAGAGAGTCATGCGGGTGTGGAAGGTGTATATTGCTGATGAGGCGTGGAAACATATAGGTCTATAAATTAAATATAATGCATGGAAGGAAAAAGATGACCATGACCACAAGCTGCCAATTGATTTCATGATTTTCATTCATAGGCAACGAGGTCAATAATTGGAATAAATTACCAGGAGAAATAATGTATAATTTACCAAAAACGCTGAAAGAATTTAAAGTACGAAATTAGTAGAGGGCAAAAGTTAGTGGCAAAAATGGGTGTTAAGAAGAGTGCCACCGGAGCGAGTTTAAATTAAGTTAAATTAAATTAATTTAGTCATTGTCTTCAGTGTCAACGTCTCACAGAACACATCTCGTAAAGTTATTGTATACTAAATAAAACTTCTTGACACCCAACAAAATAAAGAACAAAAAATATTTTAATTTTTCATTTTTTAGCGGTAGTTTTTTAACATCATTATTAGAAAATGGTGAGTCTTAATGTAATAACATTTATATGAAAATTGACTGTTCTTTATATCTGTCGGTATTGAAGGGCGGTAAGTTTAAGCAGCATTAATAACAACAACATCGATGAGACACTTAAAGTGCTGATTCTGGGATTCGGAATATTGTTATTAGTAAAAACGTTTATGTAATGCAAAACTCATACGGTTGGTAAATCTTTATTACCATTTTGTGAAGATTATAATTAGTCCGATGAATTAAATGCTCTTTACAATAATTCAGGAACATAAATTCAACGTAAAATGTTGATAAAGATTACGAATTTACGGACCGCTATATTTACTTGGGAAGATTAAAATTAAATACTATTAATAAGCCTTAAAAGCTGAAAAAGCGTTTACACTTATTTGTGAGATTGACATATTAAGTACGTCGACCAACGACAGTCCAAAAACAATTTATATTTTTTCGATAAATCTGTAAGTAGGATGCATCTCTCTTCCTTTTATACAAGATTTACGCAAAAACTACTAAACACATTTGGAATGGGTTTGCCTAAGCACTAAATCTTCTGGGACAGTATTGGCCCCAGAGTGTGGGGAAGTTCTTGCAACGGTGGTCGCATCTCCTTCCAGATCATAATAGGTTGTCATAACGTTGTGTGGCATCTTTGGGCGTGTCGTTCCCGATGTGTTTGCATTATTCGTTATGACTTCCATCAGTAGTTGGGAGCTCTAAAGTTAGGCGGTTATTAGAGCCCCTGCGGGAAATGGCGGATTCCTCGGGGAAGAAATCCAACGTCTATTCAGTGTGTATTCCGGGTGGCCTGATCCGAGATGTGGAACAGTCCATCCCGGATGCCATAGAGGGGACGGGGTGTAGCCAACTACAGATTGTGGCTCATGTCGGCACCAATGATGCCTGTCGCCTTGGGTCGGAGGTTATCCCCTCTTCCTTCCGACGGCTGGCTGAAAGGGTGAACTCTGTGGCCAGTGACCGCAAGATATCGGCAGAGCTAACCATCTGTAGCATCGTAGACAGAGTTTATTGTGGACCTCTGGTTCAGAGCCGTATTGAGGGGCTGAACCAGAGACTACGACGTTTCTGTGACGACATTGGCTGCAGATTTCTCGATCTTCGCCATAGGGTCGAGTCTTGTAGGGTTCCCCTTAATAGGTCAGGTGTGCACTACACACGTCAATCGGCTACACGGGTGGCAGGAGCCGTGTGGAATGCACTGGGTGGTTTTTTAGGCTGAGGGAGGAAGACCCGAAACACGAAATTAAGTTACGGGCAACCCAATCAGATACAACACCGGAATGTAGGATCAACGTAAAAGAATCTCGTCAGTTAAAAGTTCTCGTAATTAACTGTAGAAGCGTTTGTAACAAACAACCGAAACTTGAAAGCGTTATTTGTAGTACAGAAGCGGATATCGTTATCGGTACAGAAAGTTGGTTGAAACCGGAAATTAGTTCCGCCGAAACTTTTAAAGATAGCATGAACATTTTTCGTAAAGATAGATTACATTCTCATGGAGGTGGGGTATTTATAGCTGTGAGTAAATTTCTCCCATGTAATGAAATAGACGTCGATACGAACTGTGAAATCATATGGATTAAACTCAACGTTGCTGGGTCAAAACTCATCATAGGTGCCTTCTACCGTCCACCTGATTCGGATATAGCTATCGTCGAGGAGTTAAGAAATAATGTAAATAGTATAGCTAGCCGTTTTAAAGATCATGTTATGATTCTAGGAGGCGACTTCAATCTGCCTTATATTGACTGGCGTAATTATGTTCACATCACAGGTAGCAGGGATAAGGCAGCTTCTGAAGTAATTCTCGATTTGTTGTCAGATAATCATCTCGAGCAGCTAGTTAATGAACCTACGCGGTGTCATAACGGTAGCGAAAACATTTTAGACTTGCTGGTTACCAACAGGCCAGAATTATTCACCGACATTTCAACGACCACAGGAATAAGCGATCACAAAGCGGTAATTGCGACTATCAAATTAATGACCGAGCGAAAAAGGAAAAAAGGGCGGATTGTATACAGATTCAGTAAGGCCTCAAAGGAGTGTTTTAGAACCTACCTGAGGAATAAATACCATAACTTCAAGTCAACAAAGGACACCGTTGAAGAGATGTGGCATCGTTTTATACATATAGTCAGGGAAGGCATGGAAATACATATACCAAAGCGGACAATAAAGAGAGAGGATGATCCACCGTGGTACACATGCGAAGTCAAAAGATTACTCAAAAAACAAAGGAAAATACACGCACGCTCAAGAAGGAAGGGGTGTCGCAGCGATTTAGAAACCTTAGCTGATTTAAGAGGACGTTTTAAGAATGTAATGCGCGAGGCCTTTAACGATTTTCACTCCAACTCTCTCTCTAAGAGTCTCACAGAAAACCCAAAGAAATTTTGGTCGTATGTACGAAAAGTTAATTGTACCAACAGCAATATTCCAGCACTAATTCGTGAAGGTTCCGAGGTTAATGAAAGCCGCGATAAAGCTAACGTACTAAATACTGTATTCAAAAATTCATTTACAAATGAACATAAGGATAGTATTCCCGTTTTCCCACGCCGTGGCGAGTCGGTGATGGAATCATTACGAATAGATACTGCAGGTATCGTTAAGCAATTAGAGCTCCTGAAGTGGGGGAAAGCACCGGGCCCGGATTGAATTCCAGTAAGAGTATTTTCAGAGTATGCTGCAGAAATCGGGCCATTTCTGTCTGATATATTCAGTAAATCATTAGAAGAGCGAAAAGTACCTTCAGACTGGAAAATCGCGCAAGTAACTCCGATTTTCAAAAAAGGTGATCGAAGTGATCCGGGGAACTATCGTCCCATATCTATAACATCTGTTTGTAGTAGAGTAATGGAGCATATTATATGCTCGAACATTATGAATTTTCTAGATTATAATAATTTGCTTACAACAAATCAACATGGATTCGGAAGAAAAGATCATGTGAAACACAGCTGGCCCTATTTACACACGACGTAATGAAAGTTATCGATACAGGTTCACAAGTAGATGCAATTTTTTTAGATTTCCAGAAAGCCTTTGACTCTGTGCCACACAACCGTCTTTTAGCGAAGCTTCGAGCGTACGGTATATCTGATCAGCTTTGTGAATGGATAAAGGATTTTCTAACTGGTCGGTCGCAGTATGTTGTCGTTGAAGGAGAAAGTTCTTCTAATCTAGATGTTACATCGTGTGTACCGCAAGGAAGTGTAATAGGACCACTTCATTTCTTAATTTTTATAAACGATCTCGGAGACAAAATGAAAAGCCTTTTTAGATTGTTTGCTGATGATGCGGTTATTTATAGGGAAGTAAGAACTTTGGCCGATTGCTTAGAAATTCAGCGCGATCTGGATGTTATTTTGGCTTGGTGCGCTGAGTGGCAACTTATTCTAAACTGTAAAAAGTGCAAGACAATGAGCATAACTAACAAAAGAATAAGATTGTTCAGAAATACGAGTTAAACAATACAGTTATTGATATGGTCGATTCTATTAAATATTTGGGAGAAACAGTACAAAGGAACATGAAATGGGACATACACATTAATTCTTTAGTAGGTAGAGCAAATTCTAGGCTGCGATTCATAGGTAGAATCTTGAAAAATTGTAATGAACAAAGGAGATAGCGTACAAATCTCTTGTGCGTCCACATTTGGATTATTGTTGTGCCATTTGGGACCCGTTTCGTAAGGGATTGATCGAAAGTATAGAGAAAGTACAGAGAAGAGCCGCTCGATTCGTGACCGCTTGCTACAGTCCTTATGAAAGCGTCACAAAACTGATTAGTAGATTAGGTTGGGAGTCTCTGGTAGATAGACGACACATGTTTCGTTTAAACTTATTGGAAAACATGCGTACTCCAACTTTCACTCATGAGTGTAGTGAAATACTTCTTCCACCAACCTATTTGAGTCGGAAGGACAGGAAAGATAAAATTAGAGAAATAAGGTGCCGGACTGATTCTTATATGAATTCTTTTTTCCCTCGTACCATTAGGGATTGGAATGCACAGCAAAGAGATTAGCTTTGGTGCTGAGCACCCTCTGCCACCCACAATTTTGTGAATTGCAGAGTATATATGTAGATGTAGATGTAGATGTAGAGTAACGTGGTTTACTTATTTAGCAGCTGCATGATGACGCTTAAGCTTAAGCATTCGATGTGGGTGCAGTCCACCAGTTGGCGTTTATGGTGAGTAGCAAACTGCTCCGCTATCGCGAGTCTCTGGACCAGTCGCTGATGGCTGTTGACCGATATTGCCGTCGTTGTTGATATCCCTCTGCATGGACGTCTTCTGGGGCCTCGTCTTCTTACTTCAGTGGCTTTTCATTGGGGCGGCCCTACTCTCGGAACGGCTAGTAGTAGGGTAGCGTCTTCTCTAATTGGCTGCAGAATCTTCGATAATAATTGGGTCAATAGCGGGGCGATGTTTTTCAGCTCATCTTCACGGCGTAGCTGTCCTTGGCAGTCGTGTCTGCAACATCGTCCAGTTTGTGCTTGGATTGTTGTTATTCTTGTCTTGCTATAGCTTGGACGATCCTCATCGGTTAATGTTTGGAGTTTCGAATGTGCTGAGAAGCAGGGAAGATCAGTTGTCCGTTTTATTTCCTCTGCTAGGTGAGTGATTCTAGTTACTACATTCAAAAATCTGCGACGTATATTAAAATTTGTGGTGTATGTCATGGCTGTATATGCCCGGGAAGCAAGAAATGACAATTCGCTCGAACTGAGAACAGATAGGAGCGATAAATCACACTGCAATACTTTACGAGATACCGTCCAAAGATCACACCACAACAAAGATAAACACTCCTTCCTTTGGATTATTCTAATATTGTTATTTTTTATGTAACGTTTATTATTTATCTCTCCATTATTCTGAAGTATAGTACATTAGAACACAGGGAACAAATTAAAGCACTAGAACATAGGTTACCACTTCAACAACCTAGCGAAATTTCTAAATTTAATTTACGTTAAAAGTATCAAAGATACTACAATATTAGCAATCAGAAGAAAAACAAAAAGCGAACGTGTTACTATGCAAATCAAGGTACGCATGGGACAGCAGCGAGGTAAAATGTTAGTTAATTAATAGATGTGATTTTTTATTTTTTATAAAGACACCGCAAACACAGCCTAACATCTCTGTGTGCTGACAAGTAAAATATTTGCTCTGAAGACTTTAAAGAATTAATAACGCTTGTTTGGAGAGTTGGCGAGCTATGATAATTTGTTCGGTAGTAATGAACAGTTCGATAGTTCTCCCCCTCCCTGATAGCAAGAGAAGTTGAAGTTTTGAACTTTTGAGTTCAGCTTTTATCTTACTACTTGTCATTCGGGATGGAGTTTAAATTTTGTTTGTGTACCGTCGCAAGAGGTTCGCTTGTTGGTAGTGGTGCGGCCCTTGGGAGGCAGTCAGCGAACTTTTTCGATCTGGCGTCCTCTCGCCGAAAACATTCCCTCCATTAACTACGTTTCTTATGTTTCTGGAGACGTTTCTTCTAGTCCCTAGGGAGTTGTTCTCTTCACTGGAATCACCCTGCCAGACAGATTACTAGAGCTCTTCTGAAAGAGAGGATAAGCAAATGTCACACATATTTTTCATCAATGTCAATCTTCACTTAACCCTAGAAATAAAAAGTATTCGGCAATTCCCTTCCAGAAATAAATACATTTAAGAATAAAAAACACTGTACACAACTGTTCATAACAAACTTACTGTTGATGTGTAGGTTGCTTTTGCAAGAAGAATTTAATAACCGTAACACTTCATTTTTAGTAGATGTTAATAAAAAAAATCTTATGGTCACGTCTCCAGGATTCAACCTACCTGAATGTCCAACCAGTCTATATGATACTAGAGAAAGGGTAGGACCAAATCGCCTTGACTGATAGAAGGGATAAAGGAGCTGCGTGAATTTAGGAGGGACAGAAGGAGATTTAGAATACCGAACATCTCTCATGAAGAAGCTCAAGGAAATGAGATTCCAGGACAAACCACCAAAAGAGAAGACAGGTGTCCGCTTGGTCAAAGGACAGAAAGAAGCCACACAATGCGTTAACTATTGGGCAAACATCAAAGCTCTCCCCACACGCAACAGGCGAATGTCTTAGTCTTTAGACGGCCTTCACGGAAAAATAACATAATAATAATAATAATAATGGCGATAGAGTACAAACCCATGAACTTCTGTCACAAAGGATTGGTATTAAAAAAAAGACCCATTTGGGAAATTCATGGTCCTCGTTTCGGATCCCTGAAGGACTGTACTTTTTTCGGTCATTATAGGGAAAGAGGGGGAGGGGGCGGGGTATGCCTGAGAACAAGGAAAGTGAAGGAATTCGGTCATGGCCTTTTGAGGGAAGCATCCTGGCATTCGTCTGAAATGATTTGAGGAAACCATAGAAAACCTAATTCTTAATGTCCGGACAGGGATTCGAAACCACGCCCTCCCGAATGCGAGGCCAGAGCGTTAACCGCTCACCCACCACGCTCGGTCGGACTACTAACACATTTTCCGCCTACTTTTGCCCTTTTAAGTTTTATGTTCTTTCGAAATTTTGGTAAATCATTCATCATTTTCCTACGCAGTTTATTCCGATTTCTTACTCTCTTTACCATACATGGTTGTTAATTGATTACAGTATAATTGTTGTTGAGTGTTGTAAATGTCATATAGCATCATACGCAAAATAAAATAAATAAATAACTCCCTTACCAACGAAAGAAAATTTTCCCACAACCTTGTGCCTGAAATCGAGTCTCAGCCTGAGGTCCTTTTACCTTCCATGTACCACTCCTAACACTTCCACCAATATCCTCATAAATATCATCACCATAAGATTCCTTGTGCACTCTCAGTACTCCTCTTAACAACGTTCAAAACACACTTTTTTTTTTTTTTTTTTACTTGTGGTTTTACGCCTCGTCGACATCATTAGAGGCGGGAAAGGACTGGGGACAAGGAACGGGAAGAAATTCGGACATGGTCTTTTTGAAAGAAGCATCCCGGCATTCGCCTGGAGTGATTTGGGCAAACCATGAAAAACCAAATCTGGATGCTCGGACGGGGATTCGACCCGCCGTCCTTCCGAATGCGAGGCCAGAGCGTTAACCGCTCACTCACCACGCTCGGTTTCAACAAACAATTCCTTCCCCACCCTGTAAGAATAATAATAAACCTTTAGTTTTTTGTCTGTGTACGTAATTCCATCAGTGTACTTCATCCCATGTTGGCCTACACAGATAGATTTCAAATCCAGAAATCCCTGCAGCTTTTCAGCCGTCTTCCGTTTTGTTTCTATTTAACAATGTTATGTCATCTACAAACAACCTACATTCCGACAGTAAACCATTCACAGAATCATTCATTAGAATAATGAATATCAGTGGTCCGAATAATAGATGATGTGACTAGGAAAGACAAAATTAGAAATGAAAACATCAGGGAGAGACTACAAGTGGAAGCATTAGAGGAGATGTTAGCAAGGAAAAGAATACAGTGCTTGGGTCATGTTATGAGGATGGAGGAGGAGAGGATGCCGAAAGTAGCACTGCTGAACAGCGGGAAGGGAAGGAGACCAGTTGGAAGACCTCGGTCTGGACCAAGTGAAGAAAGACGTAGAGACTAAGGGAGTCAAACTTTTTGACATTTTCGTGCCTCAAAATTGATTGCTAGTCAAGTCACGAGAGCAAACTATACAAGTGCAATAGTGTAAAAAACAACATGCTGGTTGAGGTCGCAGGCGAGCAACGACCACACCTCAAAATGCAAATGTAAAATCAAAACTGTACGCTGAAGATACCTCGGCGAGAGGCGAAACGCGTCCGGAAAATAAAAACAATATCCAACAGTTGTAATGGCGTATTATTAAACAACAAATACTAATTTACAAAGCAACTGTAGAAGAAAATGGCCTACAATAATCAAATACCTCTTTTGTTTATTGCATTTCACAGTCTAACGCTTTTCAATCTGACTTTTAAGAATTCCTCTACACAGCAAGTAAATTTTTCATCGAATCTAATGGTTTTCATCTTATTTAACACCATTTTATAGCTCGCTGTATCAAACGCCTTAGAAATACCTAAGGCTACACTATCAAATTTCTTCCTCTCCGTCCAGTACATCCGAAATATCTTGCATATAACCCACCAACTAAGATTCACATGAATATCCTTTCCTGCGGCCATGTTGTAGACTTTAAAAGCAGTTTCTTTCCTTACAGACATTTCTGATATGGTTGCATGTGATTCTATCAATAACATTATCTACTCCTGAAGTCAAACTGATTTTGAACCCTATTTTTAGGCCCTGGTTTATCGCTCTTTGCCAGTCCTCTGGTAGGCAGAACTCAATATAAATGATATTTCAGTGTAAGATACAATATCTTATTACGTATCTTTAATAGATCTGTAGAAATATTATCTAAACCGACCCCTTTACACTTTTTTTAACTAAAAGTATTTTCACTGCATTAAATATAAAAGAAAATCCTGATGTTTGTCATACTTAATGATTTGGAGAGTAATAATGAATGAACATGAAGTAATATCAGGCTTATGCTTCGTACTATATAAGTCAGGTTTGTATTTTAAGGCATGTAATATTTGTAAAGGTTGAACTGCTTGCCTTGCTTTTTTTTTCCCCCGGGCTACCTCAACGGCGTTCTGTAGCTCCGCTACTATTTCTAGCCTTATCTACTAATTCAGTTTGGTTTTGTTGCACTCTCTGGAGTGCACTTAAGGTGAAAATCCGTCTTTGACCATTATTTAACGGCTTATGATGGATTCAGTTATCTTTTTATTATTATTATTATTTTATGAAAATAGACCTATAAAGATCACTCCTAACTTAGTCATTTTCTATCTGAGTTTCTTTTGCCATTCCAGTATTCTCGCATTCGTTTCCTGAAAGGCAAGTATTCTCTATTCTCTCCAAGTTGCGCCGATATTCTTGACTTTGGTTTCTGGCAAGAGTACCCAGTTGTGTATTTTTTGTCTGAAGATTTTGCGATCTAGGGTTTCTGATCTCTTGATATTTGCTTTTTCCAGGTCTTGTCTTACTTGATCGAACCAACTGTTAGGCATTTTTAATGGTTTCATTAGCTCGAATATCTGCTCAGTTAATCTGTCATCTGGCATCCTGTAGATGTGAACCTTGAACTTAAGTCTGCGTTTTCTGATGTCGTTGGCTATGTTTGAGTGGACTCTACTGTTTACGTTGACTTTAGTCTGTAGCCTTCTTCCGTTTAGGTTGGTCCAATAATTATCCTGATGATTCTTCGTTCTTCTTTCTGGATTTTCTCGATGTCGCTCTTATAGTTTAATGTGAGTGTTTCCGTGGCGAAGGGAGCGTTGGGTTTATTAACTGTATTGTAATGCCTAGTTTTTGACTGGATTCCTATGTTCTTTCTGTTTTAGACGTCGCAGGTCTGTCCGAAGACCTATTTCATCTTGTTGAGTCTGTTTTTTGGGGCCTTCCTTTCGAGTACTGTTGGACTGATAATTTCGCCTATGTATTTAAATTCAGTGACTGCTGATTTTCCCATGTTTTGTGTTCAATGTTTTATTTTCAGTTTCTGTGCAAAAATAAATAAATAAATCAATAAAAAATAGTTTTCTCGAAGGAGATTTTTAGTTCCATTTTTTCAGCTAATTCTTTGATGGCTTGTTGTTCGTTTTGTGACAGAAATCATCTGGGAAGGCCAAGCATCAGATATTTAGTTGAATTCTGCCTAGTTTTAGTGGGATGTTCGTTTTCTCCCACACTCTAATTACTTTGTCCAGGGCTATATTAAATAGTATTGGTGATTTATTATTATTACGTGGTAAGTGTCCTTTATTCTGGATTAATACGGGGCTGGAAGACACTTTGTATTTATGCCAGTTTGTTGGGTGCACTGTTTCTACTATCTCCAGTCTTTCAACATCCTGACGGACGGTTTCTAGCTTTCTGAAAAACTTATCTACTTAGCGGATGATTTCTGCATGCTGGTGGCCTGATGTAGTGAGTCTGTTGGAGTATAGATACTAGCATGAGTAATCATACGTAAGCGACTATTTTGAATTCTTTGGAGGTGTAGCAGTACTGATTTGCACGCCACTCCCAAAACCAGGCAACCGTACCGTACATGATGAAGGGCAGGAATACTGATTTATAAATTCTTATTTTTGTGACGAGGTTTAAGTCGTTACTCCTTAGAACCGGCGCCAAATTCATTGCCACCGAAAGCTTGCGGTTGGCTCGTAAGTCAACAAAGTTACCTGCAGTCGCGTGACGTGTCAGCAGTCTTCATGATGGCGGCTGCCAATTATTCATCACCCCTCCCCCCAACTGTTCATATAGCCGCTATCTTTGACCGTCCATCGCAGCGCGCCCGTTTTAACTGTTTCGCAAACAGAGCTTTGCCGAACACGCACGTCCTCGCGATAACATCTCGCATTGTGCACTGACAGTTTCCACACTGTCCCTCCCACACGTTATTGTCGCCGATAGCGACATCCTGACTATTTCCATTACACAAGGGTTTTGTACTACATTTACGAAATAATTTGATTCCGCGTCATAGTTTTTCCTTTTCTCCCCAACCATTAAGTTTTCTCGTGTAACTTAAATAGTGTAATGGTTCCCCCCTAGCGGGACATCTATAAATTACGTCCATCGTTAACGGGTGTTACAAGGAGGGGAGGGGGCGAGTCATAAGCTTCGCGAAGTCACATGTGCAATTTGTATCACTTGTTGTCACGTGGTGGCCGCGCGAATTCACGCTCGCAGTACCTCCGGTGTCGCCCGTCGGTCGCCTTTTATATACGCCGAAAGGCCAATACTGCTATATGACTTCCGCACAGTTATTTAAATCATTGTGAGGCATCTGTGCTCTGTATCATTCATCATACAAAGCCACTAACCAATACAAGCAATCATATAAGACGCAACATAAGGTTTCCCCAAACGAAGATTCGTCCTCAAAGAATTGCAGCTAGACGTTACAAGCAAGCTCTTTGATAAGCGGTTGACGATGCTTTACCCCGGGATAGGGTTGCCACCCGTACTTTATAATAAAGTATTGTACGCTATTTCTGGTAATTGTACTCTATACTTTGTGAAAACAATAAAGGACGCGAAAATACATTATTTCGCATGATTTGATTTCTCTGGGATTTAAAAAAGGTTGTTCGTAAGCGTTTATTGTAAAATGGTACGTTATCTATTGGTGCACAATCGATAGGTCCCCAGCGCCACTTCAACGATAATTTTTGAACGCAATATAACCCCAAATGTCAACATTATCAACGTCATTTTCGTGTCAAAACTTATTGTTTGTTTTGTGTAAAGCGGTTTCAGAGCAATTAGTATCCGATTTATTAGTTTTATAGATTTATGTTATAGTAAATTATGGACAAGGGAAACTTCAGTAAACAAAGCACTCCACCTACAAAACATAATTTTGATAGTGAAACGGATCAAATAAATACAGAATATGTTACGCTGAAAAAAAAAATTATTATTTATTTGCAAAGCCTTAGAGTACCTAAATCAATGGTTTGAATTTAATGACACAAACTGCTTATTTACACTTGGCATTATAAATTTAAAGAGCAATGCTGAATTTGATAATATTGTTAACATAATAGAAATTTTAAAATTGCAAAACCTTCAGATAGATATAGATTATCTTTATGGAGAAATTTCTTTATTAAACAAACTTTATGATCTGATATATAGTTTTAAAGGTTGGCGGAATAATCTACTGCACAAAAATAGCAGCAAGTATTTAATAAAACTGAAGATAATTTTGCAAACTTGTATAAAGGATTTTTATTTTTACTGTCTATTCCCACCACGTCAGCATTCACAGAGAGCGTTTTTTCTGTAATGAATTGCAAATGGCGAGACGAAAGAAACACAGCATCTCTAAATCCGATAAAAAACGAATAACTTATTTACTTTAATTAATATAGACTGAACAGATGCTGTGCAATTGTTTATCAGTGATAATAATATGATAAAACTTGCGAAAAGCAATAAAAATATGTTTTTAAACATAATAATAAAAAAATTGTACTTTAATTTTCCCACTATATACTGTTTTCCCCTTATCTTTAATAACCAATGTACTTTATGTTCAATAAAAAAAAGGTGGCAACCCTACCCCGGGACCACACGTTTGGCACTTGTCACAAACTCCAAGCCTCTACAAACGCTTGGTTAATTTTGGGGAGCCAAACATCGTCATCCACACGCTTGCTTGTGCGCTTGTATGTTTTGGAGAAGCAAGCATGACGGACGTCGAGGCTGTGTCGGCCATAACTTTCAGCCTAACCTATTTTTATTTTAAAAAAATTAAAAAACGCGCAAGACTGCAAAGAATATCGTGGATGTTAAAAATCCATAGAATTTACATTTCATTCATGCAACTATGATTACTTTTTAGCTTCATATATGTATTTCATTTAATATAAGTATATTGTTTTATAATTAAAATTCTATAATAACTATTGTTTGAACGGCGTTATAATGTCTTTATCCATTAATTTTTGATTGCAGAGAATTTATGGAAGAAACATTTAAAAGCGAGCCATCTGGTCAGTTTGACAACTTCTGCCTGATGTGATATGTTGATTCTGAATATTCGCTGAATGAAATTTCACCTATGACTTCTAAAGAAAATTCTACTTCAGAGAAGCAGTACTATACCAGCTAAATTAATAAATTTATACCTGAGCCAGAGCGAATAGAATCTTGTTTTTTCTTTAAATGTTTACTAAATGTGACAGTAAGAAATTATATTTTTTTTTTAAATCTGCATCACAGTTTTATTTAAAACTAGTTGGTACCCACGACTTCGTTCGTGTTTGAAAAGAATTTGGATTGTCAGCTACCGACATCTAACCACCATAGTGCACGATGGGACACTCGACGCTATTACCACACAAAAACGCCAGTCATCTGCGCTATGTAGTTCAGGCAGCAAAGTAAATATACGGACACACATGTCTTTGGTCGAAATACGAATATATCCTTCAACGACAAATTTCAACCACCATATCTCCAACACTACCACAGTTACCGAAATTCGGCAAACTTTGTGATCGACGGGTGATTCTGTGCTACTACCACATACAAACACCAGTGATCTGCGCTAGATGGTTTTGGCTGAGAACTACTTTTTTATGGTCTTTGCAGAGTTCTACTTGGCAGCATTCGGGGAATTTTCAAATATCCTCGTTGGACAAGTTATTCATTTCTCTTGCAGCACCTTTATACAACAAAAAAGAAACGCACGTTTTATCCGCCATCAGGGCACAAACAATACTAAGACCGCACAAACGTGTAGCCGCTTCACAAGCACTTGCCGCAGACGCCTTTGATTTGTGCCAAAAAACCGACACTCGGTCGGATGAGCCACAAGTGCCTGCAAGCCTACTCAAGCTAAGCCAAGCGCCCTATCCACACGTTGCAATTTGTGACAGTTTGACGAGGTTTGGCAAGCGTGTGGTCCCGGCTTTATGGGTGGATGAAGAAGATGTTGACACATCGAATGTTCCTAATATTACCCAAATTGAGAACCAAGCGACTGCTTTGCCAGTCATAAATAAACTTTAAGAATGAGTTCAAAGTCCATTGCCAAAAAGATTATGAAATTTCGTTTACACTCATTTGATTTATTATATTTTATCAATTTTCTAAAACGTTTTATTTGTTGTTGATTTTATGAAAAATATTTTATACAGAAATATGTAAATAATTCTGGAAGTGCTATTTTAATTTAATATTTTCAAATTCTAAAATTGCAAAATATATGACGTCACACCAGGGGGGGTTACACAAATGTGGCTACCGGTGACAAGGAGGCGTCCATTAATGACGTGTGGTGTTTTCCCGGAATTCCGGACCCCCCTGGCCCTTTGTTGAGACTTCGTGAGATCTGGTCGAACCCCCCTCCTCCCCTCTAAAATGACGTGAGATTTTTACGAAGAGCAGCCCCGCCCTCCCATAATAATCGACCTAGTGTCATTTTGAGACCCTTTTTTTTAGGTCTCATGCTTCTAAAATCGGTTATAGTCCCCCCCCCCCCCAAAGGTCGGTTTTTTTGGACGAAATATCTCCCTAATGTCTACTTTCGCGTCAATTGTAGACAGACCTTTTTTAAATTTTTTTAGCTCTACAGCCCTACTAGAATTTCAAAATTTCACCTGAGATTTCCGTTGATCCCCCCTCCCCGTTGGAGAGGTTTCGTGGTTTCGCCGGACCCCCCAATTTCACCTCGCGTAATTAATGGATGCCCCCCCCCCCCCCAAGGAAAAATTCGTGTTACGTAATTTGTGGATAGCCCCTACTAAAGGAAGTGTATTTACATGTTTTCTTATATTGTTGTTGTGTGTCTAACCGTGATGTGTGTGTGTTTAGTGTACTGTGCTAATTGTATTGTGAATGAATGAAATATGAACTCGGTGCCGGCAGGGCGCTAAATGACCCCGCTGTCGACTGGCCCTTAAAAAAAAGAAACCACAACAACACCAGTGCCGGCCCATTCACAACTACTCTTCTGAAAGACATCTAGGGTCCTCATTCGACGGACGAATCACCATCAATAGTGTCGCATGTTCTCTCTCCAGTCGAATTGGTGATTAGGAATTGTGCACCACCACCCCTCCTACCCCTACGTTTTTTTTACCACCGCCAGGAATAGAACCAGCCAACCTCATGTGCTACAAATCATCAATTAACATCACCATCATCAAGGCTGAAACCAATTACAGTTCAGTTTTTCCCGGCGTATAAATGAAGCGAAATCTTCGCGGGTTTTCTGCCGGATGAAATCTTTATTAAACATAATTTATTTAATATACAACGTTTCGGCAGCAACCTCCGCTGCCTTTGTCACGTAAGCTATCATAACGAAGCTACACATTTACAGTCTTAGCTTCGTTATGACAACTTAATTGACGAAGGCAGCAATGGTGCTGCCGAAACGTTGTATATTAAAGAAATTATGTTTAATAAAGTAACCAACCGGCAGAAAACCGAAGAAGATTTCGTTTCAATTACAGTTTGTTCCGCCTTCACACATTATATTGCGTCCACACCTTCTTAGATCGAACTACTTTCCTTCTTCCCGGTTTTGGCTTGTAATTTAGCGGATACCATATCAGTTACGGATTGTGTTGTGCGATAATTTCGAAAGACAAATCTACCAGGCTTTCTCACTACCCCCTCCAACTCTTGGATTTGACGCCCAAAATTTGAATCCCATACAACACCGCTATATTCAAGCAATGGTCTGACCAATGCTTCGAAACCCAATCCCCTTACTCTCTTCAATAAATCGAGGATTTTGAAACATTTGTCTGTCTCCTTCCTAATGTGCCCTGCACAGTCGAGTTTATTATCAAATTTTATGCCAGATATTTACACTTCAAGCCTTCAACAAGCAATTCCTTCCTCACTCTATTATCGTAATAAACTTTTTATATATATATATATATATATATATATATATATATATATATATATATATATATATTTTTTTTTTTTTTTTTTATCTGTGAACCTAATAAACTGACTATTGTGCTTTAATGTTTCTTAACTTTAATTTTTATTGTCATATTTTACCTTTATTTGCTTCGTGTACTGGCTTCAAATACATCATGAAACGTGTTGCGTTATTCCAAGGAAACTTGGATGTCACTTTAGTTTGAGTGTTTTCGTCTTTACGAGCACTCTGCAGGCACCGGATTTAGTACCTGAAGATGGTCTAACGTCTTTGGAGATGGTCATAAAAAGGCAAATAAAGCTGAGGTGAGCAGAAGTACCTTTTGAGTCCATTTCTTTATTTAGGCGTTCAAGTCTTGAATAGCAGTTTGCATTTTGTTATCCTCTACCTTATTAACTTTGCTAATATACAGAATTTTTATCTTTTCTTCACTAAACTGGCCGTATTTTAAATTAAAATTAGTGAAAGGCTAAAGAAGTAGAATACGAAAATTATATTTGAGAAAAAAAGAAGAAAGCATTTCAGATAGCAAAAAACGTATATAATAGAAAAAATAACTGTCCTGGAATACAAAGCTAAGGCACTGTCTAACAGTAGCTAGAACAAAGGTACTTTAGGCAGGAGAAACACTTAAACTAAACAGAACTGGAGAACTTGAAACACTAGAGAAAATCTAAATAAGAAATTTGAGAAAATTACTGGGTCTAAAAATCGACAATGAATGAGAATACAAATTAAGATCAAACAAAAAACTATATTTAAAAATTGAAAATCTAACAGATGTAATGAGGAAAAGAAGACTACAATTCCATGGGCACGTTCCCAAGATTAATAACAGAATATTAACCAAACAAATATTCGACTTGACAAACAACTACGAACCTTACCCTTATGGTTCCAGAAAACAGAAAATCGTCACTATCATAATCCTCATGGCGGGTACAAATGAGAGCGAGGCAACTCAAAAACGGGACCGAGGCGAGGTGAGGCGAGGCAGAACGTATGCCTCGTATGTACTTTGTTTTCGTATGATCGCAGTTCGCCGAGGCATCGAATGTGACAGGTATCCGTCCGTCCATTCGTTTGTTCTGACGAGTTGGCAGTGCTGCGGAGTTACAGCGTGGATATGGAGCGCAGAGATAATTTAACTGAGGCTGGTGCTTCAATTGTACTTGCAGTCGATGTTTTTCGAAAATCAGCTGCTTCATTTAAGAATTTTAGACTTTCCCAAGCGATAAATTTAAAAACATAAATCTCATTCCGACCCGAAAATAAATTCCTTTAATTTCTTAAAATTACTTTGATAACATAAAAAACTTGACACAAAATTATTACTTAGTAAATCGTAAATATTACTCTAGAATTCATTTTAAAAAATCTTAATTGAGCTTCAACGTGGTATCTTTGTTTTAATTTATACAAAACTAAACTGTTTCAAATACTGAATATTATGGACCAATTGCCTGTTGCTACGCTGTGAAGAACTCAATTTCTCTCTCTCTCTCTACTACGCGAGCCTCAAAGACTTTTTTTTTTTCCGGCTTGATAAAAAGTCATTCTCTTCACCAGTAAGTGGATTTTCTCGCCCCAAGCATCCTATATTGTTAACGCATTATGTAAAAGTTTATCGTCCCTGCACAATATGGAACGCCTTTCATATCTTTAATAAAGAAAGAACCTTTTTATTGTTCCAAAACACGATTAAAAATGGTCGGAACAAAACTAAAAACTCCTTAACAAAAAATTGTGTTTAAATTTCAATGCACAACGTGCCTGAATGAAGACACTGCCAACTTGACAGTGTGAACGAAGGACGCAGACGCATGACTGGAATACCCATCCACAAGCATGCAGCGCAACTTGGGATTCTCTTTGAAGTACCGACTTGGAACGTATGACGTCCGAACGGCACGAACCTGCTTGTTGCGCGTCGGCTACACGTGCACGCCGGTATGCTCGCGTCGAACACGCCACCACGGGTCGCAGCAGACGGCTTTATTGCTACGAGCTGTCCCGGCGCGGTCTACAAAACCACGGGCCGTGGGAAGCCACCTCATTGTGTGTAAAAAAAAAACATCAACAAATTTAGCTTTGTCGAAATTTTTTCTGGTCTAGACCGCATTTTGACCATTTCAGATACAAAAGGCTTCATTTCGATTTAATTCCTCGAGATACATAAGAATTCGTCATCAACTTTGGCTTCGGCGAAATGTTTCTTCTGCCCCAGGCCGCAGTTCAACCAAAAAAAATAAACTATATTTTGAGATACGATATCTCGAGAACTGAACGAGATAGCAAAAAATTTTATTCATCCCTTTCGATTTTTTCTTGTCGAATTACCAAAGAATACATCGTCAAATTATGGCGCCACGGTTAACGTAGAATCCCCGTATGATATTTCTAACCTCGTTGGTGCTTCTTAAACAGTGAATAATAGGAATAAATGTAAGTGGAGTCAAATATAAGAAGCGGTAAGACGGAATTGAGAAGGGTAGGATAACGAATGGAAACGTTGCATACGCAGGAAAAGAGGGACCATTGAAATTAATGATAATCCTGAAAAAGAACCGACATGTGAAAAGAAAGATACAGGAACGAGAGAAATATCAAGAGAAACATCACTGAAAGGATTGCATTAGGTGTGCAGCAAAGATCAGAGAACCGCACAAAAGCGGTAACAGAGATTTGGGGGTAGAGATAGCTAGAGGAAAATTGGGAGCCTTGTGTTGATATAAGTACCGCAGAATACCTGCACACTGTCAATGATGATGATTTTGTTGATGTGAAATTTCAGAAAGCAAAGCGATGGGACAAAAAAAATGATGGCTTGATAGTGATTTGAAGCAACGCCTCACAGAATATTATGTCTAATTCGATTCCAACACATCACACAATGACTTTAGTCGTCTGATGTAAATTGGGAATCCCTTCTGCAGTCCCATGCAATGAGTTCTGGATACGAGTTCTAACTTGAAGGAAACAATGCATAACTGTCACATCAGCTCCAGCAACGTACAGTAATACATAGCAGGGACCGAGCGTGGCGGGTGAGTGGCAACGCTATGGCCTCGCGTTCGGGAGGACACAGGTTCGAATCCCCGTCCGGGCATCCAGATCTTGGTTTTCCATGGTTTTCCCAAATCACTCCAGGCGAATGCCGAGATGCTTCCTTCAAAAAGGCCGTGACTGAATTACTTTCCGTTCCTTGTCCCCAGTCCCATCCTGCCTGTAATGACCTTATCAAAAAATTTCTTCATAACGGTGTCATTTCTCATCCGCGCCAGGTCTCTTCTGTGTGAATTCTTCAAATTGAGGTAGGCCTACAGTTAATCATAAATCTTTTAACTCTACATCTTCACCTGCAACTTTATTTAAAAAAAGACGCTGAGGTATTTAAAGCATTTCTTTTTAAATATCCACTCTTTTAACCATTTTCTGCCTTTTAATTTGTTATTCTTCATATCATTCAACATTATAATCAACAAATTAGCTACGATGTTAATTCCTCCCTGTAATATGGACATACTGTTTTCAACAAGATCACAATGTAGGAGTAGAGAACTGTTCTCACAGTAAACAGTGGACTGTCCTCAAATTATTACTAGCATGCTAGTCCACTCTCTTACCCTCACCGCCGACGGTCCGGCCAACTGTCGTTCCAGTCAACTCACACCGTGTAAACGCGGCCTTAGCTAGAAGACAGTGTGTGTTTCTTACGCCACTGTGCCTGTTGTAATGCCTGTGGATTCCACTTTCGACTACCTGTGGCGTAAAGTTGCTGAAAGGCACAACGGAGACATGGGAACCTGTGTAGTACAATGTCATATCACGCTAGCTGTAATATACCTGTATCTGCAGTAACGACAGATTGTAATCAGCTTTTGCTTTTAGAGCAGAGTACGTGTGACTGTAGAAATCTGGTATAGTTTAAGGCAGGGGTGGCCAACCCGCCGCCTGCCTTGAACATTTTTCCGAACCGCGAGATTCATCACAATTTTACAAAATATTTTTTATATTTCATTTTTAGTGTTATGTATTTCTTTAAAATGTGCGTTAAGTATCATTATTGTTATTTTATCTATGTTTAAATGTAAGAATAATAGTAAACACAATAATAATAACTCATTATGTTTCAATTTTGAACTCCAAAAAAATTTCTATAGTGGGTCTAAATCTAATATCGGGATATATAATTTTATATGCAGCCCGCGGAGGTATGATCCATTTCCAAAGTGGCCCGCAACATCATTTGGGTTGCCCACCACTGGTTTATGGTACTGGAAAAAAAAGAGGAGGCAGCTGATTTAACGTCAAAATTTTGGAATGAGAAATTTATGGAAACGAAAAATGCCTAGCGAAATCAGAGGCCACAGGTAGCAGAAGAAGAGAACACAATTACAACTTGTGGAATAGAGGAAGCTAATTCCGGAACCAACTAGAGGGAACAATGATGCTTGAAGTTTGGCTTTCACAACACCGGATTGACGGAAGATATCCTACGACAATGAGCAACATGAATCGTCGGAGGAACTTCAATGTGCTTCAGGGAGGTCGTCTTCTGAGCGACAGCTGGGGCCGTCTTGGTATTCCAGGAGGTCAACTCTTGATGGCCTGGGCGGCTGACATCGCTGCCGGTTCCAGGGGACTCTACCTTTGGAGCGCAATCAACAACAACAAGAAGAAAAATGAACTAGTGGAACTGAAGTGTGGCTGTGACAATTGGTAGTGGTATTAGTAGTAATAGTGGCAATAGTAGTAATATTAGGAACAATAGCAGTAATAATAGATGTAGTATGTGGTGGTGGTGGTGGTACCCACTCTGTTTAATAGTAGAGACATTGGGACTTGAATCAAATTGTCTTGCATTCATTGTTTGCAAAGTGAATACGTTAAATACATAAGGTATAAATACCTGTATACACATGTAAAATAATGGAAATAAGGGCTCACATTAGATTCTAGGTACTGGGCTATGTTGTATAGTGCAAAATAAATAATAATAATGGTAATCATTTAATTTGGTAGTGACAGATTTCGCCAGCCGCGAAGATACAAACAGTTATTTTCTGAGTATTAATGGGTAAAGACTATTTTTATTTCTCCATACACTCTGTCGAATTTGGATAGGGACTCCATGTTAATTGAAATTTCGGTAGTAAATACCTTAATGGATATAGCTCTTTTGCTACTTATCATTATGAACGTATAAATTGATCAGGTAACATGCCTTAGAGGCAGTAGCTAGATCTACAATGGCCCCGTTGCAAAAAAATTCATTTTGGGCACTCAGGCCAGATGGGCGACCTTTTTTTTATTTATGATGCTGGTGGGGGCCCCCTGAGCTGAGGCTGAGGGCCCCCTGAGCTGAGGCTGGGGGCCCCTGAGTTTGCTTGGGGGCCCCATGAGCACTGGTTGGGTGCTCCCCTGAGCAGTGAGGGCCCTTAGTCAGGGTCGCCAGTTTGTCGTGAAGTCCCGTGGGCCCTCTGAACTGCGCTTGGGGGCCCTTAGAGTGGCACTTGGGGGCCCCCTGAGGTACGCTTGGTGGCCCCCGGAGGTACGCTTGGGGCCCCCTGAGCATAGGGGCCCCGGTGCACTGCACCGCCTAGCCCTATAGTAGCTACGCGCCTGCTCGGAGGAAATATAAACAACCTCCTGGCGACCGGAAAAAATACGAAAAATCTTCATTGATCTGTAAAATGAATTATGTCCAAAGTTGTTTCACAGTACCTGAACAAGATGTGTAATTGTTAAATAATCAGAAGTAGTTTCAGTTGTCTTCCTAAATAAGACATTAAATTATAATCAATATTTGTTGTTTCAGTGTCTATTTGGCTAAAGAAATAAGTTTGGACGTTAATTCTTGTACAGTACTCGCGGTGGTTGGTTTACCTTTTAAAACCGTCAATGTGAAATAAAGTGTTGGAGCGTTGAGTGAAGCATTGATACAAACAACCTAGTATTGCAAACGTGATTTAGAAACACAGTCTTATCACAGTAAATCTATAGCACTACCAGCTATAAAAAAAAACCGAGCGTTGCGCAGACCAGAGGCGCCCACGGCGTAATTTATGCGGCGCCCTACTTGCAGACCATTTGCTGATTCGGATGTCTCGCCGCACCGGTTGCAGAGTAATTACGCGCGTGGCATTCGGCGTTGCGAATTCTTGCGGTTCTGCGTCAGGCTCGTCTCCGTGAGTAATGAACTCGCGCCTGTCAGATAAATCTAGTCCTAATGCGGCGCGACAGCTGCAATAAAACACGAAGCAACCCGCGACAGTTTAATGACACGTTCTGCCGAAATTCTAGGGTAGTTAGTTCCATCTACTGTGTTAGGTCTGTTGTCAAGTGCTAAATTGGCACATGCTGCCGAATCAGTCAAAAATAATCTGCAACATATGCGCCTCGCTTGATGTAAGGGAGCGTCCATAAACCACGTAGCTCGATTTTGGACTCCTGAGTACCCCCTCTTTCCCCTACGTAGCCCAAAATGGCTTCTGTCCTCACCCTACCCCTTCTCCACGTATCACGTAGATTTTTTCCCCTTACTGATTACAGAAGACATCTTGTGCTGTTTTCTCTTGTCAGGCCATCGTAAATTAAATTCGGAGATAAGGGGGCATCCACAAATTACGTGGGGTGTTTTTCCGGATTTCTGGACCCCCCCCTCCCCCCTGGTGAGATTTTGTGAGATCTGGCCGGACCCCCCCCCCCTTTTGGTGAGATCTGGAGATCTGGTCCGTGAGAACACTGGAAACTTTTGTAGACCTTTTTTTTTAGGTGGTGCACAATTCCTAATCACCATATAGTGCCACAAAGTTCTACGATAAATCACAAACCTCTCAACAGTGCGTTTGGAATGGGCGCATACGATATTGTTGATGGTGATTCGTCCGTATACAATGACGTTCAGATTGGTTGCTTCAATTGGTGTGTTCAGTGAGAGTATGCGTCAATCGGCTAGCAACTGGTTTCAACGTTATCATTCCTTCATATTTCACTAATTCATGAAAGATACTAGACAGAAGATACACAAAAAAAGATTAATCAATACAAAACAACAACTTGAACATTTTTTCCTTCACTCGAGCAGGCAAAGGGGAACCTTCCTTATCCAAATATTGTGTGAAAGCTATGATGGAGGAGCAACTTCATCTGTAGCAGCCACTAAGCCTGAGTCTCCTTATAAACGCGGAAATCACCAGTCATCAGAGTGTATTGTCACACTACGTCGAAATATATTTGCGGGAAGATAGATCCGTAGCTCGCACAGATGGATGGTGTAAGCAATAGATTAACGATAACTGCCCGGCTAAGTTTCGGAATGTGAGTTTGGGCCGAGTAGCCCTCGGTGAAGGAACTCAGCGTGCCGCTAGGATTACGTGGTGGGGATGGTACAGTGGGTTGTGAGCTGTGTGGTGGGTGCGTGGCCAGCCTGCAGGAAGAGATGGGCGGCGACTAACGGCGGTGCGGTGTGTGGTCGCTCTTGTGTTTCATGTCGTTATACGAGTGGACGTGGGTCTTCGACGGCAAGCAGAAAATGGAATCATTGCGTCGGACGACTTCAGGCAGCAGACTCGGCGCCTTCTGCTAAATGGTAACACCACTGAAACGGTGATCACCGCAAATCATTATCGTATTGATCAATCCAGTGTCGCCCTAGAGAAAACCTCATTGCCCCTATGAGCTTAATGAATGGGCATATAGAAACTCTGAGAACTGATGTAAAACGCACCCATTGCTCGATTTAAAGATGTTTGTTTAATTGTGTCATACTATTGTTAATAACTTTTGTGTAGAATAATTTTGTAATAAACGTATATTAATGTCAAATGTACGTATGTAGAATGGTGTTGTTAATGTGCAAAGCAACATCCTGATTTCTCATATCAGCATTTTTAATCATTGGAAATGTTTCTATTGATAATTTATGCAAACGAAAATTAATTTAATTCTTGACGAAAAGATGTACACCTCAATATAATAATGTCTTAATGGTAATTGGTCAACAGTAGGAGCGGTGATTGAATCGCGTTGGTGCGTGAGCGATAGAAGCAGTCGCGGCATTTCGGCAACAGAGAGAGAGAGGCGAGAAGGTGTTTAAAGTTTTATGCGACATCTCCCCTGCAACCACCCGTGCAAAGCCAGCTCACACCGAGCTCTTCCATTAGCAATGCAACCGAGTAGTGGGAGACCGCTAGCAGAGTCTCCGACAGTGCGCACTCGCCTCGCATCAGCTTGTCACAACCCACCCCATCCTACCATACTCATTGCAAGTAATCCTCTTAGCATAATAACACGACTGTCAAGGTTTCTTGATACAGGGAGCCATTCCAAGAGAAGTCAATTATTCCATCTGCTAAGGCCTGTTGCTGTCCCATACCTTCGCGTGTGTATGGTTTCATTTACAAATGGGTTATGGCTTGGCACAACATTGGATTAAGACGTGCCCCATGACACGTCACCTAATTCAATATTCTGGCTTAAGAATTATTAATCACAGTAATTTAACTTCCTCTCGAGGTGTACTGCCCTTGTTAATTAATTTTTGTTTGCATGAATTATCAATAAAAATATTATTAATGATTGAAATTGCTGATATGAGAAATATCGATGTTGCTTTGCACATTAATAACACCGTTGTACCTACGTTTATCATTAATATAGGTTTATTAGAAAATTATTCTTCATCAAAGATTATTAACAATAGTATGACACAATTAAATTAAAAATTGGTTCATTTTACATCAGTTCTCAGGATTTTCTATATGCCCATTTATTAAGCTCATAGGGGCAATGAGGTTTTCTCTAGGTCGACACTGGGTTGATCAATACGATAATGATTTGCGGTGATCACCGTATCGGCGGGCTTGCCACTTAGCAGAAGGTGCCGAGTCTGCTGCCGGCAGTCGTTTAACGAGACGATTCCGTTTTCTGCTTGCTGCTTGCCGTCGGAGACCCATATTCGCTCGGATAACGACGTGGAACACAAGAGCCTCCACACACAGCACTGGCATCTCTTTCTGCAGGCTGGCCACGCACCTACCACACAGCTGGCAATTAACTGAACCAGTCCCACCGCGTTAACCAAGCCACACGCTTAGTCCTTTAACTGAGGGCTAATCGGCCCAAGGTCACATTACGGGACGTAGCCGGGCAGTTACCATTACACTATTGTTCGCAGGGTCCATCTGTACGAGCTAGAGCAAGGCTGCTCAAACTTTTCAACAGTCGGGACAAATGGACGGTCCCAAATTCTCTGGCGGGTCACAGTTCCCATTTTTGTTTCTTTTAATGAACAATGAGTTTAAAAGAACAATATTCATAATTTATTTCTCGTTTATATAAATAACACAATAAATAGCATCTTGTGCCAAATAAAGAAACAAATTCTATACAATAAAGATCAAAATATAAAAAAAAAACAATATGGAATTGGCACAATCAATGTGCTTTCTGACATTGATTCTCTTTTAATAATTTTCTTATGTTAGGTGCCACATCAATTGTTGACAGTAACAAATAAGAAATATTTTGCTCAGTTAGAGGCGTGCGTTATTTATTTTTAACATAGTTAAGACCTGAAAAAATCATAAACTTATGTTGATCCGAAACTACTTAAGAACTGAAGGGCCAGGTCAGTTATTGCAGGAAAGTTTTCTTTTGGTGCGAGTTTCCAGAAATATACAAAGTCGTCTGAATAATTTTGTAACTTTGGAGATACTCTTTCTGCAAAAATGTTTTTTAGGGCAGTGTTTTTGTAATTCAGTAAGTTCCAACTGAATATTGGTAGGATAACTGATTATTTCAGTCAAACTGATTTGAAAGGATTCACAAATATTTTTATATTTTGTTTTTTACTTTCAAAACCTGGAATCTGCTCTGAAACGACTGTAATAAGCGCCAAATTTTAAATCCGTACTTGGAACAATTGGTGGTGACGATATTGAGCTTCTCTTTCAAATCTTTGAGTATGGGGAAAAGGTCAATATTTTCTTTGGCTAAATTAATTAAAAACTGGTTCTCGAAGCACAAAGGGCCCGTGACCCTGCCGGTGTTTGATCTTGAGAGCAGAAGGGCCAATCGCTTGATCGTTCGCATCACTTGGTCGTCGGAACATTTTTTGAACTAGACGGGAATTTTCAATCATGCTCTTGCGGGCCATTTAAAATTCGTGGCCCGCGGGCCTGGGGTTGAGCAGCCTTCAGCTAGAGGTTCAGCTTCTCACAAATATATTTCCATGTAGTGTGGCAGTACACTACAATATGTTGCGATAAATCACACATCTACTAAATTGTTATCAAAATTCTTTGAACCTCGTCTACCTATATCATTAAAACAATCTGTAAGGGGACTGCGTATGTCTGTCAATTTGATCAGGCATCACGCAATAAATACAGAACCGGTTTGGATGGTGTTTTCACAGTTTGAAAGCTTATGGACCAGTTTAAAATCTGTGAGAAATCGTAAGACTCTGCGTAAGCGGGAAAAGGAGCAAATCGTAAATATTTATTCTTGCTGAATACAGATATACCCCATATATCACAGTGCCTCTCAAATGAACATTCCTCAACGAGATACTCACCAAATATCACACTACAGCACAAATACACCCTCCACCACCTCGATTCTGCTAGTATTGTTCCTTGAATACTGTAACAGATGCGATCTGAGACACATTAGGTGTACCGCTTGAAATATTAGGAGTATTCAGCGGGTGAAAATAACTGAAAGATTTGGAGACAGTGACAGCTACTAGTAACAGAACAAACAAACAACAGCTTTTAAGGAGTTGCGTTTGAGTCGAATAGCATTAGGTCCAGGTAAACGGGAGACGGCACTCAAAAGATCGCAACGGAGTTACTGTGGAATGTCTGCCCGCAGGCGACCGAATCAGCTGGGATTCAACCAAGGTTGGACAAAAGCCATCTTTGGCGAAATTTTCGTGTGGTTCCATACGAACTCGGTGTACTCCGAAGATGGCAGGTTAAGCTGTTGAGTGACTGACCAATGAACACGTAATATCTATATCTTGTACTAACCGGAGGTTCAATGTTGCATGTACTCGAGGGACATTCCGACAATAAGAAAACGGCGATTAGTGAGTAGAGAAAGAAAAAATGGAATAGGGGGGGGAGGGAACGAGCGACGCGTCTGAACCCCGGGAAGGAGCATCTTGTGCCTGGCAGCTGAAGGGAAGAGAGGGAGCCTATTCTGAGCAGTGTTTGTGAAAGATTCGTAGCGTCACGCCACGTCTAATAATTTCTGTTAATGATTAGTCAGTTTCCAGCATTAATTTGAACTCCGACAATTCAGGTAGTAATCATACAGTGCATCGAAAATGGTGATACTCTCGAGACCATATGGATCGTCTGGTAAGCGCAACCGTCAGTGACTTGCATTCTTAGAGCTTCCAGTAAATTCCATAGACGCCCTAAAAACGACACTCAAGAGTGATTTGTAGAGAGATAGGGACTCTTGAGATAAAAATATATTTTCGAACTAGCAGAAATTTAATTCCGTTGAACAATTCCGGGATTTCCATAAAATCTTTTTGTTTTTTTTTGTAAATTTAAATGTGCCAGATAGAAGCATTTGTAACTGTCTCTTTTGTTCAAATATAAATGAAGTAATAAATAGTAAGATTTGAACTTGTTAAATTATGTACATGCTATAGATAGTTAGAAGGAAAATTAACCCTGTTCATCATCATCATCTTCCTCAACAGTTACCAGCCACTGGCCGGGTCTGTTCACACAATATACAAATACGTTTTTATTTTTTTTAAATTTACAACGCCAGGATTGACGGAAAACTTCATTCAAACCATTGCATAAATCATTAACACTACAATAAACGAAAAAAAAAAAACATCCGTAAGGGATTCAAAGATACTACATTGATAACGTTCATGTTTTGCTACTAGTAGAAAAACAAAAGACAAACACAAGACAACATTAAGGTCCGAGAGGGTGAAGTAGCGAGTAAGCGATAGTGTTTATTAACTTAATCAACTGACGTTTTATTTATGTTCATATTTATATTTAAATGACCTGCAATATGGATTCTTGTAGCCGATATCAAAAGCAACATTTATGTAATCATTGAAATAATAATGACAGTTCTTTCTTACAGTTAACATACAGATGTATTGATTGATTATTGGGTTCATCTTTATCGTGGCTAGCTCAGTGCAAACACTTTCTCTACAGGAGTTTCAGGGTGTCTGGCGACCGTGGTAGGACACTAGGTAACTCTCGCGCTCACTGTCCTGTACGTTTTACGTAAGAACTGTGAACTTACGTTTACTGTGTCTCGCATGAAGGTGAGGTAGCACCTACGAGTTGTGTCATCCGCTATTATGCCCCTGTGTTTGCCGGTTGAGATTTTTATGTCGCTTACGGTGGCTGGTCACCGGGGTGTATGCGCTGTAGCTTGGGCAGACAATGTCCGGACCTTCGTACCTAGCACGCCTATTAGATTGCCGCCGACTTGAAAGATCTCACGACAATGTATCCCTAGTAAAGTTATGCATAGCAATTAAATGCAACATCGTTGTGCGTTCGAATGTGACATTACTGCATTAGATCTCAAATCTTACCCAATGTTCACAAATCTGTGAAATAAAATGATAGCAAATATTCTGCAAATATCCGCACTTCATGAAACAGAAGCTAACATAAATCTTCATCAGAATGACAGATAAACTCCGAAGTGTATATCATTATGTAAAACTACTATAAAAATAATTTGTGCGCCATTGATTTTAAAGTTTTAATTGGGTTGTAAGATTAACCAAAATTCCTTAAATAGAGAACGTTATAACTGCAAACTATAGAAAAGTAGTTCTACGATATGAGTCACAATTTCGATTGATTTAAAATAAGTACTAAAAGAAAAAACATAATGTATGAAAAATCTAACGCATATCTAGATTTATGTCGAGTTTGAAAGAAAACTGGGAATTTTGGTAACTCAGTGTTTCCTTCTTTGATTTGTTCCACAATAGGAAATTGAAAATAATGTTTTCATGTTTACGGTTTCCCGACGTTTATTTTTTTCTACCGTCTGTCCATATAATTCATTGCTTATTTTTTAACTGCTCGTAGAAACCCTCCATATTTTTTATTTTTTCCCCGAACGTTTCAATATTTCAACAATCTTTCATTTTTTTTCAGGTCTCTTAGATATTTTACAGCTTTTTTAAACCACATTATAACAACCCACAAACCCAGAATTGTATTTTATGAATTATTTGTAGTAAGCTAGGGATTGAGTGAATATAATTTTGTATATTTTTCTTCCAATTTATTGTGAATTGTTGTAAATTTTTTTATATCTCCCTTCGTTTTAGTTAAAAAAAACAGTTATTGGTATAATTTCTTGTACTTTTGGTGACGTTTCTTCTGGTTCACGCCGTATTTCAACCTAAAACAACCACTAGGAAGAAAATAAAACAACCATAGTGCTTTTCCACCTTATAAATATAGTGTTTTTGGTGATTTTTTTCTGGTACAGGCCAGATTTCACCCTAACCTCATCACTTTTGAGATACAATATCTAGAGAACCAAGCGAGATATGAAAAAAAAACTTTTTTTTTTTTCGATTTGTCTCGTCGAGTTACATACGAATTCATCATCAATTATGGCTATGCTGAAATTTTTCTTCTGATCCAGGCCGTATTTCAACGTAGCCCCTCCAATTTAAGGTACAATATGTCGAGAAGTAAGCGAGATATCAAATTTTTTATTGTTTACTTTCAGTTTGGCTCGTCGTGTTACATAAGAGAATCCGTCATCAAATCGTGGTGCAACGGTTATCGTCGAATCCCCTGAAAGTCCGTAGACACAAGCTGATTAAATTTTTTATCATTCATTTGATTTCTTATGTTTTGTCAGTTTTCTGTAATGTTTCATTTATTGTCGTTTTTAAATAGATGCATATAAATAATTTTAGAAATATTGTTTTAATTTAACAATTTATAAATTTGTTATCGCGAATACGTGACGTCACAGCAGGGGAGGGGTTTGACGCTAATATGACCACCTGTGACCAGCAGGTGGGTTGCTCCAAAAATAATGAAACTCGAGTGACGTAGTTTGTGGATGACTCCAAACTGAGACAACGTAACAACGCCAGGCCAGCCGATCGACAACGCCTGCTCTTGACAGGCTGTAAGGTTCAGACTTCCGGGCCTAATCACACTTCACGTGATGGCGATGACGTCATTACATTGCGTGTAAACACCGTCATTATTAGGGTGGTTTTCTGAGGAGAATATACTAACACACACTTCCGAGAAAAATATGTATCATTTGCAACAATGAACAGTGTTTATCGGATGAGTGATCGAGCGCTTAGTAGTGATGATCCGATACAAGTAAATACAAGTACTCGATACTTTGTTTCGATACCGAGTACTTTTCTTATTAGAATTAAATTCATTCGATACTTGCTCGGTATCGGAAGAAAAGTACTTGTATCGAATCGAAAGTATCGAAACGCACCAGGTGTTAAATTCTAAATGCATCATCATCCCTGCTGCGCCACTCAGTCGCGCCTGCGAAATTAATTTCCCGCTGACGTCAAGTTGGTAGTATTGAAAATCAAACACAATAATTCTTAGAATAGGCAATGTAATCTCACAGAGTTTGTTTTCATTGTAATAAAGTTGTACCTGGCGCGGATTTCGGTATACCTGGCCAATAGTCGTTCATGAACAACTAAGTAGCCCATGTGAATCTGAAGAAGAAGCTGCTTCAGCTAGCGTTTCACAGGAATATCACTTCTGGAAACATCACAAAGAAAAAGAAAACGCACGGTAGTGTTAAAGTCTCTCTCTACTTGTCAAACACTGTAATGTCTCTAAAAAGCAATCCATTTACAGAACTGGAAGAAAATGAAACTTATATTTGCTTATCTGTATAAATACGCACAACAGAATCTTGTTGTAGCAACGTCAGTATTGAGTGAATGTTTTCTAAAATATTTTGAACAATTGCCTTTTTGGGAATCCTTCCAAAAGCGGACTTTTATTGTCTAAAATTGTTAAAAATATAATAAATAAATATTTAAAGATAAGACAAAACCTTCAAAGTTTGCTTGCAATGTGAGTTTCATTATAATTTAATTAAATAAATAAAAATGTTTACTGAGTGTTATTTGATTTTATTACACTAGGCAAATAAAATAAATAATTTACCATCATGTCACTTGTATTTTTATATTAGAAATTAATTAAAAAAAAGTATCGATATGAGTAAATATCGATACTTTTGCAGTACTCATAAGAGTAAGTATCGTAAGACAATTTGAGTACTACTCATTTAAGTATGTATCGATACTTTGATGGTATCGGAACATCACTAACCTTTATTCGTCGTGTCTGATGTTCTCTGTTGGGGATGAAGAGAGGTTAGCGCGAATGAAGACGTGAGCTCGCGGCCAGTCTCTGTGCTGGCAGTCGACCGTACGAGGTGCGGGATAAGCCCCCATTAACCCGGTAATCCCGCCGGACGCTGGCCGCTAATAGACGCTTCTTTTTAGTACTGGCGGGATCGCATTTGCATATTAAGTCCGCCAGAGGGTGTCGCGCGCCAGTTGCCGCCGCCTCTTAGGCCACCCGGCTTACGTCCAGCCGACACCTGCCGCCTGAATGCGGCGAGCAGCTACGACATGCCACAGCCTCAGGGGGTGAATACTCTCCTCCGTGCTACTTTAAACAAACATTTTGATATTACTACTTTTCCCTTCTTTTCCGTCTTCGGGTCTGATTGTTACGCAAACTTTAGAAGTATCCGTTCTTTGAGAAGAACTGTGCTTTATAACAGCCCTTAGACCCAGTGTAATTGTGATTTGTGTATGGATGGCTGACACTTGGGTTTTATGTGATTTCCCCTACGATTCCCTATGACTTGCTCCGACTATTTTCTTGTATTTTCGTGTATCGTCTGCTTTTGCGCTCTTGTTCTCCTCTTGTACTACTATGTAACTACTATAAACACACGCATCGAGAGTTGAGCTTGCATCTAGGAGAGGGAGCGGACAATAAAGGGTTACATGAATCAAACTTCTTCAGGAAACATCGTATATTCTTTTTTTTTCTTTTTGTTTACTGCTTTACGCCTCGTCGGGGTCGAGGTTATTAGAGGCGGGAAAGGGCTGTGGGTAGGATCGGGAAGGAGTTCTGCCATGGCCTTTTCGAAGGAAGCATCCCGGCATTCGCCTAGAGTGATTTGGGGAAACCATGGAAATCCGAAATCTGGATGCCCGGACGGAGGTTCGAACCGGCGTCCTACCAAATGTGAGGCCAGAGCGTTAACAGCTCACTAACCACGCTCGGTCTACAGTAAACAACTAACAGAGAATGGTAAGTTTGGTGCTGCGACTCAGTATTCCGAGGCCTAGGTGATAACTTGTTGCCCTACAGTGAAGATGTGAGTGTGATGAATGTTTTCTAGATTGGTGGTAAAGTATTGGCTTGCGTGCTCAGCACCACACGTGTAGCTTGGACTTTGGTCTGATCATCGGCTCGACGTCTGGTTGATGTGAAACTTCTGAAAGTTGATTCGTTATAGATTTGTATATTTTTCGTGGGATTAATTGTGAATCTGTGTATATTCGTTAAGTAAATGTACACACTTTATCATTATTTTTGGCCGCCGCTGAAAAATTCTATCATTCTTATCTTGTACAAAACTACACCAATGTCATCCTGACAAACAGTAACGAAATACTGGCTCGTCATTATTGCGTTACTGTTTCCTGGGATGACATTGATGTAGGATTGTGCAAGATAAGAGTGATAGAATTTTTCAGCGGCGGCCAAGAATAATGATAAACTGTGTACATTGTTTTATGGAGAGAAATGATATACAATACGATCAGGGACAGTATTATGTATATAACACTAATTAAAGCTTTGTAATTGTAAATTTTGATGTGAACCACGATGTATTGAGAACAATTGTCGACGGTTTGCACTAATAATTTTGTGTGTAGATGCATGAAAACAGTATTAACGTTCGATTCAAGATGTTTTCTAATGGTTTTGTGGTAATTTTTATTATTTTAATGTGGTTTTCACTACAGGCTGCATTGTCGCCTTCCGATAAGCCTCGATCAGCTTTCTTTGTGCTATTCTGGGTGTTTTTGTGGCGTCCATTTAAGCGAGTGGAAAAGACGAACAGAGGTAGTAGTCAGCCGTTGTTACAATTTTTGTTTGTGAGTTTAATCACTAGAATATTTGTATCTTTGTGCTTTAATGTCTTTGGAGAAGTCTGGTGCCTCATCTTATCTTAGAGCTCATGGAAAAATAAATATTAATTGAAAGCGATTCATCGGTGTTGTCGTCAGGTGGAAATATTGGGTTCAGTCAAGAACATTAGTACAGTAACCTTTGGGGGAAGGTAAAGCCCTATGGCCATCGACGGCAGCAATCTGTAAATTGAAGGACGAAGTGAATAGAAGAAATCATCATTAATGATGACTGGTATGAATAGCAAGAGTTAGTCATTAACCGAAAGCTTATCAACGTCTTTGAAAGAGGTATGGACGTGGTACCTTCAATTAGACTACACTACAGACTTACGTTACTATTCGCTTGCATGAGAACGAGAAAAGGTCACTCGCAATAATGAGGTCATTAGAGGTGACAGAAAATGGGGACAAGGATCGCGAAGGAACTTAGCCGTGATCTTTTCGAGTTAACGTGCTAGTATTTGCCTGGAGTGATTTTGGGAAAACATTAAAAACAGAAATCTGGATGGCTGGACAGGGATTTGAACCCGTGGCCGAGCGTTTCCGCGCACCCACCACACCTGGAAGTATTATTATTCCTAGGTGTAATCCGGTGACGGTGTTTTGGGTACGTTACGGATCTAGAATAGTTCTTGCGGTTTGGATCAACATTAATACTAATATTACTAACAATTCTATTTATTTCATCAGCTGCGAATGAACTACCCACAACACTGTGTTCAAAGCACAAATACACGAAAACAAATACCATTAAAGAAACTGCTGCTACAGTTGTCAGTCGAAGACGCATAAGATGTAAAAAGCAAATAAAATGACTTCTTCTTCCTATGCAGTGTTAGGCCTGGTTGCATGTTATGGCCTCGATCCATGTTCTTGGTGGTCTTCCTACATCTTTCCTGCATCTGAGATGGTATTTGAGGATTTTTCGTGTCCGGTCCGTCTTCATTCTTAGAGGCCATTGGAGAGCTATCTTAAGCAGAGGACATTTGTAGTGAAACTGGACGACACCAATTCACCAACAACAACTATCTGCGATGGCGTCCCACAGGGCAGTGTTCTTGGCCCTATCCTGTACACACTGTACACAACCGACCTGCCGATGCAGCAAGAAGAGGAGACAGCGTTCTACGCGGATGACACCGCCGTCTTTGCCACATCACAGTTCCCAACACTCGTCGGCCGCCGCCTACAAGCAGAGCTCGATGACATCAAGAAGTGGGCCAGAAAATGGAGAGTAAAAATAAACACCGCGAAGAGCCAAGCGATCATGCTAACAAGGAGACGCATGCCACCAAGACCTAGACTCTAGCTCTTCGATGAAAGGATCCCGTGGACAGTCACAGCAAAGTATCTAGGCGTGACGCTAGACAGAAAGCTGATCTGGAAAGCACACATGGCTATATACGAACATGAATCCATCGCAGACTGGGCCAGCTATATCCAGTACTAAACAGAACCAGCACTCTGGACCCCACATGCGGCGTGCGCATATACCAGGAACTGGAGAGACCACTCATGGAGTACGCCTCCCCTGTCTGGTCTTATGCTGCTGCAACGCACATGGATCGCCTACAGAGGATGCAATACCATGCACTGAAGAGGGCACTATACCTGCCAGTAAGTGTTCCTACAACATATTTACATGAGGCGGCAGGGATGCCGACAATTAGAGAAAGGCATACGCAGTTAACACTAATCTTTTAGAACCGAGCGCAAGAGCCGAAACAGGACAATAAACAATCTAGCGAGATACAACGGAAGAGAAGGACCACATAAAAGACCGTTAAACCTAAATGTATAAGAGGAAAAACTGAGTGAGCATACAGAGAGAAAAAAGAAAAAAACTATAGCACAAGCAAAAACAATAAAATAAAGCCCAACAGGTAAAGAAAAATTAAACTAAAATTCGCAATACTCACGCTAAGAAAAGCTGAAGGAAATGCCAAGTCGGCAAAAACTTCAAAACAGAATTCGTCAGCTCAAGAGCTGAGAAATAATAGAGAGCGGTGTGTGTCTGGTTCTACTGGCCACCAATGCGCGTGCGTGTTGAGTAAGCTTCACATACAGAGAGATTCATGACGATTACTACGCATTAGTCAACATAAATTCATCATTGGAAATGGCTGACAAATAATAATAACAGCTATCGAGATGAAAAAGAGCGGCGGTGGACGCGAAATGATATATCAGTAGATTATTATTCAAGCGCGGGATGTATTTCGTTGTTATTACTCAGAAGCCTCCATCAATTTTAAGTGTTTGACAGAAATATGGCTGTTACGTTGTAGCTATTATCAACAGCGCATGAAGTATAATAGCTATGTTGCATATCGTAAGCAATAATACATACACCCAGACACACAATTTACCAGCTACTTTCCGGGATGTCTGTAAACAGAAACATGTTTTAATACGAAACCTAAAGCGGTCAACCAAGCTACATTATTTTCTGAGGATAGCAGATATTTCATAACTAGAGTTTCATAGCAGAATGCAGTGTTCTGCTAATTGAAATCCTTGCACAGAATTGTTATTAAATAACGCTTTCAACCTCCAGTTTGTAATGATGATATATGTATTTCACCACCACCTCGGTTTATTACACAATCCTCTTCATAATTGTCATATACATAGATTTAAACAAAATACATAGGAATCCTAATTCCTTTGTTTGCAATAACAGCAACATTTCTTGAGGGAGAACATAATGGAAATATCTACATGAACAAATATATAATAAAAAAGAACGAACTAATAATTAATATATTAGTATGAACGAAGTATATATTATTCTTTATAACTGGTTTCCAAATTATTCATTTATTTACATTTTTTTATATTCATAAATTTTATTCCTCCCTATCAACCAACCCTGAATTCCCCTGGGGTGATTGTCGAATAGAATAGGAAACTGCAG
>JARYHS010013630.1:22780383-22826386 GCA_031002005.1 Vandiemenella viatica
AACGTTCTTAATTTACTTCACTTTACAACCTGTAGCGAGAGTGTTTTGTTTATATTGCAATATATATATATATATATACTAGCTGACCCGGCAATGCTTCACTATTGCTAAACTTGAGTAGGCACATAGATTAAATGAAAAAATATTTACATATGAATTTGAAACTGCTGTTTCATTCATTTTCAGTTGGAAAGGGTGAGAGATGATGCGCTTTGGAAAACATATGTAGGCAGTATTTTTCTGTTTGTTTTAAAGTATAAGCGTACAAATTCTTATCTAAATCGGATAAAAAATGTGCTTTGCCTAAATTATGGGGTGAAAACGTGATGGGGTTGGAAAGGGGAAGAGGGGATGAATATTCGGAAACCATACGTAGGCAATACTTAGGTACAATACTTAGGTACAATTAGCCGTCATGACCAACCAAACAATTGTATATTTACTTTTAAATATATCTCAGAATCAAAATGCAAGAAATAATGACAACTGGAAACAATGAAAAATACAAGTTATGACGACCTCAGATAAAGGTATCATAATACTGTGACTTTACAGTTAAAAAGACAATCATGGGCCCCACGAATGAACAATATATCATTCGAAAATAACTAGTTCTGCAAATTATGCCGCTAGCTCAGGGGTTTTTACAATTACAAAGTGAGAACATGGATCTATTCTCTCAAAGTCGTTTAAGGGTTCTGTTTCACGGAATGCACAATCAGATGGCTTGGTCGTAATAAGTTACCATTGTAGTTCTGCGTCTGATGTCTGCGGTGACTGGAGCGGATCCACGATATGTGAGATTATCTCACAAGTCGGCTACAGGCATCTCTGGTCTGACAATGCGCGTCATCGCATTACTGCCGGTGTCGCCGTGATAAGCCTGCTCCAGCAAGGCAAGCTGGCAGCCAGAAATCGTACAACGGCAGTTGGCGAGAGAAGCCAACTTTCCAAGTCCACCTCAGACTAGACTCGACTAGAATCGCAGGTAGAATGTCCAGCTCCTCGCTCTTCGGTCCACGAGGAAACTTCTCGCTCCGCCCCTTGTAGTCTCGAAGCTCACATATAACAGAAATTCCCAGGATTTTAAGTTATACGCTCATTTGGATTGGATCTGCAGGTCGGCACCTAATGTCACGTGACATCCCCGATATGTGATTTGCCCAGCGTATCTAACAGAGGTCGGACATATTCGGCTAAGTTCGCCGGGGTGAGAGCACATTCGGGTGTCGGCATAGGCATTTCCCGCCAGGTGACCCATCCCCAGGCAGCAGAGTGTGTGGTCCGGCAAACCCCAAATCCGCGACGTCCTGTCGCCATGGTTCGGGAAGACCAAGATTAGCTTCAAGCCTACATAGCTCAATAATTCTTGAATGTTCGCTTTACTAAGATACACTGTATGTTCACCATTTCATTACAGTCCTCACTTGGAATCTTGCGTACTTTATAAAATTACAACAAAAATCTATTTAGGTGGTCGCCCTAGATTTATGTATATTACTCTAACATTATGACATATATAATAAAAATGCACCTTGTAACGTGGCGATAGCGCGTCATGTTACAGCCTAAATTATAGGGTAAAAACGTAATGGGGTTGGAAAGGTGGAGAGGGGATGAATATTCGGAAACCATACGTAGGCAGTATTTTTCTGTTTGTTTTAAAGTATAAGTGTACAAATTCTTATCTAAATCGGATAAAAAATGTGATTTGCCTAAATTATGGGGTAAAAACGTAATGGGGTTGGAAATGGGGAGAGGGGATGAATATTCGGAAACCATACGTGGGCAGTATTTTTCTGTTTGTTTTAAAGTATAAGTGTACAAATTGTTATCTAAATGTGGTATTGTCTAAATTATGGGTTGAAAAAATTATGGGGGTGGAAAGGGGGCGAGGGGATTAATATTCGGGAACCGTATGTAGGCAGTATTTTTATGTTTGTTTTAAAATATAAGTGTACAAATTCCTATCTAAATCGGATAAAAAATGTGGTTTTTCCTAAATTATGGGGTGTTATGGGGGAATAGGGGGTGACTTTTAGGAAATTTTTTTTTCACAGGAACCTTTGCAGACGCACACTCGAAAACACTCCAAAGTTTCATTGCAATCTGATAAATGGTATAGGAATGCATAGAAGACGAACAAACCCACAAACATTGATTTTTATATATAAAATATATATATATATATATATATATATATATATATATATATATATATCACTCTTTTCGTTTTACACGAGATTCTGTCCATCGTTAATTAGCTAACAACAAGGTTTTTTTTTTTCTTTTTTACCATCTTGCAAAAAAGTAACAGTTAACGGAACGGTGTTTTTACCTAAGCGACGAATTTACAAGTTTGAACTTGCATATAAAGTAAAGCGGCCTATTCACGGTCCAACTCAAAGGACTTCCGCTTAGAATTACCGACGATTCCGCGGATGTCAAGCACTGATCATCCGCATCCTCAAAGTTGACCTCCGTTACAACCCTAGGTGGTACCATGGCGCGCTGATCGGCGCGCCAAAACTCAGGGCGGGAATAGGGTGACTGACCTTAAGCATGGCCTATGTGCCATATTGGCTTCCACAGCAGAGTCCTGAAATTCCTATCTCAAATATACTATCTGCCTCAATCTCGCTATGGCAATTTGCGATTCTTAATTTTAATACTTATTGACTACTTAACACTATCTCCTAATGTTCCTACTTATATATGGTAAATTAGCCATTCTTCCGCAGTTGTTTGTTACACAATTGTAAATGAAAACACCGTCTATTAGCAACTGGTTTTATTCATATATATTCAGACGCGTTTCACCCTTGTGGAATGGGGCATCGTCAGTGAGACTTACAGTTGACCACCATGTAACTCTATCAACCAAAAGTCTCACTGACGATGCCCCATTCCACAATGGCGAAACGCGTCTGAGCATACATAAATAAAACCAGTTGCTAATAGACGTTGTTTTCATTTACAGTTGTTTTCCTATTTATAGTTTTTTTCCCCCTTAACAGTTTAACCTCATGTATTTGCCTTGTGACATCACAATAAGTACCTAACAATGTGCATTTAAGACCACAAACACAAAAAAATTAAAATACTTTTTTTCTTTCATATATTTTAGTTTTCCTCTTCCAAAGACAAGTATGCGTTATGTTTTTGCAAGTAAGTTGGCAACACTATAACCTACACACCTGTTTTCCACCTTTCTTGTGCGTCCCCCCTTTAACCCTCTACGAGTTTCAATCGTTAATTCATTCAGATTTTTTTTTAATTATTCATCACTTTGACCTGACATGACTTGATCTCCAGTATGAACCTGCAGTTACTATCAGCGTCTGTTGCCTTGTGGTTGTAAGTGTTCAGATTCGCTTCACAGTTTTGAATATTCAGTCTCATGTCGGGCATAATACTCTCGTTATAAACAGCGGGAGTCAAGGTTTTTGTTCATCACCTCCTCCATAGCTCCAATACCAGCAGCCACGCTCCGTCACGGATTTCCTTTCCATCGCCAGTCACGGATACCTCCACCGGCTGACGAAGCAGGTACTAATCCCGAGTCCGCATCGCGTTTGAACTTAACTGTGGCGCCTGTTTCGCCTGAAGGACGGACATTCCGTTTTAAATCGCAACTGGTGCATCGACCGAGAGCTCTAGAGCACGTCTATTTCGACGCCTGACATTTCCCGCACGGCAGCAAGGCTAGGGGGAGTGGGGAGCGCTCGTCCCGACCGGACGCGGCAATCGAGTTATCGACGGTCGATCACCGGAGCGGACATCGATTAGCCGCGTCGACAATCAACGGCGGCTGGGCTCCCGACCGGCAAAGATTATTTAATCAAGTGGAAGCTCCGTCCAGAGATCCCACATGCTGCGGGTTTCGTCCGAAGAACAAAAAAATGATAAAAATTCCTATTGCTATTGCTGTATTGCGTTATCAACCATCAGATTCTTGTATGTTTCTTTTAGTATTATATTTCTTAGACTTATTAGTAATTGCCGGCAATAATGAAAAAAGTGGTCTATATAACTTCTGGTGAGGGCGTTCTTTAGAACATCTTTTCTTACGTTATTTACTACACTGGCATTCGGAACACTCAATTGTCTTATAAGTAATTATTTTCGTCGTAAATAATTTGTTTAACTTGTTTTTGGCCTATTTTTTTCTACCTGCTATGGTAACGTTGTTGTTGCAGGTCCTGCGTCTTGCAACTGATCAGAAACTACGAGTTTCGACTTTTGTTTGAGACGTCTTCAGCGTACTAGGTAACATATAAACACTAGCATTTTCTCGCTGCTCGCCCACGCAGAACCTGGTGCTCGTAGTAACGCGTTTGGCTTTTGTTTTTCTTCTATATTGATCTACGTTTGTAACCTTTTTCATCTTCTTTACCTTTTTGGCCTCTATGGATCACGTTGTTCTTAACTCTAGTGAGCTTTCTTTTTCGCCCAATATTCTTTTATCCTTACACTGTGCTTGTCGTTTATTTCTTTGGTCCATTTCACACCATTCCGGAGCACAGTGTTTTGGAGAGAATCGCATGTTTTAATCAACGTTCTGGATAATTTCATAAGGATCAATTTCCACTTTCTGACTAGTTTATCCATTTTGCTTTAGTCGCTTTCCTTTTACAGACGTGTTTAAGACTTTAGAGGTGAATTCCATTATTGTCAATCCGAACCATGTGAGCATAGAACACTGATCTCCTTTATCCCATGGCTGTTGCAATGCTCTCCAGTTATTGGTATAGGCCCATATTATAAATAAACTTCCTTACGCTTATTGTACCGTTAATCTTTGATGTAGTGATTTCATTAACGTTTTATCTGTGTTCTAACGTACTGTATTTCAGAAAACTGAAGAAATAAATATCCAAACTCACGTAGTCAAAAAATAATATTAACAGAATCTTAAGTGTGTACTCTTATCTATGTTGTAGCGCCTTCTTTGGTGGGAATTTTATAAAGTTGTGTTCATCTGCGATGCAGCGTCATCTATGGTGCCTATCTGATGTCGATACGAAGATTATCATTTCTTGCTTCGTTCCCCAGTCGTGTAGGGTCATAACATATACCACACATTCTATGCTAGACAATTCATAAGATTTCAAACTATGAAAATCCCATTCGAATTGCTAGTATGGTTTTAGTGCGATACATGGGCAAAGAGACAGACAGTTGTATATATATGCTATCGTAAATTAACGATTGACGGTGAAATTATACATGTTTCAAATTTTTCTAATCACTTTCGAACTAGTATTGCTGTCGTGGATTTATCAACTGCCCACAATTAAAAAATATGTGTTTTTAAACTGGTGTTTTGATTGTTTTGGAGTTATCATCTGTGCTTAGACGGTATATATGAATTTTGAAATGCGCCTTTTATTTATCTTTAAGCGTCCAAAACTAAGTTTGGTTTATTAAGTGTTTATATCCATTTTCCTATCATTGAGAGCCCTTTGTATATAAAAGTTTTCTTGTATGGTCAAGATGCTCATCCTAAGGTTACTAGTTTTTAATATTTGCATGTCTGTTTCTATGTTAGTGTGTATATTGTACTGATCAGGCTCACTCCATAGTTGTTGTTGTGAATGGCAAGAGTGGCTGGATGAGACAGGGTATGCCACCTATTGGCAGAATATTGAGGTTTGTTCTTTCTTTTCATGGCGAGCGGCTTAGACTCATAATTGGCCGATGGAATTTCGCCCGCCAAAAGAGACAAAGGTTGCGTCGGTCGCCGGAAGAAGATGGACAGTAAGCCATAGGTGGCGGAACAAGCAACACCTCTGTGCCACCTCTCTGTGGATGCAGACCAAGAAGCTGTGTAAAGTGATGAGTATAAGTGTGTTTTTCAGCGGGAAATAGTGCAGTGGTTAAACTTAAAGTTTAACTAAGTTTATGGTTGCTTGGCGCCGCGGTTGGACCTCCTGATCGACTAAGGATGGTGGTTTAGTGCATCTACACAACATCATGCAATTGAGAAGGTGAATATAACATTACCACTGAATTGTTTAGGAATCAAGACTCCAGTAAACGTTCCTGGGTGAAGCGATTCATCAGATAAGAAGTTCTCATGTCCAGTAAAATTGTTTATAATGAGCTAGTTGGACAATTTGTCTTGAGTCAACAGCGTGTAAACATAAGTCTCATGTAGGGTGGCGCCCATGGTATCAAATGTTGTTATTTTTGATAATTATAAAAAAAGGAAGGTGAATGTTAAATTTTGTATAATTAAATTCATCAAGTTTCATATGTGAAAATAAATGTCTAGTTATGTTTGTGAATCTTTTGTTCAGAGCAAATTTGACCCATTCCCCGCAAAAATGAGATGCTTATGAAATATCAATGTAAGAAGAATTGATCTAATATTAAAATTAATGTGAATGTAAAATAGTAAATTTCCATAATTATCATTGCTATTTAAGCACAGAGACGGTCGGACCGTCACAATATGGTTGTGTTGTAGTAAATTGTCAACCATGTGTTTGGTGCATCTTAGTGTCCTCAAAGGCTGCTTATTTCTAGTTTCAAATTCTGATGAACTTTAGTAGAGGACATACTGTAAGATGTTGCTACATACAATACCACGCACCCTTGAGATAACCTCAACGTAAAACCCGACTCACATTTCAGGTTTAGCATTGCGCCAAGTGTGCGTCCGCAGATAAACGCAGTCCAACGTCAACAAGGCGTTTGTTCTACCATAGAGGGCAAACCTCTACAACTCTGGAACAGTGAACACTCGCCGTCGGAAATACAACGTTCTCTCTGGCGGAAAGCCAAAACAATCCGCCCAGTGTGCAGGCAAACGACAAGGGGTGTAGCCAGCCGTCAGCTGCGGATACATCAGCTCGAAATAGTCCTGACTATGGCCCCAGGTTGGGCGACGAAACGTTGGCTGTAGCAACAACATTGATGCAGGCTCTAATACTCGTCAGGCTATGTGGATTTTGAATGTCTGTAGTCCCCCTCCCCCCAAAATAATAATAATAATAAAAAATATATAAAAAACTCTAGGTGAATACGATGATGGTTTCTTTAAAATACAGTGCCTGGATTACTAGCCGTTTCTAACGTTCCTACTCTCGTATCACGACTTTTAGAGAGCCTTTGAAAGTTATGTACTATTTAACTGCTACACATACATTACTACACATACATTACTACACATACATTACTACACATACATTACTATTATAGACTATGTTTCGCTACAATTACGATTATGCTACATTATCTCTTATTGCTTTGTCTGTATCATCTCAGTATTCTGCACCGTCCGATATTGTTAATCCAAACTTGTGACGCGGGCTCTTCACATTTATTTAACAACTTTCTACACAATTTTACGGAACTAAATTATTTCTCAATACAATTGTAATTCTCATATCTTAACGTCCATTTATCTATCATTCTCTTGCAACTCCAGTACTGCTTACAAAATATACATCATCGCCTCAAACTTTTTCCATCCATTCCTACTCTCTTTACAATATTGGGGTGTACACCTTGAATCTCTCTCTAGTTAAGAATTAAATAACCTTTTTCTTGCATGAATTATCAATAAAAATATTATTAATGATTGAAATTGCTGATACAAGGAATCGGGATGTTGCTTTACATATTGACAATACGTTTAACTTTAATGCATTTATTAAAAAAATTTACTTCATCAACACTGAAAGAAAAATAGGTATTTCCTTTAAATCAACATATTAATTATTATTATTATTATTCCGAATAACCCATTTGGAGGGTACGATAAATCAACTTTGGCTATGTTTCTTTGTATTTAATATTCTTTGCTTCCAAACTTCCTTCATTCTTTGAGAGTGTTGTTCCTTTTGTTCCTGGGTCAATTTCCTTCCCTTTATGTATTTCTGTCTCTCCTGAAAACCTACCTTTGAATTACTTCTCTAAAAAGTGTTCTGCTGTCTATTATATCTGCTTTAACTCCAGCAAATTTCATGTCCTTTTCAGTTTCAGTGAACCATGTGGGTTTGGATTTGTATTTGTTCAGTAGGGTGCAGATCTGTTTTGTTAGTCTCTTACTATCCATTCTGTATATGTGCCCGTAAAATTTCAGTCTTCTTTTCCTCATTATAACTGTTAGTTTTTCTATTTTCGAATATTGGTCTTAATTTGTATTCAGCATTACTATTAGGTTTGGGCCCCAGTATTTTTCTCAAGATTCGTCTTTCTACTTTTTCCAGTTTTTCAATATCCCTATATCTTGTTAGCTTAAGCGTTTCTGCCGAATACAGCGTTTCTGGTCTAACCACTGCTTGATAGTGCCTTAGTTTTGTGTTCCATGATAAGGATTATTTGTTATATACGTTCTTTGTCATATGAAATGCTCTTTCCGTTTTATGTATTCTAGTTTCCATTGCAGTCTTTTCTTTTGTGTCACTCGTTATCCATTCCCTTAAATATTTAAAACAATTTGTTTTAGCTATTGTTCCATTGCGAAGTTTAAGATTTTGAGGAGCATCATTGATGTTTGTCATGAACTGTGTTTTTTCATAAGATATATGTGACTTAATCCTACTTTGGCTGCCTGTTTCTCTAGTTCTTTCGATTTGTTCTTTTGCACTATCCTGTGAATCAGTAATTACCGCCATGTCATCTGCAAAAGCTAGACAATCTATGGTGATTTTATTTGGATTTCTTCCCAGCTGAACACCCTTTGTGTTGATGGCTTTCCTCCATTCCCTCACTACTTTTTCTAATGCACAGTTGAAAAGTAGTGGAGACAGACCATCTCCCTGTCTCACACCTGAATTAACATATTCATTTTTAATTGACTTTTTTTTTATTTGTATTCGTTCGATGTAGATGTTCTCGTGATACTCTCTGACGCGCGTATGAGTGAGGCTTTCATTTTCTAGCGGCAATATTTGCAGCCTGGACGAGGGTGACGGGTGAAACTTGGTGTTACTACGTAAGGACTGAGGAACTGCGTTGAGCATTATTTCCAACAGTTGTGTTTAGTTAAGAAACTGCAAAGAAATGGCCTGCTGGAGCACTCCATTCAACCCGTTATTTTTTATATGATTTCAGTCTAGTGTTTTATAAAACGTTCATGCTCTTAAGTGATGTATATCATCGAAAAATATATGAATCATTCGAATCACATAAAGTTACTGCCTAAGTGATTTTTGTAAAATTAAATTTGTAATTACATAGCATAGAACTTTGAGAGCAGGGGTGCCTTCTTCATTCGTGAAACATAAATAAACTTAATAAAACAAATAAGCGTTTGAGACAAAGCACAAATAATGGAACTCTTGTATTTATTCACCAATATCTTTAGTAAAACCGTATAAAAATTTTAAGTTGGTTTTTTTTAATTGAAATGACAAGTGTTTTGTGTATTTCAGTATAATATTATATGACGTGGAAGCATAACCTCAAACAATAGTCTTAAAGTTAGAGCAGAGCGAATACCTAGGGCTGCCAACTTACTTGGGAAATAATAAAGTAGTCTATATTTATCTTTGGTAGAAGAAAATGAAAAGAATATGAAAAAGTATTTTTAATTTAGGTATTTATAGCCGTAAATACATGTTTCTTCCGTGCTACGAATTATTTGTTTCCTTTTTTAAGTGTAATAAGTGTACCATATCCTGAATCTAGGTTTATAAATAAGCGAACGATACATTTTTAATCAAATTTGTGGCCGTTCCATTTCTCCTTTCCCGTCATTTTTTTTATTACTTCTTTGGGGATAGCTGAACATATATATGTTCTGCTGTAAAACAGTGACTTCTTCCTTTCCCATCAGACAAACTCGACTCCACAATGTTGTTAATTCTTTGGTTTAATTACGATTTCTTGATGTCCTGAAGCCATGTTTGGAATATGGTTTTCTTGAAATAATTAGTCGAAGATTCACTTTCAAGTTTGTTTACTTTTCTTCAGAGACATCGGACTTCATACAAATATATTACGTACAAACATAAATAATTGCTCCAGTGATTCTAACTTTCAACGCCTTGAAAGCTAAACTTTTCAATACTAAAACGCAACTAACTTTCAAAAACTAAAACTCCTCCCTGCCGATTGTTTATATTGGTGTCACAGAAAATTCCAGAATAATTCCAAGATTTACGACAACTGTTTCTCGAATTCTAACAATACTTAAACAATTAAAATAACATTAAATACAAAATTAATTAATGATTTTGTAATTAATACAAAATCATTCACAAATTTCATGAAGTGTGCAGAAATATAAATTAAAGATATTTACACACAAAATTACCCACGTAAATCAGTCCAAATTATCGCAAATTGTCCTCTAAACATCGCAGCTCACTTCAATACTCAGAATTACAAACTTTTAATCAATGCGTGATGTAAAGTACTGTCCTTGAACATATAAAATAGCATTTAAATAGTTACTTTCCATACAACAATGTTCATTTACACAAATTCATAATTAATTGCAAGTAAAATATACAAAATCATAATTACTCAAATCCCAGCTTGCAACAAATAAATCTTAAAACCCAATTTCATTAAAGGTCTGGGTTATAGTGTGCTGGGTTATAGAGTGCATTTTCGTTTGTCAAAAACACAAATAAGTCGTTTGGAAGTAATTAAGTGCCGGAGGATTCCACTTAATGAACGGTCTATTTTATAGAAAAATGACGTATTTCCACATAATTTATGGTTTGGGTAAAGTATACTGACCAAAAATAAGGTATGGTATTTTATTATAAAGCATGATTAGCAAACCTACTAATTCCCTAGGAGATTAAGAAATCCTGGTGTATGATATGTAATAACTAGCTGCTAAAACGCAGTATTCCGGTAATTCATTTGTTTGCTGTTTCTTCTCCATACCGAATTGTTATAATATAATGTTCATAATCTAAATTTTGTAATGTCGTACATATTTCAGCTGTAGTTTACATAACGATACAATTGGAACTTCTAATGAATTAATAAAGATAGAAGTACGGAGCCAATGAAGTTAAAAATAAATTAGGAATATCAGTTTTATTCCTGGTCCAGGCCACATTCAGCGCGATAAACACAGAACTACTTCCATCCGCATGAAGCTTCAGCTTCAGTCAGATGACGCTTATAAGAGCAGTTTAAATTGTTTATAAAATTAAATTCGTAGTAAATCATGCTGTGACAAAATGTGTCAGTTGCCATTTTGATACTGGCTTCATTTCAACTTAGCCACAACCTCCGGAAATATTGCCGTTCGTAAGGCATAACTTGTACCAACCATGTATGAATACATTCACTGTATCGCGATATAAATTTTACCCATTTGAGCTATTTAGATACGGCTGACATAATGACATCAGTGAAAAAAACCAACTCATAATTAATATGTTGTTTTAAACACAATACATACTTTTAATTCGATGTTTTGGCAATTCGTTTCTTCGAGTTTACAATAAAAGACATATAGAATACAGAACAAATATCTACATCGAACATAAATACTAGACATGCAACGAATAGTATATTCGGCCATACGCCGAACATTCTGCAGACTTCCTGGCCAAGTAGCCGAATATTCAGCAAAAGTATTCCGCCGACTTGGCGCCAAAATCTGTGTTGCTGCGCTTCTCTCTCCCCCGCCTGTTCAAGTAGAGTTACCTCACTCACTCCAAGGGCGTAGGGGGGGGGGGGGGGGGGCAACATCTGAATTAAGGAGGGGCTACTCGTATTTTTGGAGGAAATGTGGTGGGGGACTTCAACATGACGATTTCTTACAAAATAAAACCCAAACCTATTGAGGAAACTGTTTTTATTATTGATTAACATAGTAATCAAAGGACTTACTATGCAGTTAATCAAGATCGTAACTCAATTATAGTTTTTTATGTAAACATTAAATCATCTCGGATTCTCAGAAAAATTTTCAATAACTTTATTTATCAATATCTCAAGGTGTACTTTGACGAAATTTCGATGCACACCCATTAGGCATAAACCAGTCAATCTTTCCTCTCCCACAGTGCTTCTCAGTCAGTTCTTCACTCGTCGAAAGGTGCTGAAGGTAACTTTAATTTTCTTCTGGGGAGGGGGAGGGATGCAGCACCCCTCGCTGGATACGCCCATGCCTCGCACCATTATGTGCCTGTTTTGACCTTTGACCTATTTGAGCCCTTGAGGTATGCCCTCAAATATCGACGTTGAGTTGTTTGTGACAATTTTTTTTTTTTTTTTTTAAACCTCAAGAATTTCGGTTTCTTGCGCTAAAATCCCTGTCCACGACGTGTGAAAATCGAAAGCTTTCTTGCGCTAGTTTATAATACATGGTAAGCAACAGGGGTATCTATCTGAAGCTCGAACTGCTGATACCACTTTCTGATCTGCGCCTCAAGCTTTTCGATAGTAACTATTTCGAACAATTCTTGTAGTACGATATGCCATACTTCAATGGCACTATATGGATCGATACATGAGCGTGGTATTTTCTTAATCAAAACATTTTAACACCTCGTTTTTAAGTCTGTGAGAAGGGCATTTAGGCTAAATGTTGAAAATAGTCCAAAACGTCATCATCCTCGATGTTTGTCAGTGACAAGCTGTGGAACTGGGAAAATTTGTGCCTTCCAATGTTTTGCTTGGTTAGATTAATTCTGGCACGAAACGCTTAAATTATTGCCTCCACTCAGACTGTCATCTAGTAACCACTACTACTGTCTGACAATGCAGAAAAATTAGTTTTTCTGCATAACAATCTTCCACTCGCAAATTTCAGTTATGATTATTCAAGTGAATAGATATTTAATATGTTGGTTAGTTTTGCTTTGACATTGTGGAAGTTGACTATCCATGATTATTGTTGTAATTATAAGTAAATTCATTTTCATATATTGAATTAGTAGCTTTATTTCATACAATTATCCAAATTTGAAAAATTCCTAAGTACTTGGCATTCGGCCGAATAGGATAAAAATGTCCGAATATCGAATAGTTTCTGAATTATTCGTTGCAAGTCCAACAAATACCTTACCAGCAAATCTAAAATAATGGCGTGAACGTAGTGTTCAGGAAGTTTATTTCCTTATAGTTATTTAAGTACATACAGTTGGTATTAAACAACGCTCATAGCCATAAAAGTGAGTTAATTTGGTAAATATTTTTAGTCTTACTGTGTCTCCGATCTCTGGATAACGAGTATAGCAAAACTTCTTCACCGACTGAATATAAATAGACAAAAAAGCATATAATAATTAACATGTTGATTTAAAGGAAATATCTATTTAACTTTCAGTATTTTGACAGTTAATTTCTTCGCGGATTGTTAACTAAGTAGAACTGTTCATACTGTTCATAACGTCTATATAACCTGTACTAGTTTTAACGCCCGTCATTGACGACGGGTTTCATCTACGATATCCTCTTCAGTCCCGAGGTATCATATATGATACCTCCAGAAATTATTTTTTTCTCGGGCCACTGCACAGCTGAACTTCTTCTGGCCTATCATATCATCTACAATATACATCGCGCATCTAACAGCTCATATGTTCGATATTCTGCTTTTGGCAGCCCTGATTGGAAACTTGGGATCCTGCAGCTGTACAACATGGCTCGTCTAAATAAAGGTAAAGACATATATTTTTTCCATGAAATAAAGTAACATGAAGCAGTTAAGTTGTGTGTATAATTTTCCTGCTTGACTCCCAAGGTATCATATATATACCATTTATAAAAAAAAATTAATTATTGTTTCAAAAAGAAATTTTATGGTAATTCATTGTTAACTAGCATTAACACAAAGTAAATAACACAGTAGTAGTTCTCTTGCACTTTTATTATGAGTTCGGGACTAAAGAGGATATCTAAGATGATAGTAGGAATTTGTTCTGAAAATGCTTGTAAGGAAAAACGAATAGCGACCATTTTAATGATATTTTTCGCGATGTCAGTACCTTACTCTGTTGAGATTATTGGAGTATTTGGAAATAATTTTTTAAAATAAATGCATTTTAGTTTATATGACGGACTGTATAATTTCAAAAACGGATAACTGTTATTCATTTGACTGATATATTCGGCGGTTACGTAGTACGTTATGTGCAAGCTTTCTCTGAGTTTTTAATAAACTTTATTGTTTCTTATCATCTGCGAAAAAAATTCTTAGGTTATGTTTTAACCTAATTCTTATGACTGATACAGATAATACAGGGTAAACATCGAATACACTTCTCCTTACTTGAATTTCTTCATCTAGTTGTAAATAAACAAAAAGATACAAGTAAATTTAAACAAACGTACGATTGTAACTTTGAAACATATGATTGCCTCTCACTAATTTTATTTTATATTACTACTCTTCGAATGTTTGTACAGATAATTCCACAACGGATAATTACGTTTTATCTGGCATCGCAGTTACACTTTCTTTTAACACTATAACTGCAACAAAAATCGAATTCAATTATTTAATTGTAATTTACTCTTCCTTTTAACAATATAAGCGCAAATGAAGTCAATAGAGTTATTCAATTGAACTATGCTGATTAGTAAGCAGCGCTATTGTGGCAAATAGTGTAACTAACACTTCGGCCATTATCGAGAATCGCCGAAGGTTGCCGATCTATGGAGGTGAGTGTGCAGTCCTCAGACGACACATTTTATTAAAGAGGATTAGGCCATTGCTAATCCAGCAGCGAAGGTTGGCTACGTGACGTCACCACATGACGGACATGGTTACGTTATATTAGTATGGATGCTGTTACTCTGATAACGGGCGGAGAACTTGTGGAGATGCATAAGTTGGTGATAAAATGCAAGGCCGCGCGGACGGGAGCGTACAGGTGCACGGGAGCGATAACAGACGGCCAGCAGTAAATAGGAGAGCGGACGGTTCCACTGAGGCAGAAAAAAAGAGGAGGACGCGATTTTGTGAATGGGGCCTCGACAGCGGAGCAGGTCGCGTTATAATGGCCCTCCTCCAAAAAGGACGGCCCTTTGTCCTCACTTCCTGCCGACCACCTAAAGGGATCCTCACAACGGAATACATCACGGCCAAGCGCAGAGTGGGCACTACTGTGCGAGACTGAGGTCCTGAGCGCGTCTATGCATTAATCTACGTCTACTCTCTGCAGTCACCTGTCAGTGGACTGGGGAGCCAGAACTGGAACAGGTGCGACTCCTGGACCCGCGCTCAGACCATCCTGATTGCGATTTTGTTTAGGCAGTCTTCCGCAAAAAGCTAGGCCAGTGATTCTCGACCTGTCGCCCATGGCGGGTCCGCGAAGATAGGACGGGGTGTTCCACGGGCAGAAAATTAAAAATTTTAGTTCCAACTACACTAAATATATCGTAACAAAAAATAAATTACTGAAACTGTTCAAGTAAACTGGTTTCGTACTGAATAATACTGTGAGCGAGTGCAAGCTACAAGATAAGCTTTCTCAATTGCAACGATCAGCAAAAGTCTGTTATTTATAGAATATGAGTATATTAGGCCGTCTTCACACTGCGCAGTTCCGAGGCGACGCGATGGATGCTTCAGTATGTTGAGAGTGTTTAGTATATCACTTCCAATGTTGTATAAAGGGGAGGCACAAACGGCGCAACTCCCGAAAGACGCGTACCCTACGGGTATGCTACCACTCTCACACGACCTACAAGGAAGTCGGTCGCCAGTCGCGTCTCTTGGGAGTCCTGTGTAAAACATCGCAGGTGAACACACGTTTAATGTTAAGTTTGGGGGTAAAGATGAGGAAAGAGTAGCCTCCTTGTAATTAGTATCCCGTACTTTTCTTTAACATTTAAAATTATTTCAAACGGGTTTTTATTAACTTTTGGCATTAAAAGAAGGTTGTGTGACATTTTGAAAATGTTAGATTGTTACTTGTCCTCAAAATCGGGAGTATTTCATTATTATTTAATTCATAGAGTGGGTGGAACAATCAGACTTCATCGTATAATTGGCTTAAATAGTTAACAAGCAATATTAATCATCAAAAAGCATTTTGCAGTAATCAATAATATATGTACGTGAAAAAAATCAATGAACAGTTTAATAAAAGAAGAAGGGAAATAAATTTTTGTAAGTCATCATTTTTACAGTAGGAGCCTGTCATTTGATAAAGAAATTCAGGAATTATGTTCTGTGAGAGAATGCTTTCATCCGTAACAAATATCGACTCTTTTTATACACGCTTGGCGTAACATCAAGAAGACTGATTTAATTAATTAATACCATCTAAAAAAATCTTCCACGTTTGTTTGTTTTTCAATAGTTCTCATCATTAGTTTTAAGTTTAAAATTTCGTAAGTGATGGATATCTTTTCATAAATTTGTTTATTTACCTACACTACATTACGTTTTCTTCCTATTTTTCTGTTGTGTGATTGGATTTTTCTTTTTCTATAATAGTTGTATTGAGAATAAATAGCAGTTCCATCACTATCCTTTGATTGATGAAAAACTCGGTAAGAAGCCACAGCAGGGATGTTTATTAGAGTGACGCTCCCCACGGCTAGAGCAAGACTGAAGGGACTGTATCGCTTCACAGTATCCTCAATGTGTGGTACTAGGTCACCTGTGGGTATCATACTCGAAGGCCAATCGCGTAGCTTCCGAATTGCACAGTGTGAGGAGCGCCTACTAGCCTATTCACTTAATACATTTTCAGTCGGCATCAAATAGACCGGCGTCTTCGAATTATCGAATGATTTATGAGGGCCTTATCGTAAGTGTAGGTCTTAGAAGACCGAGGTATGTGCTGATATAACTGGTAGTTTTGCTTAACAACCTACACAAAGGTAAACAATTAAACCCTTACAAGTCAGTTGTATGTTAAATTATTATTTTTTATATATTTTATTGGTCCTCCAGTTGACGAAATATGATGAACGCTGACCTAGACAGTCCCAAACCTCCTCCTCATAAACTATACATTACAGAAATAAAAATAAACTTATCTTGCAAAATAAAGGTTACATGTCGCTGACAGATAGCAACACTTGGCGGTCCTCCACATTATAATACGTTTCTCCAGGTAGGGTCACCAATCGATCATTGAAGCATGCATTTCAAATGCTTAGGAGTTCATCAGCACTTATTACTCAAGTTATTTACTGAAAATGACTGATAAAATATATACTGGTATCGCAAATATAATAAGTAGCAAAAGGTGTGAATTGTAGCAAAACTATTCACCGGTATGTGCAATCCAATTCCTTGCGGGTAATGCGAAGATAGAATACACATTTGTATCCTTATGCATCTTATTTCACTCAGCTTGTCTCACCGATTGTTGTCGGAGAAAGGTAACGCTCGAACCTGGCATTCGGAAGGACGCAGGTTCAAATTCCCGTCAGGGCATCTAGATATCGGTTTTCCATGATTTCCCGAATCCATAGACACACAGATAAAAAACTAGAGGTTGAATATAATTATAAGGCGGAGGAAGAATTTCTTGTTGAAGATTTGAAATTAAACATCTTTGCATTACATTTTATAACAAGCTTAACTGGGCAGGACACATTGGACAGGTAGTAGGAAATGGTTTCAAAATTCTGCACTTGTTGGAGAGAGTGATGAGGGGATGTACGAGAGAAGTCAAGGAATTGGATTACAAGGGTAGAGACAATTTCTTGAATATGGTAGTGTAGTATGGGACCCACATTTTGATTTTTTTTTTTTTTAACAGTTTAACGTCCCTTTTTAACAACGTGGTCTTTAGAGACGGGAAAGGATGGGGGCAAGGAATGGGAAGGAATTCGGCCATGGCCTTTTGAAGGAAGCATCCCGGCATTCACCTGGAGTGATTTGGGGAAACCATGGAAAACCCAAATCTGGATGCCCGGACGGGGATTCGAACCGCCGTCCTCCCGAATGCGAGGCCAGAACGCTATCCGTTACACCACCACGCTCGGTCCACATTTTGAGTTTCAAATACAGGAGTTGGAGAGGGTGCCAAAAAGGACTGATAGATTTGTTTCTGGAAATTACCGCACAACGCAATTAGTAACAGATATGTTAAAAGAGCTGCAATGGGATTCATTGGAAGACAGGAGGAGAGTGAAAAGGGTCATGGGAGTGTACAAGGCGTATATTGGTGATGAGGCATGGAAAGATATTGGCGTAAGAATGAAAGGTAATGCATGGAAGGGAAAAGATGACCTTGACCACAAACTGGCACTCGATTTTAGGCACATGGGTGTGGGAAGATTCTCTTTTTTAGGCAAGGGTGTCAGGGATTGGAATAAGTTACCAAGAGAAATGATGAATAATTTACTCAATACGTCTGAAGAATTTAAACTTGAAATTTGTTGCGGGCAAATGCAGGTGGGTGCAGGAAAGGGGGAAGATGGGTGTGTAGGGAAATTGAATTGCCACAGGAGCCTGTGTTCCATTGCAGCTTTAATTAAATTAAATTAGAATGCCGGGGTCATTCCTAGCCACCAAACTTCTCCCCCCTCTAATGACTCTACGTCAACCTGCCATTAAGACCGATTAAAAATATTAAAATGCAGCTAATGCCTCCTGTCATTGTGACCCAAACAGGTTGCTGACCTCAGCATTTCACCACAGTCGTAAATGAAAGTGTTGTTCGCATTTTTGTCGAAAAATTTCAACAGATGCTATACTCTCTTAGATCAATTCCGCATCTGTTAATACACGTTACTCCTTGCTGTCTGATCAAAACCACGATGTTCCTTCAAAAGCAGAATGCCAACGTTTAACTTACAAATGTACTTGACTACAGATAATTCGCAGCAAAAGTAACATTTATTTAAAGGCTGCAAAATCTTGAATGCAACGAGAGAGAGAGAGAGAGAAAGCATGGTAACTGTCAGGCACAATATTAGTGAGAACGTGGTGTGGAAATATTAAAAATACATAACAGTCTTTTACACGAAGCCACGTGGAAGTATAATAAAAAATATATATGGGGATAAAATTAGTCTATGTGATAAGCTTTCAGTTAACTTTAATCTCCACTCATGCTGTTTATTGCATTGACTTACGAAATTGGCGATCGGGACTTGGTTTTAAAGTTAAATCATGCGTTCGCCTCAGTTGCATGGTTGGAATCAATTTAAATGAAGTTTATCACCAGGTAAAGTTTACAATGTTGTCTAACCACCAAGCAATATTCACTCCATAATTTTATGTTCTTAAACAAGCACAAGAGATTTCCGAAGGTAACAGGTGCTATCAAGTGAGTACTAACGAGACCAAATGCTTCTACTTTGCTCACGCAGTCAGTTCAGTCACCATCAGTCCGCTACATATATTACTATCTCGATTACAACAAAGACATTCACTTCTAATAACATGACGACTTCTGAATTCTACAGCTCGGCGCGGATGCCCGAAATGGTATTAAAGTCACGAGTTCGGCGAATTTATGTCGACAAATTGTTCGTATAATAGTTTCAGGAAATCACTTCAGACGAATGTTGGTATTAGAGCTGAAAAAGTAACGAAAAGTTCTGTACCGTATGTATTCGTTACTAAATCAATCAGTACCCGTTACTTTTGAATCGTTACATTTGATACGATCAAACAATAGCATGAAGCATCGCATCAAGTCTCGTCGCATACGGGAGACTTCGTTCGTACTTGGTAAAGTTTAAATAAATTGTTTATTTAGTAAAATAAGTTTAGGTAAGTTGTTCGTTTGGATAAAAGTTGAAGTAAAGTAATTAGCATATGGATCTTACGGAAATCCTCTGAATGTACATTTGATTTACTGTAATAAATATTATATACGAAAGAATAATCTAATTTCAAAGCAAACACCTGTGTGCATACAAAAAAAAAGTCCTGACCTTTCACCTGACTGTGACATATCTAGTGGCAATATCTAATGACGGTTATTTCTTAATGTAGCCCACTCAAAACCCTGCATAGTGATAGTGAGTTAGTACTTTGTAAAGTTCAAGTTCATTTGGTAAAGTAATTTTAGGTACATTGTCGTACATCTGATTTACTGCACCGAATATTACATACTTCAGAATAATACCTAATATCACAATCGCAGCTCACTTAAATGAACTAATTTCAAAACAAACATCTGCTCATTCAATCGGTGGGTGAACCGTTCCAGCTCCCCCTCCAGCTTCGTTTATCGAATCAAACTGATATCAATACGACATATGCGAATAACTACACATGTCAGTAACGAAATGAATTTGTGAGTAACGATTCGGTACTTCGAGTCAAGCGACGAACCCGTTAATCAGTAACGAATACGTACGGTTTGCTACAGCTCTAGCTGGTATGGTTCCTACGAAAGGCAGTGGTCGAATTCCTTCCCGTTCATTGCCCCTCCCTCAATCCTCTTCTGTCTCTTATGACCTCAATTTCGACGACTAGTAAAAAATATATAAAAAATTAGTAAAATTTTTAATATAAACATATGAACCACATGCCTTACAACTATTAGAATTGATTTCTAAAAACTAAGTGAAAATATGTCATTTTTCGGTGTATGTACACCTATACGTAAAACATTAGTTGACGTGCTTAATAGTTGTGGTTATGCGACGTCCACAAATTTCAACCCACAAATTGTTTGTTTTCTTGATCCTCCCCTCCCCCCTTCTCCCCCCTCGCTCTTGTCACGACATGTAACACCTTGTGGAACCCCTCCCTACCCCTGGCCCCGTTAACGTGTGACGTAGTTGATGGATGGTTCCTTAGCTACCAGTATCCAAGAAGAAAATTCTTATCAGAGTAAAATCGGTTCTGGAGCAAACACTCTTTCAGTTTTCATTTCGAACTTTCATATTTTCGTAGACGACAAGCGTGTACGATATTCCTTTCTGTGCAGTGCTGCTCTCCAATCTCCGTCTCGTAAACTAAATATTACACAATAAAAACGTTAGCGCACACACATCATAGTTACACGTTTCTCAGACAGATGGCAGCACAACTCAGGCTCAGCTACAAGCCGGCCAAAATCCCTACACGTTCCATCCTGAAAAAGCCGACCCTGCAATGGCGGGATAAGGGCAAGCAAGAACAACAACATTACAGCTACGTACCTCAGAATTAAGACTGAATAGTTCAGAATGTTACAGTCGAAAGACAGCAGCCGGTCATTAGAGGTGGGAAAGGACTGGGGACAAGGAACGGGAAGGAGTTCGGCTATGGCATTCGCCTGGAGTGATTTGGGGAAACCATGGAAAACCCAAATCTGGATGCCCGGACGGGGATTCGAACCGGCGTCCTCCCGAATGCAAGGCCAGAACGCCTAGATTTGTAAATAGATTACTGCACGACATTCGTCAGCTTTTTCAGCAAACAGTTTTTGCCACCCTTTTTTCTGACTTAAATACCTTCTTTGCTTGTGTAGAGTTTCAGCGAACGGAGATGCCACAAGTGATCAGGGACTGAAATACGCGAAGTATACCAACCACCTTGTTTCTACATCAGCTGTTCTATGCACTGGGTTCCCTGAAATCATTTAAGTGTCCTAGTAAGGGATGAGCATATGTCGACACTACCTTGTTTTGGTACATCCATTATTTACTTAAGGGGGTGTCCATTAATTACATGGGGGGGGGGGTGCCAAATTCCGGAAAAACACTTCACGTAATTAATGGTCACCCCTATGGTAAAATAGGGGGAGAGGGATGTAACATCCTTGCTGTAATTAGTGGTGGTAATTGACCAGTTACATGTTCGATAGCAATAACAAGTTTTTTTTGGAAGCTGGCGGCAAGCTTGTGCTCACCCGCGCAGTAACATAAAACACACCTCAAATCTAAGTCTGGTTCGTTCACTGTCCAGTCTCCTTCGTACATCAACTTGATCAGGTCACTTACTGACAGTTTCATGATCCTTCATTTACTTCCTTACATTGACATGCGATACCTAAACGTTACCATTCACATCTACGAATCTGTTTACACAGTTACATTTTATTTGACCAAATCAATCACATATACAGTTGCCAAGGATAACCACTCAATTCAGTTGATATCGGATTTCGTCACCAAAGATGCAGGTTCTTAAGTAGGAAGCTTCTATACAAACTACCTCGCTCGACAACACCGTCAGTCACTGTTCCTCACTATCTCACGCGGTTATTTTTTTCCGTCTTCTAGTCACATAATCACAGTTTACTAACACGTAATTAACATTCTTCTCACTAATATACGTCATGTTATTACATTATATACTATCGTTAATCTGTTCAAATACTTTGCGGACTACCATGCTACCGTCCATACAACTCTCCCTCTGCCATTTGCCGCGACCTTAAAACTACCAGGACTCCCGTAGGGATATTCTGCGATATTGTTTTCCGTGTCTCATTACAGGTGGACCGGCAATATTTCACAAACTTTCATTTAAAGGGAAAAAGGGAGGTGTGTCATTAAAACTCTTACGTCAACTTTTTTATATTACTTTTCTTCTATTATTTCACAAAAGAAAAGAAAGTACACAGAAGACATCAGTATTAACGCATTCGTATTCAGTGGCATGAACCAAAATACATGAACATATCAAATAAATTTAAATATTTAATAACTAAAATTATACGGTAAATTTCATGTGAGGGAGAGGGTTCAATAACACGAAATCTCAACAAGGAGAATGGGTTGTCCAAATTTAAGAAAAAACACCTTACGTCATTAATGTACGTCCCCTTTCGAGCCACTGTTGGGTAGATTGGCAGCAAGTGGAGGACGCACCTGGCGGGCCCATTGAGAATGCAGGCGGCGGCCTCTCCCGGAAGCGGAGTCTGTTCTGCAGGCGCAGCGGGTAGTAAACGCGATAGACTGCAGCGCATTGTTCGGCCGCCATCCGCAGATACGTCCCCACTTCATTAATTTTCAGCACGTAACAACACTCGAGGTATTCCTGTTATTGGCGGTATGTGTTCCATACAGTGCGTATGAGCAACACCATTTAGATTATCAACGTATATACTCTGCAATTCACAAAGTTGTGGGTGGCAGGGGGACCTCGGCACCAAAACTAATCTGTTCACTGTGAATTCCGATCCCGAATGGTACGAGGGAAAAAATAATTCACGTAAGCATCAGTGCGGCATTTGATATCGCTAATGTCATCTTTCCTGTCCTGTCATTCCGGCTCAAATAGGTAGGTGGACGAAGTATTTCACCGCACGCGTAAGTGAAAGTGGAAGTACTCATGTTTACCGATAAGTTTATACGAAAAATGCGTCGTCTATCTACCAGAGACTCCCAGCCCAGTCTACTAATCAGTTCTGTGACGCTTTCATAAGGACTGTAGCAAGCGGTCACGAATCGAGCGGCTCTTCTCTGTACTTTCTCTATACTGTCAAAAATCAGTTACGAAACGGATCCCAAATGGCACAACAGTATTCCAAATGTGGACGCATAACAGATTTGTAAGCTATCTCCTTTGTTTGTTCATTACAATTTTTCAAGATTCGATCTATTAATCGCATCCTACCTACGACCGAATTAATGTGCGAGTAATCTTACAGAAAGAAGACACAGGATGGTGGGGCACATTTTAATAGATGGGGGATTGGTTAAATTTGTAGTCGAGAGACAGTCGAAGGAACGAACTGTGCAGTAAGACAGGTATTAGAATATTTGAAGTAGACAAATGAGGACGTAAGTTGTAAGGTGTTTGTAGAAATAAAGAAGTTAGCACAAGGTGGAAGATATTCAGGATTGTATCAAACCAGTCGAGAGCCTGATGTCAAAAAAAAAAAAAAAAAAAAAAAAAAAAAATCCCAATCATTGTGCTGTTTGCAGGATATTTTCGATGAAATGGACAACGGAAGCTAAGCTGATAGTGTATCACTGAACCTCTGTAAGCCGTTTGACAGAGTCAGGCATGAAGCAGTGGCGAATTAGGTAAACACCATTGCAGTTTGTGAAAACGTCACTTGGATTGTTAAAATGTGGAAAGCAAACAGTTATGGTACGAAATGCAGTTTCAGAAGAAATAAAAATGTCACAGAGTGGTGTGTTTGGACCATTAGTATTCATACTTTTAATTAATAACTGTGATAGTTGTCTGCAGACGCATAATCTTAAACAATGGAATCGAAACGGGAGAAGACTGAAGAGTTGTAGCATGACGCGGGCGGAATATCTATTTGCACAGATCAGCATGGGATGAAAATAAATGCCAAGAAATGTCGGCTTATTAGGTACACAGATAAATAAATAAATAAATAAAAATACTAAAGGTTAATTATGACTATACGGTAGGCAAGGAAATGCTTGTTGAAGATTGTAAATGTAAATGTAAGTATCTTGACATATCATTCGATAATAGATTCAACAGAGCATGATAGGAAAAGATTTTAAAATTCTTCTTTTACTGGAAAGTGTGATCGGAGGATATGCTAGACAACTGAGGAAATTGGGTTGCAAAAACCTTGTTAAGATTATTGCTTTAATATGGTAGACTATGAACTTACATTCTTGGTTTCAAATACATGAGTTGGAGAGGGTGCAAAGAAGGGCTGCTAGATTATTCTCTGGAAATTACTTCGGAACACAGTCAGTAACTGATATGTTAAAGGAGCTGGACTGCGATACATTGGAGGAGGTTGCTGCGAGTGTAAGAGGTGTGTATTAGTGATTAGCCTTCGATGAAGGAGTAAAACATGCATGGAAAGAGATGGCTATGGCCACAAGCTTGCACTAGATATCACACGTAATATAATGGGAAAATTTTCCTGTGTAAGTAAGCGGAACAGGGATTTAAATAAATCACGGAAGAAAATGATAAACAATTTTCCTGAAAGATTTTATGGTAAAAATTCTTGAAATTTGTAATAGGGGATTAAGGAGATTTCCTCCGAGACTTCTTCGATTCATTGCAATTAAATAATTTAAAAATCATATGTGATGACCTGTAAAACCTGAATTATAAACTGAGTTAGCTCTACGGTGATTAAATAATCTGAACATTCAGCGTCCCTATAACCTTTCATCATTTCGATCTTGCCCTAATACTTCATATATCAAATTAAGATAATATGATTAATGAATGAGTCACGCAAGACTTTTTTATATAACTGGCTGTAAGTTCTTCGACTGCGAAAAGCAGATGAGTTTTCACTGAGAGCTATTCACGCAACTGGTCAGATTTTCATACGATTTTCCATTATTAAAAAAGGAATAATTCATCTCGATGCGTTACTGGAAATCCGAGAAATTAGGAGAAAGGTGCCTTTCTTCATCCTGTTCGTTTCCTTGAACGTGAGTCTTACAAAAACTGCAAGTCGCTTTGTAATCGGGTTTCGAACAGTATATGGCTAATGGTCCCTGAAGTAAAAAAGAATGTTTCATTTTGATGTCTCGTCGATAACAGATAAAATAGCCAGAAAATTGGTATGCCTTAAAAATTACTTTTCACAGTCAAAATGTTTTCGTGTTTTGCGTACCAGCGTCTTCGTATTATTTGCAATTGAAGTTATTGGCAGTTTAAACTAATGTTAGTAATTAGTGGTTTGATTCAATTGTGAGAATCGTAATAGCATTGTATTGATCACCCCATTAGGACATTCTTGATTATATGTTAATTGCAAATAAGTTCGAAATGTCCGTGTGCATGATTTCGATACATGAGCTTATTTCATTGCATAACCAAGTGAGTTAAAAACAAATACAACTCAGTTAAGGGCGATTGGAATATAATGTTGTGGTATCGCATTCGGGAGGGCAGGGTTCAAATCCCCGACCGTCCATCAAAATTTCTGTGTCCTCCGACCGAGCGTGGCGGTGTAACGGTTAGCGTTCTGGCCTCGCATTCGGGAGGACGGCGGTTCGAATCCCCGTCCGGGCATCCAGATTTGGGTTTTCCATGGTTTCCCAAATCACTCCAGGCAAATGCCGGGATGCTTCCTCAAAAGGCCATGGCCGAATTGCTTCCCATTCCTTGCCCCCATCCTTGCCCCCCATCCTTTCCCGTCTCGAAAGACCTCGCTGTTGAGAGACGTAAAGCACTTAAAAAAAATGTTTCCTCCGAAGTCAATCCATTCGAATGCTAGGATAGTTCCTAGAACCGAATTCATTCCCGTTCCTTTCCCTAGCTCATGACCTCGCCAGCGACAAAGAGTAAGGCCATAAGAAAAAATGTAGTCAGAATACAAGATATAGACACATCCAGAAAGTCTTACCAACGGACTCGAATACTTCACATAACACATATCTCAGCCTTAAAGCTAGTCGTTTTGGTCGTTGTTGTCCTGAAACATTTCGTCCCTCAGTCTTCTCTTGAATTGTCTTCTTTTAACTTTTGGTGGGCCGTCTTCATGGCGTATTATTGGTTGTTCCTTAGCACTCCGTCAGCACCAATGGTCTACTATGTTTGTCAGCGGCAGTTTAATATTCGCCAAGATAACTGACCAGTGGATTGGCAGAGTGATGTGCTGTACTGTAGAATTTATAGGCAGTTGCCGTAATCTTCCAATGTGCCTCGCCTCGTGGACTGCGTCTGTGGGGAAATGGCCGGGCAGATGTAGTGCCCGCTTCAGTGCTCTGTTCTGAAGCACTTGCAACTTCCACCCAGACTGGACAAGCATATTCAATTACCGGCCTAATCAAGGAGCAATAAGTGGAAACTCCTATAGTGCGCGTCACGAACGATGGCGGCTCAGTTTAGCTAGGTTATGCGCATGTACGTCATCTCACATTCAGTAACAATCCAGAGCCTGTCGTGTTAACACGAGTGTGGAATGCAATGTGTTTGTGAATTGGACAGTTGTAAATCAGTGAGCATTGCAATAATTCCTATTCTAAATAATGGAAGATGAACAACATAAGCGCAAGGTTCTGCATAGTCAAAGCAGAAAGCAAGATTTGAAACTATATAAGCATTTTAAGCGCGAAGCAGACGCGAGAGGGCCGATGTGCGACGTTGCCAAAGCTCAAGAGAGAACTGCTAAAGCATGTGATACTAGCCTTAGAACTGTACTGCGAATAGTCAAACGCGGTAACGACGCGTATTCTATGTCAACCCTATTTCTCTCTCTCTCTCTGCGCGACCCGCCATCGTTCGTGACGCGCACCATAGTTGTGGTGCCAACGAGCTTTCTCGGCTAAAGAGCGCGGAGGCGAGCACTCACCCTTTGCCTGATGTCCTTGATGTGTGCTCGCCATGTCAGCTTACAGTCAAGTGTTACACCGAGGTAGCGAGCAGTTGGTGCCCAGGGGATGGTTTCACCTCCGAGCCGTTGCAGCTACAGGTGTTGCTGGCCGCACCGTCCTAGCCTTCGCGTCAACGTAATCGCTCTGGCCCAGTCTACCGCCTGCAATCGTCTCATGGCGATGGCTTAGCTGCGGCTCGAATATTTCAGTTGTATACGAATTAAGTCCTTCGACAGTTACGTGGAACACATAATTCTGTCTGCACGGGTTAAGGCGCCACCACAATGGATTGTAGAGGAATAAAGGAGCCAGAATCGAGTGCTAGTCCTCGTAAACAGCCGACCTGATTGTGGTTTTAGGAGACTTACCGCAATCATCAAGGGCAAGGCGGGACGGCACCCAATCTCCGACTCATGACCAACACATTTCACAAACAAACTTATTATACAGGTCACAAGTTATACGTTTCGCAAACAAATGACAAAACCCTCCGAAATATGTGGAAAGTATCGGGAAACTACGCACACTAATATGACTCTCCATGTGGAAGAGAAAATGGATAGCAGCCTACCTTAGGGCAGAACACTGGTGATGATGATTATGTCAACAGAGGAGGAATAAATTGAACTCAAGGAAGTAAATAAAAAAAATAATAATAATAACAATTGGCAGTCATTGGGGACTACCGAAAGAAGGGAAAACTTAACTTAAAATTATGAACATCACACGCGGAACCCGTCAGATACACTGTTAACATTAGCATGTCGGTGATGCGCACTCATAATATTTTACCAATCCAAAAATCGCCCAGCACGCGTAAAGAAGTTTTTCCCGATTGTGGGATCGATCCCATAACCTTCCTTTCTGCAGCAGAGCGCTTTGTTACTTCACCCATGGGAACCGCCAATGGCTCCGAACTTATAATGTCTAATTCTAATGATTAATGTCAGATATATTACAAAAAAGAACAAATCAAGAATTTTACTGTTGACAATTTAAACTAGTAAATAATAATTTCGTAAAATTATAGTAAGATACTAAAAGAACTGTAGTATCAAAAATTAAAATTTCGTAATTTGTAAATCAACATCAATCATTTTTCCATGTTAATATACATATTTTAAACTTGAAATTTCGATATTAGCGAGCGTGGTGGTGTAACGGTTAGCGTCCTGGCCTCGCATTCGGGAGGACGATGCGGCGGTTCGAATCCCCGTCCGGGCATCCAGATTTGGGTTTTCCATGGTTTCCCAAATCACTCCAGGCAAATGCCGGGATGCTTCCTTCAAAAGGCCATGGCCGAATTCCTTCCCATTCCTTACCCCCCATCCTCTCCCCGTTTCTAAAGACCTCGCTGTTAAGAGACATTAAGCAGTTAAAAAAAAAAGATAGTATATTTGCTAATAAGTACTCAATTTGAAAATATAGTCAAATTGCATATTTAGATTTGAATTACAAAATTTAAGGCTTTTTATTTGCTAATTTTGCAATAAAAGATTTCGATAATATACGCTAATATCTAATTTTGTATTAGTAACTTTTTTTTTTCAAAGTTCAACACATAAATCCAAAGTTATTATAAAATTTTATATAACTTTTAATTTTAAAATCCGTGGCGAAAATACTGTGGAACAAGTAGAAATTTGTTTTACCACGCAAGTAAAATAACTCCTAAGCAACTGTGAAATAATAATTGCGTGATGAATTGCAAAGGTAAAATGCAAACAAAATTTCTTTCGAGACCACCATTCGAACCGGAGACCTTCCATTAACCAGTCAGGCGCATTAAAGAAGTGTTTTTTTTTTTAAAAAAAAAAATGGTTTACCGTTATTGATAAAAAAATAGTTTCTATTTACATTAATGTACGTCACTTGATTAAATTATAAACTTTGAACAGTTATGTCTTAGCTGTTGATTTAGGTTCGCTGATTCCTGGTACAGTTTAACTTCTCGGCTCTGTTCTTTTCTTGGCTACTAAATGAAGCGCACATCAGCTGAACATTGCCTGCTGTATTCTCCGGTTACTGCACCCAGTCCACGACAATTTATTACACATCGTCTGGGAATCTAATACAGGACGCCTGCGTGGCAGGCGTGTATGCTAACACTTTTTTTTAACAATTTTGTTGTTAATATGGTATTATGATCTGCAGGAATCTAGCAAAAATTGTCCTTAATTGTCAGTATTCTGTGATGTTCCAGAGAGATCCTACTGACGGCAGTAGTCTTCCAGTTTTGCCCTTACTAGATTTGTTATGATGTAAATAGCCCCAACGCCTGTCACAAATGACGGTTTTACGGAGTCTTATGGTAATTTAATTCTCTGCAGTTGCTTAGCTAAATAGAATTGTTATAAAATAAAGCTCATTGTAATTTATGTTCCCTTGTGCTGTAGCAAAAAAATTCAGTTGTCAACATGGTCCAGGTTGCATCTCAGCCTAACCACAATCTCTACTAGTATTGCTGCTAGAAAAGCAAAGCTTCAATCACGCGCGATATAAACTTGATCCCAAATATTCACAGATTCTTACACTTTTCTTTCTTAATACCTGTGATGAAGATCGATATTTTAACGGCTGAGACAACTTACGTCGTCTGAAATAATGACCCGAGTTAAAACGAAGGATGCTAAAAGTAAATCTTAACAACTTACGCCATATCAGATAATATTTAATTGTGGTTTAGGCCACATAGATCGCGATCAATTTGCAACTTCGTACATTCACACCATGTAATGATTTCAGTAAAAAAAAAACCTGATAATTAATATGCTAATTTAAACGAAATACATGACAATTCATGTATTAGAAACTGCTTAACGAAACAGAATTCTTATAAAATAAAATTCAATCTATACTGCTCGTGCGTTGCGCTGTAGCAAAAAGTTTCCGTTTCCATCCGGGTCCAGGTTGCATTTCAACATAACCACGTCTACTACGATAAACTTGCCCGAAAAGAACAATACTTCAATCTCACTCAAATTAATACATGAACTGTATCGCGTTTTGGTGGGAATAATGCATAGAGATATTAATTTGATCAAAAATCTTCAAGGGTTTTTACACATTTCTTTTTTGTTTTCCGTGATTCAGACCAATATTAAAACGTTTGAATGGCTGACACAGTTGTTGAAATAATAGTATCAGTAATATTACACAGTGAAAACAAAGAAAATTAAAGTAAATCGTATAAACTTGGCATTATGCCACGCTTATATTTGTTTTAAGTGTAGTGTAAAGTGCACAGATCGCAATCGGTGTGCAACTATTTACGTTCAAACGAATTAATAATTTCCATAATTGGGCACAGTTTAAATTGTTTTGAAAAAAAAAAGCTAAATTATTCATGCCCTCTGTTGTAACTTCAAATGCCAGTTGTAATTCTGATCCATGCTAAGCAACAATCTAAGTCAAAAGTTTCGCTACATTGATATTTGATGCTCGAAATACAAAGCTTTTATCGTACATATCTATGGACAAAGAATTTAAGGGATACTTCTATATATCAAACGAATATTATTTAAATATAAGCAACTAATGATTGATATGTCGATTTAAATGCAATAAATGTTTTTATTTCAGTGTTCTGTCAGTTAATTTATTCTCGGATGCTTGGAAATGTTATTAAATAACACGCATTACCAAGAATAGTGGCATAAAGCGTGAAGTCATTGCGCGACGTCATAAAGTTACGTCATGCCGTGACAGACGACGTCACACAGTTGCTTATTATAATATTAGATGAGTATAATTGGCTATGAGCCAAACATGGACTTTTCTTATACTTAGTGGATTCCGCGTCTGATATGGTAGCAAGATGTCGTGTGTGTACGTGTCAAGTGAGCCACCAAACAGCTGTCCAAACGCAATACGTCATATTTATACCATAGCTACAAATATGTTAACGTTAGCATGTCGGTGACGCGAACTCCATCCAAAAAGCATCCAACGCGCATATCATACGCGCAACACGTCGTAGTATGTCAAAGATTTACCCACGTCCAAAAATCGCGCCTATAGAATTCTTCACTTCAAATAGCGACAAATATTCTCATTTCCGATACAAGCGCAGCGAGGATTCTGATAATTCCTTCGGAACGAGTTGAGCGACGAGTGATGAGGGGCGGGCGGGAGTGCCGCTGATTTACAACGTCTGACGGCGAAGTTTGCGGAGAGGCTGCATCAGTTGTCAACGAGCACTGCGCGATTTCTGCACTAATCAGGACGCCTGCATCGGAAGCAATTACCAGAGTGCTCTGCCGGCAATATGGCGCCGGGGAGGCGATCGCCTCTCTCGTAAATCATGCACGGGGCCCCGTCGCAAACACCTCTGACGTTTAGATTGTTTTCGCGAATAAATTGCCGGAGGAAACAATCAAGGCGTCCGGCGTTGCATATTGATTGCGATCGGCTGGACGAATGAAGAATAAGCGAGAAATGTCGTCACCCACTCAAGCAGCGAGTATCGGCAACATCGGTGGCTTACTTACATGTCCTTAACAAATCACCAAATTTTACATCTTTAGCTTGCCACCATTGCTTAGATGTTACGGAGGAGGCAACTGAAATAGGATCCCATACATCTGTGACACAATTCACATATAAACCTTTCCCTGAAAATAGTCCGATCAATGTTTCCAGTCTCGATACCCCTACTCCTCCCCTCCCTCCTTTCTGCACCATCCCGTTGGCGCTGGATTCAACCAGCGAAATTGTGATATGTGTCTTTGCCGGTCATACTTAACGTATCTTTCCATACGGTACGAATATTTGGCTAGTTTAAAGCCTATTTCGAGTTATTTTAATAGTGGGTGATGTAAAGGAGCAAAATTCTATAATTATGTAGTACATTAACGTAACGTCAATAGGTGCCCTTACTTTACACTGATCTAACTAGGAGAAATCTTCCGCACGGAAATCGCAATCATAGAACGAACAAGTCTGGTAAATAGCACGTCCCCTCTGGTTTCTCGCCCTAAAGCAGTTCTGCCTGGCGGGCCTCCCATTCAGAGAAATAGGGGGTAAAAATGATAAAAATTGTAGGTGATTGATATATGCCTACAGAGAAAGTAAACGTAGAAGCTAGTTTACAGCGTGCTACTAAGTTCTGTTCAGATTCTACATAATAGTGAAGCGGGTACGGTGTACCGCTGTACTGAATGGTAATTAATATTTATTTTAATTTTACCAAAAACATATGAGTATTTATATTGTGGATTGAAAAGGGTTCTCAAAATAATTTAAAATTACTAATAAGGATGGAAAGTCATAACCTGACCATATATATATTCTCTGAAAGAAGGCCAACAGGCATAAGGTGAATTTAAATTTAATAAATATACACAATCAAAATTATTTACAAACAACACCTTTGCCCTACATTAATGGCCACTAAATTAAGCAATACAAAACGACAAAATATCCGTTCAGATTTCCATATATAAAATAACAGTTTACAGTCTTCGGCAAGACACGTAATGAGACTATCTGATAATTGCTAATGTCCGTTTCAATCACAGAAACAACTGAATCAAGTAAAAAAAAATAATGCCACGGCTAATATCTCAGTTTATCTATCGGAGAGTGAGAACTCTTATCGTGCGGACTTCTCCGCTCAGAGTGTTATGTTGGGTAGAGTGCAAACACAATATTACTAACTGCTGCAATGTTTTGTCTTTTACCGTCTGTCCGGCATTGGCGAAGTCAGCAAACTCCGAACCCACACTGAATTTATTTTTCACCTTTTGACTCAAAATGCAGACACAACCGATCGCATTATATGCTGTCGGCTTTCTGGGTCGTTCTTGTGCGCCAGCACAAGTGAACAGGAACCAGTCAGACCCAAAAGACGACCCGAAAAGACCCAGAAAGACCTCGAAGAGCATCTCGCAGCACCTTTTAAAACTTCGGGATGCCGCTTCTCCTACTCCAGCCGATTTTCTCTGGTCCTATTGGCGATGTAGACGTTCCTGTCTCTCTCCTCATTGGCGGACATGAAACAAGATTATACAAAAAAAATAAGAACTATTCTATATATTAAAATACTATTGGCAAAACATTCGCCCCTCCAAGCACTCTCTGGTCCTATGACGGGGTTGGAGGATTTTGTTCGGAAACTGTCGTATTTCTTTCGTGTCCCTCGGTTTTACTATTTTCACGCAGTGAGCACTCACAGAATCTCTCATTTGGCGTGTCTTGACGGTATCACGTATCTGCATTCGTCACGCGATATACATCTCACCCGTCAACGCTGTCCGTCCGCCGAACTGCGGCCGACCCCATACTGAGCAGTGAAAGGTCGTAAATCTGCCTTTACAAACTGGCAAGTCCCCTTGTGTATCGTTTTTTCTTCCAGCTTGAATGCAGAATTCGCCGTAATACTTGAATTCGCTGACCCCTGTCCTGCAGAGTGTCCTTCTAAGCCAGCGTTGTTGTGTTGGCCAGAAACCGCACGTGAATGTGGCTCTATGTCATACCACAATAGTAACGATATCATCAGTGTTAGTGCAGTGGTTCTTTTTTAATGTGCCTTCACAGAAATGCATCGTATCTTTTCGCCACTAATAAGAGTTTGTTTTCAGAAATGTGCAGATATCTAACGACGCACAAACAAGCTCGCAATTTGTATCTGCATATTTAAGGATATTATAAATGCAAACTATCTGATGATGAGCATTGTTTGCTCGAAACCGTTAATGGTTCAATAAACATAAAAATAACAAATCGTGACTGGTTGCTGTCTTCAATATCAATCTAAATTAGAGCGTTACCTGCCAGCGTTGGTTGAACCTTGCGTGTTGAGGTGTTTTTATGCTGTGGTTAGTTGTGGGTTCGATCCTACCTACCGACTGAACTTTTTTGTATCTTTTTTCTCTCATTGATATTCACCAATTTATTTGTTTTCCTTTGATGAATAGACAAATGTTCAAAATCGGGAAAGCTGACGAAAGAACTGTATACTTTTTTATTTATTTATTCAGTAAACTATACATTAGGGATGAAAATGTTTTGTTATTAGTCGATTCGTGGACTGACCAAGTTGATACGACGATTTATGATGAAGTCTTTTTAAATGAAAACGGAATGGTTGCTTCAACAGTAAAAGCGATACCTCCAAAACGTTGACATTTAAGACAACATTATTGCTAGCTAATCCTGAAATATCTTCTCGTGAATATACGTTCAATTATTCACCTCATTTTGCCAGAGCGTGTTTTTTGTGACGTGGTAAAATATGAATGGAAAAGTTCGAAATTAGCAAAAGAAAACTCAGAAGTTACAAATGTGAAGGAAATATGTTTTCCAACTTTAATAATAAAAAATGTATGCAGCTGTAGAAGTATATCTTTTATCAAATGTTCCTGGTGTGCACGTGATTTAATATCAAAGTTTTTTATGATCTATATTATACAAACTTTTTGTATTCATCAAAGGAAAATAAATAAATTGGCGAACTTGTTTCAATACAAATTTTTAATGCTGCAAAAGGGAACATCAATGAGAAAATAAAATACAGAAGAAGTTGGCGGTCGGTGGCATCGAACCCAGAACTAACCACAAAACGCACCTTAAAAGCACACTGACAGACAAGTGTCTTCTCTATAGGTATAGGTCTATACAGCAGAGTACCCGGAATTTCCCGGTCTAATAGGCATAGATTTACCCGTACACCATATTTATATTTCCGGTGTGACTCATGCGTACCAAGTTTCGTTAATCTGGAACCAGCCATTTCGAGAAGTAAACTAAATATTTATATACCCGAACAATTCCCGCAACGGGGTGAATCGGACGCTGGCGGTACGGAATATCTGTTTACATTTTGCTCCAGGCTGCATTTCAATCTAACCATATCATCTGTTAAAGCTGCAGCTCAATAGTCAAAACATATACCACCCGCGGATTAATGCGTACCACATACAGAAATATATATCTGGAATATATTCGTTTCTTACAGCACCATCCAGAAAATACGGATTTGTAAGGGGGTTATCCCAAAGTTTAAGCTTGTGGTCCAAACTAAAATCTCATGCACGTGTTGAAATATTAGGACACATTATTTTACGGCGTAAATTAAAAAAGCTGGATTTATTTTGACTGGATTTAAAACTCGGTGTTTCTATAAAGAAAACTGGAAATGAAGAGGAGTTGGGGTTAAGGGGGTAAACTGGTTGGGCTTTTGTAAACCTAATGTAGGCTACACATTATTTTTCTGCTTTTTTTAAAGTATACGTGTGCAAAATTCCTTCAAAATTGGATAGAAAGTTCCATCGAAATTGGATAAAAACTATGGGTTTTGCGTAAAAATTGAGGGGCGTAAAGGGGGAGAGGGTATGGTTATTTAAATTTATTTGGTCAGAAACCTTCTCTATGAAAAAAATGCATAAATTTGCCAACTTTCATGGTGATCGGTCAAACGGTGTCGACTGTAGATTTGTGTAAAGAACATTGACAAAAATTAAGGTGTAAATGGGGAGAGGGGTTTGGTTTGGCAAACGAAATGTTGACGATAATTTTCTTTGTATTTCAAATAATAGGTAAGAAAAGTTCCATCTAAATCGGATAAAAACTGAGGATTTGTATAAAAATTAAGGAATGTAAAGGAGGAGGGAGGTTTTTTTTTAATTTTTTAAGTCAAAATCTTATCCGTGAAAAAATAGATATACGTGCCAACTTTCATGGCGATCATTCAAACGATATCGACTTTAAACAATATTTACAATAAATTAAGGGGTTGGAAAGGGAGAAAGGGATTTGTTTTTCTAAACCAAAAGTTGACACATTTTTCTATTTATTTTAAAGTATACGTGTGCAAGGTTCCATCTAAATCGAATAAAAATGTGGTTTTGTATAAAATTTAATGGTTGTAAAGAGCGGGAGAGGGTGGTTTTTGGATTTTTTTTTTGTTATAAACTTTCTCCATCAAAAAATACATGTGCCAACTTTCATAGTGATCGGGTAAAACGGTGTCGTCGTCTATTAATCTCGGATATACCGTCATCCTCTTTTATACAGGGTGCCAGAAATGAAAGGATAACCCTGGAACCGCAGAAATGTCACATCTTTTCCTAGTATACAAAGTTTTATTTTAGTTAAAGTTTCACCATTTTCGAATTATTGACACTCGATATCGAGATAGGACACTAAAACCCTCCACACATATTCCATTGCCAGATATCAAATGAACAAACAGTACCCCGTCTCTTTCCTATTGTATCTGAACTATCTATACCTTTTTTTTTCTTTTCTAAGAAAACGCGCTGGCACCCAGGTAGCCATTTCAACAATAAGATAAATTTCTACGAATTCAATTTCCAAATGTCCTAAACGATGAAAATATACTTACATGGTAACTTAAATTCGATAGTACCAACCTTCGTGCTGTGGATCTACCATAAAAACATAATTTTAAAAGGAATGTTAAACAATTATATCATTACAAGATTGGCAATAACGAAGCCATTTTTAATGTATTTGGCGTGATCCGCTTAGTACTTTTTTTTTTTTTTTTTTTTTTTTTTTTTACAACATAGGCTGACAAAGTCAGCCGTTTGAATAAATTTGTATACACTTTTTACATAAGATTTTAAAGTTTTTTAACGTTTTAAGAATAAAAGAACATTGTTTTAGATGACTCATACAACCTTGAGTAAATTAAAAAAAAAAAACATGGTTACAAAAGTCTTAATTTGTATAAATGTCATGGAATAAACTGAACAAAGTCACATATTTCGAAAAAAAAAAAATTAAATGCATACCTCGAAAATGGTTAGACTTTAACTGAAATAAAATTTTGTCATATAGTAGGAATCCTTTCATTCGTGGACATCCTGTGTATAAGATATATCATTGATAATAATCATTATAATTTTTAACCCCTGATTTCTCTTAAACGGAGGCCCATCACTCAGAACTGCTTTAGGGCGAAAACCACAGGTGACGTACTATTTATCAGACTTGTCCGTTCTACGATTGCGATTTCAACACCGAAGACCTCTCCCTGTAAGTGACATAAAATGTGTTTTATTAGATTATACGGTCAGCAGTAACCAGATTCAGCACATAATTTCGTTATCTTTTCATTTGAATCCTACACTCAGCTCGCGGCTAAACGCAATTTGCAAGTAAAACCGACGGATCCCGCGCGGGTGGACTGCTGTGTGTAACAAACGCGTCTCACCTTTCGTCGCGCACAGACAGGTGGGCTGAAATTACCGGCTAACGAACGTATTCTTCGAGCGGGACGGCGCGTGGCTGTTGGCCTGTTTATTCGGCTCCAACTTAAATGAAATTTGGGGTCCCCGCACACACACAGCGCGGCCAGAAATTCGGCGCATTAAAGTTTCTCGCGCTCCCCGCGCGCGTCGCGTCGGTCGAATACAAATGCGACCGCATTGGCATGCCGCGGCGTGCGTGCAGACCCACCTGCTCAGGTGCGCACGCAAACTATGGACACTGGCAACTCAGCTCAGAGACCTGAAGCAATAGCAAACTACACACCACACGGAGACATCAAACTGTGTTAGAAATCAGGAAACTACCGCAACTCCAATCTAGCTGCAGCCATACAGAAAACTATGTTTTACGTTTAAATCAGGGGCCCCTTCATAGAATTTTTGCCTTCTTATCGACCCCCAGATTAAGTGTTAAATAAAAATATTAATTCATTTTTGGTATTTTTGATGCTAAGCAACAAGGAGATCTGCATCACAACCCAACTAATGAATGCACAGTTCCCATCTACTGTATAATTTCGTAAGGTCACTCATTCACTCACATCGACAGCTATTGGCTGGAGAACGGTGTAATGTGTCAGCCTTCGCTCGCAAAACAACAGTGACCAGAGATATCATTGGAAGAAATTCGAGGTTGTGTCCACAATTTAATAGCTAAACAACTGCTACCAAATTAATTCCCACAATACATTCATTAAGTTTATTTTTCGTATCGTTTCGTAGTTTAAAAATTTATTGTTAAATTTTGCGGCTGAAAAATTTGGATCTGCTTTTCAGTAATACGTTGCTAATAAAAGCAACTTAAAAAATACCTATAAAAATTAAATTACTCCTGGTCTCTTCTGTAACTACGAATACCAATCGTCTTTCCGGCTTAGGATAAATTTCAATTTAATTAAAACTGTCTCTACTGTTGTTGATATACCAAAGTTTATGCATTGCGGTTAATTTGCTTTTTAGGTATTTTACTGACTACTTTCGTTAATGGTCTTTGTTCATGTTCGCTGTACGTGAGGCATTAGGTTATTTTAAGTGTATATCATACCAAATCAACTATTCTGGCAATTATTTCTTCCGACTATTTCATAATATGGAATCTGTATTAAGTTCTCTGGCCGTCACAGATATTGTGACCAATTATTACATTATGAGTGTTTGTCCGGTCTCAATAAAAAACAACGTGATGCTTTAGAAGCAAACACGATTTTTTTAAATTTTGCAGAGTGAACTTTAAGGGTCAAATAAGGGTCAAGTTCGTATTTAAGCAAGTTCGAGTCTATGATCTTTGAAACAATTATACGATTGCGCTATCGTCCCTATTCGTGTTTAATATCTACCTCTATGAATGCTTCTGAGTTCTTCAAGCTCAAGAGATTTTATTCACCCTGAAACACAGATCAAGTTTATATTTGGTCAAATCAGGACAACCTGTAATAATGTTTCATTCTAGAATCTGGAACTATTCCAGACCCGTGACGATACGCAAAAAACGGCCACGGGCTTACACTAGTCTAGTGTATAATTTCCTAAGCTCACTCACTTACCTCGGTAGCTATTGGCTGGAGAACGGTGTCACGTGTCAGCCTTCGCTCGAAAATCAACAGCCACCAGAGACATTACCGGAAGAAATTCCAGTTTATGTCCACAGTTTCATAGCTAAGCAACTACTACCAAATTAACTGGCATAATACATTCTTTAAGTTTGATTTTCGTACCATTTCAAAGTTTAAAAAAATATCGATATACTTTACGTCTGAAATAACGTGCAACTTCAATAATATGTTGCTAGTGAAAGCAACATAAAACATTAGGAAAAATATATTAAATTACTCGTGATCTCTGCTGTAACCACGAATGCCAATTGTCATTCCGGCCTAGGCAAAATTTCAATTTAATTAAAACTTTCGATAATGTTCTTGCTTTTGATGTTTCTTCTATACTCTCTGTCCTTCGATAACACTTTGAAAATATAGATTATAAGGGACAGTCACATGAAAACGAGACAGATGAGAAAAAATTGAGTAAACTGTTTATTATTTCAAAAGTAGTCGACATGACTGTAAATGCATTTATTCTACTGCGAGACATGACGTTAAATGCCTTCACGGAAAATGGTTTTCGGTACAATGATTGTACCCAGCCGTGCACCTCTTCGTCCGAAGCAAATTTACGGTCACGGATGTTTGTCTTCAGGGCTTCAAAAATACGGATATCGGATGGCGAGAGATCGAGACTATATGGAAGATGTGTAAGGGCCTCCCAGTGAAACTGCTGCAGCGTAGAGGAAACAACCTTCGCAAAGGACTGTAAACAGCTGCAGGGTAATCTGAACAGGACATCTAGTTGGTTTGGAAAGCTTGGGATGAAGATAAATCCAAAGAAGAGTCAGCTTATTAGATGCATACATAAAAAAACTAAAGGGTGATTGTGAGTATAAGGTCGGGAAAGAATTGCTTATATCTTGGCATTACATTTGATAACAAGTTTAACTGGGCAGGACACATTGGACAGGTTGTAGGAAACGGTTTCAAAATTCGGCACTTGTTGGAGAGAGCGATGGGGGGATGTACAAGAGACGAAAAAGGAATAAGGTTACAAAATTTTGCTCAGACAATTGCTTGAATGTGGTAATGTTGTATGGGATTCACATTTTGCGTATCAAATACAGGAAATGGAGAGGGCGCAAAAAGCTCTGTTAGATTTGTTTCTGGAAATTACCGCAGAATGCAATCAGTAACAGATTTGATTAAAGAGCTGGAATGGGATTCATTGAAAGCCAGGAGGAGGGCGAAGAGGATCATGGGAGTGTACAAGTCGTATATTGGTGATGAGGCATGGAAAGGTAATGGTGTAAGAATTAAAAGTAATACATGTAAGGGAAAAGATGACCATGACCACAAGCTTGCACTTGATTTCAGGCACAAAGGTGTAGGAAGATTCTATTTTTTGGGTAAGGGTTTCAGGGATTGGAAAAAGTTGCCAAGAGAAATGATGAATAATTTACCAAAAACGTTGAAACAATTTAAAGTTAAAATTTTCAGAGGGCAAATGTAGGTGGGTGCAGGAAAGGTGGAAGATGGGTGTGTAGGGAAGTTGCCACCTGAGCGTGTGCTCCATTTTAATTTAATTTATTTTAATATTATTATTATTAACATGTGGGTGGGCATTATCGTGACCCAGAATTATGCCATCCATCAATATCATAGATCTGAGGCAAGAAGCTACTACAAACGTAACAGAAAAAGGAAACTACCTCAGAAATCAGGAAATTGTCGCACCTGCAATGTAGTCTTTGCTGGATTGCAACATGATGGTGTACCAACCATACAGAAAAATATGTGTTTCGTATAAATGTACATTTTAATTACTGTATAAAGATGCTCGGCAATCTTAGGTTGATTTTGCTTAAGTCTGTTAATCGATAGTGCTTTGTAAATAAGAATTAGTCCTTAAAAGCTGGAGGATGGCTGTTCGAACCCCTGTCGGGGCATCCAGATTTGTGTTTTCCATGGTTTCCCCAAATCACTCCAGGCGAATGCCGGGATGCTTCCTTCAAAAAGACCATGGCCAAATTCCTTCCCGTTCCTTGTCCCCAGTCCCATCCCGCCTCTAATGACGTGAGCCGTCAACAAGGCGTAAAGGAATAAGTAAACAAACAAAAAATTTAAAAATTAAAGAAAAGGAAGGAACTGGCGAACCTACCTACAGTACCAGGATAATTATTTCTCGTTTAAAAGGTCCAACCAAGCTTTGGCTGTAATATATAGTTTAGCTGTTATTCTCAAACCCCAATTATTGAAGTTTGTCGCTGATGTTTGTGCAAAATTTTAGTAAATTAGCAGTGATAATTTACAACACGACGGAAAAACGGAATCTATTATTGAATAATAAAATAAATAATTATTTTTATCTCGAAACTTCGTATTCTGTCCATTTAGTTACAACAAAAGATACAGTGAATACACCAACAACTTTTATTGAGGCTAGAGATTCATGACAGGTCGAAAATATTTCAAGCTGCGCGTGATAAAATATTCGAATAAATCAAGACATTGGTTTCAGCTGATCGCTTAAAATAGGTTGCAGTCGACGAAGATAGCTCAAAAGTGTCGTGATTTTGGATGGTCGAGAATCTGGCAAAATATTAATAGACAAGCTAGGAAATTTTGTGTTTACCGGTAGTTAATGAAAATAATTGTTATATAGCGTGTTGTTTCCGATTGAAAGCGACTGTAATGCGATCGGATGGGTGGTATAGCAGGCTTTACTCGTGTGTGGTGTCGGCTGACGCGTCATACCACATAGCTCTCGGCAACCCGAGCCTCCGTACTCGACAGCCTCGAGTGGAAACACGACGCCACACACCCACGCGATCCGCCGCTGGCTGGCGCGCGCGAAAGCTCACCTGAAGAAGTGCTTCGAAGAGACGTCGAAACGTGTTCCAACGCAGACGGTTACAGGAGGTACTTAGAGAGAAAATTTCTCGCTTGTACACTCAGCATGGTTCATTTTGTAATTTCTGAATATTTATGAATATTTAAACCAAAAAAATGTGAGGCAAATTGTCATTAAATATCCTTAATCGAGTTTTTAATATGATATCCACAATAATAAGTTACTTATGTTATTGAAATTTATTTTAAAAGAATTATTAAATTTAATTAAATAATAAGGGATAGTCTACAATTTCGTTAGCTCACTCATTCAGCTCGTTAGATATTGGCTAAAGAGCGGTGACGTCACGTGCCGGCCTTACAGTACATGAAGAATCGATAGGCCTGTTAATACACAAAATCAATAATACGAAGCCCAATATCAGATAAATAAGTTGTTGTAGAAATTAAAATTTGAAAAACTTCTAATAACATAAAATGTTCAAATTACGTAAAGGCCTCTGTTATAGAGGTGAACGATTTCTCTCAAAATATGTAAATAAATTGTGTCCCTAAATTACTACCCATAAGTGCAGTGTAGTGTCCGCAGGTTGCGTAACGTAAGTAAAGCCTCATTTCTTGTCACTCTTAGACTCTTACAATGCGTTTCTTCCCCCATTAAATCCACCTTCATATGTCAAAACCAGTCTTACACAATAGATGAGACTAAGTAATGTGGTGACTACCTGTGATCCTAAAAACGCATTTTTGTCTCTAAAAATTCATTCCTTGGCATTTTTGGTCTCTGTACAACGTATTTTTCGTTTCAATCGACCTTAAGAGTCGTGTCTATTTATATCTGGTTTGTATTATGCTAACTACGTGACCTTGCAATTATTCTATACCCGTCTACATGTCAAAAACACAGTGAAACTAGAAGCAAAGCTGAGATAACTGGCCTCAACAAATGCAGAATATTCGCCTATCTTACTTGCACCTGCTGTGGACCAAGGGAAATAATGCTTTACTTTCTCCACTTTGCTTCGTCTTTTCATGATGTTTCCTTCTTTCTTCTGTCCAATCTTTTTTTTCCCTTGCTTGTGTACTTTCTCTTTAAACTTCCAAGCTCTGCAATCTTTCTCGTTACGAACGACCCTATTCCTTAGGTTCATTTCTGTTAGGTCTGGGTTTCGTCACTAAAAAGATATATTGGTGTTTTGGGATTTTATTAAAATTATTATTATTATTCTCGTATCAAAAACATCAAAATGCACAGTTAAATACATTGTGTAAATCAACAACTTTAAACACACTTCGCAACCTCAATCGCATTGTGTGTTGATTCAAATAATCTTTTTCTCACATTTTTCAATTCTTTTTAAGATAGTATGTAAAAGATTTTATGTTTTCATATATACGGGGTTCATTTTCTTTCACTGATTTCCCTTTTAGCGATGTCCAAGAATTTTTATCAAACTTTTTCTCTAATTTTTTCCTTTTCTGTCCCAAAGAGACATTCTGTTTTTATAATTGTGTTATAGTACTGAATGTTTGATTTTATTCATATTTACATTTTGTGGTAAAGATCTTTTGTTAATGGGTTCGCTACATCAGTTTTTCTATGTGTTAATTATTATTATTGAACTAGTAAGCAAAGAATTGAAAGTACATACATGGAGGGAACTGTTGGTACTTTTTCGTTATACCAAATACTGCTTAATTGTTACGGACGTTTAGCTTGAAAGCTGTATATCTACCCTCTTCGTTGTCTAAGAAACATGGTTTAAATCTCACGGCTTAGGTAACATCTGCTAAAACTAAATGCCACTGACCAGGTATGGGACTAAATCTATGATTCACAAATCGATGGGATAAGATATTGTGAAGTCTAGCTCAATAGCAAATTCTGCTCCGTTACAACTTTTAAAAGTAGTTTATCCAAGACTCTGACAAATTGTGAGTTCAGTTGTTGTAGTACATTAGAAAATGATCGTGTTGAATATGTTAGCAAGTACCTATGAAATTGGTTATCAGCAGTAAATATCAGTAGTACAATACCACTCCAGTCGAATTGTTCCACCGCCACGCAGGAATAGCATGACCTTCTTTTCGAAACTAAATAGCAGCAAAAAAGGAAAGTGGATCTTGGAAGAGCTCACCAACTAAATGGGCACTTATTGCACAGAAAAAGCCTTTTACAACCTCTCCATCCTCCCTGGCTTGCGAAGATTGAGAGTTTACCACCTGGCTATGGCAAGGGATGGCTGATATGGAAGTCTCTGAATAGGCTAAGATCAGGAGTGGGGATATCCAAAGACAACCAAGCAAGATGGGGCTGTGCTGAGGTTGATGACATCAACTGCGACTGAGGAGAAGACCAGAATGCTCTCTGCGTGCTCCAGTGTCGACTATGTCGAACCTCCTGCACGGTCTCGGAAAAAACACTGGAAGTGGTCATGTTTTGGACCAATTTAATTTAAAAACTTAAAATACCATAGTACCTCATTAGAAAGATTCAGATACTGTATAATAACTGTAAGAGCTGTGTCAATGTTGGGTATGGTCACTCTGAATGGTTTAGTGCAACCAAAGGAGTACAACAAAGAAGTGCCTTTTCACCTCTTCTGTTCATAGCGGTGATGGATTACATCTTAAAAGAACTAAACAGAGCAATTAACAGAGTTCTACAGGCATTGGTGTTTACGGCTGATGTGGCAATATGGGATGCAACGATGAAAGAATACGAAACAAACTGAAAATGTGGAATAATAAGTTTGAAGAATATGGAATGAAACTGAACCCAACAAAAACTGTATCACTGAAAATAAGCCGAAAGAATACAGACTGCCATATAAAATTACAAGACCACCAGGTTGAAATTGCTGATCAGTTCAGCTACCTGGGGAGCATAATTACTAGTAACGGTAGAGGTGTATTAGAAATAATGAATAGAGTAACCAAAGGAGCCAACTTGTACAGTATCGTTGAGTGCTTACTATGGGACATGAAGGTTCCCAGAAGAACAAAAATTGTCTTGTACAAATCATACCTCATTCCTGTTCTCTCATATGCTTTGGAAACATGCACACTAACATTAAAGGACCTTAACAAGATTCAAGCACCATAGAATGGCCCTCCAGAAAACGAGGCTTGATCATATAAAGAATGATGAGATTAGATCAAATCATGGAAGAGAGACTTAGGTAATCTAGACTTAAATGGTTTGGGCATGTTAAGAGAATGAATAGTACATGACAACCAAAAACTTATTTGGAAAACAGGATAATGTGCAAAAGACCAATGGGAAGATCAAGAAGAAGATTGATAGACCAACTGAAGGAGGACATAGAGAGAAGAGGCTGGAACTAGGAATCTATTACGGACAGAGAAACTTTTCTGGATAGGAGACAATGGAAGACGATCGTCTGTTACCACCAAGACGGAAAGGCTCGTAAACTACACCCGGGAAATTGGAGATGGTTCCGAACGATGATGATGATAATTTGATTTTATTTAATTTTAATTTTTATTATTTTTTTGCTGTGGAAATGTGTATGTTTGTATGTTTTTCAGAGGACATTAAATAAATAATGTATTACTGTTGAATTTAGACTACCGGTACTTATAAAGGTTGGGCTCAAAGATTTTTTTTTTTTTTTTTTTTTTTTTTTTAACTTTGCTCGACCTTAGCGTGGAACATCTGGTTCTTGTGGGCCATTTCCTCAATTGCGATAAATAATATTTATATGAATAATTACGCCTATGCAATTGAATATTTGTTTATTTCACCGAACGCGTTTCACTTCATGTCTGAAGCATCTTCAGCGGTTCGTTCTGTGGGGTATTTTACATGAATTAGTTTCTTATATGCTAATTTGTACATGGGACTTATGTTAATAAATATATACAATTCTACTTACAATTTTCCATCAATTACAGTATTTGGCATAGATTATGCCGGTAATATCATTTTGCATCTTCATTTTTGCGAGTATCAAGTCACTTGCACTGAGCACTGAATTTAACATTTATTCTGTGTGTTGTACTTTCTTACGATAATTACCGTGTGTGTTTACTGTGGTGTATTTGGCATGGCGGTAGGTTTGTTTATCGTTTGTCTTCTGTTTCCTTGGTGGATGGCGCGCTTTTAAATATACGTTTGTGTTCAGATTGGTGTGTTTGGTGTATTTTTGGTTATATCTTTTGAGGTGGGTGTTTGTGTTTCTTATTTTCTTTTAAGGACTGTGTACAGTGTTGGGTCCGTCAGGTTCGTGTATTCATTTATTATGTTTTTTCCTTCTGCCAGTGATTTTTGGATGTGGTAATTTT
>JARYHS010013630.1:22827386-22940514 GCA_031002005.1 Vandiemenella viatica
ACTGATGTTACTACGAATTCTAGGTTATGGTAGTTATTAAATCGTGACGTCAGATGGTATCGAGACCTTCTTGTATGCCACCACACTTGATCGGGATGTACTGCGAGACCAGGTTGGAGTCCTGTTTGCGCCATACTGAAAGAACTAATTGCTGTTAATAGGCAGTATTCCTGAATCACCTACATTAATGTTGGAACAGTCCCCAAAATCCGCCTAACAAGCTACAAATTTTACAAACAAGAAATGCACATACCACAGAGAACATTGATTACACGAATTGAAGACAAATGGCAACACTTAAGCTTCCCCCGTCAGCACAGTTTCTGACTCTGTCTGCCATGAGGGTCTGTTGTACAAAATGACATCCCTCGGATTGCTGGGCAGATATCTCAGGCCAGTGGAGAGCTATCTTAAGCAGAGGACATTTGTCGTGAAACTGGACGACACCGGTTGAACAACAAGAACTATCTGCGCCGGCGTCTCACAGGGCAGTGTCCTGTACACACTGTACGCAACCGACCTGCCGATGCAGCAAGAAGAGGATACACCGCCGTCTACTCCTCGTCGCGGAGCTTAACACTCGTCGGACGCCGCCTGCAAGCAGAGCTCGACGACATCGAGAAGTGGGCCAGAAAATGGCGAGTAAAAATAAATACCTCGAAGAGTCAAGCAGTCATGTTAACTAGGAGACGAATGCCACCAAGACGTAGACTCTAGCTCTTCGATGAAAGGATCCCATGGACAGACACGGCAAACTACCTAGTTGTGAGGCTAGACAGAAAGCTGATCTGGAAAGCACACATAGGCGATATACGAACATCAATTCATCGCAGACTGGGCCAGCTATATCCAGTACTAAACAGAACCAGCACTCTGGACCCAACATGCGGCGTGCGCATATACCGGGAACTGGAGAGACCACTCATGGAGTACGCCTCCCCTGTCTGGTCTTATACTGCTGCAACGCATATGGATTGCCTACAGATAATGCAATACCATGCACTAAAGAGGGCACTACGCCTGCCAATAAGTGTTCTTACAACAGATTTACATGAGGCGGCAGGGATGCCGACAATTAGAGAAAGGCATACACAGCTAGCACTAATCTTTTACAACCGAGCGCAAGAGAGCCGAAACAAGACAATAAACAATCTAGCGAGATACAACGGAAGAGAAGGACCACATAAAAGACCGTTAAACCTAAATGTATAAGAGGAAAAACTGAGTGAGCATACAGAGAGAAAAAAGAAAAAACTATAGCACAAGCAAAACAATAAAATAACAGGTAAAGAAAAATTAAACTAAAATTCGCAATACTCACGCTAAGAAAAGCTGAAGGAAATGCCAAGTCGGCAAAACCTTCAAAACAGAATTCGTCAGCTCAAGAGGTGAGGAAGAAAAAAGAGCGATGTGTGTCTGGTTCTACTGGCCACCAATGAGCGTGCGTGTTGAGTAAGCTTCACATACAAAGAGATTCATGACGATCACTACTCATTAGTCATCATAAATTCATCATTGGAAATGGCTGACAAATAATAATAACAGCTATCGAGATGAAAAAGAGCGGCGGTGGACGCGAAATAATATATCAGTAGATTATTATTCAAGCACGGGATGTGTTTCGTTGTTATTACTCAGAAGCCTCCATCAATTTTAAGGGTTTGACAGAAATGTGGCTGTTACGTTGTAGCTATTATCAACAGCGCATGAAGGATAATTGCTCTGTTGCATATCGTAAGCAATAATACATGCACCCAGACACACAATTTACCAGCTACTTTCCGGGATGTCTGTAAACAGAAACATGTTTTAATACGAAACCTAAAGCGGTCAACCAAGCTACATTATTTTCTGAGGATAGCAGATATTTCATAACTAGAGTTTCATAACAGAATGCAGTGTTCTGCTAATTGAAATCCTTGCACAGAATTGTTATTAAATTACGCTTTCAACCTCTAGTTTGTGATGGTGATATACATAATTCACCACCACCTCGGTTCATTACACAATCCTCTTCATAATTGTCATATAGATTTAAACGAAATACATAGGTATCCTAATTTCTTTGTTTGCAATAACAGCAACATTTCTTGAGGGAGAACATAAAGGAAATATCTACATGAACAAATATATAATAAAAAAGAAGGTATTAATAATTAATATATTACTATGAACGAAGTATATATTATTCTTTATAACTGGTTTACAAATTATTCATTTATTTACATTTTTTTATATTCATAAATTTTATTCCTCCCTATCAACCAACCCTGAATTCCCCTGGGGTGAATGTCGGATAGAATAGGAAACCGCAGTCAGAATGACCGAACTAGAATTTGAATCCCCGCCTTCCCGAATGCCAGAATATGAGGATATGGGAGTGGAGGAGATGGAAGTCGGCCGTGGCCTTGCAGGGAACTATCCCGGCATTCGCCTGGAATGAAAACTACGGAAACCCCAGTCAGGATGGCAGGGTGGGATTTGACTCCCGTCCTCCCGAATGTTAGGTAGGAGGGAAAATTTGTTGCCCTCCTCCTTTTTTTTATTTTTTTACACCTTTCATTCCCCCAGCTGAGGGCCAGGGGCGAGCCGTTGGAGGACATAAACATTGGCCTTTTCGACTTTTGATACCTTATGCTCCCAAAAGTTTTTTTATTAATTAAAATGGTAGCATTCATAATAGACAGTAAAGTTTTTGGAAGGTAACAGTCTGTACAAATCTTATAAATTAGGAAAAAAAAGACATGTATAACAACTTCTAAAACAGAAAAGTTGTAGCAATTTAACATAATTAACTTAACAAGCAGAACTATTAATGATGATGGGATTTTAAAACTTAAAAATTGAAACAACTTACAGTAATCATTGAAGCAGGATTCTCAGTGATTTATAAAATAGAAATTTTGTTGCAGTTGACAGTTTATCATATATAATGTCAGTGATTATAAACATTAGAATTTTAATAACAATGAGATAAAAAGATGGACAATTGACTATAGGAGTGTACTTGTTCTTTATGTTTATATAAATATAGGCCTATACTTTAATCTAATAACCATTGCTGTATCGGTAATACTATAATTTAAAACTATCACAGCTGAAAAGTGTTGCCTATTATAGAGGTAAAATGAACGTTGATTTATAGCAAAGATATGTGAAGATTGTATGAAAGTTGTTCTTACTAATTTATGTAGTTGGCTGTACACATTTTGACTGCGGGTAACAAATTATCTAAATTTGATTGCAATTCAGGCAAAAATGGTTGGATAGATTTTCTTAACGTTTGAAACATTGTGCTGGATGTTTCATTCTAATGTGAAATCGAAAAGCTGAAAATATGATAAAAGTCAATTCTCGAAGGCCAAATGTTTGCCAGGGTTATTCCCAAATGAAATTATTCGAAATTTATATTGATGGTCATTATTGTGAGCCGTGATCCCCACTGGATTTCTTAATTGGGTACAGGCTGCAAATTAGGACAAATTAACCGTGCCTGTACTCCATACCATGATGCTTTGTAAAATTAAAAACCAAGTGAATTGAAACAGCTAGTTTGTTTATAAAACTAAAGATTTCGAATAGTTTCAGGGTTGAAAGTGTATCTTGACTGAAGAATGCCGTGGTGTGAACAGAGATCCTGAATATTCTGTCACCAGACAATACCGAACCCATGTGTCTCACTGCATAGTTGGTTACATTTTGATCTACCATTTCCGGTAGCGGCAAAGCTTTAATAGTTGGAATCACGCGAGGTAATCATTGCAAATAACACAGCAATCAGCGGTGTTCCAAACATTTGCACGCCAGGCTTGCAACCTCCGAACATGCGAGACGGACACGAGGTCGCGGCTTCAGTCCTTGGCCTTTACCGATTGTTATGCTAATTGCGACAGAGATCTCAATTATCGCTATTAAACTGCCAGCCAGCAACAGTGGCAATAACTAAATCGATAAACCGTCTCCTACTCGGAATGAACGATCAGTACTAATAAGAGGGAAGCTCGGTCATCATGCCTGTTTGGGGGCGTCCATTAATTACGTGAGGTGATATAGAGGGGAAATCAGGCGAAATCTCACCTAATCTAACCAGGGGGGGGGGGGGGGAAATTGACGGAAATCTAACGTCATCTTTTGAAATACTTGATGGACACTAGAGCTTAAAAGAAGAAGTTACACAAACGACGCTGATATCGACATTAGAGGGGGAGGGGAGGGGAGGGTTAAGGTCTACAACACTACGAGGTCGGTCAGCGGGGAGGGGGGGGGTGTCCCCGTCAAAAATCTCACGTCAGCTTAGGGGGTGGGTTCTGACCAGAACTCACCACAGGGGAGGGTCCGCAGTTCCGGAAAAACACCTCACGTAATTAATTGACAGCCCCTTACACTGTGACGTCACGAGCTCGGCTTTCGTTGGTAATGGCCAGAGATATTTTCACTCTCTGCCACTAAGAAGTTAAATTAGCTATTTTTGTTTTGTCATAGTTCTATGTATTAAATTGCAAACCAACCATAAAGCAGAGTATGTATTTCGTTTATGTCAACATCTAAATCCAAGAATATGTTTTCGTTATATTCTCTGTCCAATGTGGTTATTATAACACCAAATAATTTGAATTACATGGTTTTTATGTGATAATTTTTTTTATCAGTCTTTTGACTGGTTTGATGCAATCCTCCATTCCTACCTACCTTGCGATAACCTCTTCATCTTATCATATCCATTACAATCTGTATCCTCAATCGTGTTCTTCATGTATTCTAATCTTTGTCTGCCTCTATAGGTCTCTCCTTCGACTGCCTAGCAGCCAGCTGCAGGCTCTCAAATCCGTTCGCAAACTTTCGTGGCTGCCACTTAACGTAATTTAATATGGCTCTAACGTGCGTAATTACATTACGAACAACTAAAATAGCAAACTAAGTTTGTTATCAACGATATGCCATATAGTGATTTGTGTAAGTATTCACTTCATCTGCTTAAAATGAATGCGAAACTAAGCGTTAGTGAAAAAGAAAATATTGGACACCATGCTTTCAAATTAAAGTGGACTTTGTCTTATAAATCTCACCACTTCATAAAATCGATGTGCCACTACATATCGAAATCTTTCAACCTTACAGGTAATCGGATATTTTCTTGTTCGACCTTTGTTCATTTAAGGAAGTTCTACAAATGTAACCATGCATTGAGGTGTAACCTCACCCCTTTCGGTTGGTTGCGGCGCCGTGATGGTTTCCGGCGCTGACACGGGGTTAGCTGGTTCCAGTTCTGGTCGTCAGGACTTTGCCGACGCGGTAGAAGAGATGGGTACCAAATTCCTACACACCAGATTGTACGCCAAAATCCTCGGTTCAATCCAAACCTTTCCTCATGGAATGAGGGCATACGACACTGTTGATGATGATTGGGACGTTATACATGGTGTCTTTTGGAAAAGTAGGGATGAATTCACTGCATATCATCCACTTCCTTTTCATCTCTCACTTCATACAACACAAAAAACTCTCTAGAATAATACATATGAATTTATACTTCGGAAGGAAAACCACCCAATTCATGTCCTCAAGAAAGTCGCCATTTACGGGTACATCCTCTTTGGTAACCGCCAACGGTCGAAATCGGCAAGGGCATAGTAAAAAGAATCAAGGGTATTCTACGAACATAAACTGCTACATGCAGAATCTGGAAACATTCTGTGTCATTCTAATAAATTGAGGAAACAAATGGTTAAGAGCTATCTATAGGATGCTTTTAAGAGCGGATCCGAAAAAAATACCCGAACACGTTACAGGCACGTGAAATATTGATCCAGATAAAGATGGAAAAGAAAATGTGTGCTGGAAAATTTAGTAATGGATATGTGGTGTCAACGGAAAAAATTGAAAGAACAGTGATTAGTAACGTGATGATTATCTCCAATACGCGATGGCCCAGATTTGGAAGCTGCATTGGAGGGCGTTGCATATAAGATTTGACTCACTTGGCTTCTTCTTTCTCTCCGCAGTGATGTGAGTTTATGTGCGAGCTAATGTTTTGTGTAGGTGACTGTTATGTGTGAATGTTCAGTATTCTGTAAATTGTGCATGACTAAGGGAAGAGGACGAAAAGCACTATGCAGCATTCATGACAACTCTTCGAAAAGGTACAAGGGGGCCACCAGGCTTAATGTGGCCATACGATGGACGAATCACTATCAACAGGGTCGTGTGCCGTCACTCCGTACGCACTGAGGACAGGTTTCGGAATTAGCCTACGACTTTGCGGCACAATCAGGCGACTAGGAATTGTGCACCACCTCCTCGTATTCTGCTAATATCGTGTCGGACGGCGCTACCACAACCACTTGAACCAACGGAGTGGGAAAGTGCAACTATAAATTGAATACAGATTCTTGTAGCCGTCAATGTCGCTTTGTGAAATTAATAAAAAAATGTTTGGTGGGTGTTTTTAAGAACCTGTGAGATGGGTAAACAACGAGGAAAAGAGATGCGAACAGTTAATACAGGACTAGGATAATTTTTTTAGAAAATTTGCTTATTGATTGGTCCTGAACAGGAATAAAGTAGAACAATAGCGTTAAATAATATAAATTAAACAAGTTGGTTATGACATGAGCTGAGAGGAAAGGAATTATTGGCATTGGCATCAGGCGGAACACTAGACTGGTATTAAGTGAAAGAAATGGGGTGAAAATTGTTGGTGATATAAAGTTATGTCAAAGAGAGCCGAACATAAAGATCAAGCCAAGTGGAAAGTTCAAATGGAGGCAAAAATATTTTCAGAAACCTGCTTACGTACATAGTAACATGGAATAACTACCTGACGGCAATAAAGTAACATAACATCGATTTCACAGATGCTGTTAGCCTTATCACAACTATAAACTTGGGTTAGCTAAACGGTATTGGAAATTTTTAGAAGCCTTTCATAAAGTAGTACAGAGAACTATAAAAGGAAATCTCTGTAATAACGGGGTGAAAATTAAGAAATTAAAACTGAAACAATAATTAAATTAAATCGAAAAATCGGGAGAGATCTCGGAATAGTACGCAAAACAGTATCCTCCTTTTTCGTACCGTCTTGTCCGACATGTGTCCAAGTATTAACGCGCGTAACGTGAAGTTGGAAGTATATATATTTTTGAATAAAAATATTTATGCAACAACTTCGGAACATGGCCTATAACAAGATTACTGTGAAGTTGGAAGTATCATCTGTGGCCGTTGTAGCCTGCTGACGAAGGCCTGGCGCGTCACGTTGGCTTTATCTACACGGTGCCTCCATTACACGGTAGCTCAGTAACAAGAGTAGCGTTTTATCAGTTACTAGCCTCTAAGTCAGTCAAAAATGAGGAGGGAAAGGGATATTCTGGCAATTTATTTCTTTGCGGTTGCCTAAATAAATAGAATTGTTGTTATGTGATGCTCATAACTTTATTTTGTAATTTGTACATATTTGGGTTATAGTTTGCACAGCGATTTTCTAATGAATTAAGGAAATAAGAATTAGGGAACAAATGAAGTTAAAAATAAATTAGTAATTTCAAAACCTTATACTATAGCGAGTGATACTGGTTTTATTCCTGGTCCAGGTATCATTCAGCTCGATTAATTCAGAGCTACTTCCATCCGTTTGTAATATAATAACTTCACTATCTCGGCGATTATTAAAGCAGCTATAAAACTAAATACATTGCGAATTATTCTGTAAAAAAATTTGTCAGTTGTCATTCTGGTCCTGTTTGCATTTCGATGTAACCAAAACTTCTACTAATATTGCTGTTTAAAATTCATAGATTCTCTTTCCCACGTACGAATACATTCACTGTATTGCGTACTAAATTTGTCACACTGGAAATAATTACATTCATCTGACATGGTTATATCAGTAATGAAAGCAACTAGTAATTAATATATTGATTTAAACGCAGTACATAACTTTTATTTCAGTGTTACTGCGAATCATTTCTTCAAGTACCCTATAACCGTGATTTAAAATATCTACATCGAATATAAATACCTTGCAGGCCCGTCAAAAATGGCGTGTTGAACGCAGGATTTTAGCAATTCGTTTCTTCGCTAAGTACAATTTTCATAAAATAACGCTCCTAATCTAATAATGATGTAATGTTGATATTTCTTAGCTTACTGTAACAACGATATTGCTGTAACACAGAGTAAATGAAAAATTTGCATAGAATGAATTTTAATTGATAAAAAGCAACTAATAATTAATATCTCAATTTTTACGAAATCTTACTTTTCTCAGCTCATTTACCCGTGGATGCTTAGCAAAATTGAATTGTTATTCAATAACGCGCATAACGTCGAACATCATCTCCGGTAGTTGTTGGTTGGGCAGCGGAGGCGGGAAGCGTGACGTCAGAGTGTGACAGACATCGCATTTTGTAGGTATAGACTACTGTAAGCCCGTGACCGTTATTTGCATATCGTCACGGGTCTAGAATAGTTACAGCTTTTTAGATCAAAGATTATACCAGGTTGGCGTGATCTGTCCAAATACTAACTTAACCTGTAACTCATCCTTAGGGTGAATAAAATCTCTTAAGCTTGAAGAACTCAGGAGTATTAACAGAAGTATTAAACATGGAGAGAGACGATCGCGCTATCGTACAATTGTTTCAAAGGTCGTGGTTGGTTGATTCGAGCATGCTGAAATACAAACTTGACTTGTATTCGACCCAAAAAGTTCTCTCTGCAAGAGTTGAAGAGTGCACAATTTCTTCGAAAGCATCGCGTTGTTTTTTATTGAGGCTAGGCAAACATTCATAATGCCATTTTGGTCATAGTGTCAGTAAGGGGCTGAGGACTTAGTAGAGATTCCAGATTATTAAATAGTTGAGAAACTACGAAGAAATGAAGTGTCAGAATACTCGATTCGGTAACATTTTTGGTCTGATGTCCACTTTAAATAATCTGATAACTAACGTAAAGCGAACATGAATAAAGAACATAAAGAAAAGTGTTCAGATAAATATATAACAAGCAAATATACCGTAATGTATAAACTTTTGTAAAGCATCAACATTAGTGAATGTTTTAATTAAATTGAAATTTAGCCTGGACCAGAATTAAAATTGGCACTCCTGCTTACATCAGAGACCACGAGTAATTTAAGTTTTTTACCCTGCTTTCTTTAGCGATATGTTACTGAAAAGCAGTTCCACGTTTTTGTCAGCACTAAAGTTTATCGATTTTTTTTAACAATCAAATGCTACGAAAAGCAAACTTAATGAATATATTATAGCAATTAATATTGCAGCAGTTGTTTAGCTATTAAATTGTGGACATAACCTCGAAATTCTTTTAATGATATCTCTGGTCGCTGTTAATTTGCGACCGACGGCTGGCGCGCGACATCATCCTTCTCCAGCAAATAGCTATCGAGGTGAGCGAGTGAGCTTAGGAAATTATATAGGAGATGGTTCTGATGCTACCTACTTCATCCCTTAAATGGTGGCTAAGGGCATCTAGGCAGCTAGCTGGTACCCAAAAATGTGATGGGCATCTAAAAATCTCTCAACATAAATGTTTGATTAGTGTAAGGTATCTTTGATAGAGTGTGGGCAGTGGGTAGACCAGTTGGGCTCACTTATCACCTGTGGATCAGGCAGTGGGAGTGAGCCTAATCTGCAGCCCTCACCTCACCGCAGAGCACTCCGGCAGATTGCCGCAACCACCTGCACCGACCACACAAGACGGAACCTCAAACTGCACGCAACTCAGGTACCGCCCACTCCGCACTCTCTGCTAATCCTCAAGGCTCAGTTTGCTGACCGCCGTTTTTTTAACACTTGCAACAACGACCTAAACACGGTTGCGAATAAGTTATGATGCAAATGTTTAACTATAATCTGCATTATTTTTGTGGTTAAGTAAATAAAAGGTCGTTTACTTAGATATTATTTTCAATGTTTGTCGTCACGTCAGTTCACAGCAAGGTATAAAATCATTCTCAAACTTCAAGTAAGTTTCCTGTAGATGAATTTAGGCTATTTAAATAAGTTTTCAGGCTTGGTTGGAGATTTTAACACACAATAATAATTTCTCTGTTGTGACCTAGCCACCAAAATGCACAGTTACATAAGTTTGTTTGTTAATTTTAATTACCGTATGACTGCAAGGTTCCTGCAACTATAAAATCCTTAATAGAACATTACTGTTTCCGAAAATTGCATCACCATGAAGGATATATGCAATTTCAATGAAATTTACTCCACATATGAGGGACTCACAATACTCAAGCGATTAGAATTACAAATCTGTATAAGCACTTTGACCGTAACCCAAGTACAGCAATTAGACGTCGCAACATGGAATCAAAGAGACCCTAGACGTACTAATGGCGAACACACTGCCACGCGTCCGCAAAGCATCGACAGTGGTTGCAGGAGGACGAAGAACGACTTATCGCCCACCAGTCATATCCCAGATGCCATCATTGACACCAAGACTGGTGGAAACAGGCTGAGGTACTTCCGATCACCAAAAGCGGAAAGAGTCCCTCTGTCCCACAAAACTACCGACCTATTAGTTTACTACCTGCTGTAAGCAAGGTATTTGAACGACTCCTACTTCAACGTCTGAATCTGCAAACTATTCTTCCCAACCACAAACTGGGTTTCCGCAGAGGACATTCGACAACCCAACAGGTGATGAGGGTGGTCAAAACTGCTACAAGAGCCTTAAGCTACAGAGAGTACTGTGGACTAGTCCTCCTAGATATTTCAAGGGCCTTCTATTCAGTTTGGCACTCCGGACTCCTGCTACAGCTATACGAGCAAGGATTTACAGGACAATATGTTAAACTTTTGAAATCATATCTAGAATACCGCAAATTCAGGGTTAGAGTCGGAAACATCCTCTCAACCAAACGGATAATCCAAGCAGAAGTACCGCAGGGTTCGGCCCTGGGTCCAGTGCTATATTCCCTCTACACGGCCAATGTACCAGCACAAGACAGGGTATCCACTGCTACGTACGCGGACGACACTGCCTACTTCACCCGCAGTTTCAGCAAGGCGATTGTTATCCGGCGCCATCGCATTCGGGAGGACGGCGGTTCGAATCCCCGTCCGGGCATCCAGATTTGGGTTTTCCATGGTTTCCAAAATCACTCCAGGCAAATGCCGGGATGCTTCCTTCAAAAGGACATGGCCAAATTCCTTCCCATTCCTTACCACCCATCCTTTCCCGTCTCTAAAGACCTCGCTGTTAGAGAGACGTTAATCAGATAAAAAAAAATTATCCGGCGCCTGCAAGAGATACTGCAAAAGGCAGAGGCCTGGGCGAGACGGTGGCGTAAAGAAATAAACCCAGCCAAAACCCAAGCCATCATTATAACAAGAAGGAACGGACCACGTCTGCGCCAACAGACAGACCAGAACCTTAAATTAAACGACAGCAGAATACCCTGGAGTAAATCTGTACGATACCTTGGAGTAACACTGGATTCCAGGCTTATTTGGAGGGCGCACATCGAAGACCTGCGTAAACGCGCCAGCGCCAGACCACAAGCACTGTACCCCCTACTAAACAGGAACAGCAAGCTCGCCGCGCCCATAGGTGTGCGAATATACATTTTTTTCCCCTGCCTTTCGGCGTGTTTGTGAAAGTCCCGCTACCATGGTAGCTCTACTTTACGTGTAACTATGTTTCGGATGAGTAAATTTTTGGGGACTCTTTTTATTACTCTTTGAGGGGAAAACATGGCTATGGTTCGTCAAAGACGACCTTATGCGAAAAACCCCTACAGTTTTCTTATAATCATATCAGTTCCCTTCTGCCTGAGATATAAAACTTAGTGGCACTTTATAGGCGTGCCAGTGCCTTGGCATTGTTGTGCCAAGGGTATGGAGCCTTTCGTCATTTTGTCTGAATTTATCTATTCTGTCATAAAATTTTTCTGTTTGTCTGAAAATTTCTACATGAAGTGGGTTAATGTTCGCTGTGTCGTGAAGGAAGTAATTTGGTGCGTATCTGGGTGCTCTTAATATACTCGTAGGTATCTATTCTGAAGTCGCTGCAGTTGGTCCATGTTGGATTTAGCTGCAGTTCCCCACACCTGGCATCCGTATAGTATGAAGGAAAGGATAACTGCCTTGTAGATCCTAAGCATTGTTGTTGTGGCTACTTCGGAGCTGTACAGGATTGGAAAAAGATTTTTAAGTGTAGCTGTGCCCTGTTTTCTTCTGTCTAAGATGTGTTTCCGGAAGAGAAGCTTTTTTTCAATGGTGCCTCCAAGGTATTTAGTTTTAAATGACCATTCTATTTCTTGCCCCATGATGGTAAGTTTTTTGTCTATTATTGGTCTCTTTCTGGTGAAATATATTGCTGCGCACTAGGATGGCTTGATTTTCACTTTCTTAGTACGATACCACTTCTCAAGTTCGTGGAGGACGTGTTGAAGGTGGTTGACGTTTAGGTCATGTCTCCTGCCCGATGCATGTATGGTGGTGTCATCTGCAAACTGAGCAATTTTGACATAAGGCGGCGATTGTATGTCGTTGACGTTAGTTTTAAATAGGACTGGTGCCAGAACTGAGCCTTGGGAGATACCAGCCGGGATGAGGTGGACCGATGAATTTTGACCTTCTATTGAAACAAAGAATTTCCTATTTTCCAAAAAACTTCCAATAAGTTGGACGTAACAGTGGCGGATTGTTGTCTGGGTTCCTAGTTTAGCTATGAGGTTTGCGTGCCATACTGTAACATGACGCGCTGTCGCCACGTTACAAGGTGCATTTTTATTACATATGTCATAATGTTAAGTAATTTGCATAAATCTTGGGCGACCACCTAAATAGATTTTTGTTGTAATTTTATAAAGTACGCAAGATTCCAAGTGGGGACTGTAATGAAATGGTGAACATACAGTGCATCTTGGTAAAGCGAATATTAAAGAATTATTGAGCTATGTAGACTTGAAGCTAATCTGGTGTTCCCGAACCTTGGCGACAAGAAGTCGCGGATTTGGGGTTTGCCGGACCACACACTCTGTTCCCTAGGGATAGGCGGTCAACAAGGTTACTCACCGGGCGTGAAATGCCTGCCGCCAGAACACAGAGTCATCCCAGAACTTAGCCGAATATGTCCGACCACTGTTAGATACGCTGGCCAAATCACCTATCGGGGATATCACGTGACATTAGGTACCGACCTGAAGATCCAATCCAAATGAGCGTATCCTGGGAATTTTTGTTATATGTGAGCTTCGAGACTACAAATGGGCGGAGCGAGAAGTTTCCTCGAAGACCGAAGAGCGAGGAGCTGGACATTCTGACTTCGATCTTCGAGTCCAAGCTATGCGAGTCTATTCTGAGGTTGACTTGGAAAGTTGGCTTCTCTCGCCAACTGCCGCTGTACGATTTCTGGCTGCCAGCTAGCCTTGCTGGAGCAAGCTTATCGAAGCAACACAGCCGGTAATGCGATGACGCGCATTGTCGGACCAGAGGTGCCTGTAGCCGACTTGTGAGATAGTCACACACACCGTGGGTCCGTTCCGGTCACCGCAGACATCAGACGCAGAACTACAATGGTAAATTATTACGGCCAAGCCATCTGATTGTGCATTCCGTGAAACAGAACCCGTAAGCGACGTTGAGAGGATAGGTCCATGTTCTCACTTTGTAATTGTAAAAACCCCAGAGCTAGCGGCATAATTTGCCAGAACTAGTTATTTTCGAATGATATATTGTTCATTCTGGCGGCCATGATTTTCCTTTTTAACTGTAAAGTCACAGTATTATGATACCTTTGTCTGAGGTCGTCATAACTTGTATTTTTCATTGTTTCCAGTTGTCATTATTTCTTGCATTTTGATTCTGAGATATATTCAAAAGTAAATATACAATTGTTTGCTTGCTCATGACGGCTAATTGTAACTCTGAGCATTGCTTTTATGATTTTGCCAATTTGTGTTAATGTTAACGGTAAATTCGCTCAGACTTGTAATCGCCAGTGAAAAGAAAATTAATGTCATATTGTGACAAATTTTCCTAAATTCCAACTAACGTCGAGATTCTTGCAAAATTAATAAATTTTCACTCCTTCATAAAAATTAAAAATCCACAATTATTAATCATAAAGGTATGAAAGATAATTGTAACGTAGTTTGCCGACCAAGGCACCCACTACATAATGTCGCACAACGTGGTGCCAGATGAGACATTACTACTTAATGTCTGCGAACTTGGTGGCACTAATTCAAATTAATACAATTTGCAGCCCAAATTCAGAAAATTTCACGGAATGTTGCACATGGCTTTTGGCAGTTTTATTATTCTTGTAGAAAATAAATTTTCATACATGATTTTATTTTGATGTTTCACTTATATTTTATGCATAAAGTTCATTTTGTTTCAATGCATAAAATTTATTTTGTTTTAACGCATTAAAAAGAAGTTCATTTGTGTATTTCAATTGAGATGCAATACACTTTTTATTGTAACAATTTTGTGATCATTTTTCAAATTTTTAAGTGAGTAAGGTCAGTGTTGATTTCTTAATGCATGGTAGCTGCTAAGAAAATTAAAGACACCATGTTTTTCCCATGTATTTGAAGGGTAAGTCTGCTTTCATGGTGTTGTGTTGCATGATTCATCGTTGCTTTTCTCTTGCTGTATTTTGGAGGGGTATATGTATTTGTGTGTATTGAAATTCGCGGTATTTTTGTTGTTAGTGAATCTAGATTTCGTCATTGCACAATTGCGGTGTAAATTCATTCGTTGTGTGTTCATATGAAGCTACGATCTCGTACGATAAAAGATTTCGATATGGAAGATCAGTCTGATAGGCAAAAATCTCCCGAAATCATGAACGATCAGGTTGAGTTAACGGAACAAAGCGAAATATTGGCTGCTGGGGAGGGGAACGTAAGTTCTGAAGTTCCAACCCACTCATATAGTTCGCAGTCTACTTTGTCGCCACAGGAAGAAAATATGGAAAATTTTCCGTCACCTGTCGATGAGATGTACACAGAATACGCCCGCACATGCAGAACAGACACAACAAATAATACAAATTCCCGTAGAGTCGTCACCCCTATCACAGCAAATGATAAACATGTTTATGACTGCAATAGGGCAGCAATTTGATTCACAAAAGGAGGAAAATAAGAGAAATTCGGATTTGCTTAAGCAGAGTTTTGATGCACGGTTTGATTCACAAAAAGAGGAATCAAGTCAGCAATTTCAGGAATTAAACAAGCGTTTTGATGCACGGTTTGATTCACAAAAGGAGGAAAATAAGAGAAATTCGGATTTTCTTAAGCAGAGTTTTGATTCGCAAGCTGCGATATTAACAAAGTTGGAAGGAAAAATATCCACCTTCCGTTCTGTGGTCACAAAAGAAATGTCCGAATTCAAGTCTGATGTAACTAAAATTGTTTCTAAGCTGGAAAGGGACACAGAAGAAGAAAAAACTACCTGTGCTTCTTTGCAAACGGGCAATAAACAGTTGACTAAAAGACTTGACGCCACCGACCTGTCCATTGAACAGATGCGAAACGAGAACGGCCAGAACCTTGGGCAAATTTCGGAATTTGTTCACGAGGTCAAAGACCAAAGCGAACAAAACCTCCGAAAACTTAACTCAGAGGTGACTGCCGTAGCAAGTTCGGTTGAGCTCGTTAAGATGGCACAAACCGAGTTAAAATTGTCACTGGACGAACTTCTGGAAGCCGAACGTAGTAATTTTAATCCTCCACAAAATCCTCCGAATGCGGTATTGCAGACTGCGAGAGAGTCGGTTGTTGAAGTCACCACTCAACTCTTAGTTAGTGAAATTGTCAGTTTGTACGCAAAAATCTCTGAAATCAAGAAACACAACAATTTCAGTTGTCTTGGATCCACAGTTAAGTGCAAACTGTCAGTAAAGCATAAGACATTTGTAGGGCGGGAGATGAACGATGTACAGTACATGTCGTTCTTGAAAGCCAGACAAGAGTCGGCAAGTTTTCAAATCCTCGGAGAAATGCGAAATCAGCTTCAGAATTCACAGCCTATCAACATCGCGTGGAGTTTTTCTATCCGTAACTTTGTGTGGAACAATACACAATTTGTTCATTCCTTGCGGTCAGAAAAGACGCAATTGTCAGCTGGACCCGTTAGTAAGTGGGGTCGGTCGACGGACACAATACCTGTTCCAGGAATGTCATTAGCTGTCGGGCACAAACCGCCGAACGTCTGTGACCTTGTAAGACCAAGCTTCTACGTCGCTCAAAATCCTGTTGAAAGCGGTAAAGACGAATATTCGTGACGCAGAATTATTTTCCAGAGAAAAATACATGGACGTCTTAAATTCGTCTTGTAGGCATTGTTCAACAAGTTGTGTAGCGTGCCAAATACAATGACGAAAAGGCTGACTATGAATTGTCCGATTTGGATCATAAAAAAAATTAAATGTACAGTACAGTTTATATTCTTTAAGGTTAGATGCCTTACCGAAATAAATCATGCTTGAAAAACGCCGATGCCAGTTCCACTAGTCTAAACCGTCTGTTTTGCTGGAAAGATTAGATAAACGTAAAATCAACAAAATTCAAGTTAGCAAATTTGCACTTACAGTTAAAGCTACTTAGGATATTTCCATATTCGGAATTTTTAATGCTTATTTCGCTATTCCGAACTTTATATTTTGTCCACATGAAATATTAATAGTCACTTTTGACTTTCACGCTGTTAAGGGGACGTGATTTGATAAAAATCCTGAAATATTAAATGTTTTCCTGAGCCAGATAAATTGATGCGCACTCTCGGAAAATGAAGCGCCATTAGCAAGCACAATTTCTTGTCTTCGCAATCACAATGAATCTGACAGCGATACAAATATTGTGATATTCTTTCTAAGATGTATTTTGTGACATAAACGAGAAGGGTTTCAACATTTTGTGATGCATGAGCTCGATGTAACGTTTTACCTTAGGTAGTTGCATTATATCCTTTCTGGGCAGAAGTGTGCAGCGAGCGTAAAATCGCTTTGTCTGTGTTGATCGAAGATCGCATGTTATCTCATCAACGTAGTTTACTTCTTTGTTTTTGTGTATCTATCAAGGGTGGCTAAGTGCCATAGATAATGCCCTATAGAACACGAAACCTTGCCAGAAAGATTTGTTCAAATTGTATTGGTCATCACAGAAATTAGGAATCATAAGTTGAAGGATTACAGAAGAGTTTTCACAATACCTTGCTGTTATTTTGCTAACGATAGAGCGAGGTCGAAGAGCAAAAAGTTAAAGGCGACTGCGTTTATAAAGGCTAAAGGGGAAAACTTTATTTACGGGATATATTCAATAATTCAGCTAACTTTGCAAGTTAAAGTAATTATCTTTGATGCTAACTTCAATATAAAAATGAATTTTGTATATGATAATTGCACAGATGGTGATGACGTGAACAATAAGATTATTGGTGACATCGAAGTTTTTCCTGCTATATTTCTGGCCTTATTCGGTGGCCAGAGTGATCTCGAAGAATTGTTATATATTGACCAACGGACAAACCGAGATCGGGCCTCATAACGCCCGGAACTTAAAGCCATTTCATACAAAGTAACGCTTTCGAAAGAGCTGGGGACAGCTACCATCGAACAGCTGAGATCATTAGTGCAGGTAGACAGCTGAACGCAACCGGCAGGTTCCGAGAATTCTGTCAGATAGCGAGTACCCAAGAATGAATGAGAAAGGAAACAAGAAGTTTCACGCCTCGTTCTAGCGGTATTTTGCGTGTAAATTGTATAGTATTCCATAAATTAGATTAAAACTATTGTTGGACAGCATACATTTAGCTCAGAATTGTGGGCACTCGACGAAAATAATTGCAAAGCTTATATTGTTGCTTTATATAGATTCATAGTATTCTGTTAGCGTGAAATCTCAAAATTGCTTTGTATTGGCAAACGGAAAACCTGAGATCGGACCGTTCTATGCACAAAGCTTACAACCTTTTTCATACAAGCTAAAGAAGAATAAGTGTATAAAAGGAAAATATTCGCTAACTGGGATGGATTTCGGCTTAAAACGTGGAGTAGACGGACATGTTAAGAGGGTTATAATAACTCCTAAATAAAGAGAAAATTTTATTCTTTGAATGTCGAGATAATCTCGAGTCATCAATAGACCCATTGTGAAGGAATCGTAATATTACTGAGGAATGATAGTTACGCTATTCATTATCCTTTCATTTTATGTGCGAAATTGGTATATTTTGGGTCCGCTTGTATGCCAAAGATGCTACAGCGACTTTGGTTGACGATGACGAAAGGTCAGGTCAAACCGCATAATATGTATAAATGTCTCATAGGGGAATGGTAAATTTTATAGAAATTCCATTACATAAACCCATGAGCAAATACAGTTTCCTTTCGCCATGAAATTCGCAATCACTTCACAGACGGTATACTAAAAGTTAGAGATGTCGACCAATGAAAGACTAATTAGGAGACCACCTAACATTCAACCAGTAAGGTTCATAATTTACGTAACACACGAAAACATGTACTTACATCGTTCATTCCTCACCACGTTGAATTATAAGTAAATGCCACGTCATTCAAATCCAAGATTACAGTAGGTGATATTTGACCATGAACACGAACACATCTCTCTTGTTGAATTAACCGTCGGTCATGACGCAAATCACGTCACCGAATCCGACTAAACTATTCCGTTGTTTTGAGATTAAAACCGCGCGATGTAATGAGATATTTTACGCTCACCTCTAGCATCTATATGGATATTTGTTGAAGGCAGCATTATTTTTATGCACATGAGTAAAACATCACGCTAAATTGTAAATACAATGTATAGTTCAATCACTTTCTGCATAAGTGTTCCGACAATGTTTTGTTCTATTAATGTGTTTCATTTTATTAATTTAATGATAAGATTTGATACAAGTTATTTTCAAGATTATTATTTAAACATGTATGAAAATAATTTCTTTTCATGTATATTTTAGTATTGTGTTTAATATAACTTTGCATTTGGGAAGGCTACCTGAATTCACGTTCTTCTGTTTGTAAAGAATTGTAAGACGGCCAAAAGGACATATGCTCCCGTTATAAATTCACCTTACAAGGCAGGAATATCGATGGTTATTGGAATCACATTTAGAATTAATGTGATTGTAAAAATGCATCAATTTTTGTTGAGTCACAATGGAGATAGAATTAGGTAGTTAAAAATAAAATTATTCTGTCATAATTTTATTTTCACCAACGGACAGCCATATTGTAACATGACGCGCTGTCGCCACGTTACAAGGTGCATTTTTATTATATATGTCATAATGTTAAGTAATTTGCATAAATCTTGGGCGACCACCTAAATAGATTTTTGTTGTAATTTTATAAAGTACGCAAGATTCCAAGTGAGGACTGTCATGAAATGGTGAACTTATACAGTGGATCTTGGTAAAGTGAATATTAAAGAATTATTGAGCTATGTAGACTTGAAGCTAATCTTGGTGTTCCCGAACCTTGGCGACAAGAATCGCGGATTTGGGGTTTGCCGGACCACACACTCTGTTCCCTAGGGATAGGCGGTCAACAAGGTTACTCACCGGGCGTGAAATGCCTGCCGCCAGAACACAGAGTCGTCCCCGAACTTAGCCGAATATGTCCGACCTCTGTTAGATACGCTGGCCAAATCACCTAACGGGGATATCACGTGACATTAGGTGCTGACCTTAAGATCCAATCCAAATGAGCGTATCCTGGGAATTTTTGTTATATGTGAGCTTCGAGACTACAAATGGGCGGAGCGAGAAGTTTCCTCGCGGACTGAAGAGCGAGGAGCTGGACATTCTGACTTCGATCTTCGAGTCCAAGCTATGCGAGTTTAGTCTGAGGTTGACTTAGAAAGTTGGCTTCTCTCGCCAACTGCCGCTGTATTTTTTCTGGCTGCCAGCTTGCCTTGCTGGAGCAAGCTTATCGAAGCAACACAGCCGGTAATGCGATGACGCGCATTGTCGGACCAGAGGTGCCTGTAGCCGACTTGTGAGATAGTCACACACACCGTGGGTCCGTTCCGGTCACCGCAGACATCAGACGCAGAACTACAATGGTAACTTATTACGACCAAGCCATCTGATTGTGTATTCCGTGAAACAGAACCCGTAAGCGACGTTGAGAGGATAGGTCCATGTTCTCACTTTGTAATTGTAAAAACCCCTGAGCTAGCGGCATAATTTACCAGAACTAGTTATTTTCGAATGATATATTGTTCATTCTGGCGCCCATTATTTTCCTTTATAACTGTAAAGTCACAGTATTATGATACCTTTGTCTGAGGTTGTCATAACTTGTATTTTTCATTGTTTCCAGTTGTCATTATTTCTTGCATTTTGATTCTGAGATATATTCAAAAGTAAATATACAATTGTTTGCTTGCTCATGACGGTTAATTGTAACTCTGAGCGTTGCTTTTATGATTTTGCCAATTTGTGTTAATGTTAACGGTAAATTCGCTCAGACTTGTAATCGCCAGTGATAAGAAAATAAATGTCATATTGTGACAATTTTTCCTAAATTCCAACTAACGTCGAGATTCTTACAAAATTAATAAATTTTCACTCCTTCATAAAAATTAAAATTAAAAATCCACAATTATTAATCATAAAGGTATGAAAGATAATTGTAACGTAGTTTGCCCACCAAGGCACCCACTTCAATACCTTGTCGTAGGCTTTCTCTACATCTAAGAATACAGCCACTGTTGAATTCCTTAGGTTGAATCCCTTCGGTACATCTTCGGTAAATCTGATAAGTTGGCTAGTGCTTCCTACTCCATATTCGAATCCAAACTGTTCTTTTCGGATTGTTTTCTCTGTTCTAAGGCCTTGTTGATACGTTTTAGGATTACCCGCTCCAGCACTTTGGATGCGGAGGGTAGTAAGCTGATTTGTCTGTAATTTGATGGGAAACGCTGGTCTTTCCCTCGTTTTGGTATGGCCGTGACTTTTGCTGTTTTCCAACATTTTGGGAAGTATTTGTGTAACAAACAAGCATTAAAAATTTTACTGAGTAGCACTATACCCTTCCTAGGTAGGTGCTTGAGGTGGTTATTTGAAATTTTGTCGGCTCCTGGAGCTTTATTGTTAGCCAGTTTTTTGATAATTTTTCTAATTTCGCCAGCTGTTGTGAGTTCTGGTTCGTCCTCCGATGGTTTATTCATGACGTTTCTCGCCATATTAGTTATATTGTCAGCTGTTCGTGTTTCTGCTTCAGTCAGGGCGTATGCTACTTCAGTATGTTGGCTGGAAAAATATTCTGCCAGAACCTCCGCTTTAGCCAGTGGCTGGAAGCGCGGTCCGGTTGGCCCGGTGATAGCTATATTTGGGCCTCTTGGAGTCTTGAGTGCGCGCACTAGCTACCATGCTTCTCTCTTAGAGTGAGGTTTGACATTCTGGTTTCCCACTTTGTTGTCCTAAGTTCCAACATGCGCCTTCTCAGCTCTCTCCCAAGTTGTTTGTACCTCCGTTTATCTTGAGGATCGCGGAACCGTTGCCACAGTTTCCGGCTAGTATTTTTTAGTTTCCGAAGAATTTCAATATCAGGCGGTAGGTGTTCGGCGGTTAATTGCGGCGTTGAAATTGTTGATGCAGTTTTGTCTGCATCCAATATTACGTGGTTAAAGTGGCTTATTGCTTCCTCAATTCTATTGGTTGTAGTTAGGTTGTACGTGGTTCTAATTTTGTTATGAATTAATCTGGTAGAAAGGTTCCAGTCAATATCTTTGGTCCTCTTTTCTGTGATGTAAGCAGGCACCCTGTTTCTTATTTGGATCATGGTTGGTTGCGATCTGATGTTAGATCTTTAATGGTTTCTATCTAAATCCGGCGTGTAATGTCCTTGAGTACAACCACATCGAGAACGTCAGGTTGGATGTTTCTGTTGTTCGGTATATATGTTGGTGACTTTGGACCCAAGACTTGGATGTTGTGTCTTTCTGCTATCTCCAGGATGCGTTCTGCTTTGGTATTGTTCCTTCTGGAATTCCATGCGTGATGTTTAGAGTTTAAGTCACCACAGATTAGTACCCTTCTGCCTACTGTGAGCATAGCATCCAGGTTGTGCTCATGTAGAGCCCGGTTCGGGGCTAGGTACGTTGATATCAGTACAATATGTACCTCAACAGTGTGAATTTTGATTGCTGTGGCTTCCATTTCAGTTAATTGTGGTATCTGAACTGGTTCGTAGGATAGGTTTTTGTTAATTACTATCGCTGTTACCCCACCAGGTTGAACTTTTCTGTCGTTCCTGTATACTGTATGTCCTGTAATTTTCAAACTGTCCTTTGGTTTTAGGTATGTTTCAGACAGAAGGACTATGTCTAATTCGTGTCGTCGAATAAAGTCCTGAAGTTCTATTTTCTAGTATTGAATGCTGTTTGCATTCCACATTGCTATTTTGAGATTTTTGGCTCCTGAGTAACCTAGCCATTATTTTAGTAACGCAATCAGTTTGGTGGAGTCATCCTTTACATATTTCTATATCCAGTTTGGCAATAAAATTCTAAACTACGAGTACGAAGTCGTGAATAACAGCTACTCATTTATATTTTCTACGGAATAAATTTTTTTGCATTAATAAGTTGCTTATGTGCTGATCACTACACGTTCAGCAAATATTAAGCGTTTCTGTCAAACTTTTTGTTCTTACACATCGCCGTCTATCCGGCTTTACAGAGCGACCACAAACCACCGGCCCGTAAATTAAGGGAATTGCGTTACCTGTACGTAGACATCTGGTGCCAAGCCACTCCGGAAAACTAACAAGGACTTGTAGAATCCATCACACGCCGAATTGCTGCTGTATTGCGCTCCAAAGATGGACTAACACACGGATAAGCAGGTGGTCATAATATTTTGACTGATCCGTGTATATTGCACTGACCTTATATTCCCACCTGTCTGTGATAAGTGTAATTATGTTCTGTGTGATAAGTCTATCTTTGTGTGTTTTATGAGGCGGAGAACTATTACTGGCATTACTGCGTGATTTTCCACTCGTGTTCTTATTTAACAATTTACGGCGTACGTCAGTCAGAAATTCTGATACTTTAATTCTGTGTTTTAAATATGCACCTGTGTGCTGATAGAGTGAGTATACATCGTTTTGCCTCAGTTCCATTCTATATTGTAGCAGTAAAATTGCTTACGCTGGACACAAACATTCCTCAGCTGAAGTTATTATTCCTCATTATTCTGCACGTTTTCTGGCCTCGAATGCGTGCCAAAGATGCCGGGCATAAGATATTATTACTTATTTTCCCTCCAAGTTCTAAGAAATTCTTTACTGTAAACGCCACATTGACCTTCAGCTGAAAAGGTTGGATGATGAACGCAGAATAGAAGGTGGAATAAATTTGTACTAGTTCACCTTGAAATCTTCCTCAGATGACGGAGAAAAAACTCTCGGAGAAGACAAATACGTATTCAGGTGTATCTAGCAAATTGCAGTCTTTCTGGTTCAAAGTGCACACTGATCTAATGCAATAAAAAATTGGCTGTTCCCGTTGAATGGACAACTGGAGCACAATTAAATCAAGAGAGCATAATTGACTTCTGTGGAATTAACCTAAAAATTCTGATGCTTTATTGCTTTACTGAAATTAGGTATTTACCCCCAAGTGAGGAATATTAGATTAGATACCAGCTATTTTCAGAAACTTTGGTTGCTTGGACTATTAACTTAGTGACTGAGATGATTGTGTCACAGCTAAAATATCACCAGAGAGAGCGAGAGAAAAAGAAGAAAAGATGAATTCATCGGAATAATTCGGTGACATTGAAAAGCTGGACCGAGCGTGGTGGGTGAGTGGCAACGCTATGGCCTCGCGTTCGGGAGGACACAGGTTCGAATCCCCGTCCGAGCATCCAGATTTGGGTTTCCCCAAATCACTCCAGGCGAATGACGGGATGCTTCCACCAAAATGGCCTGGCCGAATTCCTTGCCGTTCCTTGTTCCCCGTCCTTTACCGACTCTAATGACCTCCACGTTGACGAGGCGTAAAGCCAAATAAATAAATAAATCGACCAATAGTTTTTGCCAGAACAGCGTCCAAAGAAAAACTGATTTGACTGTGAAAATTTTTATATTTTCAACTTCACATCAATACGTTATTTAAAATCCAATCAAAACACGACCGAGTGATTTTTGCGTGAATTCCAGTTCATCCAAAGAGACAGACGGCCACAAATTTTAGTCTTTTATATATATATATGATAAATGTTAGCTTTGATCCAATGTGAGAACAGTCTCGTGGGTATGGAATTTAAAATATAATTCTTAATAAACCAATAATATTACCAGTCTCTCATTAGAGATCATCACATTAGTGAATTTAGTTTCCGGTGTTAACCTCAAATAGATTACATCCCACTTTAGTTACTATTACGAATGTAGTTTGCAGGTACTCTAGTTAATATATAAACAGTTTCAAGACAACGGAAATCATTCACAATTTTAGGTAGTGTGAATAACTGTCATCTTTCCGTTTCATACGCCAAAAACTGAAAGCATTTTCTCATTCATCCAAGAAGAAATTTCTTCCACAGCGTAAAATGGGTTTGGAAGCAAAAACTCTTTCAGGGTGTATTTAAAGCTGTTAGGTTTCCGTAGATAACATTATATTTCTTGTGTTAGGGCTCTGAATAAAGAAGTGCCAGTGAATGTAATCTCTGTTGTTGTTATTTTTTTTTTTTTTTTTTTTTACATATGGCTATACGCCTCGTCGACGTCAACGTCATTAGAGGGAGGCAAGGAACGGGAAGGAATTCGGCCATGGACTTTTAAAGGAAACAATCAAGCTCTCGCCTGGAGTGATTTGGGAAAAGCATGGAAAATCAATATACGGATTTGAACCCGAGTCCTCATGAATGCGAGGACAGAGCGTTGCCGGTTATCCACCACAATCGTTGTAATATTTGTGAATGTTATAGTTGTGTATGTCAGCATTAAGACTGAAGTGTTCGGGATTTTCCACCACAAAAAAATAGTGGACAGTATGTATTGTGCTGGTACTGTAACTATATCTAGATTTCAAACAAATTTCTGCACAATGTTCTTTAAATTGTTCCGCAAATAATTCTTAGAGTAAAATTTTTTGTTGATTAGATACCTTGTGTGCTTGTGTGAAGGGAGTAGAAAATAATACGAAAAATATACCAACTGTCTTATTTCTATATCAGGTACCACAGCTGCTGTTCCCAATGAATATGTAGCAGAATTAAGTTTTTAACAAGTTTCTGAGTGTGTAGTTAACGTGTTATCTCTATACACGAGGTATGTTCAAAAAGAAACGGGAATGTCAAATTTTATATTAGTACGGTTTGCACGATTTTTTCGTTGTTTTGTAGGCAAACATGTCTTAAAAGTATCTATACATTTTGAGCTATAATCGATGTTTAGTCTATTGCCAGCTGTTAAAAGGATAACACGAGTTTGATACAGTCGATGATTTTTCATTTGTATAAATCATGGATCAGAGAATATGCATTACATTTTACTGTAAAAATGGAATTAAGTGCAACAAAGAGGAAGAAAACGCCCAGATTTGAGGCAAAAAAAAAAAATAAAAAAAATAAAATAAAATAATAATTTAAAAAATCGTTGCTTGTTCGTGAATTTCTGACCAAAAAAATGTACCATGTGACTGTTTGCTGTTCCCAAAAATAAAGAGAACCTAGAAAATCCGTCTTTTTACGAGCATAGATAAGGTTGAAAGTGTATTGCTGAAAGAGCTCAAAGGTCTCCCAAACATAGAGTTCTCGAGTTCCAGAAGTGTTTCGGGGACTGAAAGAAGAGCTAGCACAAGTGTGTAATATCTAATGGGGAAAATTTTGAAGGAGATAACGTCGATGTAGACGAATAAATAAAATTATCTTAAAAAAATCAAAATTCGCGTTTTTTTTTTTGAACACCACTAGTATACCTGTGAAATTGTTTTCACTTATTGATTTTCCGTGGTATCGGTAGTGGATTGGAATACATATTACATCATAGCTTAAGAATAATTTTAGCGATCTAAACCAAACGTCCTTGTGCCTGTTCTATGCTAGCCGTTAGATTGCGGCGAGAGTTGTAGACAAGTGTTCCGTCCGCCCCCGAGACTCGTAATTGCCGTGAGAACAGCGCCGCCCACAGAGGACCGGGCTGCGAGGATTATAAAGGTCGCTGTTACCTGATACCCAGCTCCGCCACCAGTCCTTCTTTCCCCTGTGCACTGATGTTTACGTTCCATTTCCTCTGGAGACAATAGTGGACGGTTTGAACAAACCCCACGCTGTACCTTTCAACTCCTAACTGCAGATTAACATATCGCCTATGTCCTTTTCATTATCTTCACAACAGAAAATCGTAGCGTCTCGTATCTGAAAATACATACCCCACTTCCACGCTAAGGTCGAGCAATGTTTAAAAAAAAAAAAAAAAAAAAAATCAAATTACATCATCATCATCGTTTGGAACCATCTCCAGTTTCCCAGGTGTGTTTGACGAGCCTTTCCGTCTTGGTGGTAACAGACGATCGTCTTCCACTGTATCCTACCCAGAAAAGTTTCTCTGTCCGTAATAGATTCCTAGTTCCAGCCTCTTCTCTCTATGTTCTCCTTGAGTTGGTATATCAATCTTCTTCTTGGTCTTTTTCACATTATCCTTTTTTCCAAGTAAGTTTTTGGTTGTCATGTACTATTCATTCTCTTAACATGCCCAAACCATTTAAGTCTAGATGACCTAAGTCTCTCTTCCATGGTTTGATCTAATCTCATCATTCTTTATATGCTCAAGCCTCGTTTTCTGGAGGGCCATTCTATGGGGCTTGAATCTTGTTAAGGTCCTTTGATGTTAGTGTGCATGTTTCCAAAGCATATGAGAGCACCGGAATGAGATATGATTTGTACAAGACAATTTTTGTTCTTCTGGGAACCTTCATGTCCCATAGTAAGCACTCAACGATACTGTACAAGTTGGCTCCTTTGGTTACTCTATTCACTATTTATAACTCACCAGTACCGTTGCTAGCAATTATACTCCCCAGGTAAATGAACTGGTTAACAATTTCAGCCTGGTGGTCTTGTAATTTTATATGGCAGTTTGTATTCTTTCGGCTTATTTTCAGTGCTACAGTTTTTGTTGGGTTCAATTTCATTCCATATTCTTCAAACTTATTATTCCACATTTTCAGTTTGTATTGTATTCCTTCTTCACTTTCATCCCATATTGCCAAATCAGCCACAAACACCAATGCCTGTAGATCTCTATTAATTGCTTTGTTTAGTTCTTTTAAGATGTTATCCATCACCGCTTTGAACAGAAGAGGTGAAAAGGCACTTCTTTGTTGTACTCCTTTGGTTGCACTAAACCATTCAGAGTGACCATCCCCAACATTGACACAGCTCTTGCAGTTATTATACAGTATCTTAATCTTTCTAATGAGTTACTCCGGTATTTTAAGTTTTCAAGTTATATGGCCACTTCCAATGCTTTTTCCGAGGACTGATATAGTTCATCTTCCGTGCAGGAGGTCTGACACAGTCGACACTGGAGCACGCGTTGAGTACTCTGATTTTCTCCACAGTCGCACTTGATGTCATCGACCTCAGTGTAGCCCCGTCTTGCTAGGTTGACTTTGGATCTGCTCATTCCTGATCTCATCATGTTCAGAGACTTCCATATCAGCCATCCGTTGTCATAGCCAGGTGGTAAATTCTTAATGTTCGCAAGCCAGGGAGGATGGAGGGGTTGTAACTGCCTTTGCTGTTCTTAGGAAACTTTTACTGGACTTTAAGCTTTGCCTGTGCAATAAGTGTTCATGTAGCTGGTGAACTCTTTCATGATCCACTTTCATTGTTTGCTGCTATTTCGTTTCGAACTGAAGGTGGTGCTATTCCGGTGAGTCTGCGGAACAATTCGACTGGAGTGGTTTTTATAAAGCCTGTCATGTTTCTGCAAGTGTCGTTGATAGCTACGTAATATTTACTACTGTCAATCAATTTCATAGGTACCTGTTAACATATCCAACACGATCCTTTTCTAATGTTCTGCAGCAACTGAACTCACAGTTTGTCAGATTGGTGGATAAACTACTTTTAAAAGTTGTAACGGAACAGAATTTTCTATTGAGCTAGACATCACAATATCTTATTCCATCGACTTGTGAATCATTGATTTGGTCCCATACCTGGTCAGTGGCATTCAGTTTTAACAGATATTACCTAAGCCGTGAGTTTTAAACCATGTTTCTTAGACAACGAAGGTGGTAGATATACAGCTTTCAAGCTAAACGTCCATAACAATTAAGCAGTATTTGGTATAACAATAAAGTACCAACAGTTCCCTCCATGTATGTACTTTCAATTCTTTGCTTACTAGTTCAATAATAATAATTAGCATATAGAAAAACTGAGGTAGTGAACCCATTAACAAAAGATCTTTACCACAAAATATAAATATGAATCAAATCAAACATTCAGTACTACAACACAGTTATAGAAACAGAATGTCCCATTGTCACAGAAAAGGAAAAAATGAGAGAAAAATTTTGATAAAAATTCTTGGACATCGCTAAAAGGGAAATGAGTGAAAGAAAATGAACCCCGTATATATGAAAACATAAAATCTTTTACATACTATCTTAAAAAGAATTGAAAAATGTGAGAAAAAGATTATTTGAATTATTTTAATAAAATCCCAAAACACCAATATATCTTTTTAGTGACGAAACCCAGACCTAACAGAAATGAACCTAAGGAATAGGGTCGTTCGTAACGAGAAAGATTGCAGAACTTGGAAGTTCAAAGAGAAAGTACACAAACAAGGGGAAAAAAAAGATTGGACAGAAAAAAGAAGGAAACATCATGAATAGACGAAGCAAAGTGGAGACAGTAAATTATTATTTCCCTTGGTCCACAGCAGGTACAAGTAAGAAAGGTGAATATTCTGCATTAGTTCACGCCAGTTTTCTCAGCTTTGCTTCTAGTTTCACTGTGTTTTCGACATGTAGACGGGTATAGAATAATTGCAAGATCACGTATTTAGCATAATACAAACCAGAAATAAATAGACACAACTCTTAAGGTCGATTGAAACGAAAAATACGTTGTGCAGAGACCAAAAATGCCAAGGAATGAATTTTTAGAGACAAAAATGGGTTTTTAGGATCACAGGTAGTCACCACATTACTTAGTCTCATCTATTGTGTAAGACTGGTTTGGACATATGAAGGTGGATTTAATGGGGGAAGAAACGCATTGCAAGAGACACAAGAAATGAGGCTTTACTTACGTTACGCAACCTACGGACACTACACTGCAATTATGGGTAGTAATTTTGGGACACAATTTATTTACATATTTTGAGAGAAATCGTTCACCTCTATAACAGAGGCCTTTACGTAATTTGAACATTTTATGTTATTAGAAGTTTTTCAAATTTTAATTTCTAGAACAACTTATTTATCTGATATTGGGCTTCGTATTATTGATTTTGTGTATTAACATGCCTATCGATTCTTCATGTACTGTAAGTCCGGCACGTGACGTCACCGCTCTTTAGCCAATATCTAACGAGCTGAATGAGCAAGCTAACGAAATTGTAGACTATCCCTTATTATTTAATTAAATTTAATAATTCTTTTAAAATAAATTACTATAACTTAAATAACTTATTAAAAACTCGATTAAGGATATTTAATGACAATTTGCCTCAGATTTTTCTTTGGTTTAAATATTCATAAAATACTCAGAAATTTCCAAATGTACCACGCTGAGTGTACAAGCGAGAAATTTTCTCTCTAAGTACCTCCTGTAACCGTTCGTGATGGAACACGTTTCGACGTCTCTTCGAAGCACTTCTTCAGGTGAGCTTTCGCGCGCGCCAGCCAGCGGCGGATCGCGTGGGTGTGTGGCGTCGTGTTTCCACTCGAGGCTGTCGAGTACGGAGGCTCGGGTTGCCGAGAGTTGTGTGGTATGACGCGTCAGCCGACACCACACACGAGTAAAGCCTGCTATACCACCCATCCGATCGCATTACAGTCGCTTTCAATCGGAAACAACACGCTAGATAACAATTATTTTCATTAACTACCGGTAAACACAAAATTTCCTAGCTTGTCTATTAATATTTTGCCAGATTCTCGACCATCCAAAATCACGACACTTTTGAGCTATCTTCGTCGACTGCAACCTATTTTCAGCGATCAACTGAAACCACTGTCTTGATTTATTCGAATATTTTATCACGCGCAGCTTGAAATATTTTCGACCTGTCATGAATCTCTAGCCTCAATAAAAGCTGTTGGTGTATTCACTGTATCTTTTGTTGTAACTAAATGGACACAATACGCAGTTTCGAGATAAAAGTAATTATTTATTTTATTATTTAATGATAGATTCCGTTTTTCCGTCGTGTTGTAAATTATCACTGCAAATTTACTAAAATTTTGCACAAACATCAGCGACAAACATCAATAATTGGGGTTTGAGAATAACAGCTAAACTTTGTATTACACCCAAAGATTGGTTGGACCTTTTAAACGAGAAATAAGTATCCTGGTACTGTAGGTAGGTTCACCAGTTCCTTCCTTTTTTTAAATTATTATTTTTTTTTATTTTTTACTTATTGCTTTACGCCTTGTTGACGACTCAGGTCATTAGAGGCGGGATTGGGACTGGAGACAAGGAACGGGAAGGAATTTGGCCATGGCCTTTCTGAAGGAAGCATCCCGGCATTCGCCTGGAGTGATTTGGGGAAACCATGGAAAACACAAATCTGGATGGTCCGACAGGGGTTCGAACAGCCATCCTCCATTTTTTAAGGACTAATTCTTATTTACAAAGCGCTATCGATTAACAGACTTAAGCAAAATCAACCTAAGATTGCCGAGCATCTTTATACAGTAATTAAAATGTACATTTATACGAAACACATATTTTTCTGTATGGTTGGTACACCATCATGTTGCAATCCAGCAAAGACTACATTGCAGGTGCGACAATTTCCTGATTTCCGAGGTAGTTTCCTTTTTCTGTCGCGTGTGTAGTAGCTTCTTGCCTCAGGTCTATGATATTGATGGATGGCATAATTCTGGGTCACGATAATGCCCACCCACATGTTAATAATAATAATAATAATATTAAAATAAATTAAATTAAAATGGAGTGCACGCTCAGGTGGCAACTTCCCTACAAACCCATCTTCCACCTTTCCTGCACCCACCTACATTTGACCTCTGCAAATTTTAACTTTAAATTGTTTCAACGTTTTTGGTAAATTATTCATCATTTCTCTTGGCAACTTTTTCCAATCCCTGACACCCTTACCCAAAAAAATAGAATCTTCCTACACCTTTGTGCCTGAAATCGAGTGCAAGCTTGTGGTCATGGTCATCTTTTTCCTTCCATGCATTACTTTTAATTCTTACACCAATACCTTTCCACGCCTCATCACCAATATACGACTTGTACACTCCCATGACTCTCTTCGCCCTCCTCCTGGCTTCCAATGAATCCCATTCCAGCTCTTTAATCAAACCTGTTACTGATTGCATTCTGCGGTAATTTCCAGAAACAAATCTAAAAGAGCATTTTGCGACCTCTCCATTTCCTGTATTTGATACGCAAAATGTGGATCTCATACAACACTACCACATTCAAGCAATTGCCTGAGCAAATTTTTGTAACCTAATTCCTTTTTCGTCTCTTGTACATCCCCCCATCGCTCTCTCCAACAAGTGCCGAATTTTGAAACCTTTTCCTAAAACCTGTCCAATGTGTCCTGCCCAGTTAAACTTGCTATCAAATGTAATGCCAAGATATAAGCAATTCTTTCCCGACCTTATACTCACAATCACCCTTTAGTTTTTTATGTGTGTATCTAATAAGCTGAATCTTCTTTGGATTTATCTTCATCCCAAGCTTTCCAAACCAACTAGATGTCCTATTCAGATTACCCTGCTGCTGTTTACAGTCCTTTGCAAAGGTTGTTTCCACTACGCTGCAGCAGTTTCACTGGGAGGCCCTTACACATCTTCCATATAGTCTCGAACTCTCGCCATCCGATATCCATATTTTTGGAGCCCTGAAGACAAACATCCGTGACCGTCAATTTGCTTCGGACGAAGAGGTGCACGGCTGGGTACAATCATTGTAACGAAAACCTTTTTCCGTGAAGGCATTAAACGTCATGCCTCTAAGTAGGATAAATGTCTTAACAGTCATGTCGATTACTTTTGAAATAATAAAATTACTTAATTTTTTCTCATCTGTCTCGTTTTCATGTGACTGTCCCTTATAATTTATATTTTCAAAGCGTTACCGAAGGACAGAGCGTATAGAAAAAACATCAAAAGCAACAAAGTTTTAATTAAATTAAAATATTGCCTAGGCCGGAACGACAATTGGCATTCGTGGCTACAGCTGAGACCATAAGTAATTTAACTTGTTTTTCAAATTTTTTATGTTGCTTTCATTAGCAACATATTATTGAAGTTGCACGTTATTTCAAGCGTAAAGTTTATCGATATTTTTTTAAACTATGAAATGCTACGAAAAGCAAACTTAAAGAATCTATTATGCCAGTTAATTTGGTAGTACAGTAAAAGTCCGGTTATCCGAGTTCCGATTATCCGAGCCGTTGGGTTAACCTAGGCCAATTTTTGAAATATCATAGGGAGCTTTTATGAAGATATGGAATATTTTTCCAACTAGAGTGTGTACGATATTAAGCGTGGTACTGTAGCGCTTGCGTGTATGTACAAAAAAAAACTTATTACTTCACAAATTAGTTTTGCACTATAAATAAATTGTATTATTTCAGTTTTATTACGTTTTTTGATTGATTGTAACCTCTTTCCTTGACTTCCGGGTACCCGAGTTTTTCGTTATTCGAGGTAGCCCCGGTCCGGTTTACCTCGGATAATCGGATTTCTACTGTAGTTGCTTAGCTGTTAAACTGTGGACATACCCTCGAATTTCTTCCAATGATATCTCTGGTGGCTGTTGATTTGCGAGCGAAGGCTGACACGTGACACCGTTCTCCATCCAATAGCTAGCGAGGTGAGTGGGTGAGTGAGCTTAGGATATTATATAGCAGATGGGAACTATACATTATTTGTTATGCAGGTCTCCTTATTGCTTAACATAAAAAATGCTAAAAAAATTATTTTTTTTTATTAAATTCATAATCTGGGGGTCTATAAGAGGGCAATTATTCTATGAAGAGGTGCATGGGATAAAAAGTTTGGGGACCCCGATTTAAGCGTCAAACATATTTTTCCTGTATAACTGGTACACCATCATGCTGCAGCTAGATTGGAGGTGCGGTAGTTTCCTGATTTCTAACACAGTTTGATGTCTCCGTGTGGTGTTTAGTTTGCTATTCCTTCAGGTCTCTGAGCTGAGTTGCTAGTGTCCAGAGTTCGCGTGCGCACCTGAGCGAGGCAGCGTGCAGGTGGGGCTGCACGCACGCCGCGGCATGCCAATGCGGTCGCATTTGTATTCGACCGACGCGACGCGCGCGGGGAGCGCGAGAAACTTTAATGCGCCGAATTTCTGGCCGCGTCTGTGTGTGTGCTGGGACCCCAAATTTCATTTAAGTTGGAGCCGAATAAACAGGCCAACAGCCGCGCGCCGTCCCGCGCGAAGAATACGTTCGTTAGCCGGTAATTTCAGCCCACCTGTCTGTGCGCGACGAAAGGTGAGACGCGTTTGTTACACACAGCAGTCCACCCGCGCGGGATCCGTCGGTTTTACTTGCAAATTGCGTTTAGCCGCGAGCTGAGTGTAGGATTCAGATGAAAAGATAACCAAATTTTGTGCTGAATCTGGTTACTGCTGACCGTGTAATCTAATAAAACACATTTTATGTCACTTACAGGGAGAGGTCTTCGGTGTGGAATTCGCGATCGTAGAACGGACAAGTCTGATAAATAGCACGTCACCTCTGGTTTTCGTCCTAAAGCAGTTCTGAGTGGTGGGCGTCCGTTTAAGAGGAATCAGGGGTCAAAAATTATAATGATTATTATGAATGATATATCTTATATACAGGATGTGCACGCAAGAAAGTATAATCCTGCAACCGCAAATAGGTCACTTCATGTGCTACTATATAACAAAATTTTATTTCAGTAAAAGTCTAACCATTTTCCAGATATTCTTTTTTTTGAAACATGTGACTTTGTTTAGTTTATTCCATGCCATTTCTACAAATTAAGACTTTTTTAACACTGTTTTTTTTTTTTTTTTTTAAATTACTCAGGGTTGTGTGAGTCATCTAAAACAATGAAAACAATGGTTTTTTTTCTTCAAGCGTTAAACAAAACTTTAAAAATCTTATGTAAAAAGTGTATAAAAGTTTATTCAAACGGGTGACTTTGACAACCTGACGTCCAAAAAAAAAAAAAAAAAAAAAAAAAAATACTAAACGGATCGTGCCAATTACATTAAAAATTGCTTCGTCATTACCAATTTTATAACGGTATAATTGTTTAACATTCCTTTTAAAATTATGTTTTTATGGCAGTTCTAAAGCACGAAGGTTGGGATTATCGAATATCGAATTGAAGTTACATGGAAGTATATTTTCATGGTTTGGGACATTTGGAAATTGAATTCGTAGAAATTTATCTTGTTGTTGAAATGGCTACCTGGGTGCCAGTTCGTTTTCTTAGGGGGGGGGAAAAAAAGTATAGATAGTTCAGATACAATGGGAAAGAGACGGTGTACTGTTTGTACATTTGATATCTGGCAATGGAATATGTGTGGAGGGTTTTAGTGTCCTATCTCGATTTCGAGTGTCAATATTTCGAAAATGGTGAAACTTTAACTAAAATAAAACTTTGTATACTAGGAAAGGATGTGACATTTCTGCGGTTGCAGGGTTATCCTTTCATTTCTGGCCCCCCTGTATAAAAGAGGATGACGGTATATCCGAGATTAATAGACGTCGACACCGTTTTACCCGATCACTATGACAGTTGGCACATACGGTACATGTATTTTTTGATGGAGAAAGTTTATAACCAAAAAAAATAATCAAAAAACCACCCTCTCCCCCTCTTTACAACCATTAAATTTTATACCAAACCACATTTTTATCCGATATCGATGGAACCTTGCACACATAAACTTTAAAATAAATAGAAAAATGTGTCAACTTTTGGTTTAGAAAAACCAACCCTTTTCTCCCTTTCCAACACCTTAATTTTTGTAAATATTCTTTAAAGTCGATATCGTTTGAATGATCGCCATGAAAGTTGGCACGTATATCTATTTTTTCACGGATAAGATTTTGACTTAAAAAATTTAAAAACATCCTCCCTCCTCCTTTACACTCCTTAATTTTTATACAAATCCGCAGTTTTTATCCGATTTCAATGGAACTTTTCTTACGTATAATTTGAAATACAGAGAAAATTATCGTCAAATTTTCGTTTGACAAACCAAACCCTTTTCCCCATTTACATCCCCTTAATTTTTGTCAATGTTCTTTACACAAATCTACAGTCGACACCGTTTGACCGATCACCATGAAAGTTGGCAAATTTATGCATTTTTTTTTTCATAGAGAAGGTTTCTGACCAAATAAATTAAAAAAAAAAACATAGCCTCTTCCCCTTTACGCTCCTCAATTTTTACGCAAAACCCACAGTTTTTATCAAATTTCGATGGAACTTTCTATCCAATTTTGAAGGAATTTTGCACACGTATACTTTAAAACAAGCATAAAAATAATATGTACATTAGGTTTACGAAAGCCCAACCAGTTTACCCCTTTACCCCCATCCCTCTTAATTTCCAGTGTTCTTTATAGAAACACCGGGTTTTAAATCCAGTCAAAATAAACCCATCTTTTTTAATTTACGCCGTAAAATAAATGTGTCCTAATGTTTCAACACGTGCATGAGATTTTAGTTTGGACCACAAGCTTAAACTTTGGGATAACCCCGTTAAAAATCCATATTTTCTGGATGGTGCTGTAACAAACGGTAATATATTCCAGATATATATTTCTGTATGTGGTACGCATTAATCCGCGGGTGGTATATGTTTTGACTACTGAGCTGCAGCTTTAACAGATGATATGGTTAGATTGAAATGCAGCCTGGAGCAAAATGTAAACAGATATTCCGTACCGCCAGCGTCCGATTCACCCCGTTGCAGGAATTGTTCGGGTATATCAATATTTAGTTTACTTCTCGAAATGGCTGGTTCCAGATTAATGAAATTTGGTACGCATGAGTCACACCGGAAATATAAATATGGTGTACGGGTTAATCTATGCCTATTAGACCGGGAAATTCCGGGCACTCTGCTATTTAGACCTATACATATAGAGAAGACACTTGTCTGTCAGTGTGGTTAGTTCCGGGTTCGATGCCACCGACCGCCAATTTCTTCTGTATTTTTTTTTTCTCATTGATGTTCCCTTTTGCAGCATTAAAAATTTGTATTGAAACAAGTTCGCCAATTTATTTATTTTCCTTTGATGAATACAAAAAGTTTGTATGATATAGATCATAAAAAACTTTGATATTAAATCACGTGCACACCAGGAACATTTGATAAAAGATATACTTCTACAGCTGCATACATTTTTTATTATTAAAGTTGGAAAACATATTTCCTTCACATTTGTAACTTCTGAGTTTTCTTTTGCTAATTTCGAACTTTTCCATTCATATTTTACCACGTCACAAAAAACACGCTCTGGCAAAATGAGGTGAATAATTGAACGTATATTCACGAGAAGATATTTCAGGATTAGCTAGCAATTAGGTTGTCTTAAATGTCTACGTTTTGGAGGTATCGCTTTTACTGTTCAAGCAACCATTCCGTTTTCATTTAAAAAGACTTCATCATAAATCGTCGTATCAACTTGGTCACTCCACGAATCGACTAATAACAAAACATTTTCATCCCTAATGTATAGTTTATTGAATAAATAAATAAAAAAAGTATACAGTTCTTTCGTCAACTTTCGAGATTTTGAACATTTGTCTATTCATCAAAGGAAAACAAATAAATTGGTGAATATCAATGAGAGAAAAAAGATACAAAAAAGTTCAGTCGGTAGGTAGGATCGAACCCACAACTAACCACAGCATAAAAAACCGTCTTAACACGCAAGGTTCAACAAACGCTGGAAGGTAACGCTCTAATTTAGATTGATATTGAAGACAGCAACCAGTCACGATTTGTTATTTTTATGTTTATTGAACCATTAACGGTTTCGAGCAAACAATGCTCATCATCAGATAGTTTGCATTTATAATATCCTTAAATATGCAGATACAAATTGCGAGCTTGTTTGTGCGTGGTTAGATATCTGCACATTTCTGAAAACAAACTCTTATTAGTGGCGAAAAGATACGATGCATTTCTGTGAAGGCACATTAAAAAAAAAACACTGCACTAATACTGATGATATAGTTACTATTATGTAGAATCTGAACAGAACTTAGTAGCACGCTGTAAACTAGCTTCTGCGTTTACGTTCTCTGTAGGCATATATCAATCACATACAATTTTTATCATTTTTACCCCCTATTTATCTGAAAGGGAGGACCACCACTCAGAACTGCTTTAGGACGAGAAACCAGAGGTGACGTGCTATTTACCAGACTAGTTCGTTCTATGATTGCGATTTCCGTGCGAAAGACTTCTCCTAGTTAGATCAGTGTAAGGTAAGGGCACCTATTGACGTTACGTTAATGTACTACATAATTATAGAATTTTGCTCCTATAAATCACCCACTATTAAAATAACTCGAAATAGGCTTTAAAGTAGCCAAATATTCGTACCGTATGGAAAGATACGTTAAGTATGACCGGCAAAGACACATATCGCAATTTCGATGGTTGAATCCAGCGCCAACGGGATGGTGCGTAAAAGAGGGCGGGGGGGGGGGGGGGGGTACCGAGACTGGGTGACATTGTCCGGACTATTTTCACGGAAAGGGTTATAGGTGAATTGTGTCACAGATGTATGGGATCCTATTTCAGTTGCCTCCTCCGTAACATCTAAGGAATGGTGGCAAGCTAAAGATGTAAAATTTGGTGATTTGTTAAGGACATGTAAGTAAGCCACCGATGTTGCCGATACTCGCTGCTTGAGTGGGTGACGACATTTCTCCCTTATTCTGCATTCGTCCAGCCGATCGCAATCAATATGCAACGCCGGACGCCTTGATTGTTTCCTCCGGCAATTTGTTCCCGAAAACAATCTAAACGTCAGAGGTGTTTGCGACGGGGCCCCGTGCATGATTTACGAGAGAGGCGATCGCCTCCCCGGCGCCATATTGCCGGCAGAGCACTCTGGTAATTGCTCCGATGCAGGCGTCCTGATTAGTGTAGAAATCGCGCAGTGCTCGTTGACAACTGATGCAGCCTTCCCGCAAACTTCGCCGTCAGACGCTGTAAATCAGCGGGACTCCCGCCCGCCCCTCATCACTCGTCGCTCAACTCGTTCCGAAGGAATTATCAGAAGCCTCGCTGCGCTTGTATCGGAAATGAGAATATTTGTCGCTATTTGAAGTGAAAACTTCTATAGGTGCGTCGGGCGTCGGGTGATTTTTGGATGGAGGTAAATCTTTGACATACTACGACGTGTTGCGCGTATGATATGCGCGTTGGATGCTTTTTGGATGGAGTTCGCGTCACCGACATGCTAACGTTAACATATCTGTAGCTATAAATATGACGTATTGCGTTTGGACAGCTGTTTGGTGGCTCACTTGACACGTACACACCCGACAACATCTTGCTACCAGATCAGACGCGGAATCCACTAAGTATAAGAAAAGCCCATGTTTGGCTCATAGCCAATTATACTCATCTAATATTATAATAAGCAACTGTGTCAGCTATGACGTCGTCTGTAACGGCATGACGTAACTTTATCACGTCGCGCAATGACGTCACGCTTTATGCCACTATTCTTGGTAATGCGTGTTATTTAATAACATTTCCAAGCATCCGAGAATAAATTAACTGACAGAACACTGAAATAAAAGTATGTATTGCATTTAAATCGACATATCAATCATTAGATGCTTGTATTTAAATAACATTCGTTTGATATACACAGTCCAGTCACATTAATGTGACCACCACCTTCTTTCGACGTCAACGTGAGATAACCAATCACAGAAGGCAGGTGGCAGCACAATACAGTGGAGTGTATATAAAGGATGTCCTAGGGCATCGGAAAGCATTTCAATCGTTGGCGTAATGCAGAAACGTAGCGATTTATCCGACGTCCAAAAGGACATGATTATTGGCTTTAGGACCAAGGGTGGAATCATTTCGGAAACGGCTAATTTTGTGAACTGTTCACGTGTCGCCGTGGTAAAAGTATACCTTGCATGGCAAAATGGCACTATTCAAAATCAGCGGCGTGGAATATGTGGTGCACCACGGGCGAGCGATGACAGAGCCGAACGAAGGCTACGGAGATGCGTTCCGGTAAATAGACCTTCAACTGTTGAGCAACTGACCGCCCAGATGAACCAAGGGATTACCAAGAGTGTATCCTCAACAACGGTTCAGCGAACGTTGCTGTGCATGGGCCTCCACAGCAGACGCCTAGTTAATGCACCTACGCTAACTGTTGTTCATCGGCGACGAAGGCTGGAATTTGCACGCCAGTACAGCAACTGGACGTCCAAAGAATGGCGACAGGTGGCTTTTACCGATGAATCACGTTTTATGCTCCATCGGACAGATGGACGTTGGCACATACGGCGTGAAACGTCTGAAGGCAAACACCCAGGGTGGAGGAGAGAGCATTATGGTCTGGGGAATGTTTTCCTGGCATTCACTGGGTGAACTCATCATTGTGGAAGGCACGATGGATCAGCACAAGTACATATCTGTCCTTGCGGACCATATCCACCCCTACATGAGAATAATTTTTCCTCAGAATGATGGCATCTACCAGCAGGACAATGCGAGGTGTCATGCAGCTCGCAGTGTATGTAAGTGGTTTAAAGAGCACCAGGATGAGTTTACCTTACTCCCCTGGCCAGCAAACTCACCGGATTTAAACCCAATCGAGAATCTGTGGGACCACCTCGATCGGGTTGTTCGCGCCATGGATCCTCAACCGCGCAATCTAGCGCAGCTGGCCACGGCACTGGAGTCGGCATGGCTCAACATCCCAGTGAACACCTTCAGAAACCTAATTGACTCTGTTCCTGCACGCCTCGCAGCGATCCGTTCTGCCAAAGGTGGTTATTCTGGTTTTTGAGAGGTGGTCACATTAATGTGACTGGACTGTGTATTTCTTTGTCCATAAATATGTAAGATAAAAGATTTGTATTTCGAACATCAATGTTAGCGAAAGTTTTGGTTAAATTGTTACTTAGCATGGATCAGAATTACAACTGGCATTTGAAGTTACAACAGAGGGCATGAATAATCTTTTTGTTTTGTTTTCAAAATAATTTAAACTGTGCCCAATTATGGAAATTATTAATTCGTTTGAACGCAAATAGTTGCACACTGATTGAGATCTGTGCACTTTACACTACACTTAAAACAAATATAACGTGGCATAATGTAAGTTTATAAGATTTAGTTTAATTTCCTTTTTTTTCACTGTGTAATATTACTGATCCTATTATTTCAGCAACTGTGTCAGCCATTCAAACGTTTTAATATTGGTCTGAATCACGGATAACAAAAAAGAAATGTGTAAAAACCCTTGAAGATTTTTGATCAAATTTATATCTCTATGCATTATTCCCACCAAAACGCGATACAGTTCATGTATTAATTTGAGTGAGATTGAAGTATTGTTCTTTTGCGGCAAGTTTATCGTATTAAGCTACGTGGTTATGTTGAAATGCAACCAGGACCCGGATGGAAACGGAAACTTTTTGCTACAGCGCAACGCACGAGCAGTTAGATTGAATTTTATTTTATAAGAATTCTGTTTAGTTAAGCAATTGCTAAGACATGAATTGTCAGAACAATTTCGTTTAAATTGGCATATTAATTATCAGTTTTGTTTTTTACTGAAATCATTATATGGTTTGAATGTAAGAAGTTGCAAATTGATCGCGATCTATGTGGCCTAAACCACAAATATTATGTGGCATCGCGCAAATTGTTAAGATTTACTTTTAGCATCCTTCGTTTTAACTCGGGTCATTATTTCAGACGACGTAAGCTGTCTCAGCCGTTAAAATATCGATCTTCATCACAGGTATTAAGAAAGAAAAGTGTAAGAATCTGTGAAGATTTGGGATCAAGTTTATATCGCGATGCATAATGACACTGACATGCGATACAAGGAATATATTAATTCGCGCGTGATTGAAGCTTTACTTTTCTAGCAGCAATATTAGTAGAGATTGTGGTTAGGCTGAGATGCAACCTGGACCAAGTTGACAACTGAAGCTTTTTCCTACAGCACAAGGGACTATAAATTACAATGAGCTTTATTTTATAATAATTCTATTTAGTCGAGCAACTGCAGAGAAATAAATTACCATAAGACTCCGTTAAAACCGTCATTTTTGACAGGCGTTGGGGCTATTCACATCATAACAAATCTAGGAAGGGCAAAACTGGAAGACTACTGCCGTCAGTAGGATCTCTCTGGAACATCACAGAATACTGACACAAAACAAGTATAAGGACAATTTTGCTAGATTCCTACAGATAATAATACCATATTAACAACAAAATTGTTAAAAAAATGTTGTTGTTACAAATAAAAGTGTTAGCATATACGGCTTCCACGCGTGCGACCTGGATTAGATTCCCAGACGATGTGTAATAAACTGATGGGACTAAGATTTATTGGCGTGGACTGGGTGCAGTAACCGGAGAATAAAGCAGGCAATGTTCAGATGATGTGCGCTTCATTTAGTAGCCAAGAAAAGAACAGAGCCGAGAAGTTAAACTGTACCAGGAGTCAGCGAACCAAAATAAACAGCTAAGACATAACTGTTCAAAGTTTATAATTTAATGAAGTGACGTACATTAAGGTAAATATGAAGTATGTTTTCTAAATAACTGTTAAAGGTTTATATATACAGGGTGTTACAAAAAGGTACGGCCAAACTTTCAGGAAACATTCCTCACACACAAACAAAGAAAATATGTTATGTGGACATGTGTCCGGCAACGCTTACTTTCCATGTTAGAGCTCATTTTAGTTTCGTTAGTATGTTAGTACGCTCTTCTGACCTCAACCCTCTTGAGTTCCATTTATGGGGGCATTTGAAAGCCCTTGTCTACGCAACCCCGGTACCAAATGTAGAGACTCTTCGTGCTCGTATTGTGGACGGCTGTGATACAATACGCCATTCTCCAGGGCTGCATCAGCGCATCAGGGATTCCATGCGACGGAGGGTGGATACATGTATCCTCGCTAACGGAGGACATTTTGAACATTTCCTGTAACAAAGTGTTTGAAGTCACGCTGGTACGTTCTGTTGCTGTGTGTTTCCATTCCATGTTTAATGTGATTTGAAGAGAAGTAATAAAATGAGCTCTAACATGGAAAGTAAGCGTTTCCGGACACATGTCCACATAACATATTTTCTTTGTTTGTGTGTGAGGAATGTTTCCTGAAAGTTTGGCCGTACCTTTTTCTAACACCCTATATATATATTTAAAAAAAATCCTTGTTTAAAGCGCCTGACTGGGTACTGGAAAGTCTCCGGTTCGAATACTGGTCTCAGCTGGAATTTTGTTTCGCCATTTTACCTCTGCAATTCATCAAGCAATGATTATTTCACAGTGGCTTAGGAGTTATCTTACTTGCGTGGTAAAACATATTTCTACTTGTTCCATAGTATTTTCGCCACGTATTTTAAAATTAAAAGTTCTATAAAATTTTATAACTTTGGATTTATGTGTTCAATTTTGAAAATGTGGTAACTAATGCAAAATTACTGTTTATTAACTTATATTATCGAAATCTTGTATTGAAAAAATAGCAAAAAAGCCTTACATTTTGTTATTCATATCTAAATATGTAATTTGGCTTTAATTTCAAATTGAGGATTTATTAGGAAATATACTATCGAAATTTCAAGTTTAAAATATGTATATTGAAATGGAAAAATGATTGATGTTAATTTACAGTATACGAAATTTTAATTTTTGATACTAAAGTTCTTTTACTATCTACTATAATTTTTATTATTGTATAATTTTACGAAATTATTGTTTACTAGTTTAAATTGTCAACAGTAAAATTCGTGATTTGTTCTTTTTTGTAATATATCTGACGTTAATAATTAGAATTAGACATTATAAGTTCGAAGCCATTGGCGGTTGCCATGGGTGAAGTAACAAAGCGCTCTGCTGCAGAAAGGAAGGTTATGGGATCGATCCCACAATCGGGAAAAACTTCTTTTCGCGTGCTGGGCGATTTTTGGATGGGTAAAATATTATGAGTGTGCATCACCGACATGCTAATTAATGTTAACAGTGTATCTGTAGCTGTAAGTATGACGTGTTCCGCGTGTGATGTTCGTAATTTTAAGTTTTCCCTTCTTTCACTAGTCTCCAATGACTGCCAATTTTTATTATTATTATTTTTTTACTTCCTTGAGTTCAATTTATTCCTCCACTGTTGACATAATCATCATCACCAGTGTTCTGCCCTAAGGAAGACTGCTATCCATTTTCTCTTCCACATGGAGAGTCATATTAGTGTGCGTAGTGTCCCCATACTTTCCATATATTTCGGAGGTTTTGCCATTTGTCTGCGAAACGTATAACTTGTGACCTGTATAATAAGTTTGTTTGTGAAATGTGTAGGTCATGAGTCGGAGATTGGGTGCCGTCCCAGCCTTGCCCTTGATGATTGCGGTAAATCGCCTAAAACTACAATCAGGACGACTGGATTACGGGGACTAGCACTCGATCCTGTCTCCTTTCTTCCTCTCCAATCCATTGTGGAGATGCCTTAACCCGTGCAGACAGAATGATGTGTTCCACGACACTGTCGAAGGACTTTATTCGTATGCAACTGAAATATTCGAGCTGCAGCAAAGCCATCGCCATGACACGATTGCAGGAAGTTCTTCTGCAGGTGGTAGAGTGGGCCAGAGCGATTACGTTGACGCGACGGCTAGCACGGTGCGACCAGCAACACCTGTAGCTGCAACGGCTCGGAGGTGAAACCATTCCCTGGTCACCAACTGCTCGCTACCTCGGTGTAACACTTGCCTGTAAGCTGACATGGCGAGCTCACATCAAGGACATCAGGCAAAGGGTGAGTGCTCGCCTCCATGCTGTTTAGCCGGGAAGGCTCGCTGGCACCACAACTAGGAGCTGACACTTATTGCTCCTTGATTAGGCCGGTAAATGAAAATGCTTGTCCCGTCTGGGTGAAGTTGCAACTGCTTCAGAACAGAGCACTGAATCGGGCACTACATCTGCCCGGCCATTTCCCCACAGACGCAGTCCACGAGGCCAGGCTCATTGGAAGATTACAGCAACTGTCTATAAATTCTACAGTGCACCACATCACCCTGCCAATCCGCTGGTCAGTTATCTTGGTGAATATGAATCTGCCACTGACTAACATAATAGACCATTGGTGTTGACGGAAGGCTAAGGAAAAACCAATAAAACGCCATGAAGACGGCCAAACGAAAGTTAAAAGAAGACAATTCAAGAGAAGACTGAGGAACGAAATGTTTCAGGACAACAACGACCAAAACGACTAGCATTAAGGCTGAGATATGTGTTGTGTGAAGTATTCGAGTATGTTGGTAAGACTTTCTGGATGTGTCTATATCTTGTATTCTGACTATATTTTTTTTTATGACCTTACTCTTCATCGATGGCGAGGTCATCAGCTAGGGAAATGAATGGGAATGAATTCGGTTCTAGGAACTATCCCAGCATTCGACTGGATTGACTTAGGAGAAAACAAAAATTTTGATGGACCGTTGGGGATTTGAACCCTGACCTCCCGAATGCGATACCACAGCATTATATTCCAATCGCCCGTAACTGAGTTAAACTTTTTTTAACTCACTTGGTTATTCAATGAAATAAGCTCATGTATCGAAATCATGCACACGGACATTTCGACCTTATTTGCAATTACAAGGGGTGATCAAATGAAAAGGTGCGAAACGACACGGTGGGTACAAATGTAGACTTTATTCAAAATATACTCCATAGGCCTGCGCAAAACGATCCCACTGATGAACAAGCCGCAGGATTCCTTGTTCCCAGAATTCCTGTGGCCGTGACGAGACCCAGTCCTTCACAGCGTCCTTGAGTATGTCGTCCAAGTTGAAGCGCTTCCCTTTCAGGTCTTTCTTCCGTGTCCGGACAAAACCGCGAAGTGACAAAACCGCGAGGACAAAACCGCGCAGACAGAACCGCGAACGGACAAAACCGCGAACGGACAAAACAGCGAAACGGACAAAATCGCGAAACGGGCAAATCTACGAGTTATCCCCTCACTGTTTGATCTCTTATGCATCAAAATATTATCCTAACGCAGTTTTTAAACGATTTGGGGATCGCAGCTAGGGTTACGTTATTATGGAGTACGGTACTGTAATTTATTTTGTGTATATGTAATTTATAATCTACGAGTTATCCCCTCACTGTTTGATCTCTTATGCATCAAAATATTATCCTAACGCAGTTTTAAATGATTTGCGGATCGCAGCTAGGGTTACTTTATTATGGAGTACTGTAACTCATTTTGTGTATGCGAAACGGACAAAACCGCGAAACGGACAAATCTACGAGTTATCCCCTCACTGTTTGATCAGAAGTCATCTCTGTTTATGAAGAACTCTGTGATAGGGAGTTTGCAGACGAGGAATTCTCTCCACTTTTGGATTACATTGATGATACATGGATTGGACGTATTCTTCGAGGAAATCGACGACGAGAACCACTATTTCCAATCGAAATTTGGAACCAAAACCAGAATGTTAAAAATTCGTTAGAGAAAACCAACAACTCCGTCGAAGGTTGGCACAATGCTTTTCGGTTATTACTTGAATCAAGCCATCCTACAATTTGGAAACTCATAGAAGCTTTCAAGAAGCAGCAAAATCTGACGGAGGTTAAATTGGTGCAATATGGAAGGGGAGATAGAAAAATACAGAAAATGACATATGCGAGAGTCACCAAGTCGATTTTCAATTTAGTTAGTGAATATGATTGTAGCGATGCACAGAAATTTCTTTTTGGTATAGTTCATAATTTCGATTATTAGATAGTGTGCTTGTGTATTTTGTTACAATTTATATTAACTTATTAATGGTTTATTGATGTATATTTCGTATAATCCATCTATATTGTATTTTTATTTTACATAATGTTCATGCTTTTGTGTATTTTTTTTTAATAAAAAAAATAATGGGGTGTTACGTAGATCACCTCCTCGTGGTGCATCCTGGGTAACGCTAAGAATCTACGAACTCTTGTGGTTTTATGTATTCCTGGTTTTTCTGTATTCGCGGTTTTGTCCTTTCGCGGTTTTGTCCGTTCGCTGTTTTGTCCGTTCGCGGTTTTGTCCGTCGCGGTTTTGTCCGTCGCGGTTTTGTCCGTCGCGGTTTTGCCCTAGAACCTCTTTCTTCAGTGGACCAAACACATAGAAATCGCAGGGCGACATGTCCGGACTGTAGGGCGGATGGTCCAACGTCTCCCACTTGAACTTGGCCAGTTCCATGTGTGTGACTCTGGAGACGTGTGGACGCGCGTTATCATGGAGCAGAACCACACCCTCAGTGAGCAGTCCCGGTATTTTGTTCTTGATGGACCTGCGTAGGCGTAGGAGTGTCTCACAGTACACATCCCCCACCTGTACGCCATCCTGTCCTCATACAGACTGTCGCATCATTTGGACGCCGCTTTTTATAAGACCCTCTGCTCTCTACTGCGCATGCGGGCGCCCGCGCATGCTCCGATCCCAGTCAGAGACTCCAATCGCATCCCGAGATGTCTCGCTATGTTCTCCCATGGCGGAATATGCAAATATTTAACTGTTACGTTTTTACGTCATTTCGAACCTTTTCATTTGATCACAGTGGGGTAGTCAACCACAAACTATACGTACATCGGCAATGGCCCTTTGTTACTCTGTTGCAGAATATGCATGCCCAGTTTGGTGCTCATCATCTCATACCAAACAGGTGGATGTAGCCCTCAATAACACCTGTAGGCTAGTGACAGGTTGTTTAAAGCCTACCCCAGTTGATAGGTTTTACCAGCTTTCGGGCATTGCACCACCCAGTATCCGAAGAGAAGTGGCTGCGAACAAGGAGAGGACCAAAGTAGAGCGGGAAAGCACTCATCCACTGCACGGCCATATATCACCAGCCCAGAGACTCAAATCCAGGAAAAGCTTTCTCAGAACATCACGGGAACTAATTGGGTCACCTGAAAAGGCAAGAGTACAGTTATGGAAAATGATGGTTACCAACATCTCGGGACCACTGACAGTTGCAGAGCGCTTACCACCTGGTCATGCAGAGGACTGGAACGTCTGGCGGTCCTTAAATCGATTGCGAACAGGAGTGGGCAGGTCCAAGGAAAACCTAATGAGATGGGGTTATACTGATACTACCAGTATTAAGTGCGAAAGTGGTGAACACCAAACTATGAATCATATGCTCGAGTGTCCTATGTGCCCATCATCCTGCAACAACGAAGACCTGTTTCAGGCAACACACAATGCGACTGAGGTTGCGAAGTACTAGGCTAAGTGTGTTTAAAGTTGTTGATTTTTACAATGTATTTAACTGTGTATTTTGATGTTTTTGATACAAGAATAATAATAATTTGATCATCCCTTATAACATATAATAGAGAATGTCCTAATGGGGTGATCAATCCAGCGCTATTACGATTCTCACAATTGAATCAAACATTAGTTTAAGCTGCCAATAACTTCAATACTGTTCGAAACCCGATTACAAAGCGACCTACAATTTTTGTAAGAATCACGTTCAATTAAACGAACAGGTTGACGAAAAGGCACCTTTCTCCTAATTTCTCAGATTTCCAGTAACGCATCAGAATGAATTATTCCTTTTTTAGTAATGGAAAATCGTATGAAAATCTGACCAGTTGCGTGAATAGCTCTCAGAGAAAACTCATCTGCTTCTCGCAGTCGAAGAAGTTACAGAAATTACATCCAGTTATTTAATGAAGTCTTGCATGACACGTTCATTACCGAGGCTTGGGCAGTGCGATTTCGCACTACTACCTGCCATTCGGGAGGACCGGGGTTAAACACGGTTCGGTCATCCTGTCTGAGGTTTTCCGACACTTTAGGCGTATGCTTGGATGGTTCCTTATAAGGCCACGGCCGACCTTCCATCCCCCCTCCCTCCCCGTAGTAGTAGATAGGCTGAAAAGAATTCCCTATGATTCTCCAGCAGCCCGCCTCCCAGTCTTCAGCTGGGAGGAATGAAAAAAAAAGACTCGTTCATTAATCTTATTATCTTATTTTAAAACAAAAGTATTAGGACAAGATCGAAACGATGAAACTTTATAGGGACGCTGAATGTTCATATTATTTAATCACCGTGGAACTAACTCAGTTTATAATTCAGATTTTACAGGTCATCACATATCATTTTTAAATTATTTAATTGCAATGAATCAAAGAAGCCTCGGAGGAAATCTCCTTAATCCCCTATTACAAATTTCAAGAATTTTTACTATAAAATCTTTCAGGAAAATTGTTTATCATTTAGTTCCGTGATTTATTTAAATCCCTATTCCGCTTACTTATTCAGGAAAATTTTCCCATTCTATTACGTCCGAAATCTAGTGCCAGCTTGTGGTTATAACCATCTCTTTCCATCCGTGTTTTACTCTTAATTCATCTATCAATATTCATCGAAGGCTAATCACTAATATAAGCCTCTTACACTCGCAGCAACCTCTTCCAATGTATCGCAGTCCAGCTCCTTTAACATATCAGTTACTGACTGCGTTTCCAGAGACTAATCTAGCAGCCCTTCCTTGCACTCTCTCCAACTCGTGTATTTGAAACCAAGAATGTAAGTTCATAGTCTACCATATTAAAGCAATAATCTTAACAAGGTTTTTGCAACCCAATTTCCTCAGTTGTCTTGCATATCCTCTGATCACTCTCTCCAGTGAAAGAAGGATTTTAAAATCTTTTCCTATCATGCTTTGTTGAAACTATTATCAAATGTTGTGTTAAGATATTTACATTTACAATCTTCAACCAGCATTTCCTTGCCTACCGTATAGTCCTAATTAACCTTTAGTATATATATATCTCTATATATATTTTATCTGTGTACCTAATAAGCCGACATTTCTTGGCATTAATTTTCATCCCATGCTGATCTGTGCATGCGTCATGCTACAACTCTTCAGTCTTCTCCCATTTCGATTCCATTGTTATCACAGTTATTAATTAGAGGTATGAATAGTAATGGTCCCAACACACTACTTTGCTGCATTTTTATTTCTTCTGATACTGCATTTCGTACCATAACCGTTTGCCTTCTACATTTTAACAATCCAAGTGACGTTTTCACAAACTGCAATGCTGTTTACCCAATTTACCATCGCTTCATGCCTGGCTCTGTTAAACAGCTTACAGAGATTCAGTGATACACTATCAGCTTAGCTTCCGTTGTCCATTTCATTTAAAATATCTTGCAAACAGCACAATGTTTGGGATTTTTTTTGACATCAGGCTCTCGACTGGTTTGATACAATCCCGAATATCTTCCACTTTGAGCTAACTTCTTCATTTCTACAAACACCTTACAACTTACGTCCTCATTTGTCTGCTTTAAATATTCTAATACCTGTCTTACTCCACAGTCACTTCCTTCGACTGTCTCTCGACTACAAATTTAACAAATCCCCCATGTCTTAAAATGTGCCCCACCATCCTGTGTCTTCCTTCTGTAAGATTACTCGCACATTAATTCGGTCGTAGGTAGGATGCGATTAATAGACCGAATCTTGAAAAATTGTAATGAACAAACAAAGGAGATAGCTTACAAATCTGTTATGCGTCCACATTTGGACTACTGTTGTGCCATTTGGGATCCGTTTCGTAACTGATTTTTGACAGTAGAGAGAAAGTACAGGGAAGAGCCGCTCGACTCATGACCGCTTGCTATAGTCCTTATGAAAGCGTCACAGAACTGATTAGTAGACTGGGCTGGGAGTCTCTGGTAGATAGACGACGCATGTTTCGTTTAAACTTATCGGTAAACATGTTTACTCCCACTTTCACTTACGAGTGCGGTGAAATACTTCGTCCACCAACCTATTTGAGCCGGAATGACAGGAAAGATAAGATTAGAAAAATAAGGTGCTGCACTGATGCTTACGTGAATTATTTTTTCCCTCGTACTATTAGGGATTGGAATGCACAGTGAACAGATTAGTTTTGGTGCTGAGGTCTCTCTGCCACCCACAATTTTGTGAATTGCAGAGTATATATGTTGATAATCTAAATGGTGTTGTTCATACACACTGTATGGAACACATGCCGCCAATAACAGGAATACCTCGAGTGTTGTTACGTGCTGAAAATTAATGAAGTGGGGACATATCTGCGGATGGCGGCCGAACAATGCGCTGCAGCCTATCGCGTTTACTACCCGCTGCGCCTGCAGAACAGACTCAGCTTCCGGGAGAGGGCGCCGCCTGCATTCGCAATGGGCCCGCCAGGTGTGTCCGCCACTTGCTGCCAATCTAGCCAACAGCGGCTCGAAAGGGGAGGTACGTTAATGACGTAGGGTGTTTTTTCTTAAATTTTAACACCCCATCTTCACCGAGATGGGAGGAAGCCGTTTTCGGCCTCCTACCTATTATTCGGGAGGACGAGGGTCAAACCTTGTTCGGCCATCCTGGCTGAGGTTTTCCGTGGTTTTCGTCAGCCACTCTAGGCGAATGCTGGGATGGTTCCCTAGAAGGCCAACCTTCCCCGTAGAGTAGATTGGCTTAAAAGAGTCTTCGTGACTCTCCAGCAGCCCACCTCCAAGCCGTCAGCTGGAAGGAATGAAATAGTTAAAAAAAAAAAATAAAAAAAAAAAAAAAATCTTCCTTGTTAACATTTGGTGAGACGTTATTCAACCCACTCCCTCACATGAGATTTACCGTATAATTTTAATTTTTAAATAATTAAATACGAAAGCGTTAATACTGATGTCTTCTGTGTACTACAATTTTTTTTCTTTTGTGAAATAATAGAAGAAAAGCGATATAAAAAGTTGACGTGAGGGTTTTACTGACCCCTCCCTTTAAATGAGACCCCATGTAACGGGACAGGTAAAACAGTGTCGCAGAATATCGATACGGGAGCCCGGGTAGATTTAGAGTCGCGGAATTCAAGATGGCAGAGGGAAAGTTATATGGCCGAGTTAAGTGATCGGTAGCACGATAGCCCGCAAGGTAATTGAACAGACTAACGACAGGCAATACTGTAATAACATGAGGTATATTAGTAAGGAGAATGTGGAACTGTGAATTACGTGTTAGTAAACTGTGATTAAGTGCCTAGAAGTACGCGTCGGGACAAAATAAACGCGCGTGTGAATGAGGAACAGTGTCTGACGGTATTGTCGAGTAAGTTAGTGTGTATAGAAGTTTCCTAATTACGAACCCGCATCTTTGATATCAACTGAATCAAGTGGTATTCCATGGCAGCTGTATATGTGATCGATTGGGTCGAATAAAATGTAATTGTGTGAACAGCTCCGTCGTTGTCAATGGTAGCGTGTAGTTATCTCATGTTTCGTCAAGTAATGGAGGTATCGCCAGGCTTCCAGTAAGGGACCTGATCAAGTTAATGTAATTATACGAAGGCGACCGGATAGTTAAGGAAACAGACTGAAATTTGAGGTGAGTGTTATGTTACTGGGCGGATGAGCACAAGCTTGCCGCCTGTTTTCTAAAAGAACTTGTTGCTGCTAACGAACATGTAAATGGTCAATTACCATCGCTAGTTACAGCAAGGATGTTACACCGCTCTCCCCATATTTTACAATAGGAGGTGACCACTAATTACGTGAGGTGTTTAGTTCCGGAATTCGGCATCCACCCCCCCCCCCTTTATTTTACCTGTCTGGTGTGAATTTTTTTTAGCTCTGCTGTCCTTCAAGAATTTACAAAAAGCTCACGTGAGATTTACATTGACCCCCCCCCCCCCAATATTTCACCTCACGTAATTAATGGACGTACCCTTAAGTAAATAATGGACGTGCCAAAACAAGGTAGTGTCGACATATGCTCATCGCTTACAAGGACACTTAAATGATTTCAAGAAACCCAGAGCATATAATAGCTGATGTAGAAACAAGGTGGTTGGTATATTTCGCGTATTTCAGTCCCTGATTACTTAGGCCTATGGCATCTCCGTTTGCTGAAACACTTCACAAGCACCGAAGATATTTAAATCAGAAAAACGTGCGCTAAGAACTGTTTGCGGAGCGAGCTGACGAATGTCGTGCAGAAATCTATTTAGAAATCTAGGCGCTCTGGCCTCGCATTCGGGAGGACGCTGGTTCGAATCTCCGTCCGGGCATCCAGATTTGGGTTTTCCATGGTTTCCCAAATCACTCCAAGCGAATGCTGGGATGCTTCCCTGAAAATGCCATGGCCGAACTCCTTCCCGTTCCTTGTCCCCAGTCCTTTCCCACCTCTAATCACCGGCTGCTGTCTTTCGACTGTAACATTCTGAACTATTCAATCTTAATTCTGAGGTACGTAGCTGTAATGTTCTTCTTGCTTGCCCTTATCCCGCCATTGCAGAGTCGACTTTTTCAGGATGGAACGTGTAGGGATTTTGGCCGGCTTGTAGCTGAGCCTGAGTTGTGCTGCCATCTGTCTGAGAAACGTGTAACTGTGATGTGTGTGCACTAACGTTTTTGCTCTGCAATATTTGGTTTACGAGACGCAGATTAGAGATCGATCTGGCACTGCACAGAAAGGGATAACATACACACTTGTTGTCTACGAAAATCTGAAAGCTCGAAATGAATACTGAAAGAGTTTTTACTCCAGAACCGGTTTCACTCTGATAAGAATTTTCTTCTTGGATACTGGTAGCTAAGGAACCATCCATGAATTACGTCAAACGTTAACGGGGCCAGGGGTAGGGAGGGGTTCCACAACGTGTTACTTGTCGTGACATGAGTGAGGGGGGAATCAAGAAAACAAAGACTTTGTGGGACGAAATTTATGGACGTCGCATAACAAGAACTAACAAGTACGAACTTGCTAAAGTCGTCTAATCTTTTATGTATAGGCGTACATACACCGGCATATGACATATTTACACTCCGTTTTTAGAAATCAACAGTAATGGTTTTAAGGCATGTGGTTCATATGTCTATATCAACATTTTTAATTAATTTTTTATATTTTTTCACTAGTCGCCGACGTTGTGGTCATAAGAGACAGAAGAGGATTGGGCGAGGGGTAATGAACGGGAAGGAATTCGGCTACGGCCTTTCGTAGGAACCATACCAGCTAGAGCCGTATGTATTCGTTACTGATAAACGGGTTCGTCGCCTGACTCGAAGTACCGAATCGTTACCCACAAATTCATTTCGTTACCCGCACGTTTCGTTATTCGAATTTTTCGTATAGATGGCAGTTTGATTCGATAAACGAACGAACACGACGTATCATGCGGGAGCTGGAACGTTTCACCCAGCGATTGAATGAGCAGATGTTTATTTTGAAATTAAGTGTGCTGCGATTGTGATATTAGGTATTACTCTGAAGTATGTAATATTCAGTGCAGTAAATCAAATGTGGACAATGTACCTAAATTTACTTAGCCAAATGAATAATTTACTTGAACTATTCAAAGTACTAACTCACTATCACTGCAGGATTTTCAGTAGGCTACACTAAAAAATAATCGTCATTAGATATTGTCACTAGATATTTCACAGTCAGGTGAAAGGTCAGGTCTTTTTTCTTTAATTTGTATACAATCAGATTTTGTTTTAAAATTAAATTATTCTTTCGTGTATAATATTCATTACAGTTAATCAAGTGTACATTTAGAGATTTTCCGTAAGACCAATGTGCTAATTACGTTACTTTTTTAAGTTTTATCCAAAGGAACAACTTACCAAAGCTTCTTTTATTAAATAAACAATTTACTGCAACTTTACCAATTACCAACGAAGTCGTCCCGTATGCGATGCTTCATGCTACAGTTCGATTGTATGAAAAGTAACGATTCGAAAGTCACGGGTACTGAATGGTTTAGTAACGAATACATACGGGTACAGAATTTCTCGTTACTTTTACAGCTCTAATACCAACATTCGTCTGGAGTGATTTCCTGAAACTTTGGTAGGCTAAACAGAAATCAGCATGACCGAGTGTAGATTCGAGCCCACTGCACGTTACAATATACAAATGCTCGTCTATATTTTAACATTCTGTAGCGCGGAGGTTTAAACAAGTTTTAGTATGAGCCGTGGTAGTTATATCACTCTTAACAGATCGATGTAAGTAGTGTAAGGACAATCGCATATTGCACCGACAGTCGCAGTTGGACCACAAACTGTTCACCTATCGACGTACAGGAGTAATATACGAACATTTTGCCGACATAAATTCGTCGAACTAGTGACTTTAATACCATTTCCGTCATCCGCGCCGAGCTGAAGAATATAGAAATCGTCATGTTATGAGTGGTGCATGTGTGTGTGGTAGTCAGATATAAGATATGTAACGGACTGATGGTGACTAAACTGATTGCGTGAGCAGAGTAGAAGCATTTGGTCTCGTTAGTTCCACTTGATAGAACCAGTTTACTTCGGAAATCTCTTGTGTTTGCTTAAGAACATAAAATTATGGAATGTATATTGCTTGGTTGTTAGACAACATTGTAAACTTTACCTGGCGATAAACTTCAATTAAATTGATTCCAACCATGCAACTGAGGCGACCGCACGATTTAAGTCCCGATGGCCAATTTAGTAAGTCAACGCAGTAAACAGCGTGAGTGGAGATAAAAGTAAACTTTAAGTTTATCACATAGAATAACTTTATCCCCCTATATGTTTTTAATTATATTTCAACATGGCTTCGTGTAAAAGACTGTTATGTATTTTTTATAATACTCCACACCACATTCTCATTAATGTTATGTCTGACAGTTATCATGCTTTTTCTCTCTCTGTTTCTCACTGCATTCAAGATTTTGCAGGCTTTACATAAATGTTACTTTTGCTGTGAATTATCTGTAGTCAAGTACATTTGTAAGTTGAACTTTCGCAGTCTGTTTTTGAAGGAACATCGTGGTTTTGATCAGACAGCAAGGTGTAACGTGTATTAACAGATGCGGACTTGATCCAAGAAAGTACAGGTTCTGTTGAAATTTTTCGACAAATATGCGAACAACACTTTCATTTTTGACTGTGGTGAAATGCTGAGGTCAACAACCTGTTTGGGTCACAATGACAGAAACATTAGCTGCCTTTTAATTTTTTTAATCGGTCTTTATGACAGGTTGGCGTAGCCATTAGAGGGGGGAGAATTTTGGTGGCTAGGAATCATCCCGGCATTCTAATTTAATTTAATTAAAACTGGAACGGACCACCCACTCCTGTGGCAACTTCCCTACACACCCATCTTCCCCCTTTCCTGCACCCACCTGCATTTGCCTGCTACAAATTTCAAATTTAAATTCTTCAAACGTATTGAGTAAATTATTCACCATTTCTCTCGTTAACTTATTAAAATCCCTGACACCTTTGCCTAAAAAAGAGAATCTTTCCACATCCTTGTGCCTGTAATCGAGTGCCAGTTTGTGGTCATGGTCATCTTTTCCCTCTCATGCATTACCTTTCATTCTTACACCAATATCTTTCCATGCTTCATCACCAATATACGCCCTGTACACTCCCATGACCCTCTTCGCCCTCCTCCTGTCTTCCAATGAGTACCATTGCAGCTCTTTCAACATATCTGATTGCGTTCTGCGGTAATTTCCAGAAACAAATCTAGCAGCCCTTTTTTGCACCCTCTCCAACTCATGTATTTGATACTCAAAATGTGGGTCCCATACTACACTATCCTATTCAAGCAATTGTCTTACCAAAGCCTTGTAACCCAATTCCTTTACTTCCCTCGTACATTCCCTCATCACTCTCTACAACAAGTACAGAACTTTGAAACCTTTTCCTACCACCTGTGCAATGAGTCCTGCGCAGTTAAGCTTGTTCCCAAAGGTAATGCAAAGATGTTTACATTTCAAGTCTTCAGCAATCAATTCTTTCCCCACCTTATAATCATAATCAACCTTTAGTTTTTTACCTGTGTGTCTATTAAACTGACTCTTCATTGCATTTATCTTCATCCCATGTTTACCAACCTGTCCAGTTCAACCTGCAGGTGTTTGCAGTCCTGGTGTGATTTCGGGAAATCCTGGAAAACCGATTTGTAGATGGCTTGTACGGAATTTCGAATGCGAGGTTCAAGCGTATCTTTCTCCCACCACACTCGGTGAGACAAGCTGAGTGAAATATGATGCCATACTGATTCAAATGTTAGTTTTATCTTCGCATTACCCGCAAGGGATTGGATTGCACATACCGGTGATTAGTTTTTCTACAAATCACACCTTTTGCTACTTATTAATTTTGCGATTCCAGTATATCTTTTATCAGCGATTTTCTGTAAAGAATTGGAGTTATTAGTGCTGATAAGCTCCTAAGCATTTGAAATGCATGCTTCAGTGAGCGATTGGCGACCCTACATGGATAAACGTATTAAATTGGAGGGAGCCAAGTGTTGCCATCTGTCAGCGAAATGTGTAACCTGAAATTTGCAAGATAAGTTGTATTTTTATTTCACCGAGTCTGGACCTGGAGTAGTGCGAATTCGCAGTACTACCTGACATTCTGGAGGACAGGGGTAAAATCTCGTTCGGCCATCCTGGCTGGGGTTTTCCGTGGTTTTCCGCAGTCACTCAATGCGAATGCTGGGATGGTTCCCTGCGAGGCCACGGCCGATTTCCATCCCCTTTCCCGCCCCGTAGTTTAGTCAACTGAAAAGGGTCGCCGAGACCCTCCAGCAGCCCGCCTCCCAGTTTTCAGCTGGGAGAAATAAAATAGTAAAAAAAAATTGTTTCTGCAATTTATCGTTTATGAGGCGCAGATTCGGGACTGTATCATTATTCGCCTAGGTCAGCGTTCCTCAAATTTCTTCAACTGGAGGACCATAAAATGTAAAAAAAAATAATTAAATGGACAACTGACTTGTATGGGTCTAATTGTCTACCCACATACACATACACAAAGCTTAATAATATACACAAATCAGCACATACCTCGGTCTTTTAAGATCTACACTTAAGATAAGTCCATCATAAAACAATCAATAACTCAATCCTCGAAGGCACGCCGGTCTACTTAATGTCGACTGAAAATGAATTTAGTGAATAGGCTATCATACGCTCCTCACACTGCGCAATTCGGACGCTACGCGACTGAGACTGGAGTATCGTCAGTTTGAGTTGCCTGCGAGTACGAGGCGACCTAGTACTGAGGATACAGTCCCTTCAGTCTGGCTCTAGCCGTTGGGAGCGTCGTTGTAATAAACATCCCTGCTGTGCCTTCTAACCGAGTTTTTCATCATGTCAAAGGATGATGGTGGAACTGTTGCAAAGAAAAGTCCAATCATACAAGAGAAAAATAGGGAGAAAACGTAGTGTAGTGTAGGTAAATAATCAAATATAAGAAAAGATATCGATCACTTATGAAATTTTAAACTTAAAACTAATGAAGAGAACTATTGAAAAATAATCAAACGTGGAAGATTTTTAAAATGGTATTAATTAATTAAATCAGTCTTCTTGATTTTACGCCAAGCGTGTATAAAAAGAGTCGATATTTGCTACGGAAAAAAGCATTCTCACACAGAACATAATTCCTGAACTTCTTTACCATATGACAGGCTCCTACTGTAAAAATGATGACTCAAAAAAAAAAAATTCCCTTCTTCTTTTATTAAACTGTTCGTTGATTTTTTTTTCACGTACATATATGACTGATTACTACAAAATGCTTGTTTATGATTAATATTGCTTGTTAACTATTTAAGCCAATTGTACGAAGAAGTCTGATTGTTCCATCCACTCTATGAATTAAATAATATTGAAATACTCCCGATTTTGAGGACAAGTAACAATCTAACATTTTCAAAATGTCACACAAACTTGTTTTAATGCCAAATGTTAATAAAAACCCGTTTGAAATAATTTTAAATGTCAAAGAAAAGTACGGGATACTAATTACAAGGAGGCTACTCTTTCCTCAACTTTACCCCCAAACTTAACATTAAACGTGTGTTCATCTGCGATGTTTTACACAGGACTCCCAAGAAACGCGACTGGCGGCCGACTTCTTGCATACGCGTCTCTTGGGAGTCGCGCCGTTTGTACCTCCCCTTTACACAACATTGGAAGTGATTTACTAAACACTCTCAACATACTGAAGTATCCATCGCGTCGCCTCGGAACTGCGCAGTGTGAAGAGGGCCTAATAGTAACAATGCAGTCATATACTCATCTATATATATAAAGATGAATGAATGTATGTTTATTTGTTTGTTGGTTTGTTTCTTCTTCATAAAAATCCACAGTTTTCATCCGATTTCGATGAAAGTTTGCACACTTATCTTTTGAAACAAGGAAAAAAGTACTGTCTACATTTAGTTGAAAAATTTTCTGTATAAATAATACACGTTGTCTCATAATTCCGAAACATTACTGAACGGTGATAGACAGACGCGTAGGATGTGTAGGTCTCTGTACTGTCTTTCCATAGCGTGGTCTGGTAGTTCAGTGCTTAAAGCGCTTGCCTATTGCTGTTTGGATCGTGGTCTCCGCTTCAAATCTCCATGCAGGCAAAGATTTTTATAAATTGTTTTTGATCGTAAGAGTAATGCCTGGACCGTCTTTTATTCGGGTTGAATGTTAAACAGTAGATATCACAAATTCAGAGGTTTAATGCGTGGAAAATCGTAGATAGTCTTGCAATGCTGTAGGTGTACACTTTTTTACGTTATAAAAATCCCTCAGGGGTTGTTCGCAGTCAGAGTGTGTGTGTGTGATCTGTAATAATAATATTATAAATGCGGAAGTAAGTCTCTGCCTTTTTGTTACGTTTTCACGACTAAATGGCTATATCGATATTGATGGAATTTGCCAAGAAAATTTGTAGGAAGGGCACAGGATATTTTTTCCGGTATGATTAACAGTTGTAGTCACGAAATTTTGAGAACTTATCAAATGATGACAGAAATATGTTGGAAATTGATTCTCTTCAAGAGACAGGTTTGACGGTAGAATAATATAGTGATAGCTTTTCTGTCATATTATGCCTACTCGGTGTAGTTTGTGACCAATCCTTCGTTACCAGCAACTTGCGACATTCAATTCTGGGAATGAAACTCTTAATCCACGCGTCGAAGTCGCGGGTATCAGCCAATATTCTATAAATAACAGAATTTTGCTGATCGTTGCAATTTAAAAAGCTTAGCCTGTAGCTTACACTCGCTCACAGTATTATTAAGTCCGAAACCAGTTTACGTGAACAGATTCAGTAATTTATTTCGTGACGATATATTTAATCTAGTTGGAATTAAAAAAATATTTTTCTGCCCGTGGAACACCCCGTCCTATCTTCGTGGACCCGCCCTGGGCGACAGGTCGAGAATCACTGGCCTAGCTTTTTGCGGAAGACTGCCTAAACAAAATCGCAATCAGGATGGTCTGAGCCTGGGTCCAGGAGTCGCACCTGTTCCAGTTCTGGCTCCCCAGTCCACTGACAGGTGACTGCAGAGGGTAGACGTAGATTAATGCATAGACGCGCTCAGGACCTCAGTATCGCACAGTAGTGCCCACTCTGCGCTTGGCCGTGATGTATTCCGTTGTGAGGATCCCTTTAGGTGGTCGGCAGGAAGTGAGGACAAAGGGCCGTCCTTTTTGGAGGAGGGCCATTATAACGCGACCTGCTCCGCTGTCGAGGCCCCATTCACAAAATCGCGTCCTCCTCTTTTTTTCTGCCTCAGCGGAACCGTCCGCTCTCCTCTTTACTGCTGGCCGTCTGTTATCGCTCCCGTGCACCTGTACGCTCCCGTCCGCACGGCTTTGCATTTTATCACCAACTTATGCATCTCCACAAGTTCTCCGCCCGCTATCAGAGTAACAGCATCCATACTAATATAACGTAACCATGTCCGTCATGTGGTGACGTCACGTAGCCAACCTTCGCTGCTGGATTAGCAATTGCCTAATCCTCTTTAATAAAATGCGTCGTCTGAGGACTGCACGCTCACCTCCATAGATCGGCAACCTTCGGCGATTCTCGATAATGGCCGAAGTGTTAGTTACACTGTCTGCCACAACAGCGCTGCTTGTCTAATCAGCAAAATAAAACTGAATGACTCTATTGACTTTATTTGCGCTTGTACTGTTAGAAGGAAGTCTAAATTACAATTAAATAGTTGTATTCGATTTTTCTTTTAGTTATAGTGTTAAAAGAAAGTATAATTGCGATGTCAGATAAAACGTAATTATCCGTTGTGGAAGTATCTGTACAAACATTCTAAGAGCAGTAAAATAAAATAAAATTAGTGAGAGGCAATCATATGTTTCAAAGTTAAAATCGTACGTTTGTTTAAATTTACATGTTTCTTTTTGTTTATTTACAACTAGATCCAGAAATTCATGTAAGAAGAAGTGTATTCAATGTTTACCCTATATTATCTGTATCAGTCATAAGAATTAGGTTAGAACATAACCTAAGAATTTTTTTCGCAGATGATAAGAAACAATGAAGTTTATTAAAAACTCAGAGAAAGCTTATACGAAACGTACGTAATAGCGGAATATATCAGTCAAATAAGTAACAGTTATCCGTTTTTGAAATTATACTTTCCGTCATATAAACTAAAATGCTTTTTTTTTTTTTTTTTTTTTTTTTTTTTTTTTTTTTTTTTTTTTTTTTTGCTGTCGTCAGTCTTTAGACTGGTTTGATGCAATCCTCCATCCCGTCCTATCCTGTGCTAACCTCTTCATTTCTACATACCCCTTACAATTCACGTCCTTAATTATCTGCTTCATATATTCTAATCTCTGTCTACCTCTGCAGTTCTTACCTTCAACTGTTCCCTCCACTAACAAATTAACCAATCCAGCATGTCTCAAAATATGACCTACCAGCCTGTCTCTTCTTCCTGTAAGCTTCTTCCATAAACTTCTTTTCTCACCCATCATTTCTAAAACTCGTTCATTTCTTACTTTGTCTGTCCACCTAATTTTCAGCATTCTTCTGTAGCACCACATTTCAAATGCTTCAAGTTTCTTTCTTTCCGATATTCCTAAAGTCCATGTTTCGCTACCGTAAAGTGCTGTGCTCCACACATAGAGTTTTAAGAAGTTCTTTCTAATTCCTAGATCAATATTTGAAACTAAAAGGTTTCTCTTTTTCATGAAGGCTCTTTTTGCTAGTGCTATTTAGTGCATTTATTTAAAAAAATTCTTTCCAAATACTTCAATAATCTCAGCAGAGTAAGGTACTGATATCGCGAAAAATATCATTAAAATGGTCGCTATTGGTTTTTCCTTACAAGCATTTTCAGAACAAATTCCTACTATCATCATAGATGAAACCCGTCGTCTGTGACGGGCGTTAGAACTAGTACAGTTTATATAGAGGTTATGAACTTTATTCTATAACAGTTCTACTTAGTTAACAATCCGCGAAGAAATTAACTGTCAAAATACTGAAAGTAAATTAGATATTTCCTTTAAATCAACATATTAATTATTATATGCTTCTTGTTTATTTATATTCAGTCGTTGTAGAAGTTTTGCTATACTCGTTATCCAGAGATCGGAGTCACAGTAAGACTAAAAATATTTACCAAATTTACTCACTTTTATGGCTATGAGCGTTGTTTAATACCAACTGTATGTACTTAAATAACTATAAGGAAATATACTTCCAGAACACTACGTTCACCCCATTATTTTACATTTGTTGATAAGGTATTTGTTAGGCTTGCAACGAATACTCGGAAACTATTCGATATTCGGACACTTTTATCCTATTCGGCCGAATGCCAAGTACTTAGGAATTTTTTCAAAGTTGAATAAAGAAATAAAGCTACTAATTCAATATATGAAAATTAATTTACTTATAATTACAAGAATAATCATGCATAGTCAACTTCCGCAATGTCAAAGCATAACTAACCCACATATTAAATATCTATGAATTGAATAATCATAACTGAAACTTGGGAGAGGAAGATTGTTGTGCAGAAAAACTAATTTTTCTGCATTGTCAGACAGTAGTAGTAGTTACTAGATGACAGTCTGAGTGGAGGCAATAATTTAAGCGTTTCGTGCCAGAATTAATCTAACCAAGCAAGACATTGGAAGGCACAAATTTTCCCAGTTCCCCAGCTTGTCACTGACAAACATCGAGGATGATGACGTTTTGGCCTATTTTCAACATTTAGCCTAAATGGCCTTCTCACAAACTTAAAAACGAGGTGTCAAAATGTTTTGATTAAGAAAATACCACACTCATGTGTCGATCCATATAGTGCTATTGAAGTATGGCATATTGTACTATAAGAAGAATTGTTCGAAAGTGGTATGAGCAGTTCGAGCTTACCCTGTATTATAAACTAGCGCAAGAAAGCTTTCGATCTTCACACCCTCGTGGACAGGCTTTTAGCGCAAGAAACCGAAATTTTGAGGTAAAAAAAAATAAATAAAGAATTTGTCACAAACAACTCAACGTCAATATTTGAGGCCATACCTCAAGGGCTAAAGTAGGTCAAAGGACAAAACAAGCATGGGCGTATCCAGCGAGAGATGCTGCAATTCGCCCCCCCCCCCCTCCCCTAGAAGAAAATTCAATTTCCCTTCAGTACGCTTCGACGAGTGAAGAACTGGCTCAGGAGCACTATGGGAGAGTGTGAGAGGAAAGATTGACTGGATTATGCCTAATGGGTGTGCATCGAAATTTCGTGAAAGTACACCTTGAGATATTGATAAATAAAGTTATTGAAAATTTTTCTGAGAATCCGAGACGATTTAATGTTTACATAAAAAACTATAATTGGGTTACGAGCTTGATTAACTGCATATTACGTCATGTGATTACTATGTTAATCAATAATAAAAACAGTTTCCTCAATAGGTTTGGGTTTTATTTTGTAAGAAATCGCCAAGTTTCAGTTCCCCACCACACTTCCTCGAAAAAAATATGAGTTGCCCCCTCCCTAATTCAGATGTTGCCCCCCCCCCCCCCCTACGCCCTTGGTGTGTGGTAACTCTACTTGAACTGGCGGGCGAGAGACAAGCGCAGCAACACAGATTTTGGCGCCAAGTCGGCGGAATACTTTTGCGGAATATTCGGCTACTTGGCCAGGAAGTCTGCAGAATGTTCGGCGTATGGCCGAATATACTATTCGTTGCATGTCTAGTATTTATGTTCGATGTAGATTTTTCTTCTGTATTGTATATGTCTTTTATTGTAAACTCGAAGAAACGAATTGCCAAAACATCGAATTAAAAGTGTGTATTGTGTTTAAAACAACATATTAATTATGAGTTTGTTTTTGTCACTGATGTCATTATGTCAGCCGTATCTAAATAACTCACATGGGTAAAATTTGAATCGCGATACAGTGAATGTATTCATACATGGTTGGTACAAGTTATGCCTTACGAACGGCAATATTACCGGAGCTTGTGGCTAAGTTGAAATGAAGCCAGTATCAAAATGGTAACTGACACATTTTGTCACAGCATGATTTACTACGAATTTAGTTTTATAAACAATTTAAACTGCTTTTATAAGCGTAATCTCACTGAAGCTACTACTTCATGCGGATGGAAGTAGTTCCGTGTTTATCGCGCTGAATGTGGCCTGGACCAGGAATAAAACTGTTATTCCTAATTTATTTTTTACTTCATTGGCTCCGTACTCTATCTTTATCAATTCATTAGAAGTTTCAATTGCATCGTTATGTAAACTACAACTTAAATATGCACGACATTACAAAATTTAGGTTATGAACATTATATAATGACAATTCAATATGGATAAGAAACTGCAAACAAATGAATTGCCGGAATACAGCGTTTAAGAAGCTAGTTATTAAATGTCATACACCAGGGATTCTTAATCTCGTAGGAAATTTGGGTCATGCGTAGGTTGCCAATCATGCTTTATGATAAAATTCCATACCTTATTTTTGGTGAGTATACTTTATCCTAACCATAAATTATGTGGAAATACATTATTTTTCCGTAAAATATACAGTCCATTAAGTGGAATTCTTCGACACTTAATTACTTCCAAACTAGTTGTTTGTGTTTTGAGAAACGAAAAATGCACACTATAACGGCCCTTAGACCCAGACCATTAATGAAATTGTGTTTTAACAGTTATTTGTGGCAAGCTGAGAGTTGAGTAACTATGGTTTTGTATAGTTCACTTTCAATTAATTGTGATTTTGTGTAAATGAATATTGTTTTATGGATAGAAACTATGTAAATGCTATTTAATATGTTCAAGGACAGTACTATGCATGAAGCATTGATTAAAAGTTTATAATTCTGAGTATTGAGGTGAACTACGATGTTTAGAGGACAATTTGCGACAGTTTGGACTGATTTACGTGGATAATTTGGTGTGTAAATATCTTTAATTTATATTTCTCTGGATTTCATAAAGATTGTGAACGTTTTTGTATTAATTCTGATTATTTTTAATGTTATTTTAATTGTTTAAGTGTTGTTAGAATTCGAGAAACGTCTGTCAGAAATTTTTGAATTATTCTGGAATTTTCTGTAACACCAATGTAAACAATCGGCAGAGACGAGTTTTAGTTTTTGAAAGTTAGTTGAGTTTTAGTATTGAAAGATAAGCTTTTGAAGGTGTTGAAAGTTAGAATCACTGGAGCAATTACTTATGTTTGTACATAATATATTTGTATGATTCCGATGTCTCTGAAGAAAAATAAACAAATTTGAAAGTGAATCTACGACTAATTATTTCAAGAAAACCAAAGATGGCTTTAGGGCATCAAGAAATCGTAATTAAACGAAAGAATTAACAACACTCTGGAGTAGATTTTGTCTGAGGGCGAAAGAAGAAGTCACTGTTTCACGGTAGAACTTGTATATATTCAGCTATCACCAAAAAATTCATAAAAAAATGACGGGAAAGGTGAAATGGAACGGCCACAAATTTATTTAATTAAAAATGTATTGTTCGCTTATTTATAACTCTAGATGTAGGATGTGGTACACCTTATCACACTTAAAAAGGAAACAAGTAATTCGTATCACAAAAAAAAAAAACATGTAGCCTATTTAAGGCTATAAATACCTAAATTTAAAAATACTTTATCATATACTTTTCATTTTCTTCGACCAAAGAGAAATATAGACTAATTTATTTTTTCCCAAATAAGTTGGCAACCCTAGGTATTCACTCTGCTCCCAGACTATTGTTTGAGGTCACGCTTCCACGTAACATAATGTTATACTGAAATACACAAAAAATGGTCATTTCGATTAAAAAAACCAACTTAAAATTTTATAAGGTTTTACTAAAGATATTGGTGAATAAATACAAGAGTTCCATTATTTGTGCTTTGTCTCAAACACTTATTTGTTTTATTAAGTTTATTTATGTTTCACTAATGAAGAAGGCACCCCTGCTCTCAAAGTTCTATGCCATGTAATTACAAATTTAATTTTACAAAAATCACTTAAGCAGTAACTTTATGTGATTCGAATGATTCATATATTTTTCGATGATATAAATCACTTAAGAGCATGAACGTTTTATAAAACACTAGACTGAAAGTTTATAAAAATGACGGGTTGAATGGTGTTCCTGCAGGCCATTTCTTTGCAGTTTCTTAACTAAACGCAACTGTTGGAAATAATGCTCAACGCAGTTCCTCAGGCCTTACGTCTTAACACAAAGTTTCACCCGTCACCCTCGTCCAGGCTGCAAATATTGCCGCTAGAAAATGAAAGCTTCACTCATACGCGCATCACAGAACATAACGAGAACATGTACATCGAACGAATACAAATAAAAAAAAAGGCAATTAAAAATAATATGATGATTTAAACGAAATACCTATTTTTCTTTCAGTGTTGTGAAGTACAAGTTTGAAATAAATACATTAAAGTTAAACGTAGGTATGCCGGTATTGTCAATATGTAAAGCAACATCCCGATTCCTTGTATCAGCAATTTCAATTATTAATAATATGTTTATTGATAATTTGTGCAAGAAAAAGTTTATTTAATTCTTAACAAGAGAGAGATATATTGTAACGAGAGTAGGAATGGATGGAAAAAGATTCAGGCGATGATGTATTATTTTGTAAGCAGCACTGGAGTTGCAAGAGAATGATAGATAAATGGACGTTAAGATATGAGAATTACAATTGTATTGAGAAATAATTTAGTTCCGTAAAATTGTGTAGAAAGTTGTTAAATAAATGTGAGGAGGCCGCATCACAAGTTTGGATTAACAATACCGCACGGCGCAGAATACTGAGATGATACAGACAAAGCAATAAGAGATAATGTAGCGTAATCGTAATTGTAGCGAAACACAGTCTATAATAGTAGTGTATGTGTAGTAATGTAAGTGTAGCAGTTAAATAGTACATAACGTTCAAAGGCTCTCTAAAAGTAGTTAAATGAGAGTAGGAACGTTAGAAACGTCAAGGAATCAAGCCACTGTATTTTTAAGGAACCATCGTCGTATTCACCTAGAGTTTTTTTTTTTTTGGGGGGGGGGGACCACGGACATCCGAATTCTGCATGGCCTGACAATGATTAGAGCCTGCGTCAATTTTGTTGCTACAGCCAACGTTTCGTCGCCCAACCTGGGGCCATCGTCAGGACTATTACGAGCTGATGTATCCGCTGCTGACGGCTGGCTACACCCCTTGTCGTTTGCCTGCACACTGGGCGGATTGTTTTGACTTTCCGCCAGAGAGAACGTTGTATTTCCGACGGCGAGTGTTCACTGTTCCAGAGATGGTATTGTCGAGGTTTGCCCTCTATGGCAGAACAAACGCCTTGTTGACGTTGGACTGCGTTTATCTGCGGACGCACACTTGGCGCAATGCTAAACCCGCAACGTGAGTCGGGTTTTACATTGACGTTACCTCAAGGGTGCGTTGTATTTTATGTAGCAACATCTTACAGAATGAATAAAATTTTCTCGGGTAGCTAGCCGAGTTAGTCCATCGTTTGAACACGACGTTTCGGCGGTCACAAACTCTGCCGCCATTGTCAAGTGACAGTCACTTGACAATGGCGGCAGAGATTGTGACTGCCGAAACGTCGTGGTCAAACGATGGACTAACTCGGCTAGCTACCCGAGAAAATTTTATTCATTTACAACGCCGAGAAAATCTCCAGTCTTACATCTTACAGAATGTCTACTACTGAAGTTCATCAGAATTTGAAACTACAAATAAGAGGCCTTTGAGGACACGAAGACGCACCAACAATTCAATATTGGTTGAACATTTGCTACAATACAGCCATATATACACTAACATAGAAACAGACACGCAAATATTAAAAACTAGTAACCTTAGGATGAGCATCCTGACCATACAAGAAAACTTTTATATACAAAGGGCTCTCAATGATAGGAAAATGGATATAAACACTTAATAAACCAAACTTAGTTTCGGACGCTTAAAGATAAATAAAAGGTGCATTTCAAAATTCAAACATACCGTCTAAGTACAGATGATAACTCCAAAACAATCAAAACACCAGTTTAAAAACAGATATTTTTTAATTGTGGGCAGTTGATAAATCCACGACAGCAATACTAGTTCGAAAGTGATTAGAAAAATTTGAAACATGTGTAATTTCACCGCCAATCGTTAATTTACGATAGCATGTATATATACATATGTCTGTCTCTTTGCCCATGTATCACACTAAAACCATACTAGCAATTCGAATGGGATTTTCATAATTTGAAATCTTATGAATTGTCTAGCATAGAATGTGTGGTATATGTTATGACTTATGACCCTACACGACTGGGGAACGAAGCAAGAAATGATAATCTTCGTATCGACATCAGATAGGCACCATAGATGACGCTGCATCGCAGATGAACACAACTTTATAAAATTCCCACCAAAGAAGGCGCTACAACATAGATAAGAGTACACACTTAAGATTCTGTTAATATTATTTTTTGACTACGTGAGTTTGGATATTTATTTCTTCAGTTTTCTGAAATACAGTACGTTAGAACACAGAGAAAACGTTAATCAAATCACTACATCAAAGATTAAAGGTAAAATAAGCGTAAGGAAGATTATTTATAGTAAGGGCCTATACCAACAACTGGAGAACATTGCAACAGCCATGGGATAAAGGAGATCAGTGTTCTATGCTCACATGGTTCGGATGGACAATAATGGAATACACCTCTAAAATCTTCAACACGTCTGTAAAAGGAAAGCGACTAAAGCAATATGGATAAACTAGTCAGAAACTGGAAATTGATCCTTATGAAATTATCCAGAACGTTGATTAAAACATGCGATTCTCTCCAAAACACTGTGCCCCGGAATGGTATGAAATGGACCAAAGAAAGAAAAGACAAACACAGTGTAAGGATAAAAGAATATTGGGCCAAAAATAAAGCTCACCAGAGTTAAGAACAACGTGATCCATAGAGGCCAAAAAGGAAAAGAAGAAGAAAAAGGTTGCAAACGTAGATCAATATAGAACAAAAACAAAAGCCAAACGCGTTACTACATACACCAAGTTCTGCGCGGGCGAGCAGCGAGAAAATGCTGGTGTGTGTATGTTACCTAGTACGCTGAAGACGTCTCAAACAAAAGACGAAACGAAACTCGTAGTGTTCTGATCAGTTGCAAGACGAAGGACCTGCAACAACAACGTTATCATAGCAGCTAGAAAAAAGTTAAACAAATTATTTACGACGAAAATAATTACGTATAAGATAACTGAGTGTTCCGAATCCCAGTGTAGTAAATAACGTAAGAAAAGATGTTCTAAAAAACGCCCTCACCAAAAGTTATATAGACCATTTTTTTCATTATTGCCGGCAATTACTAATAAGTCTAAGAAATATAATACTAAAAGAAACCTACAAGAATCTGATGGTTAATAACGGAATACAGCAATAGCAATAGGATTTTTTATCACTTTTTGTTGTTCGGATGAAACCCGCAGCATGTGGGATCTCTGGACGGAGCTTCCACTTGATTAAATAATCTTTGCCGGTCGGGAGCCCAGCCGCCGTTGATTGTCGACGCGGCTAATCGATGTCCGCTCCGGTGATCGACCGTCGATAACTCGATTGCCGCGTCCGGTCGGGACGAGCGCTCCCCACTCCCCCTAGCCTTGCTGCCGTGCGGGAAATGTCAGGCGTCGAAATAGACGTGCTCTCGAGCCCTCGGTCGATGCACCAGTTGCGATTTAAAACGGAATGTCCGTCCTTCAGGCGAAACAGGCGCCGTAGTTAAGTTCAAACGCCACAGTTAAGTTCAAACCCGATGCGGACGCGGGATTAGTACCTGCTTCGTGAGTTAGTGGAGGCATCCGTGACTGGCGATGGAAAGGAAATCCGTGACGGAGTGTGGCTGCTGGTATTGGAGCTATGGAGGAGATGATGAACAAAAACCTTGACTCCCGCTGTTTATAACGAGAGTATTATGCCCGACATCAGACTGAATATTCAAAACTGTGAAGCGAATCTGAACACTTACAATCACAAGGCAACAGACGCTGTTAGCAACTGCAGGTTCATACTGGAGATCAAGTCATGTCAGGTCAAAGTGATGAATAATTTACAAAAAAAGCTGAAATAATTAACGATTAAAACTAGTAGAGGGTAAAAGAGGGCACGCACAAGGAAGGTGGAAAATGGGTGTGTAGGTTAAGGTTGTCAACTTATTTGGAAAAAAAAGGTATACTTATCTTTGGAAAAAGAAAAAAAATGATGTTTGTGGTCTTAAATGTACATTATTAAGTGCTTATTGTGATGGCACAAGGCATATACATGAGGTGAAACTTTTTTTTTTAAGTATGAACATTAAGAGATAGTGTAAAACAGTCACTAAGGCTTAAAATTAAGAATCGCAAGTTGTCATAGCGAGAGTGAGGCAGATAGAATATTTGAGTTAGGAATTTCAGGACGCTACTATGGAAGACAGTGTGCCACATAAAAAAGCCACGCTGAAGGTCAGTCACCCTGGTCCCGCCCTGAGTTTTGGCAAGCCGATCAGCGTGCCATGGTACTTACCACCTAGGGTTATAACGGATGGCAACTTTGCGGATGCGGATGTTCAGTACTTGACATCCGAGAATGAGATATTTTGCGGAAGCGGGGGTGTAAAAATAAACTTACACATATTTAGATTTTAATATTTTATCAAAAATAAATTTAAAATAAAAAAGTACATTTTAATGCTAAATTCTACATTTTTTCATAAGTTAAGCCTGTTTCCATATAATACTGCCATAATGATTTATTTTTTGCTTTAGCTTTGTAATGTCCTACAGAGCACGTCGTCTCGCTGGCGCGGAGGTGTGCTGCCCGACACTGTGTGTATCTGAGGGCCAGTCGATGATAGAAGGCAGACGCCTGTCCCCAGAGACATGTTTGGTTTGGCGAAGGGGCGCGGGACACAGACCGCCCTCTCTTCTCGCGATATTTTTGTTTTTTCTGGAGGGCTTGCCGTATGTGGTGCAGTGTGTGGGACAGCCAGAGGATGGAGGGGATTGCATCTACTCCTCCGAGGTGTTTCTTTTGCTATGTTCTATGTCGTCGGGAGAGGGGAGAACGTTGCTGGACGCCCGAGAGCAAGGTTGTGGGCAGTGGCTGCTGCGACAAGTGATAAACGGAGGTAGCTGTGTGTATCAGCCGCCTACGCCGACGCCGCCGCCGCCGACCAGTGTCCTGCCGGGTAATGTGTACCGCCATGCTGATATAGAGACATTCTGCAACATCTCAAAACCCTGGAAACTGCCCTGAGTGATTCATGCCAGAATTAAAGAGCTATTAGCCTGGGTGCCTATCATATGTTTGCCATACATTTGTGATCTTGAAATGACAACAATTTTGTCTTAATGAATAAATTCATTTTATTTTAATGTGAACCCATTTCTTTTGTGTGATCCCCTGAGAATTGTCATGTGAAGAGCCCATTATAAATATTATTGAATTAAAATAAATTAACTTTGCTACTTTTGCAAGCTGGCACCATACAAGGTATTTTCAAATAAAAACTAATACCCCGGCCAACGAGATATTATAACATGGCGCTCCAACCTGTGGCCTGACTGTTTGAGATGTTGCAAACGTTTCGTTTAGCGAGTAGAACTCTCTATGTGTTTTTCAGCATTTTTTGCGGTGGGGCAGTGATAGCAGAGGTCCAGCATATACAATGTATAATGATAAGATCGATTATTTGTAATATTGTTATTTGCAACAGCGGAAGACTCCTGTGGGCATCCCGGCAAGGTGATTATCTGTTCATGTGTGTGATATTGAACCGCTGTTTGTTGATCTTTCATGAGCTGTTGATGTATATGAAAAAAATACGACGTTGCATAAATTGTTGGTCAATGGTGGAGGAAGATGTGAAGTGATGGTCTTCGGTTATGTTCGAGTTGTCCTTTTGTTTATAATTGTTTGTTGGTTTTGATGGTTATTCTGTTGTTGGAAAATGTTTGGAGACTAGGGAGGTAAGATTTTCACAGCATCTCAGCGTCGGAAAATTATGCTTGTTTTTGCCTGTCTTCTGTGATGAGTATGGTTTTCTATAAATTTTTCTTGCTTGTCGTGTTTTTCGAATGCCCCGAGCATATATGCTCTGCATAATAGAGTTTTGTGCGTTTGAGCGTTCATTCCATCAATAATTGTGCGTTTAAGAATTTGCGAATGTTCACGCGGATTTACCGTCATAAATATTGAATTGTGGGAGGATAAGTGTAGCGACATTTTTGTTTTGCAAGTTTCTAAATTTTTGGGTGCTTTGGAGTGGATGAAACTGAGGTCCGGAAAATCTACCGGGTTGGCACAAAGTCACAGTCCGTTAGACAAAAAGATCAGGAATCCGCAATGGAAGAAAATCGCGGCCAGTTAATTGGCAACGCCGGGGTTCGAAGTGTTGAGCCAAGCATTCAACTGTCAGCCAGTGCAGAAGGCATTAGTAGTTTTCTTCCGACTGCAGAAACGAGCAGTCAGTGTGTATCGCTACCCGAAAACCACGCTAATGGGATGGTGACGCCACAAGCTATCTTGCTAATGTTACAGCAACTGCTGAGTCCCATTAACGAACGGTTAATATCCATAACTGAAAACTTGAACTTGGTTGTTGAACAACAGAGGGAAACCGATGAACTATTGTCGGCGTTCAGGGAGGAATTGACGGCTGCGACGGAAAACAAAATTGGAGAAATTAAGGAAAATGTGCCAACGCTACGGGCGGGTCAGGAAAAGCTAACCATTGTTGTTGGTCGCAGTAATGAGCAGTTGGTGGATGTACAAAGACGCGCGTCGGAAATAGGTCAGGAGACGGAAGAAAGGAGTAACATGTTGGAAACGCGTGTCGTGGAAATTGAGAGGAGCCACAGTGCGGATTTGACCCTACTCGGAGAAGAGATGAGTCAAATTCGCGTGAGCGTAGCAAAGCTGAAAACAGAGCGCGAAACGCATGAGAGCTTTTCGATGAAACAGACAAGTAAACAGCGGGACATCCATATGTCGGCGTGTTCGGAATCGGTAAAAACGGACAGACAGACCAAACCATCGAGAATGCCAACTGTCGGACATGAAAGACGAGACCTGCGATATTTGTGCATATTTGGACAGGCGGGAACAAATGCCGAACATCTGTTCCAGGTCGAAGGCCTCAAGAGAGTGCCAGGCGGCGAGCGATGTTTTCCGAACGCATGCTACCCTCTGAGCAGGACGCTTTTTTGTGACTGTGTGAGCGAAAAGCAGCTGGGGTGCGATTATGAGCCGTATGTGGGAGGTTTCGAAGAGAGAGATTGTGGTGGAGAACTGAGAGGCGAAATTAGTGCTAAATTCATGCACAGTCAATCAGTGTATTTTGCTGAGAATTTCCGAAGCACAAACGCCAGCGATAAGTATGAGTTTTGGATGTGCGTGGTACACGGAAGGCTCAAAACGGGAGCTAACTAGGCTTAGCCCCTACGCGAAAAAAAAAGAGACTTGGTTTGGACCGCAGACATACCCAAGGATATGAAGTAGAGAATAATTATGGTAATAAATAAGTATAATGTTAGTGTCATATAGTGGATAGTTCGCAGAAGTGCGTTTGGGAAGGGAAAAAAAAATTTCTGTTCTCCCTAATGGACGGAAAGTAAATTCTGGTAGCATCTGAGAGTTGCGAGGGGAGGGAATTTTGGTTGTAGTTGAAGATTAACTGAGCCATAAAAACAGTTGAATTGATTTGGTACATGGGATGGAATTGAAGAACAGTCACTACGTGTGGAGAATGCTAAGATGCGATGATTGATGTCAGGCGAGAAGGAAATAGTTTTTAACGATTGTGGGAATGAATATGAGATGGTACGTCATTTTTCTTTGCTAAACTTCTCTGGTTGCTCTTGTGAGGAAGTTGCTGAATACTTGGTGGACCTAATTTTCCAGGCATTTAAAAGTTGTTGGTGGAAGTTTTGACGTTGGTCGAGTTAAAAAAATAAATAAAGGAAGGTATTTTTGAGAGTCAGTTGTAGCCAGAGCGGCACTGATGTATGGAGAGCACTTACACTGGAGTAAAGGAGTCAGTGGATGAGTCCCAATTTGTATTTGCATTTTCCTCGTGCGAAGGACAAGGGTTTAAGGTGAAGAGACAACGGACGTGCATGGATTGGAAGGTTTCAGACGTTCCTTTTGGCAACGGATAGAAGGCCAAGGACGCATGAGCATAAGCAGTCCGGTTGTCGTTTAATTAATATGGTGATAGCAGGTCGTGGAAGTTTCATATGAGGGACAAGGTAATTATTCCCTGGGGCTCCGTTAATTTGTGCTTGAGGTGGTGGAAGTGTGCCGAGTCTGGTATAACGATGTTTTGTACACTCTGGATTTTTTTCATAATAGCGGGAATAATGTGGTTCCACCAAGTCAAACCAGCATCACGTTTCTCCAGCGGATATTTCGTTCACTGACATCACTCCTTTGTTTTGAGAGTCGTCTGTTAGCAAAGTAATTTTGCCGTTTGAAAGAGATAATTCATGATAGGTGAGAGTATAGGGAAATGCAAATCCCAGATACAGATTGTCGTTGAATACTGCACATTAGTGAAGGTATTCTTACTTGTGTCTAAGCGGAGTTACTTCTTCAGAATTTGAGAATTTTTAGAGATAATTGTGGTTTTGTAAGGTAGGGAATGAAGTTTGATTTTCAAGTGGAGTATTTCTTTCGGCGCCAGACATGACGCGAGATTTTAATTTAGATGAGGATAGCTGCGAGTTATACATTGTTAAAGTCTTCCCATATGATTTCTCGGAGAATAGTTATTGCTTCCACTGGTAGATATTATGCAAGTTATTTGACAGGGTGACGAACTTCTTATGATTATGTATGCATTATTCAGTGTGAAGGCATTTTCTGCAGGGTATAATATGTTTTTTTTATGCTAGGTTAATGAGGCTGTAGATTTGATAGAATACTAGTAGTTTAATTTCTTAGAGTAAGGGATACAGAATAGGTTGGTGAACCATGGCTTTCGAATTAGGAGCCGAAGCATTAGAGTGTGGGTTGTTTTGAAACTGGGAGTGTCAGCTGAGGCAGAGGGTGTCCTTGACTTCACCGGGGTGCAGGGACCTGGGCTCCATCTGTTTGGGGGCAGGCACCTTACCATCTGCGTGAGGGTGGCTGTTATGAAGTCGGTTCTGTTTTACGTGGAAGCTTTGCGACTGTAAATTCTGTTAGCTGCAAGGAGTGTATACGTATGAAGAGAATATTCTTTCACTTCATAGGATTAGTTATTGTAAGATGAAGTTTGAAGATTTTAAGTTTTTTTTATGGATAATGAAAGCTGTTTTTAGGGGTATGAGTACTCTATAATGTGGTGTGACAGCGTCACCCACAATGAATATAATTCAATTATTATTAATTATATTCATAATTCCTTTTTTTTCTTTTTTATTATATTCAAATTTATTAATTATTTAATCTTGCAACGTGTAATTAATTGTAAATAATGAGGGTTGTCTGGATAGGTTAAATGTATGTTTAAACCAAGGCGGCCAAAGGTATATTTTATTGTAAATCAATTTTTCTGTAAACGCATGGCTCAAAAGGGGTGAATATCGAAGGCTAGAAACTGCCATTTCGGCGGTTGAGAGAGGAACAATGGAGCAGGCGAGGCGACTCGATGGCGCCGGGACAGCCCGGCTTGAGTCCCGTTCGAAATCGGGCGGTGACCTACCCCTACCCCGCTACTACCCCGAAGGCCACGTAGGAAACGCGCGAAGGAGGCGGCGAATGCGACGCATGATATTAAACACGTGACGACGGAAATGTGTAGATAGCCAATCCTGAACATTTATTGGGGTCTACAATACTAATTCCGTGGAGTTCTTTTACATGTGGCGAGCAACTAGCCGAGGAAGAAGAAGGAGCCATTTGAGAGATCACTTCTGTCCAAGACGAGCTGATGAACGGACGTGACTTGGATCCAAGACGAGCTGGTGAATAGACGTGTCAGCCCGGCACGCTCTCTGATGATCATTGTGGTTGATCATTTCTTGCTTTGGGAAAGCGAGATGTCGAGTGGCATGCTTGCCATTATTTGGAAGTTATGCTAATAACGCGGGCGTAGCCGCTTATTTAGCTTCCATTGCTGCAGTGGCATTGTGTTTGTCGCTCACCATCACGGCGATGATTCTATGGTAATGTACCAGAAACGACGGTCACTATTCAGTGGATTTTTTAACAGACTTATGTGCCCTTAAGCGACGCCTGGGTTAAGACTCTGCTCCCGCCACTTAAATTCTGAGCTAGCTGAATTTATATTTCGATTCAATTTTTTTTCTTAAGCATCTTGCTGTTTGTTAATTCAATTTTGATGCTTTTCATTCACTTTATACGGCCCCCCCTGGGATTTTCCTTTGTACAGTAAAAATGTTAGCTTCAATTTGATGGCCTGTGTTGCCATGTTATTTCAATGTTAACTTTGCTGTTTTTATTACTTGTTTGAGATATTTCATTCAGTTTTGTTTGCTTACTCCGGCGAATTGTAAACGTCGGGTATTGCTTGTTTTTGCTGATCTAATTGTGTTTAACGTAACGTTAATTACTACCCGACTTGTAAGGCCATAAGACTCAATAAATGAGGTTTTATTTTGTGTCTGAAATTCATGGTTCTAGTTAGTAACCTATTAGATCCCCTTTTAACATCATTATTAAATGTATTTTTCATTTTTCAGGAATTATTTTAGATTTTAATAATTCCCCCCTCCCCTTTTTTGGCAACTCACGTTTACTTAACGGTAGCCAACAGTGGTCTCTATTACAATAAGGAAAATGGTCGTTTGGTTTAGGGTTTTGAATCATTACTGGGTGGCCCTGATTCATTGCTCACTTGTTTTCGGACACAATGGTTTTCTCTGTTGGTTATATGGGCATTGTGAACGATAAAGATTTGCCTTTATGTGATGGCATGGTGATTATTTTTTTTGTATTAATCCTTCTGCATTTTTGCACTCTCATTTGTAATTTTGTTAACAGAGAGTACAGGAAGGATGATTTGTGAGGCCACAATCTGGTAGAATTATTTTTTTTTACCCACTGTGTGCGGGTATTTTATATGTATTGTAGTTTTACGTAATATCTGTAACCATCAGAAAGGCTGTACAACGGCACAACGATGTATTTTCTGAGACCATAGTTTCTTAGTATTAAGTATTTTTCTGAACACTGTGTGTTATTGTTTAGATGTTGAGTACTGTTTAAGTTGTATCTGTAGCCATAAGATAGGCTGGACCCACTGGTATCATTTACGCCATGCCCATTGTAATGAATGTCACAGAGAGAGTTTCATGCTCGTAGCGGAGCGCAGTGCAAGATCGAGCAGTCACTGCAGTGGTTGTTGACCAAGGAGACAATCCGCATGACTTTTCAGCAGAGGGAAGTGTCGAAATGGGTGGTTTTATCAAGGTATTGTATGACTCGGGCAAACGATAGGTTGAAGAGACAGTTCTGGCTAAAGAGCGTGAGGATGAAATGTTTCGGGACAAAGTGAGAGGACATGTCACATGGACCGAATGAAAAATTTGAACTTTAAATAGGAAATTTCAAATTTTTGTGGAGGTGGCAGTTGAAGTTGTAATGTCCTACAGAGCACGTCGTCTCGCTGGCGCGGAGGTGTGCTGCCCGACACTGTGTGTATCTGAGGGCCAGTCGATGATAGAAGGCAGACGCCTGTCCCCAGAGACATGTTTGGTTTGGCGAAGGGGCGCGGGACACAGACCGCCCTCTCTTCTCGCGATATTTTTGTTTTTTCTGGAGGGCTTGCCGTATGTGGTGCAGTGTGTGGGACAGCCAGAGGATGGAGGGGATTGCATCTACTCCTCCGAGGTGTTTCTTTTGCTATGTTCTATGTCGACGGGAGAGGGGAGAACGTTGCTGGACGCCCGAGAGCAAGGTTGTGGGCAGTGGCTGCTGCGACAAGTGATAAACGGAGGTAGCTGTGTGTATCAGCCGCCTACGCCGACGCCGCCGCCGCCGCCGACCAGTGCCGGGTAATGTGTACCGCCTGCTGATATAGAGACATTCTGCAACATCTCAAAACCCTGGAAACTGCCCTGAGTGATTCATGCCAGAATTAAAGAGCTATTAGCCTGGGTGCCTATCATATGTTTGCCATACATTTGTGATCTTGAAATGACAACAATTTTGTCTTAATGAATAAATTCATTTTATTTTAATGTGAACCCATTTCTTTTGTGTGATCCCCTGAGAATTGTCATGTAAGAGCCCATTATAAATATTATTGAATTAAAATAAATTAACTTTGCTACTTTTGCAAGCTGGCACCATACAAGGTATCTTTCAAATAAAAACTAATACCCCGGCCAAAACGACACATTATAGCTTTTAACAAGAAAAAACGTGGGACAATTTAACTAGCGAATTAAATTATTTACGTAACCCAGCATACGTCAACAAATCAATCTTTGTTCTATGAAATTTGCGGAGTTCGCGGTTCGACTAATTGCGTCAAATACAAGGCTACATCACCGCAATTCTCCGTGCCCGCCACTCGCCATTCCACCGCTATAGTGACCCATTCACAGTACAACTTGTAGGACCTACGATGACCAGATTTTTCAATAAAGGACTCTTGACGGGCCGTGAAACGGAATTCACGACTACATGCAGGACTAGTTGGACTCCCAAACAACCAGCACGGGTTCTTGCCGTCCAACAAACTATGGCGTTAGATCATGACTGGAGGAGACATCCTGCGAGTGTGCGATAAGGACACTAGTGTGCGGGAAGAAAGTACGAGTGGAAAGGACTGCTTGGAACATTTTTTGACCCCTTCAAGTAGCACAAATGGATGAGCGTATCCTGCGGTAATTCTAAGTGGATGTCCTACGAGTTGGACCGTGAATAGGCCGCATTACATGCAAGCTCAAACTTGTAAATTCGTCGCTTAAGTAATAACACGGTTCAGTTAACTGTTACTTTTATTCCAATTTCGTAAAAACAAAAAACAAAAGAAAAAACAAAAAATACAGCTTGTTGTTAGCTAATTAACGCTGGGCAGAATCTCGTATAAAGAGAAAAGAAAAATATATATTGCAATATAAATAAAACACTCTCGCTACAGGTTGTAAAGTGAAGTAAATTAAGAACGTTAGAAGGAAGTGTGTAATTCCCCGGTGTTACGATAACGCTGATGAATTGCTGATATTTAATATCACTACTGGGAGAGCTGTATGGAAGTGTTTTATTTGTCACCTGTGAGTCTTAAGTTGGACTTGTTTAATTGCTTACGTGTGAATCTTAAGTGCCCACAAATTGGTTGCTATACAATTTTACGAAGTTGATTGAATGAGAGTTCCTATTTCAAATATAGACCTATGTATCAATGTGATTAGACAGAATATAATTTTATTTTGTGTGGTTCATATCTATTCACGTATTTTATTTTTTGTAATTGTTCCGCTCCCCCATTATTTGCTGTTGTTATAAGAGAATGCAGTCAATCTCCGGCAAAGAAGTACCATGATTAAACCAATTTCCGAGAAATATTAAAGGTGGGGGTTGGAAGGTAACATTATGGAACTGACTTCTAATGTTTGTTTTTCTTTTCAATATATAATTACAATTAGTACCACATCCTAACTCTAGAATTATAAATAAATAATCAACTCATATGAATAAAATATAAGGATGCTCTGTTTCTCTTTTCCCACCACTTTGCATTCATCATTCTTACGGTAAAGTTAAAATGTTAAGAACAGGAGCAAATAGGAAATGTTTATTTCTATATTTGATAAATTATCACGTGCATATATAAATGTGTGAGTGTGTCGGTTTTGTGTCAAGGATCAGTGACTTCTTCTGACATTCTCAAAAAAAAAAAAAATAATAATTTAAGACTGCTTTTTGTTTTATTTAACAGATTGCAATGGGTGCTTTGGAAATTTATTGCTGCTTGAGAATTCCGTTGCAAGAATCTATTTCGCATAATTAAACGTTAGGATAAAGTGTACGGACCGAAAAATAAAGTATGATACTTTACTCTAGTATGGTTGGCAACCCTAGCCGCAGGGCAATGGCACTCTATCGTAATTAAATGAAAACACTATATACGAAATGCAATGAAAGCATTCTCACTGTACGGCCCTGTAAAGCCAGGGAAAGACAGGTCAACCTAAGATCGCGCGGCCACCGATCAACAGCGGAAATGTTGGGACCGCACATGGTGGGTGGGCCATAAATCTCTGATCATCCATTCTGGAGAACGCGGATTCGTATATCCGTCCAGGCATCCAGTTTTACACCGATCAGCCAAAACGTTATGACCACCTACTTACTAGCATATCGGCCCACCTTTCGAACGCAATACAGCAGCGATTCGGCGTAGCATGTCTTCTACAAGTCCTTCATAGGCTTACAGAGGTATCTGACACCAGACTTCTACTCACAGGTCACGAAATTCATTTAAATTACGGTCCAGTGGCTTGTGTGCGCGAAACCTGGGAACGAGCATCTCGGAAACGCAGAGGCTGGTCGGCTGTGTGCGTTCTACCGTAGTGACCATCTATGGAATGTGTTTGAAGGACGATGAAACCGCAAGTAGGCGACAATGTGGTGAATTCTTACGCTCTGAAACACTTCTGGAAACACCAGAATTGTATTCTTTCAAATCTACCACAGATCACCCCGTAGCGTGCTTTACAGAGCGGGCAAGCCTCTGACCTCTAGGTTCTGTGATGCGACGCGGGTGCCTACCACATTGTCGCCTACTCGTGGTTTCATCGTCCTTCAAACACTTTCCATAGATGCTCACTACAGTAGCACACGAATAGACGACGAACCTCTCCGTTTCCGAGATGCTCGTTCTCAGATGCCACCCCCACAAATCGCTGGCTTGTAATCTAAGGGAATTTCGTGACCTGTGCTGGTATCAGATATCTCTGGAAGTCTACCAAGGACTTGTAGAATCCATGCCAGGCCGAATCACTGCTGTACTGCGTTCGAAAGGTGGACCAAAATGCTAATAAGTAGGTGGACACAATGTTTTGACCGAGCGTGATGCGTGAATGGTTAACGCTCTGACCTCGCATTCGGGAGCACGGCTGTTCGAACCCCGTCCGAGCATCCAGACTTTGGTTTTCCATAGTTTCCCCAAATCACTCCAGGCGAATGCCGGAATGCTTCCTACAATATGCCATTCCTTCCCGTTCCTTGTCCTCATTCGCAGACCGCCTATAATGACGTCGACATCGACAAGGCGTGAAGCTAGACGTAAGTAACAAAAAAAAAATAAATATTTTGGCACATAGATGTAGGTATTCCACGGTTTTCCCAAATCACTCCACGCGAATATCAGGATGCTTCCTTCAAAAGGTCATGGCCGAATTCCTTCCAGTGCTTTCCCGCCTGCAATGACCTCGATGTCGACGAGGCGTAAAGCAGTAATGTTGGAATTTCCATTGGAAGGTAGTGGTGCTGCGTTGTTGTGAGTTGCACCTTGAAGTCATCGTGGGAGCAAACAAGAGACGGCTCGTGATGGACGTGCGGAACGCGACGTCTTAATAATAATCCCGCTCTCCCGCAGTCCGGCTAACGAGATTATCGCCGACGTTTAAACAGACTCGGCGCGCTCATGAAAAATTCATCGTCTGGCCACCGGCTCAATTGGTTATAAATAACTTAAACAAGCGAGACGCACAAGGCCAGCGCCGAATGCTGAAGGCCTTAACCCGGTTATGGGGTCCGCCGCCAGGGTGCACGTGGGCTGCAGCCACAACTCACTCACCGCAGGAAATAACGCAGCCAGGAAACGGTCGCGGTCAGTTGACAGTCGGTTGGCTCGCACGCTGCGGTGGGTGGCGCTCAGAGACGAGTCTTGAGGCACTCGTAAATATAGTCCCTTTTTTGAAGTGACAACTTCCTCAGGCGCGTTGGGCGATTTTTGGATGGCGAAAATGTTATGAGTTCGCTACATGCTATGACGTGTTGCGCGTTGGACGCTTTTTGGATGGGTTAAATCTTATGAGTTCACTGGCATGCTGTAATAGCAACATATCTGTAGCTATATGTAAGACGTGTTACGCTTGGGCAGCAGTGAAAGTATAGATTATACTTGTACATAATATATATACCTACTCGTACGCGCGCAGCGGCCTGTGTACACATATATACACAAATATATTGTATATACCTGACTGTAAGATACATATGCCTTATTACAACGCGTTCTCAGTCCTCGTGGAAGGATATACGTTGTTGACTAACTTGGCTGTATTTTTTTGTAATATATGTGACATTTATCGTTTGAATTAGATCTTATAAGTTCGCATCCATTGGCGCTCCCGTGGATGAAGTAGTAAAGCGCTGTACCATAGAATGGAAGGTTACGAGATCGAATCCATTATCGTAGAAACGTTTTTGAAGTGGCAACTTCTTTAGGCGCGTTGGGCGATGAGTAAAATCTCAAGAGTTCGCGTCACGGACATGCTATGACATGTTGCGTGTATGATAGGAGTTTTTGATGCTTTTTGGACGGGTAAAATCTAATGAGTTCGCATCACGAACATGCGGTAGCTATAATTATGACGTCTTTCGCTCGGACAGTATTGCAAGTATAGAGTATATCTGTATATAATACATATATCTACTGGAGCGAGCGCAGCGGCTTGTGTACACATATACACATACTCGTACATACACAAATACATTATATATACCTGACTGTAAGATATACTCGTATATGCGTTATTATTACGCGTACTCTGTCCTAGTGGATGGTTATACATTTACCTCTAATGCTAGCTACCTTGACTATTTTTTAAAAATATATCTGACATTAATCGTTCGAATTAGATCTTTTTGCAGCCATTAGTGGTCCCCGTGGGTAAAGTGGTAAAACGTTGTACCGTAGAATGGAAGGTTGCGAGATCGAATCCATTATCGGAGAAACGTCTTTTAAGTGAAAACTTCTTTAGGCGCCTTGGATGGGTAAAATTTTGTGAGTTCCCGTCACCGACATGCTAATGTTAACAGCACATCTGTAGCTACAAGTATGACATGTTGCGCGTGCTATATTCATAGTTTAAAGTTTTCACTTCTTTTTGCTTTTTTTTATTTTTCGTATAGCCTCGTCGACGTATAGGTCATTAGAGGAGTGAAAGGACTGGGGACAAGGATCGGGAAGGAAGTCGGCCATGGCATTTTGAAGGAACCATCCCGGCGTCATAGTGATTTGGGAAATCCGTGGAAAACTAAAATCTGGGTGGCTGGATGGGGATTGGAACCCGCGAGGACGGAACGTTTCCGCTCACCCACCACGCTCGGTAAAATTTATTCCCAACCTCGTAACTAAAATAACAATTAAGAGAAAGACGCAATATATCAGACACAATTCCTCAGTTGAAGAACTTTCGAGTGATGATATAGGACCAAACATGCAGAATTGCTTCAGGTTATTTTCGATCCTGTTTTTCGTCCCTGCTTTAAGGTCCAGTTGTGAATATGGTGTTGTGGTTTGGGACTCACATATTTGGTATCAAATATAGGAGTTTGGGGGCGTGCAAAGAAAGCAGATAGATTTGTTTGTGGAAATTATCGCAGCGCTCAGTCAGTATCTGATATGATAAAGGAGCTGGATTGGGAGTCGTTGTAGGGCAGTAGGAGGGTGAAAGGAATGTACAAGGCATATGGCACTTGGAGGGAAATTGGTCGAAGAATTGGGAATAGTGTATAGAACGGGAAACATGACCATGACCACAAGCTGGCACTCGATTTTATGCATAAGGGATCGGTAAAATTTTCTTTTGTAGGTAAAGGTGTCAGGAATTGGAACAAATTACCAAGTGAAGTGATACATAATTTACCAATAAGCTGAAGGAATTTAAAATTAAAATTTGTAAATCGCAAAAGTAGATGTGGGAGGAATTAAACACTCAAATTAAAAAAAGTTGGGGGGGGGGGGGGGGTGATTAGATGACTATGGGAATTGCCACGCGAGCGTATTCTCCATCGCAATTAAATTTATTATAAAAATTATGTTATCCTAATTTCCCAGTCCTCAGCTAAGCAGCACGTCTCCAGACACAATCCAAGTAATACAACAAGGTAAGTTAAACATCGTACCCACTTTTCTATAGCAACATTATCCACGTCTGCCACTTCATGTTTTTTTAACTTTCTCAGTTTTCATAATAATCTCAACAAAAATTTTTAGTCTGCACATTTCCACTTGGGTGTACAGTATCCTGCTATGGTTTACATCCTCTCGTCTCTGAATTGCAGTCCCTAATCGCCTCATTAAACCAGTTACTCTGCCTCGTAAAAATATTCAGTAACTTTTTCTTCATCCTCATCTATGTACAATAAAATACTTCCCCTTCCATTCAGTTTTCTAACAAAGCCATGAAAATTTCTGGATGCACCAATCAGCTGTCTCCTTGAACCCATAATACTTTCCATAAATCCACCTTTAGCTACCCGCTTTGCTGCTATTAATTCCTTGTTTAGTTTTTCCAAGTTTTCCACATTGCCTTGCTGTCTGCTGTCTCTTAACTCTGTCGTGTTCTCTTCTTACCAGCCGCTTTAACCTCCTAACTTTCCTGTTATGATATGTAGGTCTTGTACTATTATTTATTTTTGTGAAATTAAATTTCTTCCCCCATCCTCGTTATTTACACTTCAATTCCACTGTACATGTGCTCTTCTTCTATATACTGAACCTTCTGTTGAAATATCTCATCAGTTTTCAAATATCGGTCCTTTTTTTATAATTTTACCTACTATATAATCACCTTCAATTTCGAACCATTAAATAAAATTTGCCTAAATAGTTTTTTCTCTCCATGAAATTTGATGAAAATATATTTCATTACCGTGACTACATATCAGATTTCATTTACACTTAAAAAATTTCGGTTCTTCCGGCGATAATTTTGAACCATTCTATACGCTCATTAAAAATTCAACCACTCATCTAGGTACACACTATCAAAGCTGCGGACAAATGATTTTAACAAAAAAATAGTTCAACACAATCAAAATTAGGTGTTAATCAGTTTTTTGTTATTATTTAAAAGAAATAATTCGCATAATTTGACTTGCTGGCAAGTTGCTATACAGATTGTCATAAATAGCGCCGATTTTTTTTTAAAATCTATTTGTTCGTTTCTATAGAATTATAATTGTTGTTTAGTTTGTTTGGAAGAATCGTTCATGTTTCAGCGTATTAAAACTGCAGTGGGACGTAAAAGACGTGGCACCGGTTTAAACCTGCATGAAATTGACTCAGCAAAAGCAACCACACAGATTGACGGGGCAGTTACTCATTTGCCACCGAGGTTGATGTTCCGGTAGATTGAATTTGACTAAAACTCATCTCCCAACGACGGATGACACGCAATCACAGGCCAGAACATTAATTATATGTGTTCGCTCTGTTGCGAGTACGCCGTCACCGAAACGAAAGCCGGCGATCGGTTTAAGCCGTGCTCTCGCTCCAATGGGCGTGTCATTCCCGCGCGGATATTTTCACCCGCAAATCTGCGGTGCTCCAGCACGACGCTCAGAGGAGAAACTTTACCGCCGATGACAAGCGCTCACTGTCGGTTTCATTCCCTTGAAAATGATCACATCTGCATCTATACCCTGGAGCTCAAATTACACTCACCTCGATAACTATTAGCTGGAACTGACGTCACGAAACGATGACGTCACGCACCAATCCTTCGCTTGCAAATTAACAGTGGCCAGAGATGTCACTGTAAACCCGATGTTATGAGAACAGTTTAACAGCCAAGCAACTGTAAAGAAATTAATTGGCTGAATACTTTCATTATCTTTCCTTTTCGTAGCATTTCACTTGAAATGAAATACGTCATTTTTTGTTAAAAATTTATGTTTCAATTTAACGGTTGAAATGAAGTAGAATAAAACTGTGCTTTACGGTTCAGTGGAGTCTTTCCCGTTACCGTTTCTGAAGCCATATTGTGACTCCTTCTTTAGATATGTAGATATTAAGGTTGAACATCAAATTTGAGGTCACATCAGGCTTGATGTGAAGCCTCATTAAATTCAAAATATTTTACGCAAATTTTGCAAAGGGGACCCCTTTAGAGAAATATAGGTCAACTTCTTATTTTAGGTAGACCACATCACCCTGTAATGACCTTTGACCCAAAAAAATTGAAACTATTCTAGAACTGTGACCATACCAAAAACTGTGCCAGTTATTCGGTTCACGATGTTCAAATTAGCTCTCAGTCACTTTTTCGTATATTTATAGACAATCACAACTAACCATTAAAAATAAAATTCCAATTTGGACATGTAGGTTAGGTCCACCTATCGAATAGGTAGTTCGTAGTTGCTTCAAGACATGTTGTTTATTCACCAGTTGTTGGTACAAGACTAGACAGTCGTGTGGGGCGGTTGAGGCGTCTTCTATACAGGATCGAATGTTAGAGAAAATATTCCCAGAACTGAACTGAACTGAACTGTACTTAACTAAATTTAGTATAATGTTACAGAAAAATTTAGAAAGGATTGGATAAGCGAGAGAAAAATCGTTAGTAGGTGCTGGGACTCGGACGCGGGTCGCCCGCGTGGTAGGCGAGCGCGTCACCGCTGAGCCAAAGTGGTGATTCACTCTGGGCTGAGTTGAGTGGTTACATCTAGAGGCGCGTGTGAAGGCGGGCCGAAGTCACCCGAAGAAGTTTCCACTCTCTGTCCCTAGATGTTGTTAATATAGTAAGCTAAGAATTAAATTTACATACTTCTAACGGTTTAATGTATTTGGAAGTTAAATTATAATTGTGAACCAATCATAAAGATAGGTATGTACTTCGTTTAAGTCTACATATTCATTTTATTCATTTACGACGACTAATAGATGCGGAAGTACATGGAATGAGATACCCTTTACTCTCAGTAGAAGTCACTATAATAGTCTAAAAAATAACCTGAAGTTTTTTGATAAACGATGAGAAACAGGGAAGTATATAAAATCATAATTTATTCTTTTTTTTATATTACACTTTCGATAGAAATTTTTTCAGATCAATAAAAATGTTACGAAACAACAGCGTAAATGTTTTCTACACTTAATTTACTGATTACACAGTCAATATAGCCCTTGGAAAAATTAATGCATAGTCCATCTTCAATGCGCATCATGTTTAATAATCTCTGAGAATTCGTTATCGGTCTAATTAACATGTCGGCGATCTATCGGAAGGAACATGATACGTGATACTTATAGTCAACAAAAGATATATGAGTTTAGTATAGTATTACATGTCCTTGTTACTGTTTTGAGCAAACACTGATTGTCTGCTCCATACCAGTTAATCCCAGAGATTGGGCCTTATCATATATTAACAGTGAGTACCCTGTCAAAATATGCCAGGTAGTTTCTATGTTATGTTACATTATATGTGTTAAAATGTGATGTTCAAAACAGTTTTAGATTTCCTGCTTAGGTGTGAGGTGACGTTTTATGATACCTCTGATGTTTGCTCAGGAGCGAAGTTGGGAAACTAAAAGCCTTGTGAAAACGGGACCTGTAGTTTTACCGTAAGCCAGCTTATAAGTAAAAGGAAAATAGAGTTTCGTAACAGATTTTTCACCACATGACGTAGCGTTTTAAGACATACTTCACGTTTTGAGTCGGACGGTGAGTTTACAAACTGCCAAGACCTGTTCAGAAACAAACAAATATATGCATCCCCATTAAAGCTTTACATAAGACGGTAGACTACAAGTATAGATCTAGAACTAACAGAAATGAAGCTAGTATAAGCTAGTAGAACACGTAGTGTAAAAGAAACAGAAAATTCACAATCTCTTACCGAACATAAATAAAATTACCTCTTTGCAATTTAGTTGCGAAATATTCACCGCGTGGTCAGTTATTTAATACCTAATGAACGTAAAATTATGCATCCAAAGCATAATATCGAAATTAATTTAATTGAGGTGGAACGTATGATCCAGTGGTTAGTTCCCTAAACACCTATTTTCCCATTTCCTGTTTTTTTGTCTTAAATTCTTTTAGTGCTATATCTCCACCCACTCTTACACTTTACAAATTTTAAATCATTTCAATATTTTTGGTAACTTCTCAGCAATTTACTTTGGTATTTTATTGCTATGCCTCATTACCTTGCCTACAAAATAAGTTTTCCTGCTCACTTATGCCGAAAGTCGTGTGCCAGCTTGTGCTCTTCGACATCTTTTCCTACCAAGGGCTACTCCCAATTCTGCAGTCATGCCTGTGAGTTCTGAAACAAGTATGCCTTCACCTTAAATGAACATATTTCTAAAAATTTAGGAGCTAAACGTCCCAATACTTCAGTTTTACTGCCAATATTTTTTTTTAAATGGAAACGAGGAATTATAAAATAACAAGTATTCGCTGGAATATATTTCAAAAAAGAAGAAAGAAATGCACACTGTTTTGTAATATCAATATAATTGAAGGCTGAATAAAACAAAATAATGACGAATATTAGTCACTTTACGTCTAAATAAACGCTGAAGATTCTGCTAATCAGTGTTGTTTCATAATTAAATTTCAATTAATATATATTTTCCTATCACTCCTTCTGTGCAATTTGTCCACAACAGCGTGTAGGTGAATACATAAGAATGACTTTTAAGAGACAATTACATTTAAATAACTTTATTTAGTGATATTTTAGCAAATTTAATTACAATGGTAACATGTAATAATGAAACAGAAATATGTTTAATACTACATCATCGGCATCTTTCTTTGCGCAGTCACCATTATCAACGCGACTAATTACAAATCTACAATTATTAAATGATTCATAAGGTACTATTTAATACATAAAATCAGAAAATGTACTAGATTTAGCAGTACAAGAAGCGATATTCTTTTTAAATTTTGTATATAATTTGTAGGCTACCTCTATCTTTTATCTAAACTTTACTCGAAGCAACATGCCATTATTTTGTAAATCACTACTTTTGATATTCGCTGTCTTTACTGCAACCTTTCATGAGGAAAATATCTTTGAACCAGATCCGTTACAACTGTTTAATTATTCTGTTTAATTAATAGCTGAAGCCCTCGACTTCGTTCGTGTTTGTCAAGAACTTTGAAGATTTCTATGTTTCTGCACTGAACCTTAAATATCTCCAGCATAATAAGTAGCCGTGTTACTCGATATAAAATCAGCAACCCGCCTGTGAAAGTCCAGTCTAAATCGGTTCACACACTAAATATTTTGCATATAAATTATTCATATTTGTTAATAGCTGAAAGAGCTAGAGAATGTATTAGATTCTAGAACATTATTCAATATTTAACTACATTCAAGAATATCATAGTACATTTTAGAAGATTCCATACACTTTTTAGAACACGTTGGTTGAATATTACAATGCTCTAGGCCAGCTAATTTCAACTACCATATCTCCAACACCCTCACAGCTATCGTCATACAACAACCGTAGTACAGGATGGGATAGTCAAGGCTACTACCAGACACAAACACCAGTGGCCTACGTTAGCTAGTTGTGGCTGCAGAGTGAAATTAAGTCATCATCATCCACCATTCTCTGCCATTTCATCAATAGGCAGTGTTTTATTGGAGTTATTATCCTAGGATATTTTCTCCTATTAGCAGTAATGGTCAGTTCTTCTGGGTTGGTAGGTCTTTATTTTGGTTCATTAGTTTATTAAACTCAATGGTCTTTTATGTCGGTCTGCTGAAATATCATACTGGCCGATGTTTTTGACCATTAGATTTTTTTACTTCTGGGAGATTTTGCCAGCAGCCTGAATCTATCCAAGATCATAGGCAGTGCAGTAGCCTCGTGTAGGGCATCGGTCGGGAAGTGACGTGGCAAGTGTAGGGCTCTCTTCAATGCCCGGTTGTGAATGACTTGTAGCTTTTGTATTTCATGATTTGCGGCGTAAGCCCATATGGGACATGCATATTCCTTAATAGGTCGGATAAGGGTTGTGTAGATTTTGATTCCAATAGTTGGAGGTAGTCGGCTATTAAAGTTGATGAGTGGGTAGAGTTGCTGTAATCTCGCACTCGCTTGGCATCTGACGTCCTCTATGTGGGCGTGCCACGTTAATCTCCTATCCAGTGTGACCCCTAGATAGTGAACAGTTGTAGACCAGGGGATGTCCTTGTCATTGAGGTGTAGTAGAGGATGTGATATCACCGGTAGCGCTGGATCGCATCTTCGCGTAAGCATAATGGCTTGCGTTTTAGCAGGATTTATTTCTATTCTCCACCTCCTAGCCCAAGCAAGAGTTTTCTGTAGGACTTCCTGGAGACGACGTGTTACAATGGCTCTGCTTCTGCTGAGAGAGAAGTATGCGGTGTCATCTGCGTAGGTCGCAATCTCTACACCGGGATTATTTGGCACGTCGGCAGTGTACAATGTATAAAGGACTGGTCCTAGAACCGAGTGACACACACGTCTATTTTTATATGTCTCTATAAGTTTTTCATATTCAACTGATCAGAACATACGTTATCCCTAACTACTTGGTCCGCTAAGAAGTAAAGATGAAATGTATCGCATCTATACAAAAGAGATGATTTCTACTTTTTGGGCATTTATACAGAATGGATGCCAACAAGTTAACCAAAAGGATCCTCGAATATCTTTGGAATAAGAAATCGACACCAACCTGGATTCAACCTGGAACAACCTGGAGCTACATGGAAAGTTAAGAATGATTTTAAAAAAAATATCTGTTAGGAACATGTAACAAAGAGAGAGGTTTTTAAGAAAAAAAATAATAATGGAAGGATACAAAAGCAAGAAGGTTAAAAAAAAATAGTATTGAAATAGTGTGTAGAGAGGAGAAAACTACATAGCGAGAAGATGAAGAAGTACTGTAGGAAGAAGAAGGAACAAAGCAACATTGAAATTTGATCGCAGTACTCTGAACGGAAACGTAAGTAAAAGTAGTACTTTTCAGATACCGCATTCAACTGAAAGCCAAGAAGCAAATGTGGGCGGCGACAATATAAACTGCATAATGAAAAGTATTCGATCCAACGACCCATTGTTCATAAAGGTAGCGATTCAAGGTGTTAGCCTCTAAAGCTGATTATCGTCTGTTTCATTCGGACATTTCAGCTGAAACCAAAAATTGAAATGGGGCAACGAATTAATTACAGGCGAGTTGTATTTTTTGCAATGCGGATTGCACTAGTGGGCGCCATGGGAAATAACGGGCGGAACTGTCACATAGCGAATGGAAGTGGGGCTCTTTTTATTCGGCGCAATGTTTTGTGGTCGTCGCGTCTAATTTAAACCAAAAGGTCTTGTTGTAGAGGTTTCATCCAGCCAACCGCAGCGCGCGATGTATGACCACGTGCCACAAAACCCACGTCACCGTATATTTTAAACGGCGCTTGTTAATAATTTTTAGGTGGCTGAATCCCGAATAACGTGTAAATTTATGCATATTTCATGGCGCATGCAAAAAGCTTGTTTTTGCTGCCGGGGCTGTATTTGCATTTGAGCTGGCAGGAAGTGTATTTTGGAATTATTACGAGAGAGCAGAGGGTAAACCTGACTGTGTTCTATCTTTGGCGGAAATGCTCTGTCACGATCTACTCTGTTTGCGTAAGAAGTTTAAATGCCACCAGGTGTCACCACTGCACGTTCAACGGGCCGTCGAGAATACGCCTGATGTCGTGAAAACCACCACGTGATTTCACTAGCTTGCTTACACACCTGCGGTCCCCATTCTACGAGATAAAGCTTTTCATTGTTGGGGTTAACCCGACCTTCACCTCTGGCATAGCTTGCTGTGTAATATGGAGTACGGCAGAATGCATCAGGTTCCATACTAAAGTGTAGGTCCCCTGTACCAGGTAGGTTTATCAGTTTTAGTTAAGGCGAGAACGAATAATTTCGCTGGTCATTCTCTGCTTCTCGTGTCAGGTGTGTAAAAAGTAAAAATTAAAAACTAAAGCAGGTGGAGCGAGAGAAACAGCACAAGAAAACTATGGAGACCATTCCAATATCATTATTCATTGTTTATTTCGAAACATACCTTAAAGATTTGCCTGGAAAGATAAAAAAATGTCAGCTGACTGGTTAGGATATATGCTGATATTCAAAGCGTTTCTTTTTCCGATACACCGAGCGGGGCGGTGTAACGGTTAGCGTTCTCGCCTCGCATTCGGGAGGACGGCGGTTCGAATCCCCGTCCGGGCATCCAGATTTGGGTTTTCCATGGTTTCCCAAATCACTCCAGGCAAATGCCGGGATGCTTCCTTCAAAAGGCCATGGCCGAATTCCTTCCCCATTCCTTGCCCCCATCCTTGCCCTCCATCCTTTCCCGTCTCTAAAGACCTCGATGTTAAAAAGAGACGTAAAACAGTTAAAAAAAAAAAAAAAAATCCGATAGATATTAAAGATTTACTTATTGTTTAAATTTACGTTTAGGTTTTCCTTAATAAACTAGCCTCAAATACTGTCAAAAATGATGGGTTGAACGGCGTGTTGTGGCATGTGATGTCTTCGAATTGGCTTAACTGAATAGAAAAGTTATAAAATAACGCTCAATACAATTCCTCGTGCCTTACACTGTAGCAGGGGCGGATCCAGGATTGGGCTTGGGAGGGGCTTGAGCGGACTTTTGTTTGGGGGGGGGGGGGTCTTGGCTTAAGTGGATTTTGGCTTTGGGGTGGGGGGGGGGGGCTCGAGTCGGGGAAAAGGTAATATTTATAGTCCCCTCGGGCCTCGATTCCGTTGAGCTAAAAATAAAAAAGTCTCCAAAATTACACTGTCGGAGGTGGACCTAAATACTTTGGGGGGGGGGGCTTGAACCCCCTAGCCCCCCTCCCTGGATCCACCCTTGCACTGTAGCATAAATTTCAGTTGTCAATCCGGTCCTTGCTCCAGTTCAGCCTTACCACAAACTCCGCTGATATTGCCGCTAGAAAATGAAATCTTCAGTCATACACTGCTACATTCACTGCATCGCGAAAAATTACGCTGCGTTCCGTAAGATTAGTTTTAATCGTGGTCTAGGCAACGTGGATAGCAATAAATGAGAAACTTCATTTATTCAAGCAAAGTAATAATTTTAGTAACGTGGCTCTCATGAAAGCAGCTTAAATTTTTTTTAAAAAAAAACTGAAATAACTCCTTGTCTCTGTTGTAACGACCAAGGGTAACATTTTTGGTCTAAACTGAAAAAAAAGCTTCCATCGATCGCATATTAATATATTCACGTGATCACATATTTCTTAGCTTACTACAACAGTATAACGAAAACATTTACATCGACCGAATGCAAAGAAACAAACAACTAATATGTTGATTTAAACGTAATACCTACTTCCTCTCAGTGTTATGGCAATCAGTTCTTCTCATTTGCTTAGTTAAATAAAACTGTTATTTTGCAAAGCGCATAACTCCTATTTAGTTGTATCATTTTGGCCGTTGTTAGCTCTGCAATAAAGGCCATGAGCGTGACGTAATCGTTTTGGTCATAACGACCAAGCTTAGCCTTTTATTATCATTCATAAACTCGTAATCGTAATAATGTTGTTTTTTGTTATATCATAAATCATTTTTCTTTGTTCCATATACAATGTGTTTTCTCGGAACTTTATATAAAAAAATTCGCAATTACACATTAAACTTTACATATAAATATTTCTTTCTATACAGATACATTCGGGCAATTATTAGTGAAAAAGAGACAACTAGTTGTGTGTGTGTGTTGTGTGTGTGTGACTGCGAGGAGCTTCATTGCGATAAACTGAATGGGAGAGCTGTATCGATTTTTCTTTCTCCTTTTTTTCCCTGTGAGGTGTGCCTGAAATTTTAAACAGCTGGTGCATAAAACACAAGAGACAATCACGCTTCATTTATTGCCCAAGACCTCCGCACGTATTGCTGTTTAAAAATTGAAGGGCCCAAGCAAATTGCGGCTCTCGGTTGCCTTTTCATCACGAAATTGCAAAAGGCAGGCAGCAGAGGTGGATGCGCCGTGCAATTAACTCCAGTTTACGCGACAGCACAGAAGAAGTGTTCCTGCTACATGCGCCTCGTAGGTAAATAATGCTTCAGCATCACAGTCGGTCGACATATAGTTATAATTATTCGTTCATTTTACATATTTATACTGTATTGTCAAATATTCGAGATGAAACGTTAATGTGAATATTTTATCAGACGTTATTAATTGGCAATAATTGTAAAATTAGAAAGAAGGTGTAACGTAACCATGAACGTTACGGTTATATTTGGAGTGGATAGTGTAATCTGAGAGGTATGTAAGGTCTTTGGCGGTGGGCGAGCGCCGAGCGCGGTGAGTCGGAGTCAGTGATTGTCAGTGGGTAACGTACGGAACAGCCGGCGGGAGCGGAAGCAGCACACGAAATTACTGTCAACTCCACTGGAGTTGACGGGACTAGAGTAGGGGTGCCTGTCATTCTGTTGATGACATCTTCCCCTGCTTTTACAATTGGTTATAATTATCATTACGTTTTTAGCCAGGTTTACGGCAGTGTGTTTATCCCGTGAATACATTGTACGGCCGCTTGGCGTGTGTTCCGTACTAAAGAACACTGTGGGATGTGTGCTAAAGTATATGTTGGACTATGAAGGTTCTTCCGAGTGACCTGATTCAATATAAACTGTGTTTAGTAAACTACTGCAGAATCGGACTATGGCGATTGTTTGTTAATTAGTTTCGAGAATTGTGCTCACTGCTTATTTAGTCTTTTGACTGTACTTGAATCTGCTATCTTCGGTGACGAAGAAACATTAGTATTATTGTCTGGTGGCATGCTTGTTGACTGTGTAGTCTCAGAGGAATAAATCTACGAAAACTAGTACGCATATGTGTTCTTCTTCTGTGACTTTAATTAACCAATTAGCATAGCCGAAAGACTGGCGACCGCACGGCAAAACGAACCTTTAATTAAAAGAGTAATTAGTGGTGGAAGAAAGCTTAAGAAAAATCGTGTTAGGAAGTGTAGCTGCTCAATTGCTTCAACGAACTTTTAACTATACAAACACGAATAGCGTTGAGTAGCCGTTACATGGCTCAACGTGACAGGACAAGTTGCAGTTAAAATTGTTAAGGACGGACAGTGATTAATATAAAAAAAAGTGCTGGAAATAATAAGCAGTGAGTAGAGCGGGAAGACAACGGCTACTTCGAGGCGGCGAGTGCACAACAATGTAATAAACGAGAGGACCCGAGCTTTCACGATCGGAACCGAGCAACGCAGTCTGACGGGAAGCCTCGCCAGAGCAACAACTCGACACCGGGGCAACGCGGTACAGCGGAGAGACGCGACAGCGGAACAACGCGGGCACGCAGAAGCGGCGCGGCGTCATTGCGGTCGACGGCAGCGCGGTCAGCAACTGAGATTCTTCGAAAGGAAAGTGCGAACAATTTTTTTTAATTAAAGAAAGACACAAACTGACATTAAAATAATAATAATAAAAAAAAATACTGTTTCGATTGGAATCACATTTCCGCGGTAGTAATTATTTCTTTTGCATTAATGAATCTTCAAATGAGCTACTGACTATGCGGATTGCAAATTTTATGCATGCAAGCATAATGTTATTCTGATTTGGGTCAAGTTATGTCAGTTTCTGTTAACGAATTAATTTGTAGATTTTTTGTTGTTGATTTTCCAAAGAAGTGCAAGATTTATTTTTCAGTCTTTGTAAAAGCACAAACCGGCACGAATAATTCGCGATTTTTTTAAGAGAAAAAAATTAATTATTATTTTTGCATATTGAGTAACAGAGGTCTTTTTCTTTTCTTTCGTTAACTTATTAAAGTTGAAAGCCGGACAACTGTGTTAGATTTGCTTAGCAAATTATTTTTTCAAGGAAAAAAAAAAAAAAAATTATTTTTAGAGTTTCCGTAATTTTTTTTTTGGTCATTGATAGTAGTGTATGTATTCAATTGAAAGTGTATTTTATGACATGGTGTATATCTTGTTTGATAGTTAAGAGATTTGGAAACAGAATTTTACCTTTTTTGTGCTAATGTATACTGGTGTATTCTGTTTGCTGGATTGACGGCGTTGGTTACTTCTTGTCTTTTCTACAACGGAAGATTGAATTTGTTGTGTGAAATAATTTCGTAATATGGCATCTGAGCTAGAGGGTGGTGTGAATGGAGGGATGGTGCTGGGAGGTGAGTCCCTTGGTGACGCACCCAGTGTAGACATTAATCAGTCCTCCCTTACTGTGTCGATGACGAGTTTTGCTAGTGAATCAGAAGTTGACAAGTTAAGAGAAGTGGTTAGGGAAAGTAATGAGGCGTCCATGTCGGAAATGTTTTGTGCTTTCCAGGGACAATTTGTCATGTCAATTCAGTCCCTTCTTGAAGCTAAATTAAATGAAAATAGTATTTCACTTGAATCCAGATTAAATGAATCACTTGCATCCAAATTAAATGAAAATAGTATTTCACTTGAATCCAGATTAAATGAATCACTTGAATCCAAATTAAATGAAAATAGTATTTCACTTGAATCCAGATTAAATGAATCACTTGCATCCAAATTAAATGAAAATAGTATTTTGCTTGAATCTAAATTAAATGAAAATAAGGAGAGTATCGAATGTCTTCGGGATGCTTTTGAATCGCGACTAGGGCAGGTTTAGAGAAGAATTGACCCAGTATAGGGAACTTTGTAGCACAACAAACTGCTGAAATATCTGGTAAATTGACTCAGTATCGTTCAGACTGCGAACAAGTAACTAGTGTTTTGCACCAAAATATGGAATCCCTAAAGAAAACAGTCGAGCTTATAGAAGATAACCATGATGAAAGATTGTCGAAGGTGGAGACTTTAGGAGAAACCCTTACCGAAAAATACACGGTAGTAAAAGAAGAAGTTGACCATTTAACAGTCGGCGTAGAGAAATTGTCGTGTCAGGTGGAAAAGGTTAAGGCTTCCACTGCAGTGTGGGTGAATGAAAAGTTACAGTTACAAGAGAAGCAAATTGAAAAAAGTCTAAAGTTACGAGTTCCACAAGTTGTGCGAGAAGAGGTTGTCAAATGTCAAATCTTGCCAAATGTGAATGCGCTCACTGCGTGCATGGTAGAAGAGAAAGTGGACTGGGAGGACTTTTGTGATAATGGGGGGATACACCCAGTTGATTTTGTGAAGAAGTTTGAAAATTTTGGGCCGTTCTGTAGGGCCGTAGAAAGAAAGAAGATAGAAATGTTCAGTAAACATATCAAGGGGAATGCCCGAATGTGGGGAGAACGGGCTGCAGATAATTGCGAGACGTTTGAGGAGTTTAAGTCAGCTTTTTTGGAACATTTCTGGTCCATCGACCGGCAAATTGCTGTTCGGCGGAATTTAATGATGGGAAAACCATACTCGCCGGGTGGTGGCACTCAGCAAAATTTTTTCTTGAAGTGTGTTAATTCTTGTAAACATTTAAGTTCACCATTTAGTGAAGGGGAATATGTGCGGATGATTAGTGCGCGTTTGCCCGAGTCGACACAGCTTGTATTTGTCAGTCACAATATATGTACCATTGACGAGGCGGTAAAGATGTTGGGTCGGCTGGACGAACAAGAGAAAAGTATAAGAGCAAAAGAATATGGGGTGAGGACACCCACACATTACGCGGAGAAATCGCAATCGGAAGGGGATAGAAGTAATTCACATCAGCAGCAGGAGAGCTACAATCATTTTGATAACAGGAATCGAGGCGGCTACAATAACCGCGGGCAGAGAGGAGGATTTGGACGTGGTCGTGGAACAGGGGGAGGAGGATTTAGAGGTGAATATAATGGACCAACTGGAGACGATTGGCCCCGAGGAGAGTCAGTAAATCAGGTGCAGGTGGCCGTGGTGGAGAGTGCACCACAGGTAAACTAGTGCCTGTCACTGCTTCAGCCTCAGGCGGGGACAGGAGACGATACGAGGCTATCAAAAGAAGAACCAGAAGACAATACGAGGGGGCGAGATGAAGATGAGATTTCTAATGAACCAATTACAAACGATCAAGGAGAGGAAAGAGTGATCTGGACGAATGTCGGAGATTATGCTAAACTGTTCATCGCTAAAGCGCGCATTCATGAGGAGGAGAGTGATGACTCGTCAGAAGAGTGGTCAAGTTGGAAGGAGATAAGGTGGTTCGGACAAGAAAAGGCAAAGATAATTTCAGAACTAACTTATAGATCAAATGGAAGAGAAACTGTGAATAAAAATGATGTTTGTGAGCCAGATGAGCAGGAGAAGGCTTGTGTGACTGACGACAAAATTGTTAAGAAAGATACTGTAGTAAAAGAAGAAATAAGGTCAGTAGAAGAAGATGGAAGACAGCGAGAAGCAGTCCTTGAGGTGAAAGAAACACTTCAGGAGACAGAAACAGTGAAGCCTGAAACTTTGCCGGAAGGGAATCTCGAAGTGAAACATTGTATGATGGTAAATGAGAACTATCCATTATGTAAAGACACAAAACAGAAGGTAATTAATGGGAAGAAAGAGACTAGGCAGAATAGAGGATACTATGTGAAGCCAGAAGAATGGTATTTGCTGAGAGAAGAAAGTTGGAAGAGGCACAGGAAGAAGTTACGGTTATATGATGAAGCAAAGAATGTAAATAAGAAGAAAGGAGGAGGAAGAGAAGAGAGTTGGAAGAAGCGTAAGAAGAAGCGGGGTTTAATGCTGTTTGGTGAAGGAAGGAATATTGTAAAGAAAAAGAAGTAGGTACATTAGGTAGAGAGGGTGAGGTACAGTCTTCAGTTGCCTCACTACGCATGATGGAAACATCCATGCATAAATGCCTTAGCGTTATGGTAGGTTTAGGTTTTCAGGTTGTTTGGTCATCACAATTATTTCTTCTATGGTATTGTACAGTTGTTGTATCAAATGTCTTTTGCGGTTGTGCGCAGATTAGCGACCCGCACACTCCTTGTTTTGGTGCAAACGCATTTTAAGTCGTCACGAGTAAAGAAGGAGATACGAAAGTTTAAAGTTTTGTACGAAGGTCCCTATAGGGTCAAAGCCTGTTTGAGGGATAATGCTTACAAATTAGAATATGCCGATGGGAGAGAAGTTGCCGGGACTTTCAATGTCATTTCTCTGAAACCTTACAAATATTTTGGTGAGGAGGGGAGTGTCGGTGGGGTGTCAGGCACCGGATAGAGGGGCCCACCTCACAGCACTGTCGCATCTACCGCACCTCCAAGCTTTAAGTGTTGCCATGATTTAAGTAAGTTTTCAGTAGTTTCTTGTAACAATCAATCGCAGTCACAATTAGAATGTGTAAGAGGCTGTGTCAATAAGTTAGTGGGGTAAGGACTTTTGGTAGTTGGGTACAGATTGGTGACCCACGTAGTATTAATACACAGTTGCGGAAGGCATTCTTGCTGGTTTGTGTTTCCCAGTAATTTTAGCCCCGAGGCTGGACAATGTACTTAGAAGTGCGGTTTTCCCTTTCATTAAAGTGTTAAGATGATTTAAGTGTGGCGCAGCGTAATGTCAGTTTGCGTCTTTCCGCGTGTGGAGTGATCAGTGTTGGTGTACAACAGTCAGTGAATGAGGCACCTGCCTGAGCAGGGCACACTGTCAGTGTACTGTCGAAGTAAACAAGGCACGATTCAGTGCATGTGTCATACATCAGAAAAAAAGAGAGGAAAAAAATTGTTGTCAAAATATATTGTAACTCAATTTGTAATTTCTTGGTTATATGTCATGGATCTAAGCAAGGACATATGGACATTGAAAGGTTTGATGATTTGTTTCATGCAGTTTCAGACTGTGTGTGTTATTCTTAATGTGTATGTAATTATGTTAGTTTAAGGATAAGCAAGCAGCCACCCAGACTTCCCTTTATGTTTGGTAAACATTTAATCTTGTATTTTTTTGTAACATGTTTCTATGTATATGTGAACAAGTGTGGTTTGTGATGACAAAAGTCGGTGCTTTGTCAATGCCGACTTTTGCCACATTGTAACGGTGGGGGTGTAACGTAACCATGAACGTTACGGTTATATTTGGAGTGGATAGTGTAATCTGAGAGGTATGTAAGGTCTTTGGCGGTGGGCGAGCGCCGAGCGCGGGGAAGTCGAGAGAGGGGGAGTCAGTGATTGTCAGTGGTAACGTACGGAACAGCCGGCGGGAGCGGAAGGTTTACGGCAGTGTGTTTATCCCGTGAATACATCGTACGGCCGCTTGGCGTGTGTTCCGTACTAAAGAACACTGTGGGATGTGTGCTAAAGTATATGTTGGACTATGAAGGTTCTTCCGAGTGACCTGATTCAATATAAACTGTGTTTAGTAAACTACTGCAGAATCGGACTATGGCGATTGTTTGTTAATTAGTTTCGAGAATTGTGCTCACTGCTTATTTATCCTTTTGACTGTACTTGAATCTGCTATCTTCGGTGACGAAGAAACATTAGTATTATTGTCTGGTGGCATGCTTGTTGACTGTGTAGTCTCAGAGGAATAAATCTACGAAAACTAGTACGCATATGTGTTCTTCTTCTGTGACTTTAATTAACCAATTAGCATAGCCGAAAGACTGGCGACCGCACGGCAAAACGAACCTTTAATTAAAAGAGTAATTAGTGGTGGAAGAAAGCTTAAGAAAAATCGTGTTAGGAAGTGTAGCTGCTCAATTGCTTCAACGAACTTTTAACTATACAAACACGAATAGCGTGAGTACACGTTACATGGCTCAACGTGACAGGACAAGTTGCAGTTAAAATTGTTAAGGACGGACAGTGATTAATAAAAAAAAAAAAAAAAAAGTGCTGGAAATAATAAGCAGTGAGTAGAGCGGGAAGACAACAATCGGCGATGGTACGGCTACTTCGAGGCGGCGAGTGCACAACAATGTAATAAACGAGAGGACCCGAGCTTTCACGATCGGAACCGAACAACGCAGTCTGACGGGAAGCCTCGCCAGAGCAACAACTCGACACCGGGGCAACGCGGTACAGCGGAGAGACGCGACAGCGGAACAACGCGGGCACGCAGAAGCGGCGCGGCGTCATTGCGGTCGACGGCAGCGCGGTCAGCAACTGAGATTCTTCGAAAGGAAAGTGCGAACAATTTTTTTAATTAAAGAAAGACACAAACTGACATTAAAATAATAATAATAATAAAAAAAAATATACTGTTTCGATTGGAATCACATTTCCGCGGTAGTAATTATTTCTTTTGCATTAAGGAATCTTCAAATGAGCTACTGACTATGCGGATTGCAAATTTTATGCATGCAAGCATAATGTTATTCGGTTTTGGGTCAAGTTATGTCAGTTTCTGTTAACGAATTAATTTGTAGATTTTTTTGTTGATTTTCCAAAGAAGTGCAAGATTTATTTTTCAGTCTTTGTAAAAGCACAAACCGGCACGAATAATTCGCGATTTTTTTTAAGAGAAAAAAATTAATTATTATTTTTGCATATTGAGTAACAGAGGTCTTTTTTCCTTTTCTTTCGTTAACTTATTAAAGTTGAAAGCCGGACAACGGTGTTAGATTTGCTTAGCAAATTATTTTTTCAAGGAAAAAAAAAAAAAAAATTATTTTAGAGTTTCCGTAACCTTTTTTGGTCATTGATAGTAGTGTATGTATTCAATTGAAAGTGTATTTTATGACATGGTGTATATCTTGTTTGATAGTTAAGTTAAAAGATTTGGAAACAGAATTTTACCTTTTTTTTCTGTGCTAATGTATACTGGTGTATTCTGTTTGCTGGATTGACGGCGTTGGTTACTTCTTGTCTTTTCTACAACGGAAGATTAAATTTGTTGTGTGAAATAATTTCGTAATATGGCATCTGAGCTAGAGGGTGGTGTGAATGGAGGGATGGTGCTGGGAGGTGAGTCCCTTGGTGACGCACCCAGTGTAGACATTAGTCAGTCCTCCCTTACTGTGTCGATGACGAGTTTTGCTAGTGAATCAGAAGTTGACAAGTTAAGAGAAGTGGTTAGGGAAAGTAATGAGGCGTCCATATCGGAAATGTTTCGTGCTTTCCAGGGACAATTTGTCATGTCAATTCAGTCCCTTCTTGAAGCTAAATTAAATGAAAATAGTATTTCACTTGAATCCAAATTAAATGAAAATAGTATTTCACTTGCGTCCAAATTAAATGAAAATAGTATTTCACTTGAATCCAAATTAAATGAAAATAGTATTTCACTTGAATCCAAATTAAATGAAAATAGTATTTCACTTGAATCCAAATTAAATGAAAATAGTATTTCACTTGAATCCAGATTAAATGAATCACTTGCATCCAAATTAAATGAAAATAGTATTTTGCTTGAATCTAAATTAAATGAAAATAAGGAGAGTATCGAATGTCTTCGGGATGCTTCTGAATCGCGACTAGGGCGGTTTAGAGAAGAATTGACCCAGTATAGGGAACTTTGTAAGCAACAAACTGCTGAAATATCGGGTAAATTGACTCAGTATCGTTCAGACTGCGAACAAGTAACTAGTGTTTTGCACCAAAATATGGAATCCCTATAGAAAACAGTCGAGCTTATAGAAGATAACCATGATGAAAGATTGTCGAAGGTGGAGACTTTAGGAGAAACCCTTACCGAAAAATACACGGGAGTAAAAGAAGAAGTTGACCATTTAACAGTCGGCGTAGAGAAATTGTCGTGTCAGGTGGAAAAGGTTAAGGCTTCCACTGCAGTGTGGGTGAATGAAAAGTTACAGTTACAAGAGAAGCAAATTGAAAAAAGTCTAAAGTTACGAGTTCCACAAGTTGTGCGAGAAGAGGTTGTCAAATGTCAAATCTTGCCAAATGTGAATGCGCTCACTGCGTGCATGGTAGAAGAGAAAGTGGACTGGGAGGACTTTTGTGATAATGGGGGGATACACCCAGTTGATTTTGTGAAGAAGTTTGAAAATTTTGGGCCGTTCTGTAGGGCCGTAGAAAGAAAGAAGATAGAAATGTTCAGTAAACATATCAAGGGGAATGCCCGGATGTGGGGAGAACGGGCTGCAGATAATTGCGAGACGTTTGAGGAGTTTAAGTCAGCTTTTTTGGAACATTTCTGGTCCATCGACCGGCAAATTGCTGTTCGGCGGAATTTAATGATGGGAAAACCATACTCGCCGGGTGGTGGCACTCAGCAAAATTTTTTCTTGAAGTGTGTTAATTCTTGTAAACATTTAAGTTCACCATTTAGTGAAGGGGAATATGTGCGGATGATTAGTGCGCGTTTGCCTGAGTCGACACAGCTTGTATTTGTCAGTCACAATATATGTACCATTGACGAGGCGGTAAAGATGTTGGGTCGGCTGGACGAACAAGAGAAAAGTATAAGAGCAAAAGAATATGGGGTGAGGACACCCACACATTATGCGGAGAAATCGCAATCGGAGGGGGATAGAAGTAATTCACATCAGCAGCAGGAGAGCTACAATCATTTTGATAACAGGAATCGAGGCGGCTACAATAACCGCGGGCAAAGAGGAGGATTTGGACGTGGTCGTGGAACAGGGGGAGGAGGATTTAGAGGTGAATATAATGGACCAACTGGAGACGATTGGCCCCGAGGAGAGTCAGTAAATCAGGTGCAGGTGGCCGTGGTGGAGAGTGCACCGCAGGTAAACTAGTGCCTGTCACTGCTTCAGCCTCGGCGGGGACAGGAGACGATACGAGGCTATCAAAAGAAGAACCAGAAGACAATACGAGGGGGCGAGATGAAGATGAGATTTCTAATGAACCAATTACAAACGATCAAGGAGAGGAAAGAGTGATCTGGATGAATGTCGGAGATTATGCTAAACTGTTCATCGCTAAAGCGCGCATTCATGAGGAGGAGAGTGATGACTCGTCAGAAGAGTGGTCAAGTTGGAAGGAGATAAGGTGGTTCGGACAAGAAAAGGCAAAGATAATTTCAGAACTAACTTATAGATCAAATGGAAGAGAAACTGTGAATAAAAATGATGTTTGTGAGCCAGATGAGCAGGAGAATGCTTGTGTGACTGACGACAAAATTGTTAAGAAAGATACTGTAGTAAAAGAAGAAATATGGTCAGTAGAAGAAGATAGAAGACAGCGAGAAGCAGTCCTTGAGGTGAAAGAAACACTTCAGGAGATAGAAACAGTGAAGCCTGAAACTTTGCCGGAAGGGAATCTCGAAGTGAAACATTGTATGGTGGTAAATGAGAACTATCCATTATGTAAAGACACAAAACAGAAGGTAATTAATGGGAAGAAAGAGACTAGGCAGAATAGAGGATACTATGTGAAGCCAGAAGAAAGGTATTTGCTGAGAGAAGAAAGTTGGAAGAGGCACAGGAAGAAGTTACGGTTATATGATGAAGCAAAGAATGTAAATAAGAAGAAAGGAGGGAGAAGAGAAGAGAGTTGGAAGAAGCGTAAGAAGAAGCGGGGTTTAATGCTGTTTGGTGAAGGAAGGAATATTGTAAAGAAAAAGAAGTAGGTACATTAGGTAGAGAGGGTGAGGTACAGTCTTCAGTTGCCTCACTGCCCATGATGGAAACATCCATGCATAAATGCCTTAGCGTTATGGTAGGTTTAGGTTTTCAGGTTGTTTGGTCATCAAAATTATTTCTTCTATGGTATTGCACAGTTGGTGTATCAAATGTCTTTTGCGGTTGTGCGCAGATTAGCGACCCGCACACTCCTTGTTTTGGTGCAAACGCATTTTAAGTCGTCCCGAATAAAGAAGGAAATACGTAAATTTGAAGTGTTGTACGAAGGTCCCTATAGGGTCAAAGCCTGTTTGAGGGATAATGCTTACAAATTAGAGTATGCCGATGGGAGAGAAGTTGCCGGGACTTTAAATGTCATTTCTCCGAAACCTTACAAATATTTTGGTGAGGAGGGAGTGTCGGTGGGGTGTCAGGCACCGGATTGAGGGGCCCACCTCACAGCACTGTCGCATCTACCGCACCTCCAAGCCTTAAGTGTTGCCATGATTTAAGTAAGTTTTCAGTAGTTTCTTTTAACAATCAATCGCAGTCACAATTAGAATGTGTAAGAGGCTGTGTCAATAAGTTAGTGGGGTAAGGACTTTTGGTAGTTGGGTACAGATTGGTGACCCACGTAGTATTAATACACAGTTGCGGAAGGCATTCTTGCTGGTTTGTGTTTCCCAGTAATTTTAGCCCCGAGGCTGGACAATGTACTTAGAAGTGCGGTTTTCCCTTTCATTAAAGTGCTAAGATGATGTAAGTGTGGCACAGCGTAATGTCAGTTTGCGTCTTTCCGCGTGTGGAGTGATCAGTGTTGGTGTACAACAGTCAGTGAATGAGGCACCTGCCTGAGTAGGGCACACTGTCAGTGTACTGTCGAAGTAAACAAGGCACGATTCAGTGCATGTGTCATACATCAGAAAAAAAGAGGAAAAAAAAATTGTTGTCAAAATATATTGTAACTCAATTTGTAATTTCTTGGTTATATGTCATGGATCTAAGCAAGGACATATGGACATTGAAAGGTTTGATGATTTGTTTCATGCAGTTTTAGACTGTGTGTGTTATTCTTAATGTGTATGTAATTATGTTAGTTTAAGGATAAGCAAGCAGCCACCCAGACTTCCCTTTATGTTTGGTAAACATTTAATCTTGTATTTTTTTGTAACATGTTTCTATGTATATGTGAACAAGTGTGGTTTGTGATGACAAAAGCCGGTGCTTTGTCAATGCCGACTTTTGCCACATTGGGGGTGTAACGTAACCATGAACGTTACGGTTATATTTGGAGTGGATAGTGTAATCTGAGAGGTATGTAAGGTCTTTGGCGGTGGGCAAGCGCCGAGCGCGGTGAGTAGGGGGTCAGTGATTGTCAGTGGTAACGTACGGAACAGCCGGCGGGAGCGGAAGGTTTACGGCAGTGTGTTTATCCCGTGAATACATCGTACGGCCGCTTGGCGTGTGTTCCGTACTAAAGAACACTGTGGGATGTGTGCTAAAGTATATGTTGGACTATGAAGGTTCTTCCGAGTGACCTGATTCAATATAAACTGTGTTTAGTAAACTACTGCAGAATCGGACTATGGCGATTGTTTGTTAATTAGTTTCGAGAATTGTGCTCACTGCTTATTTATCCTTTTGACTGTACTTGAATCTGCTATCTTCGGTGACGAAGAAACATTAGTATTATTGTCTGGTGGCAGCTTGTTGACTGTGTAGTCTCAGAGGAATAAATCTACGAAAACTAGTACGCATATGTGTTCTTCTTCTGTGACTTTAATTAACCAATTAGCATAGCCGAAAGACTGGCGACCGCACGGCAAAACGAACCTTTAATTAAAAGAGTAATTAGTGGTGGAAGAAAGATTAAGAAAAATCGTGTTAGGAAGGGTAGCTGCTCCATTGCTTCAACGAACTTTTAACTATACAAACACGAATAGCGTGAGTATACGTTACATACTCCAATGCTTGAACTTCTCGTAGATCCGGTCGTTCTCTAATCAGCTCTATAAACTGTTTAGCATCAAAACATTCCATTGCTCCAAGGGAAATCACGAGCCACCGGTGTCTCGTGCGATCGCTCCACACGGTAGTTGGAGGTGGCTAGTGGAGCCAGCACAGCCGCTTTCTGTTCCAGCGGTATCTGCAGATTCAGTAACCGGACGCAGAGTGTCTCATGAGAAAGAGGCCTAATACTACGAAAACACTGCACGGCCTCGGAGGGGGACGGCGAACAAAACATCCGGTAAAAGAGGGCCCAATGATAACACTGGCGTACACAATTCGTTTATACCTCCCAGGGTCGATTTAATCCTACAAAGGGTCCATGTCAGCAGTATGAATAGTCGGGAGTCTTTGAGTTGAAAATGCAGATTCACGAACGTTTGCCAATTCAGGCATTACGAAACGGGAACCAAATATGGCTTATTCAAAACATTTATTTGCCAATTTTAACTTGCAGTTACAAGGTATCATTTTTAATTTTTGTAAAATGTGCATAATTTCAGAATTAATTTATTCAAGTAAAATATTACAAGGCAAGAATTTTCTCAGTTTCCCACCTTGTTATTGACAAATGCCGAGAATGATCAAGTTTCGGCCTATGATCAAAATTTGCCTAAATGCCTTTCACACAGACTGCAAAATCAGATTTTAATATGTTCTAACTATATAAATACCTCACTCTCTAGTCATTCAAAAAGGTAGCTTTGGAAAACGGCTTATCGTATTTCCAGAAATACTGACCGAATGAATCACTTACTAACAACTTAGGACGCAGTTCAAATTGAGGTATCAGCAGCTGTGGCTTCAGAAGGATATATCTGTTCTTATTCTGAATTATGAAAGTTTTGCATGATAGGTTTTGATTGCTTTTTCATATCACATGCTGTCTCTCAGTCTCTCAACTGGATGAATACTATACTCGGACTCTACTCAGCTTGAGCTTATCCATTAAATCTGATAAATTTGTCTCCTTTTTATTTTTTGTGTGTGCTATGGTTATGCATTCCATTAATGTATCCATCTTTTTATGAGGGTAGTGCGAATAATCTAATGTATGAAAGTTCTATATTTTCAGTCAAGGACTTCAGTGGACGCATCCACGCAACGATTGAAATAATGGACACAGAAACGTACATATTTGGCGATGTGTGTGAATATCTGCACCAGGAGTATGAACATTAAAGCTGTCAATGGGAAACCTATATTAAACTCAGAAGATAGAGCTAACCGATGGAAGGAATACATTGAGAAACTGTATGTTGGGGATGACTTGAACAATAGAGTAATGGAAAAGGAAGGCGATGTCGACATTGATGACTTAGGAGATCCTGTTTTGAGGACAGAATTTAATAAAACTCTGAATGACTTGAAAGCAAATAAGGCAGTTGGAATTGATGAAATCCCTGCAGAACTTCTTAAATCCCTAGGAGAGGATGGAATCGAAATATTATTCAAGCTGATAACAGTAGAAATTCCAACTTATTGTAATAAAAATATCATCTTCACACTTCCAAAGAAGGCACAAGCCGAAAAATGTAAGAATTATCGCACCATTAGTCTAACATTACATGCTTCAAAATTACTGACAAGAATAATATACAGAAGAATGGAAAGGGTAGTAGAAGAGATAGTAGTTGAAGATCAGTTTGGGATTAGGAAAAATCGCGGTACAAGGGAAGCAATTCTGTCTTTAAGATTAATACTTGAAGGGCAGATCAAGAAAAACAAAGATACTTTTATGGCATTTGTTGATTTAGAAAAATCTTTTGATAATGTTTGGTGGGAAAAGATGTTCAAAATTTTAAAGAAGACAGGTCTAAAGTATCGAGATAGAAGAATATAAACTATATAAGAATCTAGTGGCTATAATAAAAGTTGAGAATCACGAGAGACATGCATCAGTTAAAAAGGGTGTGAGATAAGGTTGTAGTCTATTCATGTTAAAATTCAACTTGTATGCAGAAGAAGCAATGAAGAAAGTCAAAGAAAAATTTCCATGTGGCATAAGTTTTCGGGAGAAAAAATCAGTTTGCTGATGACATTGTCTTGTTAGCAGAGAGGGCTGAGGATATTGAGAAGTTACTGAATGGCAGGAACAAAATACTGAAGGAAGATTTTGGACTGAATATAAATCAAAGCAAGACAAAAGTGATGAAATGTAGCAGAATTGATACCAATACTAGTAGATTAAATACAAAAATAGGATCGGATACAATAGGAGTAGTGTAAAATTACAACCGATGGCCGAAGCAGGAATGATGTTAAAAGCAGAATTGCACTACCAAAAAGAGGCTTCATGAAAAGGAGAATCCTTTAAGTTTCAAATATTGATCTAGGAATTAGAAAGAACTTTTTAAAACTCTATGTGTGGAGCACAGCACTTTACGGTAGCGAAATATGGACTTTAAGAATACTGGAACGAAAGAAAATTGAAGCATTTGAAATGGGGTGCTACAGAAGAATGCTGAAAATTAAGTGGACAAACAAGGTAAGAAATGAACGAGTTTTGTAAATGATGGGTGAGAAAAGAAGTTTGTGGAAGAAGCTTACGGAAAGAAGAGATAGGCTGGTAGGTCATATTTTGAGACATGCTGGATTGGTTAATTTGTTAGTGGAGGGAACAGTCGATGGTTGAACTGTAGAGGAAGACAGAGCCTAGAATATATGAAACAGATAATTGAGGACGTGTGTTGTAAGGGGTATGTAGAAAAGAAGAGGTTAGCACAGGATAGGAAGCGATGGAGGATTGAATCAAACCAGTCGAAAGACTGACGACAGAAAAAAAGAAAAAATATCTGCACCACCCTGTGCTAAAGTCTTAGGTAAAAGCTTCGAACTTATTCTGTAAATTGTCGGAATATAGAATGTACTCCTATCATCACAGCTGAAGGAACCCGGCCTCGATCAGGACTCGACTCAGTAGTGTACGGCCTGACCATCTAGGCCCAAGGCATTGCGCCTTGCGTTCTTTCGATTCACTATACGGACGTCAAACAACCGAGGATCGTCTTTGCCCTCGGTTGTGACAGCACCGCCGCCACGAGGTACGCCGTGGGCATCGGGCAACATTTCCGGTGGCTAAAGGTGCTTCTACAACAGGAGAGTCCGACCTTCCCCCTAAAGATTGGGGGAGGGTGATTCTTCCAAACCAATCCCAAGTCGGGGGTGTAGCGAAGTAGTACGATAGAATGGTGTGGTCGGGGTTGCAGGTTGAGGGCTGCGCTAACTTCAACCCGGTCGGTGGACTCAACATCTGTACTCATGTACTCCTATCATCATATCCGATCCATACTAAAACGTGGGCGCCATAACAACCACGCTTTTCGAACGTGGATTCCTTTCAGAAGTATGGCCACTTTTTTCATAGAGCACAATCTACTAAGCATTATTGTTGTTTTCAATCACACTGCATATAGCTTTATTTAAAATGCTTCAATTTTCTTTGTTACACATATGTCAAAACTGAGTATTGCATCCGAATTTATTTCTTTGCTCAGCACACAAAGTTTTAGAAAATTCTTTCTTAGTAATACACGGAACTTCGATGCCAAAAGCATTATGTTGAAGAAGAAATCTCTTTTCGATTGTTATTCTACTTTTTATAATTATTCAGACTTCTTTCCTTTGCCAACTTTTTTTTCTTAACTGAATATCTCTACTACGTCTAACATTATTTTAAGAATTTTTCTTAGACTTGTTGCCTGAGTCTAGTTTTCGTTTACATTTTCTGCAAATTACTGTTTTGACATTTCCTTTATACATTTACTAATTTTTCGCCTCGTAAGCAGCAGCATAATATTCTCAGCACATCGCCACCAGTCATGTATCAAGTGACGCTGAGATGGCAACAGAAGCATTTATGACATTTCTTATTTTGTTTATAAGGAACTGTGACTCACAGATTTCATTATAATCGCTTAGCTTGTTTGTATACTATGTAGTAATAAATGTATTACCCCAAACATTTTTTAACTGAAAAATTGGAGGTATACTTTATGGTTAGTAGTAGCATATTGATTTTTCTAGGCCACTTTTTCCAGTGTATTCTTATGGATGGATATTCTCGGCCAGCATCGAGTTGTCAGAAAAGGGTAACAAAGGCCATTAATCATATGCAATCACGACCAGTGGCACGTGCCGTCTCTTAACCTAACTCCGGCCGCTACACGCATCAAAGGGGATGTGCTACCTCAATGGATCGCCGCCTCTATTGTAAATATTTACTCCAACCTCGTAATATGCTAAACTAACATGCAGCAAGTGCCACCATTATATCAAAGCGGTGCCGCCACCTTAGCCACGTGCGCATGCAGTCTACTCAAAGGAAGTACCGCCCATATTAATACACAATTCAGACAGGAACGGCCCATCTCTTGTTCCTTCGTGCTTCTGAATTCATTCTTCAGTGTATCAATTGTAGCGTAAACCTGATCAACTAATTTATCTTGGAACATAGTGAACAACTATCTGACAAAAATTTCTCTCATCACAGCAGTGCTTTAGATGCCCAATGCAATTTGATTATGTACACTGTTTGCACTGGCCTTGGGATGTGCAGCGTAGTCTGCTGATGCATGAGAGTGTTCGTTGGGGCCTCTAGTTCGCAGCCAGGGTGGTGTGTTGCTGAAGGCGTCAAACAGACGTCGTTCCTTCCTCCCCCGCAGCCTGGATAAGCGGAAAGGAAAACGATTGGCGTCGTCTATCGCCGCCCGTAGTTCACTCCTCGGTCGCGACGTCAAAGTTCCGTTATGGCCGGTCAACCGTGGATTGTCCGCACCTCGCGTTATACTCAGCCCCGATATCTGCGTTGCACTCGTGTCCTTACTTTTGATACTAACTACATTTTCCCGACCTGCACACGTCACCGCAGGCTCGTTGTCTTAATGCCGTAATCGCTTTCTTGTAACTATCGGTCAATGGAAGCGGGCCGCCTCAGGGAGTGTTCCCTTCAGCCGGTTAGCATTTCTCGGAGGGTAGTAAATCTTCTTGTTCGTCCAGAATATTTCTAGCCTCGCATTCCGTAGCGTCTGCTGTACTGCGTATGACCCTGCACCAGGTAGTGAAGAGCTGCTACAAGTATCTACTTCTTATATCGTTATTGTACATGGAACACCGTTTTGTTCCCTGCCGTAGTCCACATCGGTATTTAGCCGTTTCGCTGTAAGTTTCTTGCCAGCCATATTATTCTATCTCACTCTGATAGTGGATTTAATTATTTTACTGACGTGAACCCATTCATCCTGTCAAACGGTCGACAAATTTTTAATATTCTAACCTCCTGCCTTTTACCCTAATTCTCTTAACCTGTACTCTGTCAGTTTCTCATTGATTATTTCTGGTAATTAGTAATTTATTAGAATAGTTACAAAAGATTGTCTACATTCATTAGGAAAATAGACAGTATCAATAAAATCAATTCCAGATTACAATATAGAGCAATCTATTACAAATAATTTATATTTATTGCAAAATTCATCTTGCTCGATAGGACAGTTAAACATCACTCAACATACTGCACAACTCAACTAGCAAAAAGTTCTTTCAAATATTTTTTTTTTAAATTAAATTTCCGTTTATCAACGTATGAGACAGTGAGAGTGAGGTGGAGATAAAAGTGATCAGCTCACTATGCTGTAGTGCCACTTACGCACAAACCACGTCGAGGTACGGTTCCGAACACGGCTGCAGGCAGCAGATGGCAGACCGCCGAGACGAGACTTTCAAGGCCGACCGCAGCCGTCGTCACTGGTTTCTATAGTTTTGAGGGGAACGCGTTCGGAGCACGGCGCCACTGTGGCCGGCAGTTGAGCTCTGCCGCCACCGCAGACTGCGATGCTGCTCACTAACCAGTAGTGCCGCAAACCGCATTCAGAAGAAACGTGTTTATTTTGTGACATTGATTTTTTCTGATAACGAAGAAGAAAATTTAACAAAATTCTGCTGCTAAATGTTCGGGCTACGTTGCATTCTGCAATGTTTTATTAAATAAAACGTTCGGACGCTAAATAAATCAAAATTGTTTTATGTTTAATCTTTTACTTATAAATATATTTAAATGTAAATTGTTCGTACACATAAAGTTATTTATTAGTCATACATAATGAGCAAAATTAATAAACAAAAATATGTTAGTAAAATATAAAGGACAACGTCTGTCTTTCAAGAGCATATATTTTATTTTTATTCATGTTGAGATTCAGACCTTTTTCCTTAGCTGCTTTATTAAGAAGGATTCTGTGAACTAATCCGTCTATTGCAGATAAATAAAAAACTTCGTATTTTGGCAGACGCGTTTCGATTTATTCAATCATCTTCGGTGCCCTAGAACAGTTTTATTTACATGTTTTGTTGTTGTTTATAGTTTGTTTATAATTATAATCTGTTATGAAGTGCTAAGAGTGTAGAATGTAACACTCTTAGCACTCCATAACAGATTATAATTATAAACAAACAATAAACAACAACAAAACATGTAAATAAAACTGTTCTAGGGCACCGAAGATGATTGAATAAATCGAAACGCGTCTGCCAAAATACGAAGTTTTTTATTTAGCTGCAATAGACGGATTAGTTCACAGAATCCTTATTTATTTTTATTATTTGATATAAGTCAGTGGTTGGGATCCATTACTAATTACTTCTTCTTACCACGCAACTAAACCGTAATCACTGTAGAATAGATCTTTAAGTCTTTCTCTAATCTGAAAATCCTTGACAATTTAAAAATCGTCCAAAACAAGGAAAGCTTAACATGTTATCTTGGCTGTTAGTTTAATTATTACCGTCACTATAGAAAGGAATATTTAATTTTTCAGGATGAATGTAACGTAGTAAATTGTATAAAGAACACGCTGATAGTATCGGATCATCCGTCACATCCGGCGCTACAGTAATAGGAGT
>JARYHS010013630.1:22941514-23004656 GCA_031002005.1 Vandiemenella viatica
TAACTGCATTCGACAGTTACACAGTCTAGCTCAGTGGTTATCAGATCAGAGCAAGGATCTTTATCTCAGATGCGCTTACGGGTACAGTTTCAGGGAAGTTGCAGGCTGAATGGCTTCGAGAAAACACATTACCGTTCCACGGCAGGTAGCGCTGAGCGTCGTAACTGGCCACGCCAGCAGTATGCGGCAAGGTCGTAAGTTAGAAGTGCGCCTCAGATGGTCTCCAGGACACAAGTCAGCCCAGCACACATGGACCGCAAGTCACCAGTGACTTGTCTGGGCTCCCTACTGGAGGGAAGTCAGGCAGGAATTGTCTGTCTTTTTCTGCCGCCACGGAGGTAAACTCTGACTCCGCCTCTTGTGGCTCGAAGACGACATAGAACATAAAATTCCCCGAATCTTAGTGCTATGTTCCCTGTGATTGGCTGACCATCTGACGTCATGTGAATCTGTGCTTCTCTTGGCCACGTTAAGTTTCGGCAAACCTCGGGAGGCCGATGTCTCCTTCGGGAGGAAGGAATTCTGTTTACCGGTTGCCCGACAGAAATCCCTAATCCTCTTAACATTCTGCCCAAAAGGCGCCAGTGCGTCTACCCTTCACTGAAGCGTAAAATCCTTGCCTCTCACCGAAGGGTATCTTTCGAACATACAGTGGACATCCCAAGAAATGAAAAATATTCTATTCCTTTACTTTATATACAATAAAAAGTGATATGTAACGGGGAGCTTAGCGAATCGTTACAGGGGATAGACTACAACCTTGTCTCACATCTTTTTAAATGATACATATCTTTCGTGATTCTCTACTTTTATTATAGCCACTTGAGTCTTATATAGTTTATAGATTATTCTTCTATCTCGATACTTTAGACCTGACTTCTTTAAAATTTTGAACATCTTGTCCCACTTAACATTATCAAAAGCTTTTTCTAAATCAACAAATGCCATAAAAGAATCTTTGGTTTTCTTGATCCGCCCTTCAAGTATTAAACTTAATGCCAGAATTGCTTCCCTTGTGCCGCGATTTTTCCTAAACCCAAACTGATCTTCACCTACTACCTCTTCTACTACCCTTTCCATCCTTCTGTATATTATTCTGGTAAGTAATTTTGACCATGTGATGTTAGACTAATGGTACGATAATTCTCACATTTGTCGGCTTGTGCTTTCTTTGGAAGTGTCAAGATGATTTTTTTTTTTTTTTTGCTGTCGTCAGTCTTTAGACTGGTTTGATGCAATCCTCCATCCCTTCCTATCCTGTGCTAACCTCTTCATTTCTACATACCCCTTACAATCCACGTCCTCAATTATCTGCTTCATATATTCTAATCTCTGTCTACCTCTACAGTTCTTACCTTCAACTGTTCCCTCCACTAACAAATTAACCAATCCAGCATGTCTCAAAATATGACCTACCAGCATGTCTCTTCTTCCTGTAAGCTTCTTCCATAAACTTCTTTCCTCACCCATCATTTCTAAAACTCGTTCATTTCTTACTTTGTCTGTCCACCTAATTTTCAGCATTCTTCTGTAGCACCACATTTTCAAATGCTTCAAGTTTCTTTCTTTCCGGTATTCCTAAAGTCCATGTTTCGCTACCGTAAAGTGCTGTGCTCCACACATAGAGTTTTAAGAAGTTCTTTCTAATTCCTAGATCAATATTTGAAACTAAAAGGTTTCTCTTTTTCATGAAGGCTCTTTTTGCTAGTGCTATTCTGCTTTTAACATCATTCCTGCTTCGGCCATCGGTTGTAATTTTGCTTCCCAAGTAACAGAACTCACTCACTTCTCCTATTGCATCAGATCCTATTTTTATATTTAATCTGCTAGTATTGGTGTCATTTCTGCTACATTTCTATCACTTTTGTTTTACTTTGATTTATATTCAGTCCAAAATCTTCCTTCAGTATTTTGTTCATGCCATTCAATAACTTCTCAATATCCTCAGCCCTCTCTGCTAATAAGACAATGTCGTCAGCAAATCGTAGCATACTGATTTTTTCTCCCTGAAAACTTATGCCACATGGAAATTTTTCTTTGACTTTCATCATTGCTTCTTCTACATACAAGTTGAATATTAACGGGGATAGACTACAACCTTGTCTCACACCCTTTTAACTGATGCATGTCTCTCGTGATTCTCTACCTTTATCACAGCCACTTGATTCTTATATAGTTTATAGAGGATTCTTCTATCTCGATACTTTAGACCTGACTTCTTTAAAATTTTGAACATCTTGTCCCACCTAACATTATCAAAAGCTTTTTCTAAATCAACAAATGCCATAAAAGTATCTTTGTTTTTCTTGATCCGCCCTTCAAGTATTAATCTTAAAGACAGAATTGCTTCCCTTGTACCGCGACTTTTCCTAAACCCAAACTGATCTTCACCTACTGTCTCTTCTACCACCCTTTTCATCCTTCTGTATATTATTCTGGTCAGTAATTTTGAAGCATGTGATGTTAGACTAATTGTGCGATAATTCTCACATTTGTCAGCTTGTGCTTTCTTTGGAAGTGTGAAGATGATATTTTTATTAAAATCAGTTGGAATTTCTCCTGTTTCATAACTTTTTGATATCAGCTTGAATAATCTTTCGATTCCTTCCTCTCCTAGAGATTTAAGAAGTTCTGCAGGGATCTCATCAATTCCAACTGCCTTATTTGCTTTCAAGTCATTCAGAGCTTTATTAAATTCTGTCCTCAAAACAGGATCTCCTAAGTCATCCATGTCGACATCGCCTTCCTTTTCCAATACACTATTGTTCAAGTCGTCCCCAACATACAGTTTTTCAATGTATTCCTTCCATCTGTTAGCTCTATCTTCTGACCTTCCCATCGGCAGCTTTAATGTTCATACCTCTTTTCTTCATTTCTCCAAATTCTGTTTGATCTTTCTATATGCAACATCTACTTTTCCTGCAACCATTTCCTTTTCTACTTCTTCACACTTTTCTTGTAGCCATTTGTCTTTTGCTATTTTGCAGTTCCTATTTATTTGATTTCTAAATTGCCTGTACTGCTCTTTTCCTGCTTCATCCTGAGCATTTTTGTACCTTCTCCTCTGATCCATCAGCTCCAAAATTTCTTCTGTGATCCAAGGTTTTCTGGCAGCTTGTTCCCTAAAGCCTAAGGTTTCTTTGCCAGCTTTCATTATTTCGGTCTTTAATGCATTCCATTCGTCCTCGGTTGAGCTCCTTTCACAGTTAATTCTTAGACCTAAGTCTACCATTTCTGCAAATTTTTTCTCTTGTGCTAGATTGTTTCAGTTTATTCACTTCCAGTCTGTTCTGCTTATACTGCTTCCTTATTCGCTTGAATTTCAGCCTGCACTTCATTATTATTAAATTATGGTCCGAGTCTATGTCTGCTCCTGGGTACGCTTTACAGTCTAGAACTTGATTCCTGAATCTCTGTTTGACCATGATATAATCTAGCTGATATCTGCCTGTATCCCCAGGACGTTTCCAGGTGTATATTCTTCTTGCATGGTTCTTATACAGTGTGTTCGCCACTACTAGCTTATATCTTTCACAAAATTCTAGCAACCTGCTTCCTCGCTCATTTCTTTCTCCTAGACCAAACCTTCCTACAATATTCCCCTCTTTTCCTTCTCCTACTATTGCATTCCAGTAACCCATGATTATTAGATTTTCCTCCCCTTTCACATATTGGATTAATTCTTCAATTTCAGCGTATACTTTTTCTATTTCTTCGTCATCTTCCTGTGACGTTGGCATATATACTTGTACTCATGTGGTTGGGACGGGCTTAGTTTGTAACCTCATCAAAATAATCCTTGTTCATAATAACTAACCCGTTTCCCTACTTTCTTGTTCATTACAAATCCTACACCAGTGACTCCATTCACAGCTTGTGTGCTAATTATCCTGTGTTCCCCAGACCAGAAATCCTGTGCGTCCTTCCATTTAATTTCACTAATCCCAACAACATCTAACTTAAGTTGTTCCATCTCCCTTTTTAAGTTTTCTAACCTACCTGCCCTATTCAGACTTCTAACATTCCACGCTCCGACTCGTAGAATGTTTCTATCCATTCTGATGACTCCTCCCTGAGCAGTCCCCACCCGGAGATCCGATTGGGGGACTATTTTACCTCCGGAATATTTTACCCAGGAAGAAGCCATCATGATATATGTAATTTGAGAGGATTACATGTCCTCGGGATACCCTTTGGGTCTTTAATGCAGTGGTTTCCCGTTGCCTTCTGCATCACCATGCCGTTGATCATTTCTGATTCATCCGCCTTTAGGGGCCGTTTCCAAACCCAAGGGCAAGAGGGTGCCCTGAACCGCTCCCCTCTCTTCCGCCCTCCTTTCGGAGGCCGTTGGCAAGCAGTCAAGATGATATTTTTATTAAAATCAGTTGGAATTTCTCCTGTTTCGTAACTCTTTGATATCAGCTTCAATAATCTTACTATTCCTTCCTCTCCTAGAGATTTAAGTTGTTCTGCAGGGATCTCATCAATTCCAACTGTCTTATTTGCTTTCAATTCATTTAGAGCTTTATTAAATTCTGTCCTCAAAACAGGATCTCCTAAGTCATCAGTGTCGACATCGCCTTCCTTTTCTATTACACTATTGTTCAAGTCGTCCCCATCATACAGTTTCTCAATGTATTCCTTCCATCTGTTAGCTCTATCTTCTGACCTTAAAAGAGGTTTCCCATCGGCAGTTTTAATGTTCATACCTCTTTTCTTCATTTCTCCAAAATTTTGTTTGATCTTTCTATATGCAACATCTACTTTTCCTACGACAATTTCCTTTTCTATTTCTTCACACTTTTCTTGTAGCTATTTTTCTTTTGCTAATTTGCATTTCCTATTTATTTGATTTCTATATTGTCTGTACTGCTCTCTTCCTGCTTCATCCTGAGCATGTTTGTACCTTCTCCTCTGATCCATCAGCTGCAAAATTTCTTCTGTGATCCAAGGTTTTCGGGCATCTTCTTCCCTAAAGCCTAATTTTTCTTTGCCAGCTTTAATTATTTCGGTCTTTAATGCATTCCATTCGTCCTCGGTTGAACTCCTTTCACAGTTAATTCTTAGACCTTAGTCTACAATTTCTGCAAATTTTTCTCTTGTGCTAGATTGTTTCAGTTTATTCACTTCCAGTCTGTTCTGCTTATACTGCTTCCTTATTCGCTTAAATTTCAGCCTGCACTTCATTATTATCAAATTATGGTCAGGGTCTATGTCTGCTCCTGGGTACGCTTTACAGTCTAGAACTTGATTCCTGAATCCCTGTTTGACCATAATATAATCTAGCTGATATCTGCCTGTATTCCCATGACGTTTCCAGGTGCATGGTTCTTAAACAGTGTGTTTGCCACTACTAGCTTACCTTACAAGTTGAATAATAATGGGGATAGACTTCAACCATGTCTCACACCCTTTTTTGATACACGGCTCTCATGATTTTCTACTTTCATCATAGCAACTTGATTCTTATATGGTTTATAAAGTATCCTTCTTTCTCGCCAAGTTTTACTTCCCTATCCGACGAACCATCAACAGTGCCGTATACACACTACGGCGTATGCGTAGTTTGGGATTTGACGCTGGATTTAGGTAGATAGTCTAGTCTCCACCACATCTCTTAACCAGCGTGTCAAGCCCCTGAAGCAACGATCTAAGCCAATAGTGAATACACCTGAAAGTAGTGACAAATTTCGAGTGTCGCCTCTGCAGCAATAAATTCAAGACCCTCAGATATCTGTTTAACGATGATATGCAATCACAATAAGGAAAACACCATTTTGCACCATATAGGGCATTGGTACTGTGTGAAACATTTTGTCACCATATACTGCTGTCCTGTCCTTCCGATCTTGATGCAGCTATCGAGATTCTGCAAAGACTCTCCATAGCCCACTCCATCATGCTATCCGGAGGAGATGACACCATCAACACCTCTACACAGCAGACAGCAGTGGAACAAAGCGCCCCTACGCAGCTGACCGCAGCGAACCAACACAGACTTAATGGTAAAGTGAAAACCGACGTCACTACGCAGACGACCGCAACAAAGCCTCCATCACGTAACGTCCTCCAGTGCTTAAAGTGCCAAAATTTCTGGCACTTGGCCAGGAACTGCACTAAACCTATCAGGGGCGTTCGCTGCGGAGGCAGTCATGGTGTTGCTGATTGCAAAACACCCCGAGCTGACCCAATCTGCTGCAACTGTGGGTCCAAGCACTCTGCCTCTTATCGTGGTTGCAGCGCATGGAAGCAGCAACGAAACAGGAAGAGACCGCAGCGGCGTCAAGGGCCTCGCCTGCAGCGAGCAACAAGTCGACAAGAGAGCGGGGCGTCAGCGAAACATCAATGTCGCAGTGCTTCAGAGCAGCAAGGAAGCATGAAGAGAATGCAGGGGAACAATACGCTTCATACCCAGCCTGCTACAAGTCGGCAGGAGAGCGGGGCTCCTGCGTCCCATCACCACCTCAACACGACAGTCAACACCACCCAACGTAGAAGAAGCAGGAAGACACCGGAAAACAACCAAGGTAGCCAGACGACCTCCGGAGGAAATTGCAGGCTCAACTGGGATAGTCAAGTCGCGGACCATCGAGAGGACAGACTGGATGTCCTTACCAATCTACTCGTCCAACTTGTAAATCACCTATCATCGCAAGGAGGCATGCCTCCAAGCGCGAAGCTGCCTTAGTTGCATTAAAGATGCCATGAAGACGGTACGTCACCCAAATGAAGAAAGACATCGATTAGAAGCCATAATGGGAAGACACACCTACAGAAATGCTATACCCCATCGTAATGATCTCGGAGTAAATGTCGAAAGACAATAAACTCCACCATACCCTACTCAAAGGAGCAGTTAATAACTCTCTGTCTGTTTGGCTTTAAATTGATCGAAACCTCATCAAAATTCTACAACTAGTTTTTGGTTGAATCTGGGTAAACAAAAAATTTATGCTAATTTCTAAGCTGTTTAGTCTTCAATTTCTCATTTTTGACGTCACATCAAAACTGAACATATCCTATTTTACTAGTGGGATAATTTCATGTTAATTTACCAAAACTGACTAGTCCGTTTTGAGTGAATAATTGTGGGAGTTTTACTATATAAATTTCTCAGCTTTTTCACATCACATGGTTTCCAAAACGCTACGAATATCGGGGGGGGGGTTTCATTTGAATGAATCGAGATCCACGAAACATGTTCCGTTTCTCGCAGTCGAAGTGTGAAATGCTTAGGATTTAAGTTAAAGTAATTTACAAATTTTCATACCGAGATGGGAGGAGGCCAATTTGGCCTCCTACCTATCATTCGGGAGGACCGGGGTTAAACTCGGTTCGGCCATCCTGTCTGAGGTTTTCCGTGGTTTCCCTCAGACAATTAGGCGAATGCTGGGATGGTTCCCTAGAAGGCCACGGCCGACCTTCCATCCCCCTTCCCTCCCCGTAGTAGTAGATTGGCTGAAAAGAGTCCCCTATGACTCTCCAGCAGCCCGCCTCCCAGCCTTCTGCTGGGAGGAATGAAATTGTAAAAAAAAAAAAAAAAAAAAAAAAAAAAAAAAAAAAAAAAAACAAATTTTCATTAACTAATAGTAATAGCTTCTCTTTTTCTGGCGAATTATTTATACCCACCTTTAGCTTTAAAACATGTTAGCTTTGCGGAAATTTTCCAGCCTGTGGATGAAGACGTTGATGACCGCCATATTACCGCAGTACGTTGTCAACTGTAGTGGTACGTGTCAGCCAACGACGACCATGACATCAGCGAGATTGACCCGCAGGAGATAGCTAGCTACATCGCCGGTTTGAATCCGCGAAAGGCACCTGGGCACAACCAAGTGGACAATCGAACACTCAGAAATCTGCCACCAGAAGCCATCAACTACTTGGCACGTCTCTTCAATACCATCCTGCGAAATCACACTTTCCCAAGACCATGCCATTGTGGTCGGTATCCATAAGGCTGGGAAGGATCCAGTCTTTCCCCAGTATTACCGGCCCATCAGCCTGCTCCCCGCGTTCAGCAAAGTGTTCGAGCGAATTCTGCTGAAGCGTAATGAGACCTACATCCAGGTTGCAGGCGTTATACCCGATCATCATCCTGGGTTCCGTAGAGGACACTCCACCACGCAGCAGCTGGTGTGTGTTGTGGAGACAAGGGCCTTCAACGGGAGAAGCTATTGTGGTTTGGTGTTGCTCGATGTCGCCCGTGCATTCGACTCAGTGTGGCATACAGATCTGCTCTGCAAGTTATACGAATGGGGCATGCCTGGCGCCTACGTGAAACTGATCTGCAGCTACCTGTCGAGGCGCACATTCTGCGTTAGGGTTCGCGATGCCATGTCAACACGACGGAGCATTCGTGCAGGTGTACCACAGGGTTCAGTGCTGGGCCCTGCTCTTTATACCCTCTACACAGCATACATATCAGCACCTGCGAATTTGAAAACGGTCACGTACGCCGACATTCTTTACATCCAACCGCAGCAGAGCCATCGCCACGAGACGATTGCAGGGAACTCTTCAGCAGACGATAGCCTGGGCCAGAAGGTGGCGTATAAGTTTAAACCCCGTCAAAACACAAACGATTATGCTGACGCGACGCCTCGGACGCCGTGGTCAGCAAGTACCTCACCCACAACTTCAGCTCAGAGGTAAAACCATCCTCTGGGTACCAACTGCTCGCTACCTTGGTGTAATGGCGAGCTCACATCAAGGACATCAGGCAAAGAGTAAGTGCTCGGCTCCATTCTGTTTACCCTATTGTTAACTGAGAAAGCACGTTGGCACCACATCTAGGAGTTGCCAATTATTGCTCCTTGATTAGGCCGGTAATTGAGTATGCTTGTACCGTCCATGGGTACACTGCTAATTGCCACCTCAGAAAGTTGAAGGTGCTGTAAAACAGAACACTGAAGCCGACACTACATCTCCCCGACCGTTTCCCCAATGCCGCAGTCCACTAGGCGTCGGGAACAGCGAAGTTCATTCACAGATTCCGACAACATGCTGAAATGGAACGTATCGTCACGCAGGCTGTGGTGTACGAAGCGTTCGTGAAATTCCTTAGGGGACTAGCGAGTAATGCTACCCAACCCTCCTCACTTTCCAACCCGCCTAATGATTTATAGGAAGCGACTTGCGGTCTACGGGACACTTCAGGCTGAGCGGTCGGAGAGAGAGGTACTGAGTGTGTAAAGAGGCAGATCTGGTGACCACGCTGTTACAGCCGGAAGATTGTGTGTTGGCCGGCCATCCTGCTGGTCGTCAACTTGGTCCAGCCAACGGAACGACCGACCTACGCCAGAGAAGTCGAAGCAGCCACATCTCCTGACGTCTCACCACACCAGTGCGGTAAAGTGCAGTGCTATCGGTGAACGATATATTTACATCACCCACCCTGTGACGGTCCTAGAGAGAACAATCGTCTCATGTTTCGCTAATATCATTGCAGTTCAGGACTTTCATCATGTATCATAATTTCAACCATCTATCCACAATTTCAGTTTATTTAATAAATGCAATGTTATAGTTTAGTTAAGATTTTAAAATAATTGTATATACGAATAATTATTCTCTTCAATGTTTTTTTTAACGTATTTCAATTTCAAAAGCATGCTAGCCATTATGTCAATAATGCTGTATAAATGAATAAACCTTTAATCGAAAGGTCCTTGAATAATTAATCAAAGTAGCGGTAAATGTGACATTACAGTTTTGGCGCGCGCAACGTTTCGGGCTTGATAAATATCTTCCAATGCAGTATTCAAGGGTTTTATTACTTTATTATAAAAACAATGGTAACCATATCTTTTTTGTAAGACAATAAGTATTTAATAAGGCATATTTGAATTGGCGCTAATTGCTTAGAAGTGCTGTAGCAATGATGAATGATTGAATGAATAGGTGAAAGCGTGAGTGAACTTAGAAATTTCTGTTTTTTTTTTGTGCCGGTATTAACGTTTTCTTTCAGTTGTGCTGTTTGTATGTTATTGCTACGTCAATATTCTGACCGTTTCAATTCAGTGTCGTAGGTTCATGATTGGCCCTACATTACTACTACTATTACTCCGCGATTCACTAAAAGTGTTTGGCGGAGGGTGCATTGCACCTATCAGGAAAGGTAATGGTTTGGAAGGGATATACGGGATATGGCAGGTGGCGCCCATGGGCTATTGTGAGGAACCATCCCAGCATTCGCCTGGAGCGATCTAGGGAAACCATGGAAAACCCAGATCAGGATGGCCGGAGTGCTTTATCGGAAGCTACTCCTGTCCGATTTTGTGTTTACTCGCTCGGTAAATCCATTCTATTCCATTCCCTAATCGCTCGTGGAAAAAATGAGTAGAGAAATGAATCGGTTCTGGCCCTGATTTCTCTTATCTTATTTTCGCGGTCATTCCGAGATATGAATGTTGCTGGTAGCAATATTTGTTTGCTGTCATTCCGAAATACGTCAGTCGAGAATTTTTCAATTAGCTTCCGTCGAGAGCAACGCCTTCGGTGCTACAGGTCTTCCCAACCTAACTCCTTCAACATGGCACTTACGCTTTCCCTCCAACTATATATACCTGTCACGAATCGGGTGGCTCTTCTTTGGACCATCTCTAATGCCTCCATTAATCCCTTTTGATGGGGACCCCATACAGAGCAACAATATTCCAAGTGAGGCCTCACTAGTGACTTGTACGCAATCGATTTAACTTCCGGAGTGCATTGTTTAAATTACGACCTAGAAATCGAAGCATACGATTTGCTTTCCAAATTACATTCTCGATATGCTCATTCCACGACAAATTATTACGAATTGTTACCCCTAGGTATTTAGCGGAATCTACCGTTCTAAGGACAGTGCCATTAATTGTATATTCAAAGCTAAATGGTTTCACCTTTTTACTTACACGCATGACTTGGCACTTTTTAGCGTTTAACTCCAACTGCCAATCTTTACACCACGCTATTATTTTCATAATATCGTCTTGTAACAAAGCGCAGTCGTCCTGGGTTGTGATTTCACGATAAACAATAGCATCATCGGCAAATAATCTTTTAATTCCCCTTATTATATCACACAAATCATTAATGTATATGAGAAACAACAGAGGCCCTATCACGCTTCCTAGGGGAACCCCGGACCTCACTTCGGCAAGTGATGAACGCTCACCGTCGAGAACTACACACTGTGTTCTGTCCTTCAAAAAGTCTGCTACCCAATCACATATTTGTCTAGATATACCGTAACCGCGAAGTTTCCTAAGTAACCTACTGTGAGGCACAGTGTCGAAAGCTTTTTTGAAGTCTAATAAAACTAAATCAACCTGGGATTGCTCATCTATAATACGGCTCAAGTCGTGAATTAAGAGGGCAAGTTGTGTTTCGCAGCATCCGTTTTTTCTGAATCCATGTTGATTTGGGTTTAAAAGCTCATCTTCATCCAAAAACAGCATGACATTTGAATAGATGATGTGTTCTAAAATCCTGCAAAATATTGAGGTTAACGAGATCGGCCTATAATTTTGAGGATCATTAACATTCCCACTTTTGAACACTGGACTTACGATGGCGGTCTTCCATTCGGCTGGTATTTTTCCTTGATCCAAGGAGGCGGTATATAATTTCATCAAATACGGCGCAATTTCCTTTGCGTACCTGGAGTAGAATCTTGTAGGAATACCGTCTGGTCCTGGAGCCTTGTTGGGATTTACATTCATAAGCAGTTTAGTTAATCCCTCGACATCGAGAACGAGATCATTCATAATTTTGTTGGTTCGATTGTTAAATATCGGAATCTCCTCCGAGTTTTCTGTTGTGAAAGCTTTTTTAAATACATTATTCAAAATTTCTGCTTTCTCGACGCTAGTTTCTGATAATTCCCCATTTTCATTAATCAACGACGGCATGATCTTACGAGAGCCTCTTATTAATTTAACATATGACCAGAACTTTTTTGGATTAGTAATTACATCTTCGGATAAATTTCTGGTTTGGAATTCTTTAAACGCATCACGCATTGCCTTACGCACGTCCGCTCGCAAGTGGACTAATTTAGCGCGATCAGAAGAGTCCCCCGATTTCTTTACCGTCGCATGTAAACGCCTTTGCTTTCTGAGCAAACGTTTCACTTCCCTGTTGAACCACGGGAAGTTCTTACTAACCTTAATAAACTTCTTGGGAACAAATTGGTTTAAGCCGGTCCATATTATTTCTTTTAAATTAAACCAAAGTTCCTCAACATTTGTATTAAGCGTGTACGTTTCAAAATTTTTCGCCAAATGATCGACCATAAACGCATCATTTGCTTTATCGAAACAATATACGAGTTTGTCTTTATCGTGCTTCAAATTCAGAATAGATTTTAAAGTTACCACAATCGCCTTGTGATCACTTATACCGTCATCTATACAAACTTTATCTACAATATCCGGATTGTTAGTAAGAAAAAGATCCAAAATGGACGAGGAATCTTTGACGCTCCGCGTTGGCTCTTCGACCATCTGTTCAAGAGAATTTTCCGCGAATGATTCCAGGAACGTTTCGGTTATTAACCTATCTCTTCCGCCTGACCTGAACGTAAATGTGTCCCAGTTAACAGAGGGTATATTAAAATCACCTCCCATGATCAATGTATGTCCCTGAAACTTCTGAGAAATACTACTAAGTGACTGTCTAAAATATTCCGCGTTATCTAATCCAGAGTCCGGAGGTCGGTAAAATGATCCTATTATGAACTTTAAACTTCTGCCAATTTTTACCTTCACCCATATTAACTCGCAACAATTCTCCGTTTCATTTACTATGGAGCAATTGATGGTTTTATTAACAGCCACGAACACACCTCCGCCCATTGAGGTAGTTCTGTCTTTCCGAAAAACATTGAATTGAGGAGCAAATACATCGCTAGATTCTACCTCTGGCGTCAACCAGCTCTCGGTTCCTAGTATTATATCAACATCGTTAGTTGCAACTGCAGCGTGGAAATCGGCTACTTTCCCTCTAATACTCCGACAATTAAGAACCATTATCCTTAGCGGTTTAATATCTGTATCTGTAGAGTCTAAATTCGCATTTTTACTATTTGCACTCCGAAAGGAAACGGGTGAAGTATTTGGAGCTGTAAATTTCGATTTATTCACGCCGTCACTTCCAGAACCAAGATCTAGATTAACGACGCGTCTTCTTCGGTGAACTGAGGGATCCTCGGGCCTCACGGTGTTCCTAAAAAATAATTCACATCAAGACGGTTCCATATTTTAGCAGCCACCTTGATCGCCATTCTCGGTGTGTAGTGGACGCCCGACCTGACAAATGCGTCCCAGCTGGCAGCTATCATCGGTCGAAGATCGACAAAGCCCCAGTTGTTTCTGCGACACAGCTCCTGTAGACTACAATTCAAATTATAAATCTTCCACCATACGGCTTCCCCACAATCGATGCGGGGCACGACACTACAGATGGAAAACTGCAACTTTACCGCATTCTCACGCGCTGATTCATACGCCTTGTGGCCCAACTTGTCCATAGATTTTACTATACCTGAAACAGAAACATGACACGAGTCGTTAGTTCCGACGTGCGCCGCTACCCTCAACTGGCGGCAGTTCGATTCTCTAATCGCTTTTGGTATAGCCTCCATGACTCGTGGCACGGTTGCTCCTGGAAGACACACAGAATGAACGTTAGTACGAGGGTCTGCACCATTCTTCTCAGCTAGGTCTCGTAGGGGTTTCTCTAAACGTCGGACGTTGGAGCTTCCAATGATAAGTAATCCTTTCCCTGGCATCACTTGGTGTCTGCGAGTAAATCTTCCCTGCTGTGCTTCTGGACCATTCGCACTAAGATCTTCAACCTCCTGCAAAACTGAAAAAGCATTACTTAGGGGCAAGATATCCTTCTCCCGTCGGTTATTTTGGAATTTTGATGCCTTTCTCCTATCCACCCGGTGCCAGTCGTTCCCTGCAAGAGATACCTGACATTCCTCACCTGCCGGTTCTACATCAGTAGCCTCCGGTAATTCTTCGACGCACTGCCGCTCGTCATCTAACATGCTCCACACCTGTGCCTGAAGAGATGCCATCGTAGTACGAATCTCTTCGAGAGCCTGACGTCTACTGTAACACATTGCGCAAACCATTTCCCACAAACAACCAAACACAGTCACAAACAAATTATTCAGAAAAATCAGACAGCTGCTAGAGCTCAACTAAATGGATCACTACCTAAACAGGAAATATTTAAGATAATACGAAACAAGGAAATTTCAGATCACACAACAATTCGGTTACTGCTGCTACAGACGCAGAGGCTCAACTCACTGGATCATTACCTAAAAAGGAAATATTCAAAGATAACACAAAAACCAGTAAAATACAAATCACACACAAATGTTGGCTACGGTCGCTGATGCTCAACTGACTACTGCTGACACTCAGAAATTTCAAAGATAAAAACAAAGTCTAACAAACACACTTTAGATTAAACACACAAGAAAGTCGATGACTGCTGCTCACGGCCGCGGTTGCTCGACATTGAGTGTTGTTGGAATCTATTGTGTCCAATTGTTCTTTAAATTTATATACTTTGTTGCATTTACGTTCTAAAGTGGTAACAATGTCCTCCAAGTCAGGTCTGAGCCCCACTCCGGCAACTGATTCATGTGGCCCAGAAAAGGTTGATCTAAGTTCTACCCAACTAGATTCCCTAATTGGTATCGCAGTGTCAACAGAAATTGCGGCGCGGTCAGGTATTGCAGGTCCGGATGCGGTCATAACTCAGTCAACAAATGAGATTTTGGGAAGCCAACCGGGACTAACATCTCTCAGTCAGTCACAAAAGATCACGGATGCATCCATGGAACAGATTCAGTAACAACAGATTTTCAGTTTTTTGAAAGATATAAAAAGAGATATGGAAACCATACGAACAGGTGTCACTTCCGAAGTCAGATCTATTGTGGAAGAGGAGATGACAAACTTTAAAGAAAGCGTCTCTGGTGATATGAAAACCATAAAAGAATCTTTAGAATCAGTGAATCTGGAAATAGAACGCCTTAACACTGTGCAATATAGTACGACAGCAAAGCTTTTGGAAACACAACAACATGTGGCAGAACTGCGTCAGGGAAAACAGTGTAACAGCCCTCATACCTGAAGTTTAAATAGAATTGTATTTATTGATGTATTTGTAATGAGCTAAAGTTTGCTTGAATATGATCTGGTATGTTTGTTTTGCAATTTCTTGTAAATCAGTGTATGTAGACTTTATTTTATGAGAAGAAATTATTTAAAGGCCATTTAAAATCTTTAAGAACAGAATTGTGCAAAAGAATTGCTTAAATATGTGTAATTCCAAGTATTAATGAAAGTTACGATGACTATAGGACAATTTTCTACAGTTTAAAATAATTTCTGTAAATAATTTTGTGTTTAAGTATCTTTAATTTCCATTTCTGACCATTTTGTAATGATGTTAAGTGATTATGTATTAATTCTGATTTTTTAAATATGTTTAATTGTTTGAGTAATTGTTAATGTTCGAGAAATATCTCTCGGAAGTCTTTGAAGAATTCCAGAAATTTCGATAGATCCTATATAAAGAAATCAGCAGAAGGACAGTTAGTTTACAGTTAGTTTCATACAGATTCACATTGGAACTGCCAAATATTGCTTCAGTAGTATCTCTGGATTGTATCTTTGCATGTAAACAATATCGGACGTTGTTTTGAAAATAAACAAAAATGTTAAACTGAACTTTATGGTGTACTACTTAATTAATTACTATATTAATTAAACCACCGAAGAACCTGACAACAGGAAAGTGTAGAACGCCTCACAGAACGATTAACTGCTTGCATATCAGCTGAAAGCGGACAAGTTTCACGGTTGGAAAAACAATTGGCAACAATTGGTGAAGCTTTTGCTGGGTTAAGAAGCGAATCTTGTAATTTGAGAGAGGCGCAAGAAAGCCTTGCTTCTGATGTTAGCAAAAAATTTGGAAGGCTTAGGTAAGAAAGGTGCAACTGATGTCATGCTATCAGCGCAATGTACGCCTGCGGCAGAAATAAAAAACCAAAACACATTGGCGTGTGGGTCAATCGAACTGCCATTTCCAAGATTAGGAGTCCGAAGAGGAACTAATCCAAAAGAATTTCTTACAAAATTTGGAAACCTATTTTAAAAATCATATGCCGAAAGGCTTGTGGCGTTATCAAAATACTTAGATCAACCTTTAAAGGAGGTGGAATTGTGTGGTGCATTGCGAACGCATTTTACACGACACGTTCAATACTTACTGAACCCAGTTTGTATTCAAACGCTAAAACAGTTCCTGGAAACACTACGGGTTGTTGATTCAGAAGAACCTAATGGAAGTGGTGGACCGTGGAAAGAAAACCATCAGAATCAATCCGGACAGCCGAAAGGCAAGCAGCTGGGACAATCGTGGAAGAACAACCAAACTGGCAGGTGGACAGGTAAAAATGGCTAGTCATGGAGAAACAACTCCGGTACGAATCAAAGGCAAGAAGGAACAGAGATGGGAATCAACGCAATCAGAATGTCCGAGGACAGCATTCAAACAGTAGACGACCAAGTCAGCCCGGAAAGGTATGTGAAAGAATGCAGAAGCACCTCCCAGACAGAAACGTCGGCATGATATACTGCCTGGGACATCGCTGATACTGTTGCTATGAATAAAACTCAAACCATTGAAAGTCTAAGGTATTGGAGGGCAGGAGGCCCCGAATTCCATGAAGAAGCTGACGACAGTGAAGGTCGTCATGACAATGTTATTAGTAGATGTCCCCGAATAAATGCCACTGTCTTCGAGACAAAATGCACCGTACTCTTAGACACGGGGACGGAATAAGCGCAATCTCGGAGAATTTTATACGGTGTGTTCAAGCCAGTCAAGGGGAGCTGAAGGTTATGTCTACCAGTCAAGTCACGCTGGTACCAGCATTTGGCGCCAAGGACCGAAGAACAGACAGAAAAGTGATTTTGCCAATTTCTATTGACGGTCAAATGCTGTTAATTGTGCCGTTGATTGTAGTAGGATTGGGGATTGATATAATTACCGGCAGTGACATCTTATAAATGAGGGGTGTTGTAATCGACTGGAGGACTAAAACAGTACTAAACTTGGTGCCTGTGACTCTTACTTGGGACGCTACTCAGATTGGTCAGAAGATTAAGTATGCTAGTAGTGAAACTTTGGTGCAGGGAGAGCAAACGGATATGCGGCTTGAAGCAGGAGAGGAACCTCTGAGGCGAACAGTGACTTCGATTTGTGCTCTATCAGACGAGCGGAATTTAGTGCTTGATGCATTGCTCGCTCAGATCAACTCTTCCAGACTGCTATCGCCTGCACAGGCTGCCAAGTTGAGGAGTCTTATTGTCAGAAACTTTACTACCTTTTCTTACCGACCAGGAAAGGTAAATGACATTACGCACAAATTTAGGGTGACTGATCCACCTCTACTGAGAGCTCATACTTACCCGATTCCTCATAAATATCGGAAAGCTGCTAGGGAGGCAGTCGAACCAATGGAAAGTGAAGGAATAATTACATTTGCTGCTTCGCAACATTTTAACCCGATAACAAGAAAGATGGTAGCGTCCGGGTGTGCTTGGATGCAAGAGATCTAAATTCACGCATAGAATGGGATATTGAGAGGCCAGAAGCCATACAGGATATCATCTGTAGACTTCACGGTAAGCGGTGGCTAACGACACTCGACATCACGGCGGGTTTTAACCAGATAGAGTTGGATCCATCCTGCCGACCATTTACTGCATTCCTGTTTGAAGGGCGCGAGTGTCTATACAACAGAGTCCCATTTTGGCTAAGAGACTCATCCAGTGTGTTTGTTCGTGCCATGAACTCCATTCTGACTCCGGAAATAAAGGCGTACTGTACGGTGTACGTGGATGACTTACTCGTGGCCTCAGAGACATTCGAAGAACACTTGGAACACTTAGAGTGATTGTTCGGGCATCTAGCGAACCACGGAATCACCTTAAGAACAGACAAGGCCACTTTGTGCCCCCAACAGGTGAAATATCTCGCTCACGTAATCACGCCAGATGGAGTGAAACCGCGGATGATAAAATACTTGAGATAATTAACTTCCAGAGGCCCACAAGACTTCAACAACTGAGGATTTTCTTGGGGGTATGCTCATATTACCGTGGGAATATACCAAACTTTTCTGCTTTATGCAATCCACTTTATAAATTGTTGAAAGGAGGTCAACGATGGGAGTGGCTGACAGAACTAGAACACAAAGGAGCCATTCAAATGCAGGGTCTATCTAGCCCATCCAGATTTTTCTAGACCCTTCTACCTTAACTGTGACGCTAGCTTGCGAGGAGTAGATGCATGCTTGCAACAGAGAGATAACGAGGGGACTCTCCGTGTGTTGGCAATGGCCAGTTGGTCTCTAAAACCAGCGGAAACACGATATTATACCACTAAATTGGAAATTCTGTCAGTCTACTTCGCCGTCGTAAAATTCCGCGTCTACATAGACCTACTTACGTACTGATCACCAGGCTCTTATATTCCTGAGAAATGCTCGTTTTTCTACTGGCCGCATCGCTGGATGGGCGTTACAGCTTCAATAATATGACATAGATATAGAATATTGCAAGGGGGGCGAGAATCAGGTGGCTGATTGGCTTAGGAGGAACCCAATAGATGACCAATGTAATTACATTCAACCCGCGAACCTCAATGAAGTTTTAATAGCCGCAGTCCAAGTATATGAAGGGTCAACTGCATAAGAGCTACGGCAACGAATTTTCAGAGCACAACAGGAACAAGACGATATCGCTAAAGTGTGTAAGTACCTCGAGGATGGGGTCGGTGGGGACGACCTTCTGGTGAGTAATGCAGCAATGCAGTGCAGCCTGCATAACCATGTCTGCTTTCGACGTTTGAACGCCTTGGAGAGATGGAAGATTTGGCTTTCCCGTTCTATTTTAGTGCCCATTATCGATCTTTTCCATAGACATTATGTCCATCAGGGTACTGAGAAGGCCTATCAAATGATGCGCAATGAATGGCACTATAGATCATTGAAACGTCACATTGCGAAGGTCACAAGGGCGTGCGATGAATGTCAACGGGTCAAACACCGTAACGAAAAATATGTGTGGGAATACCACCCTACTATAGAGGACAAGCCAAATCAACTCGTGTGTGTTGATTTTTTGGCCCAATACCAAAGGCACAATAAGGACGACAATATGTCTTCGTAATCGTTGATGCATTTTCGAAGCTGGTTAGACTGTATGCAACTTCCCGTACAACAATAAAACAATGTCTGAGTATCGTACTGGAAAAATACGTTCCAGAGTGCGGGAAATCACAAAGAATACTATCAGACCATGCCACGATTTTTACGAGCAACCGATTGGCGGACGGTTTGCGAAGGGCTGGTATACATTCTGCGATGAGCGCCATCTGCACGCCTCAGAGTAATTTGGCAAAGCGCTACATAAAACAGTTGGGAGTTTACTTCCGCTTGCTAGTTGGTGACAAGCACTCGTCTTGTGGGAAACATCTACCAGCCATTGAGCGGTATTTCAATTACACGATACACTGCAATGCAAACTGCAAACCTATCGACCTGAATTTTAAAAGGGCGTCAGTAACTTTGGCTGACGAGATAGTGCAACCACCAGATAGTGAGCTAACTTGTTACTGGGAGAACAAACGAGACGCAACGAGGGAGTATTTGCTGGAAAAAGCGATACCAAAGAAAGGAAAGAGCTGACCGTTCAGAGACACTGAAATTGGAAATTGGTGACTCTGTTCTTCTGAAGTGTGTAAAACCTGCTGATGCCAACAAGAAACAAATCTCAAAAATTTTCCACATCTTCCACCGACCTTATAGAATTGCGGAAATAATTGGACCAAACGCTTATCTCTATGGCCGGTGTGCACAACATAAGAAATCTGAGGGGGTATTTCTCATCACCATTGGACGTGGGATTACAGTATACGATGATTGTGAAGTAATCAAGTGTTTATTTCGTCTGTGTCTGAAATTTGTGCAAACTATTTTTTTTAATATAAATATGTAGGCATTGTATTCAGAATTTGTGTTCCTAACATAGTGGTATAATCATCTAACTTTCAACTTTATATCTATTTGAATGGTTGTAGGCTGAGTGACACTGTTACACTAGGCTAGTGGTGGACCAGGCGATTTCTGGGTCGTGGGATAAAATTCCATACACCTTTACAAAAAAAAAAAAAGGCATGAATTTATAAGGACCTATAAGGAACTTTAAGTGCTAGGCAAATGCGTGCATGTTGTTTCACTTTACCCCACGCGTTTTTCTCTTCCCATAGATATAAAGAAATGTTTGTTGCTAATGTTCTTGAAATACATTATTAAATGGGTTTTCATTCCTGAAAAGCAACCATACACATGTGTGATAGCGGTTCACTTACGCACAATGGATTTTATATATGAAGATGTGGAGTTTCCGGCAGTCCAAATGTAAACCAGGGGTGATGTTTGAAATTTTGAGTTTCTACCCGGGTTTTCGTGTCATAGTTTATATTTACATGCAAATAAAGAATTCTGTTCGTGCATATTCTAGGCAGCATCACATCATATATTACTTGTAGAGAAGCCACGAGAACAATATTGAAAGTTACCTGTAGGTCATTGATAAACATAGAAGACTTTCCAATTAAATGGGAGGGGCGGGGGAGGTGATTAAATCACTACTTACATTATAAAATTAGAAAGAGGAGAGAAGATCCAATAGAACGGAAAATACAGGCAGGACTAAACCTCTGCCTTAATCTATCCGGCCGATATTTCGCTGATATTTTATCTGCGAATTAACACTACAAATTCCGCGTGGATGAAGTCGAGTGTGCAACTAGTAATAATAATAATAACAATAATAATTCCGCGTGGTCGTAATAACCTAGTTACCTGGTCTCTACTGCATTTCGTCGCTTAGTAGCCGCCCTAACCTGACTCGGTAGTCCTACCGGGTACATGTTACCTACAGGTTAACGTGGAATCCGAACCACGGAAGCGTTCTACCGTATTTCACATTACATAGCAAGCTCAAGCAGTGCCAGAGGTGAAGGTCGGGTTAAGGGTCTATGAAAATCACCGCCGAGACAAGTGTTCGAACCAGGAACCTTTCGCTCCCCAGTCAGTCACCTCAACCACTGAGTCATCATTCCGCTATAGATACACTGTTAACATTAGCATGTCGGTGACGCGAACTCATAAGACTTTACCCATCCAAAAATCATCCAACGCTCCTAAGGAAGATTTTACTTCATAAACTAAAAATATTACTTAGTCCCTAATCGAAAGGTTGGTCGAATCTTTCCGAAGGAGATGTAATTACCTACTGTGTCAGAGGCAGGAAGGCGAATTCCTTTCCTCAGAGGCCAACAATTTAACGTATAATCAGAACTACGGATGATTTAGGCGTAGCTCATATAATGAAATACAACTCCTAACGATTCCTGCTCACCACGGGATTTGAACCCGCGACCGGAGAGAGAAACTCTCTGAGTTAATCACCTAAATCACTCAGGTACGATCGGCCTTCTAGTCAGGTATATGAGTGCTAAGTACTATCAAAATCTGATAAGAACCGTGGGTTTGTATGAAGAACATTGAGACGGGAAAAAAGAGTTGGCAGTGATTGGGGACTGCCGACAGAAGTGAAAAGTTAAAACTATGATTACGTATCATATGCGCAACACGTCGCACTTATAACTAGACATATACTAAATAATAATCATATCGTGTGGTTATAATGAACTGATGACAGAGATCCTATTGGCGGCGCATTCCGTCACTGTCTTAGCCGTCTTAACCAAATACGGTAGTTCTACCAAGTACAGAGGACCTACAGTTTAACGTTGAATCAAAACCACGGAAACATTCTGGCGTACTTCATATTACACAGCCAACTATGCGAGATGTGGAAGTCGGGTAAAGGGTAGATAAAAATCGCCATCGAGACAGGGAATCGAACCGGAAGCCTTTCCATCCCCAACCGCTAAACCACTAGACCGCTCGTGTGGTTAGTTATTTTCGGTGCGTATATTACAGTATCTTATGAAAGAACTTGAATTAATTGTATAAGAGGCATGAAAACGCAGCAGTTGGATCTAACGCCTGTCGCTTTTTGGGATCTTCAATCCGTGGACTGTTCCACTCTGCAGTGCCAGGTTTTTCAGGACTGACTCCTTTGCTAAGTAAATCTTATTCTCGACACATTCCTCCGATACGAAGACAGGAAATTATGAATGCTGCACACAGACTGTTCGCAACCTGTGCCTTCAGCGTTGTGTCTAACTCGCCACATAGCTTACCTTACTACTTACTTGTCACTGAATTTGTGTATTTCGCATTCAGCATTACTTTACAACGCGTCGGCAAATCTTCTTCATATCTCCTTGCTCCTCCCAACATTCAAAAGTAGGGTAAACTTTAGATGTGACAGCATTGTTCACTTGAACACTTCAAAACAAACCGCTCAATTTTTCAACTTGTAAGAATCAAATTGTTTACTTATTTATTATAAAAATAATAACACTTTCCAGTTTCCGGTGTTGGGTTAATATTATAGGCTTTTTGATTTACCTCTACACCCAAGACTGATTTTAAAGCCACTGCTGAAAATATATTGTCTTCAAACTAAACTAAAATTACTACTCTAAGATCAACTCACAAGGTTTGTTAACTTTCACAAAAAGAAAACAACTATCATTTACTTATCTTACTGCTAGTTTTACAATACACTGATCATCCAGAACATTATGACTACCAAACTAATAGCCGACATCTCCGCCTTTGGCACGGGTAACAGTGGCGACGTGTCTTGGCATGGAAGCAACGAGGCTTTGGTAGGTCGCTGGAGTTGGCACCACAACTGCACTCACAAGTCAACTAATCCCCGAAAATTTCGGGAGGGGGCGATGAGCTCTGACGCCACGTTCAATCACATCTCAGATGAGTTCGATCGGGTTCAGACCTGGGGAGTTGGGGGGACAGCACATCAATTACAACTAGCCACTCTGTTCCTCGAACGACTACATCACACTCCTGGCCTTATGACATGGTGCATTATCTATTTAATAAAATACCACTGCCGCTGGGAAACATGGTCGTCATGAAGGGGTGTACGTGGTCTGCAACTGTTGGACGATACTTATTGGCCGTCATGTTACCTTGCACTTGCTCCTCTGGACCTATGGATGCCCAAAAATGTTCCCCAGAGCATAATTGAGCCGCCGGTAGCCTGTCTCAGGTGTCAAGAAGCTGTTCCCCTGGAAAACGACGGATTCGCACCTCCCATCGGCGTGATGAAGAAGGGATTGGAATTGATCAGATCATGCAACTTTCTCCCACTGCGCCAACGTCCAGTGATGATGGTCACTTGCCCATTTCAGTCGTAGATGCCGATGTCGTGGCGTTAACGTTGGTACATGCATAGGTCATCGGTTGCGGAGGCCCATTGTTAGGCATATTCTGTGGACTGTGTGTTCAGACACACTTTGACTCTACCCAGCATTAAAGTCTGATGTTAGTTCTGCCGCAGTTTGCCGTCTGTCCTGTATTACCAGTCTGCCCCGCCAACGACATCCGACATCTGTAATGAGGGGTGACCGGCCAATCCCTCGACGTTTGGACGTGATTTCACCTTGGTTTCGCCACATGCTGAAGACGCTCACAACAGCACTCTTCGAACACCCGTCAAATAGTGCAGTTTCCGAAATGCTCGCGCCGAGCCTCGGGGCCATCATAATCTGCCCTCGGGCAAACTCAGATAGATCGCGCGCCTTCCCCATTCTAAACACGGCTATCACGCTCACTAATACTACACACACCGTGCTTGTGTCTGACTAGCCGTCATTCCTCTTCAGGCGGTGCTGCTATCGCCTGGACGGGTGTGTATGGATATTAGGTAGGTTGCCAAATGTTCTGGCTGATCAGTGTATTTTATTATATTCAAAACATAAGCGTTGCAATTCATTTATATTGTTCCTTCCTTATTGCCCTCGGGCTTATTTTCTCGAATATCCAGTTTACAATTACATATCCATCCCGTCAGGAATGGATGGTCTTATTAATTTCAGCATCTCAAGCCATCTTGTTCTCAACAACATTTTCCTAGTAACCGGAGACCCTCATTCAGTTCCTTCTGTCTCGTTTGACTCTCTCTGGCTTGAAATACTTTAATGACAAAGTTACTATATATTACTTTAATTATTTGATGACAAAACTATGCTTTAAGAATAAGTGAAACGATTAGTGAGGTCATGTAACTCACAAACTAAAACTGAAGTAGCTAGCTCAATACTTTTTCTAAAACTTTTCTTTACCTGTAGTACTGCATCTTCTCCTGAACGCCTTGCCCTTGTCCAAGCGCAGGCATTTACTCTGGAGGATGATTACGCGCTCCCTGCTTTACTGCTTGCCGTATTTTGACAGTGTTTATAAGTGTTGTTGTAAGTAGGGATGACTGTGATAGTGCGTGTGTGTTGTGTGTGTTGTGAATGACACATGGAAGAAAGGGAAAAGGGTGAAACCTGGTGCTGGCCAATTGAGTCCTACACATCCGAAAGACACCGCCAGGCTTAACGTCCCCATCTGAATGACGAATCACAATCGATAGAGTTGTATGCCCTCACCCGGCACACACTGCGCGGAGGTTTAGGATTTGACACAACAGTTTGACGTACAATCAGGTGATTAGGAATTGTGCACCATCACCTCTCCTACTCCTGCCGGTCAAGTCCTGATCATGAAACTTTAGCCACCAACAGGACAACAACCGGGTACCCCGTGTTACCGCAAGACACCATCGCGGTGCCGCATCCAAAAGAACGGGCACAGTACTCTGTACTCATGAAATTTATTTCCTTCTTCCAGCTCGCTGCGTCTCATTTTAAGTTTGCGCTGCTTGACGGATGTTAATGATCTCTGTAATCTTGTTGTAGGCCATGTTCCGCAGTTGTTGCATAAATATTTTTGAATAAAAATCCGTCTTCTAACAACTGTTTTTTATTGACTTTCATCTACCAGACGCGTTTCGCACTTCTGGAGTGGGGCATCGTCAGCGGTAAAAATTGTGGCAGCTAGCACATGTCAGTCCGGAACAGCACCTTCCGCAATTTTCTGCACCGTTGTTTCTTGCTACACTTTAGCATTATTGCTCACTGTATACTTTGCTGTTAAACTGCACTTTTTAACTACATCAACTAGTTATTGTGTCCTACAGCGATGTGTTTGTTAGAAAATTGCGGAAGGTGCTGTTCCGGACTGACATGTGCTAGCTGCCACAATTTTTACCACTGACGATGCCCCATTCCAGAAAGGCGAAACGCGTCTGTTAGATGAAAGTCAATAAAAAACAGTTGTTAGAAGACGGATTTTTATTCAAAAATATTAATGATCTCTGTTTCCCTATACTAATTCCTCTTGTGACAGTAAAATTCTAAGTTCTTGTGTGCTGTGATATAATCAATATAATAATGGAGGAGTTACTTTATCTCCTCAATTTGCTACTAGTCTGCCATGTTCGTGTTCCCGTTAGGTTTCTCTTGATAATACTTTCACATTGCGGCTTAAAAAGAAGCATTAACAGAGTTTATAACGAAGCAATAAGAAGAATGTACAGTTTATATATATAAGAGGCCACCTTCGTATGAGAGTCCACTATAAACTAAAAAATTGCTACATTGATTTACGCGCGGTTTTTCGTTAACCTCAGTCTCTCGACTGGTTTGATGCAATCCTCCATCCCTTACTATCTTCTGCTAACCCCTTCAACACTACATACCCCTTACACACCACGTCCTCCATTATCTGCTACATATATTCTAATCGCTGTCTTCCTCTACAGTTCTTAACTTCGACTGTTCCCTCCGCCAAAAAATTAACTAATCCAGCATGTCTCAAAATACGACCTATCAGCCTGTCTCTTCTTACTGTAAGCTTTTTCGACAAACTTCTTTCCTCACACATCATTTTAAAACTCCTTCATTTCTTAGATTGTCTGTCCACGTAAGTTTCAGAATTCTTCTCTAGCACCACATTTCAAATGTTTCAATTTTCTTTCTTTCTGGAACTAAAGTCCATGCTTTGCTACCATAAAGTGCTGTGCTCCACAAAAAGTTCTTCCTAAGTACTAGATCAACATTTGAAACCAAAATATTTCTCTTTTTCATGTGTTTTTCGCAACAGGATACTCCTTTTTTTAATCTTTGTTGAAAAAAACAAGCTAGATTAATTATTCTTCTGTTAATTTCCTCCTTATCAACACCAAAACAAATTGCTATTTGCGTCTTGCCATTCCAGGTCCTAGTCTTTGCTGATGATGTAATTGATTTGGGGTTAAAATTACAGAAGAGGTGAAAGAGAAGCTGGAGGCTTGGAACAAACTGTTTGAGGAGTATCGACTGAAATCATCCAGTGTAAGACGGTGGTCATGGCAACAGGAACAGGGGCCTCCAATGTGAAGATTTACCTATACAAAAGGCAACTACAAAATGTTGACCAATTCAAATATCTTGGCAGTACACTGAGTAGATACAACACTAGTAAACGTGAAATCACAAATAGAAATAATAATGTAGCAGTCTTTTATAACAAGTTGAGAACTCTATTCTGGGACAACAATGTTCCAAGGAAGTGCAAACAAACACTATTCAAAACCTATTACATCCCCATACTGACTAATGCACTGGAAACATGTACCCTGTCCAGCAGAGACAATAGTAGACTTCAAGCCTTCGAAATGAAGTTTTTGGGTACGATGCTTCAGAGAACACGAAAGAACACAGTAAGGAATGAAATCAATCGTGCATAGGCCGGTGTAAACATCAGTGTGACAAAATCCTTACCGCATTCTCGCCTGAGGTGGTATGGACATGTCCAAAGGATGGAGGAAGAAAGAAGAGCAAAGGCCTACTTTAATATGAACATCCCACGGAAAAGACGTGTGGGAAGTCCCAAAAAGAAATGAATAGACCAAATCAAGAAGGATCTGGAAGACTTAGAGCTTGATTGGAGTACTGTTTATGAACATGAGCTGTTCATGGAGAGGAAGAAGTGGAGAGTGCTGGTGACCACCACCCGAGAGACTGGAGATGGAGAAAGATGATGATGATGATCTTGCCTTTTATTACGATCTTTGTATTCTTCTAATCGGCAATCCCACAAAACATGTCGAGAGCGGTAAACTTCTATTAATCCGTAGACTTTCTCGTTAGTCCACTCCATGTTTATGGTGGAATGTCAACTGAAGTCACCCAAGGTGACACGTACCCACTGCCTAATGTTCTCAGAAATGGCAACGATTCCTTTGAAGCGGACCTACACTAGTCTGACGTGAGATGGGAAGCCACGTGGCATGTTTCAACCATATGACACAGGCTATCACACACGTTCACACTAGCCACGCCATCACACACGGTCTTGACATATGTTACATTGTGGACTAGTCTTTGAGGATTCGAATATACCTATTAGAGATTAGTTTTGGTGAAAGCACCTTCACCCGACGACGCTTTTGCTTATGGCTTTATGCCTCGTCGACGTCGAGATCATTAGAGGCGACAAACGACTGGTGACAAGGAAGTGGAAGAAATTCGTGGATGTTCTTTTGTAGGAACCATCCCACCATTAGCCTGGAGTGATCTGCAGAAACTATGTATGGAAAACCCAAAGTTGGATGCCCGGATGGGGATTCGAACCCGCATCGTCCGAAGGCCAGACCAGAGCGTTGCGGCTCATCCACCGCGCTCGGTACCCTACCGCGGTTTCTGTGAATTGTGTAGTACAGTCATAGATTGATTTGGAACTACATCCATTCCCGTAAGCAACTGGTATAGCCATTCCCCACATCGCCCGTTTCGCATCACATACGGTGGTTACTTATTCAAGACTCATTAAGCACTCCCCGATTCAACCAAAAATGATCAAGAATGCTAAGGTTAAATAACTAACAAAATAACAGCATTGCTGGCCATACTCTATCCGCATGCTATCGTAAAACCGTTGAAATTTTTAAAATCTGGGCACTGAATAATTTTGGTTGGTTTACAGTTGAATGGGTTGAACTGGCGCTCGCTGAATAGCGTGGTCACAGTGTGGTTCCACAAATAATGAACGAATGTAAATTCAACTATAGGCGCAGCTAAATGAACATATATGCACAGTATGACGCATGTATCATTACGGAAATATGACGTAGTCTTACGCGTTTGCAACCGGACGGTGTTATGAAAATATAACGCTTCCATGAAGTGCTGTACTGCCTTCATCAGCATGTATCTGCTGTTTGAAATGATCGTAAATACACTGACGATGACGACACTGCATGCAGTCGAAACGTTGTATTTACATTGCTTTGTACAAATGAAAAAATAGGCATTTTTATATCTTTATTTGGAAATTCGCGCCAAAAAGTCCTTCTGACGTCACTTCTCGATACGTGGCGCTCTGAACAAAGCACCAGTTTGCTCATTTTATTAATACAACAATGAAATCTACAGTTTAAACACCAAAAATATTGTTTATTTACGTTCCAAACAAGAAAAATATCCGGAGAAAGCACCTAAAACTTGCACGATGGGACCCAACTTCAATATATTTTTGCGAAATGCACTTTTATTTACGTTTTTCAATAATATTTTGTCATTTCCTTGTAGATGCCTCCGCTCCGACTACCGAATAAATAATAATAACTTAAAAAAAAAAAACTGCATTAGGAGCGGAAACCGGGACAGGCTCGAAGCAAACTCTATCGGAAACTTCTATTTCATTATTCACTTCACATTTTTATTTACGAATGATAGAGCATAGTTGTATGTTATTATCATATCCTTAAACGAGCAATTCTTGTACATATTGGCCCACTTTGGTATCTCGGAAAAAGGCTATATCGATTTGGATGAAATTTCTTACTTGAATGACGCATCGAGTGTGGTGGGTGAATGGTTAACGATCTGGCCTCGCATTTGGGAGGACGCGGTTTTGAATCCCCGTTCGGGCATCTAGATTTGGGTTTTCCATGGTTTCGGCTTATCACTCCAGGCGAATGCCGACATGCTTACTTCAAAAGGCCATGGCCGAATTTCTTTCTGTTCCTCGTCCCTATTCCCATTCCGCCTCTAATCGCCTTGACAAGGCGTAAAGCCATAACTATATATACTGATCAGTATGTAATACGTACTAAAGGTGTAATTTAAAATGTGTTGTTTGAAGTTATTGGCTCTACTAGCCTATGGAATAATCCATAAATAAGAATAATATATATATGTGATAACCGTAAAGTGAACATTAATATAAACCATAATATAGCTGATTATTTAAAACAAATTGTTCAAATATATGCATTCATGAATTTTATTTAACTGACTGCAGTTCTTCTGCAATTAGGTATTAAATATACTGAATATGTAACATATATGCAACGAGCGGTCTACCAGCTCAGTGGTTAAAGTGTAGCATTCAAATAATTCTGGCTCCGGTCTCTGGTTCAAATTTTACAAGTTAAGTTTGATCATATGAGCTATGTAGTTCTGATTCCACGTTAATCTGTAGGTCCCAGAGGAAACGAACTGGCCATCCTACCGCTGACACAATTGACCCCTACAAATTTCAACTTTAAAGACTTTCAAAGTTTTTAGAAAATTATTCATCATTTCTCTTGGTAACTTATTTCTACCTTGGACGTCCTTACCTACAAAAGAGAATCTTCCTACACCTTTGTGCCTGAAAACGAGTGCCAGCTTGTAGTCACGGTCATCTTTTCCCTTTTAGTTCTTACACCAATATCTTTCCATGCTTCATCACCAATATACGCCTTGTACATTTCCATGGCCCTCTTCACCCTACTCCTGTCTTACAAAGAACCCCATTCCAGTTCTTTTATCATATCTGTTACTGATAGCGTTCAGTGATAATTTTCAGAAAAAAAATCTAGTAGCCCTATTTGCGCCCTTTCCAACTCCTGTATGTAATACGCAAAAAGTGGTTCCCATAATACACCAAAACATTCAAACAATGGTCTGACCGACGTTTTGTAATACAGTTCCTTTACTTCTCTTATACATCCCCTCATCACTCTCTTCAGCAAGTGAAAGATTTTGAAACCTACCTGTCCGATGTGTCCTGCCCAGTTGAGCTTGTTATCAAATGTAATGTCAAGGTATTTACATTTCAAGTCTTCTATAAGCAATTTTTTCCCCAACTTTTAATCATAATCAACCTTCTGTTTTGTATTGTTTATGTGTCTAATCTATCTATACGAGCAGCTGTTGTATACAGGTAAAATTAATTTCTCACAAACGTCGCACATTCAGTCAGACAAGAACGTGATGCCCTCTGTAGTGAAAAGCGGAGCTTGGTTTCGCTGGTCAGTGCGTCGAAAGTTTCTACCGACCCAGCCCTTTCCCTTGCTCTAGATTTAATTGCCTCTGCGGCTGCGGGAATTTAACTACTTTTCTGCCGCCGTAAATACCGTCGGAATTTCCGAGGAGCGAAGACGCGAAAGAAAGAGGTTGAGCTTGAGTTTCCGTGTGATGAGAAATTTCAACACTAGATCAGCAAAAACACTGTTCTAGGTATGACTTGCCACATTCACGCACTACATACACACGCTGACACCCACCAATCACAACCTAATACCCGGATTATTATTATTTCGCTGCCATCAGTCAATTGAATGGTTTGATGACCCAGTTTGACTCGGGATCGCAAACAATGGTATTGGTTCTCGTCACTTCTGTCAAAATTAAAAAAGTTACCAAAACGTATGACCTCTAGTACCCTAACACACCCCTCCAATGTAATATACGATCAACAGAAAAATAACATATTATAAATAATTACTCTTTTGTGTAACAGAAAAAGAAAACATCAAAGTTCGACTGATTATATTATAATTATCCAAACGAAAAATTTGTGATCATTATTTCCTCTAGCTTCCAAGATGGATAAATATGAAGGGTTTAATGCTGTATTAAGGTAAATGATATCTCTGCAGTTGGTTAACTGAACAGAATTGTTATTATTTAACACTCGTAACCTTGATTTTGTTATTGATTCGTAAATAAAAAAAAACCGTCTCTTAACAACTGTTTTTTCATTCCTATCAGATCAGACACGTTTCACCCTTGTGTTTTGGGTCATTGTCAGTGAGATTTTTGATACAAACAATCACATCTTGGTCAGGAAATAATTCTAGTTACACTTTTTCGAAGAACACAACTTCTTGGTGCCGTTCTGCATTGCTTCTTTTTTTACAGCGCCACTACTTCAGTGTTTTTAAATGCTCATTGGTCACACTATTCCTATTTCCTGACCAACATGTGGTTATTAAGTTTTCCCGACGTATCGATGAAATGAATACTTCACGGGTTTTCCCGGAAGAAAACCAGTGAGGCATTCATTTCTACATGTGGTTGCTTGTATCAAAAATCTCACTAATAATGCCCCAATCCACAAGGGCGAAACGCTTTTCAGCGTATAGGAATAAAATAAGAGAGTATTTTCATTTACAAATCTTTAATAACCAGTGGCGGAAGAATAGCCAACAGCCAACTGATTTTTTAATGATGTAATATTGTACGTGTTTCTTATCATACTATATAACAAAAAAATCAGCCGTCAGAGAATATAAAAGAAAGTTCCACATGGACTATAGTGCTTCTCGAATCCGTGCGTGGCGTCTGATCTCGCATTCGGTGGACGCGGGTTCAAAGCTCCGTCCGGCCATCAAGATTTCGGTTTTCCATGGTTTCCCCAAATCACTTGAGGCGAATGCCAGGATGGTTTCTTGATAGGGCCACGGATGATTTACTTCCCGCTCGTTGCCTCCAGTCCTTTCCCGCCTCTAATGACTTCGACGTCGACGAGGCGTGGAGCCATAAGCACAATGCTGTTCGAAAAAGAAAGCATGTATCTCCATGCGTTAATAGATTCTCTGTATGGCGATATGAACTTGACACCATATTTCTTACATTACTATAAAAGCGATTAGAATCGACATAGAATATAACGAAAACATCGAAGCAATATAAATAAACAAAAACTAATAATTAATATGTGGATTTAAAAGAAATGCACACTATTCTTTTAATGCTTTTGCAATTCAATTCCTTGCAGTTACATAACCAAACAGGACTGGTTCCATATAACGCTCATGATAATAACAACAATCAGACGACCAGTAAAATTTCAGAAATTATTCTATGGATTACAAGCTTATAAGGACCTAATTTTTTTATCTATGTGTTTGTTATTAACAACCCTCTAAGATCATCATAAAACGCCATAAAATGATCATTAATCATCAAAGCGACACCTCTCTCTTTGATGGTGACTAGAAACGTATTTAGTGAACAGGCTATTTAAGTAAAAATGCAGTAATACCCTGATATTCTCGAAACAAAAGACCATTAAGGAAATTAAACTAAAAAATTTTAAATCGGAAAATCAAATTCGGGAGGAACTTAACACTTCAATTATACAAAAGATATTTTTTTTAAAAGTAGAAAGGTGTAAAGAGATGACTGGAGGAATTGCCACCGGAGTTCTAGTTCCATCGCAATTAAAAATTAATAACAATAATAACCTTGATTTTATAGTAACTTTGTACATATTACTTTTACATCGATCAAATATGTATAAACAAAAAACAACTTTGTATTTAATACATAGTTTTAACTGGAACACATATTTTTCTTTATGGTTTTCTGAAATCTAATATATTTCAAACAATAAAAACTTGTTATAATTGCAGAATCTTTGGTCACAGAGTAAAAACATCTCTGGCTGTTGCTAGCAAGCCAACGATGGCCGGATGCGAGACGTCACGAAGTCACGTGTCCTTTCATGACGTATCCAATGACTGGTTCCATGTCCCTTTTCTTCTCAGAAGAATACTCTCTAGTTGAGTTATCCCCAGAGCAGATTCCCACCGGCGAAGATCCTATTCGTCCTCTCGAAGCCGTACGAAGTTTTAATGTATTCAGTGCTCGCTCCTATTGTGCGGAGTCGTTTTATTGCGGATTATGAATCTCTATCAGAGTCCATTAAACTGCTGGCTCGGAGGGAAACGTCCGTGGAGAAAACAATAAAACTCATTTGTCGTGAAGCGGAAGACGAAACTCCAATAAGGAAATGCGAAACTGCAGACGGCAACACGGCATTATGTAGACTACAGAAAGCGAAACAACACTTCAGCTGATGAGTTTACCTCGTCTGCAGTTTCTAATCGTTTCTCCTTCAAATTACTAATTACATAAACTGTCAAACAGACAGTTGTTTGGAATCTCTCATTAAAATAAAATAGTTGCAATAACTACTGATATTTAACTGAGATTAGCTGTAAAACTTTTTCACTAAAAGATTATTTTTTAAATTGTTAGTAAATATTTGAATACAGAAGAAATTGCGGCTGAATAGCAGTCTTCGTTACTCTAACTTATAGCCTTGATTGGTGCAATGAATGATTGTGTTGTTGGTTAACTATCATGCGTTAGGTTGTTTGCAGATGACGTAATGCTATATAAAAGAATCAAAACGGTAGAGGACCGTAAACAGTTGCAGGGTGATCTGGACAGTATATCCAGCTGGGTTGGTAAACATGGGATGAAGATAAATGCAATGAAAAGTCAGCTTATTAGATACACAGATAAAAAAAACTTAAGGTTGATTATGGCTATAAGGTGGGAAAAGAATTACTTGCTAAAGACTTGAATTGTAAATATCTTGGCATTACGTTTGATAACAAACTCAACTGGTCAGGACACATTGGACAGGTGGTAGGAAAAGGTTTCAAAGTTCTGCACTTATTGGAGAGAGTGGTGAAGGGATGTACCAGAGAAGTAAAGGAACTGCGTTACGAAAGTTTGCTCGGACTACTGCTTGAATATGGTAGTGTAGTATGGGATTCACATTTTGGTTATGAAATACAGGAGTTGGAGGGTGTAGGAATAAGGGCTGCTAGATTTTTCTCGGGAAATTACCACACAACACAATCAGTAACAGATATGATAAAAGAGCTGGAATGTGATTCATTGCAAGACAGGAGGAGGATGATGATTCATTGGAGTGTACAAGGCTTATATTGGTGATGAGGCGTGAAAAGGTTTTGGTGTAAGAATTAAAAGTAATGCATGGAAAGCAAAAGATGACCATGACCACAAGCTGGCACTTGATTTCAGGCACAAGGGTGTGGGAAGATTTTTTTTCGTAGGTAAAGGGGTTCAGGGATTGGAATAAGTTACCAAGAGAATTCATGAATAATTTACCATAAACGTTGAAACAATTTAAAGTTGAAATTTGTCAAGGGCAAAAGTATGTGGATGCAGGAAAGGGGAGAAATGGATGTGTAGGGAAATTGTCATCAGAGCGTGTGCTCAGTGGCAGTAAAATTAAATGCGCAATAATACCCAGCAGAGTATCGATTCAGATCTACGTCGTACACGATTATGAACTTTTATTTTAATTCTTCTTGTGAACTCTTTATAACTTCAATCCCGCGTTTCTGTGGAACTACACATTTTTGTTTCAACGCGGTGCACGACCAGTCGACCACGTTGCATTACTTTAGTTCTCATTGTATGTAGCCTGTAAGTTCAGTCCCAATGATGCATTAGCAAATTTTCATCCTATACATCTATTGTGTGCACTACTGGCTGTATTTTCGAGTGATCTGAAAATAAACATTTTCACTGTTTCAAACTATTATTCTTGTACCATTGCGAGACTCACGTATTCCATGAAAAATTAAGAGCGACTCACAATGTCTTCACCTTCGGTTTTTTTATGGTTTACGCCTTGTCGGCGTCGAGGTCAGTATAGGCCGGATGGTACTGGGGAAAAGGAACGGGAAGGAATTCGGCCATGGAATTTTGAAGGTAGCATTCGCTTGGAGTGATTTAGGGAAACCATGGAATACCCAAATCTGGATGCCTGGACGGGGATTCGAACCGGCGTCCTCCAGAATGAGAGGCCAGAACGTTCACCATCGTCCTTACACAAAGTTTCCGCGGGTCGTTTTACTCTCAAGATTATGAATTCACCAGTGCTATTAACTCGAGAGCACACACGTTTCGAAGGATCGCTTGATTAATTTCCAGCATAAATTTTGCATACATCATTTGTGAGAACGGCAGGTGGTTGTATAGGAATAGGTTCATTTTTAATTATTCCATAACTGCCACACATAGCATACTACATTCAAACTTACTTCGTTCTCAAATTATGATACAAGTAATATTTCGCCACAGTGGATAGCGAGAGATGCAATGGCATTCTCGGGCATCGGTGTGTTTTTAAGTGAAAACTCCAATAGGCGGTCTGCTTTGACGCTTTCTGGAACACACAGGTTTTATCCGATTTTGATGCAAATTTGCATACATATATATTAAAATAAATTGAAAAATATAGTTTACGTCTGATCTACAAAAACCTAAACCCTCTCCTCTCTTCCCTCTCACTTCAATTTCTTTCGACGTAGTTCATACAAACTCATAGTTTTTAATCCAATTTTGATAGTACAGTACTTACCACGCGCATGCTTCACAAGAAGGCGTTCTGGTAGCTAGGCGGATAAGGCGCTTACTTCCGAAAGCTCAAATCCCATGGGGAGCTTGAATATTTAGGAATTGTATTTGATTTTATGAGCTACGATGGTACGTTCGGTGGTTCTGATTCCATATTAAACTGCAGTGCCCTGAAGAAAACAATTGGCCTTCCTTCCTCTGACGCAATATCTTGGTACATCTCCTTCGGGACGATTCGACCAACCTTCGGGTTGTGGACAAAGTTTGATGTTTTTGTAGTGCAAACTTCTTTAGGCACGTTGGGTGATTTTTGGATGGGTAAAATTTTATGAGTTGGCATCACCGACATGCTAATGTTAACAGTATATCTGTAGCGGTCTGGTGTCTGAGTGGTAAAGGTGTCTGATTTGGGGAACGAAAGAACCTAGGTTCGAATACTTGTGGCGGCGAAGATTTTATATACCCTTAACCCAATCCTCCCCTCTGTGTAAGGTGAAGTACGCCAGAGCGCTTCCGTGGATCGGATTACACATGAAACTGTGTGATCCCCGTAAACATAATAGCACTACCAGGTTGGGTTAAGGCGGCTAAGACAGGGGAGGAAAGCGCATCCAATAGAAACCCTCTAACAAGTTCGTTACGACCACGCGGAATTATTATCATTATTTAGTATACCTTTAGCTATAAGTATGACGTATAAAATTAGGTCTTAGCATTTTTGAAGGAACCGTGAAACATCCCGACATTGGTCTGGATTAATTTCGGAAAACCATAGAATGGCGAAATCTGGTTGGTCGGACGGGGATTTGAAACCGCACCTTCGCCAATGCAAAGCTCAAACGTTACCGCTCACCCACCAGAACAGTAAATTGAGTGTTGAGTTCGTTATATGTTCTCCACGCTGCACTGCCCCATAATATTAGTGACGAAGTGGCATATATTTAAATCATACGAAACTGTGGATGGTTGTTTGACCAAAAACTTGACGGTAAACTCAATTCGGCAGGACACAATGGGCTGATTGTGGGGAGAGGTTTCAGAATCGTTCATTTACTAGAGAGAATGGTGAGGGGATGTACCAGAGAAGCGCGGGGTTACAAAACATTTGTCACAGTATTAGTTGAATATGCGTAATGGAAGGCTAACATTTCTGGTATCAAAGACAGGAGTTGGACAGGAGGAAAATGATGACAGTGTATTGTAGTGTATTGCTACACTACGTGGAAAAAAGCAAGTAATCGCATTCTTCTTCTATTGTGTACATCGCGTGTTACTACGGTGACGGTAAATACATCAGTATACCTCATCATTACTGACGAGGTCCGTAGATAGTTACAACTGGATTGCCAAAGAGCATTCGGCAATCGAAAAGTTCTTTGCAGGCTCAAGGGAAATCAGCACTTCACTGTTGTCAACGTTTCACTGGAGAAACTTTTTCAGTTCCAAGTCCATATTATTTATCGGAGTTTCTCTGTTTGCGGTAAGCAATTTGTGAAATTGTCACATAACGATTCGTGGCGTGAGACCACAGTCGAGTGACCGCTGCGGTTGTTCGCGACCTCGCCACAACAGGTGCCTCCGCGAACAGAAGACAATCGCACAGTAGACACCGCACCGAGCGTGGTGGTGTAACGGATAGCGTTCTGGGCTCGCATTCGGGAGGACGGCGGTTGGAATCCCCGTCCGGGCATCCAGATTTGGGTTTTCCATGGTTTCCCAAATTACTCCAGGCAAATTCTGGGATGCTTCCTTAAAAAGGCCATGGCCGAATTACTTCCCATTCCTTGCCCCCATCCTTTCCCGTCTCTAAAGACCTCGCTGTTGAGAGACGTAAAGCAGATAAAAAAAAAGTACACACCGCGGTATTTACGACCGCGATGTCGTAAGCGGCTGCCGTCCCGGCGGAAGTCGTCCATAAATGAAATGCAATTAACTTCTCTTTACGTTCCGGCTTCGAGAAACGTATTACGACAAAATTAATGAGTTTCGATGATAACTATAAAAGGCAAGTCTAAAGAACTGCAGTGATTGCTTTTCTCTTCTGCAGCACGAAGGCGAAGAGGTATTTATGAGAAGACATAAGGGAAACTCTTGTGTCTTAAAGTCGTTAAAGGGGAATAATAATAATTTATCGAAACTCGTCAATATGGCTGCGTGACTTACGTCACCACCCCTCTCTTCCTCGCACACACTGGATCGGGGAGATACAATGGCCCTGGTTCCCGCATACCGGCCATCCTGATTTCTGTTTTTAGGCAGTTTCCAACTACTACCTAGGTTTTATTTTTTGTTTATGGCTTTACGGCGTTATGGTCCGTCGATATTGAGGTCGTTAGAAGCAATGGGGAGGAAATGAGACACGGCCTGCTTAAATGAATCGTCTGGAGTATTTTCCGAAAGTCGAAATCTGAATGACCTGGCGAGATACAAGCCTGCATCCTCCCGAATACGAGACCAGATTGTTACCGCTTACCCAACAAAATTGTGAAGACAGGCGTGTTGCAGACGTGATTTCCCTATACACTATTTTCCCTTTTAATCATAAATTCTTAGAGCGTAGTTACTGTCATCAGTCTCTCGACTGGTTTGATACAATCCTCTATCCCTTCCTATCTTGTGCTAAGCATTTAATCTCAACATACCGCTTGCAACCCACGTCGTCATTATCTGCTTCATATATTCTGATCTCTACCCTCCTCTACAGTTCTTACCATCAACTGTTCTCTCCACTAACAAGTTCGTTTCATGTTTTATCTGTCCACTTCATTTTCAGCATTCTTCAATACACTAAATTTCAAATGTTTCAATTCTCCTTCCCCATTCGCTACCTTAAAGTGTTCTCTGTGCTCCACACATAGAATTTTGAAAGGTTCTTTCCGAGTCGTAGATTAATATTTGAAACTAAATGATTTCTCTTTTTCAAGAAATCTGTTTTTGATAGCGCTATTCTCCTTTAAACATCATTCCTGCTTCGGCCCTCGATTGTAATTTTGCTTCCTAAGTAGCAAAATCCACTAACTTTTTCTGTCGCATCCGATCCTATTTTTATATTTAATCTACTGTGATTTGTATCATTTGTGCTGTATTTCATCACTTTTGTCTTGCTTTGGTGATTGTGATGAAGGGCATGTTCCGGTGGTGATTTTCCCTTTTAATCTTTAACTCTTAGAGCGTAGTTAGTTTCCTCTCCCAATCACCGTACCCTTTTCGAATTTTAATTTTAAATTTGTTCAGTGTATTTGATATACCACTTATTAGTAATCTTGGTAAGCCTAATTTATTCCAATATCTGTTACCTTAACTAAAGAGGAAAATTGCTACAATAAAACATTTATATAATTAAAATGACAATTACAGGTCTAGGTGAATTTACCTTTAACTTGAATACATGATTGCACATAATAACAATGCAACGCCTAGAGGTACAATTATCCGTTGAAAAAAGAAAAGATCTTTACTTTGAAATTAAAGCTCAAATAATTAAAACATGTGGAGGAATGATATGCAAAGTTAATGTACATAGTAAATTATGATAGCACCTCCGTTCGTAAATCTCCGGAGGGACTCGTGTTTTTCCCGCCAGGCTCAATGACCTTTCTATTTAACACCGTTCCTTGGGACCCCTTTCAGGAACTCTAGGAGCAGGTTTAAGCCCCCCCCCCCTCCCACGTAGAGGCCCAAATACAACAATCGCCTTACGAAATGTTATTTGTCCATTCAATTAATATAAACTGCATATTTACATAGGCGTCACATCGTTCCTTACAATCTTGCATATGTTATAAAGAAATTATCTGAAGAAAAAATAATGGTCGCACAAGGATTCATGAAAAAGTAATCTTATACATGGTCATTAATAAAATAAAATACGCCATAGAAAAATTTTGGGCCCAAACCTCAAACGAGACCAATACAGACTCAAAAGTAATCAGGAAATCTTAAAATATGCAGACATTCACAGTGATATTACAGAACGCAGACTGAAATTTTATGGACACATCAAAAGAATGAACCCTAACAGACTGACAATACAAATAGTTGAGGAATCACTCAAAAATATATCGAAAACAGAGACACGTTTAAATCCAAAATTCACAAGTGGAAAGTTGACCGGGAGGAAAGACTTAAGAGGAGACCTGGAACAACATGGTCGGATGAGAAAAAAGAAGCCAACAACAAGCGTATGAAGGAAGTATGGGCACAAAGGAAAGCGAACAAACGCTTCGGACAAGGGACACCTTTGACCTCGAATGCTCGAACCACACGAAAACATGTTTAGAATATCAAGCGATCATAAACAAAATAGTGGTGGGTGTCATTTCCATGCTGAGCACCGCACTTGTCTGCTAGCGCCATTATCTCTATATCAGAAGGGGGCCAAACCACAAGCGAAGATACATGATCGTTATTTCATCACAAAACTTCACTCTGTGATTTACAATCTATTTGCTGCACTAACGTATAAGTCTATGTTGCAACATGCTTGGCGAAAGCCATGTTATGACATTGACATACCAACATCATAATTTGAAAATGTAATTAGTGTGGCTTTTGATATTGGATTGCGTGATTTAGAATGTGATAACGTGTCTTTAGTGCATCTGCACTTTGAGGACTAGTATAAACGCTATCAGGTGTTTAGTACTGCTGTATATGCGTGTTTTGCGCTATATTAAGTACTTTAAGCACCGAGTTTTAGGCACATTTGATTGAAAATGTAATGATACACTGAGGTCATTGGATTACGTATAATTTCTTTCATATGTTACTGATATCTTGTTTCTTTGTTTCCCTCTATTAAAGTGTTACTTGAGGCAGAATGCAACGTTTTGCATGGAAGTGTCACACACCACTGTTTTGTATATGATCGCTTGTTATTCTAAGCATGTTTTCGTGCGGTTCCGAGCGTTCGGGGTCAAAGGGGTCTCTTGTGATTACTTTGCGTAGTCCTAAGGGGCTTATCCGCAAATCTACTATATAATTTCGTAAGCTCACTCGTTCACTCACCTCGATAGCTATTGGCTGGAGAACGGCGTCACGTGTCAGCCTTCGCTCGCAAAACAGCGACCAGAGACACCATTAGAAGGAATTCTTGGTTGTGTCCACAATTTAATAGCTAAGCAACTGCTACAAAATTAATTGCCATAATACATTCATTAAGTTTGCTTTTCGTGGCGTTTCGTAATTTAAAAAAATACTAAACTCTATGTCTGAAAAAATGTTAATTTACTTTTCAGTAACATGTTGCTAATGAAAGCAACTTAAAAAAACATTAAAAATTAAACTACTCATGGGCTCTGATGCAACAACGAATGCCTATTGTCATTCCGTTTTAGGATAAATTTCTATTTAATTAAAACTTTCACTTATTTTGTTGCTTGACCAATGATTATGCATTTCAGTTTATTTGCTTTTTAGCTATTTTACTGAAAAATTTCGTTAAGGTTCGCTGTACGTGAGTTATTAGGTTATTTTAAGTGTACATCAGACCAAATATCTTACCTTACCAACTATTCTGGCAGTTCATTTCTTCCGAGTTGCTCAACTGATTAATAATATGGAATGTGTATTAAGTTCTCTGGCCGTTACAGATACTATGAACAATGTTTACGTGTGTTTTCCCAGTCTCAATAAAAAAAAAGTTTTGCTTTCGAATCAAACAGGAATTTTCAAAATTTTTGAAGAGTGAACTTTAAGGGTAAAATACAAGTCCAGTTTGTATTTAGCAATTATACAATTGCGTTATCGTCCCTGTTCGTGTTTAATACCTACCTCTATTAATGCTTCTGAGTTCTTCAAGCTCAAGAGATTTTATTCGCCCTGAAACACAGGTCAATTTTATATTTGGTCAAATAAGTGAACCTATCATAATCTTTCATCCTAAAAACTGGGACTATTCTAGACCCGTGACGATACGCAAAAAACTGTCACGGGCTTACACTAGTAATAAATAAAATGCGCCAAAGAATGTGGCACCAAGAGTAATTTAATTTAATTTAATTGCAATGGAGCACAGGCTCGGGTTGCAATTTCCCTACACCCCCATCTTCCCCCTATCCTGCACCAATCTATATTTGCCCTCTACAAATTTTATCTTTAAATTCTTTCAACGTTTTCGGTAAATTATTCGTCATTTCTCTTGGTAAGTCATTCCAATCCCTGACACCCCTACCTAAAAAAGAGAATCATCCCACACCTTTCTACCTGAAATCGAGTGACAGCTTGTGGTCATGGTCATCTTTTACCTTCCATGAACTACTTTTCATACCTATTGCAATATCTTTCCATGCCTCATCGCCAGTATATGCCCTGTACACTCCCATGACCCTCCTCATCCTCCTCCTGTCTTGCAATGAATCCCATTCCAGCACCTTTATCATATCCGTCACTGATTGCATTCTGCGATAATTTCCAGAAACAAATCTAGCAGCCCTTTTTTGCACCCTCTCCAACTCCTGTATTTGATACGTAAAATGAGGGTCCCATACTACACCACCATATTCGAGCAATGGTCTGACCAAAGTTTTGTAACCCAATTCCTTTACTCCTCTCATTCATCCCCTCATCACTCTCTCCAACAAGTGCAGAACTTTGAAACCTTTTCCTACCACCTGTCCAATGTGACCTGCCCAGTTAAGCGTGTTATCAAATGCAATGCCAAGATATTTACATTTCAAGTCTTCAGCAAGCAATTCTTTCCCCACCTTATATTCATAATTAACCTTTTTTCTGTGTCCCAGTAAGCTTACTGTTGTCTTCATCCCAGCTGAATATACTGTCCTGGATGTCTTAGCCTACAGCTACACTCTTATACCTGATGACTTTTTACCGCCCTACACTGGTGCGAATGCATGCGTAGGAGACGACTGTGGCAATGCGTAACAGCGGCACCCGCTGGTTCGTAACGACTGCTGAAACAAACAAGTTGACAGCCAATCGATACTGAGGAAAAGAAGGACTAATGGCGGAGGATAAACAAACAGATTAGTGTGTGGCGCGGGGGACAAGGCGCGCCGCCGGCGCCTGGCACGGCTTGCCTCGCGTGCTCGTCTGAGGTGCACCGCCTGCTGCAATATTCAGAGGGAGGGCGGTCGGTGTGCGGTCCAATATCCCAGCAACAGTCTGCCGCCCCACCGCAATATATGCGCCACCCCCGTTCCAGCGCTCTGCGGAAATAATCGTAAAGAGTGGCCGAGCTGCAATAACGAGACACAGTTTGACACAGTAAACGGATGACGGCAAGTTGTCGAACATATTTTACTCATATTTGTCGTGCTTTTATACTTCCTAATATCTTCGTGGTTTTACTGCGGTTGGAGCCATTTATTTCATATTTAGAACATGCAGCTAAACTAAATAAATGAACTAATAGTCTTTATACTCAGAACAGTTTAAATTAGTTTTAAAAAGCTCCAAATACACCACGGTAATTACATAATTGGACTTCTTATTCGCAAGTTCTCCTTAGGCGCTAACCGACCTAGCCAATCTCCTAGTTATTTATTTGTTGCTATGGAAACCTTTCAAGAGAGTAATACTAACAGGCCCTTGCCATGGAACTATAAAATTTCAAAGATATTGGAATGACATTAAAATATGTATTTTATGGTAATCTGTCTGTTATCCTGCAAAGTCCATGATCAATAGAAGATTTTGGCTCTTCATTGTTTCCCTAAATCAATCCAGACGAATACCGGGACAGTTCCTTTAAAAAGGCAACGGCCAAATTCCTTCCCGTTCCTTTCCCACATCTAATAACCGCGACGTCGACGAACAATAGCCCCTAAGCAAAGAAGAGAAAGCATTTTTTTAACTGCTTTACGTCTCTCAACAGCGAGGTCTTTAAAGACGGGAAAGAATGGGGGCAGGAATGGGGGCAAGGAATGGGAAGGAATTCGGCCATGGACTTTTGAAGGAAGCATCCCGGCATTTGCCTGGAGTGATTTGGGAAACCATGGAAAACCCAAATCTGGATGCCCGGACGGGGATTCGAACCGCCGTCCTCCCGAATGCGAGGCGAGAACGCTAACCGTTACACCGCCACGCTCGGTAAAAGAGAAAGCACAAAGCGAACTAAATTACACAATCATATATGACCACAAGGAAGATAAAAAATTTTGTATTGTAACTTTTTCTGGTGTCTAAAAAAAATGTTACTGTCACGGATTATTTGATAGATAGAAGCATGATTGATATTAAAACAGGGTAGCACTAGCGAAAAGAGCCTTCCTAAGAAGATAAATCACTTAGTATCAAAATTTGATCAAGGACTCGGAAAGAACTTTACAAAAATCTATGTATGGATCATAGGATTATGCTAATATCGCATGTACTTTAAGAATACCGGAAAGAAGAAAAACTGAAGCATTTGAAATGTGGCACTATAGAAGGATGCTGAAACTATGTATGAACAGATAAAGTTTGAAATGAAAATGTTTTGATAATTACGGTCGAGGAAAGAAGTTTGGGGAACAGTCTTACAGAAAGAAGAGTCAGGATGGTGCGTCAAAATTTTAAGATTTGTGGTTTTGGTTAATTTGTTAGTCATGGAGCAGTTGAAAGAAAAGACCATGACTGCAATAAGACTTGAGCAACAAGATTGGAATCTTCTTGTAGGTGGATGAGAGAAGATGAGAGAGGAAGAAAGAAGATGAGTTTGAAGATTAGAAGAGGATAAGAAGAATTGAAGAGAGAACAAAGGGTGAGAAGAGTTGGTGAAATTGTATTAAGAAGATTATTAAAGAAACTAGAAATTAGGCAGAAGATGGAGAAAAAAAGAAGATTTAGAGGAAAAGAAGAAGGTGGGTGAAGAGTAGAGTGCCGAGTATTCACAGCCAGTATAGTCATAGTACTAACGAATATTCTGTCTGGATGAACCTACACGACTCAAATTTCTATTTTACGTTGATATCACAAACTTATCAAATACATTAAATTTTGTTTCCTTCGTTTTCTTAGTTTGAAATTTATTCGCATGCAGATCATTGATTTTCTCACTCACTCACTGTATTATGATCATCAAATCCCAAAAGGATTTCCCTAACTCATAAGACAAGTCTAAAATTCGTGAATTTCAGTGCACTTACTTCTTATTTACCCCCAACGTGATACCGGTTTTTAACCTAATATCTTCATATGTCACAAATTTTAATTGTAAAAGGATCATAATAAGAATAACTAATATGTTTAATTTTACTTTATTAATCTTCATACTTTGGATGTCGACGAAATTCATAGTTTTTAACTGATTGCGACATTCTATCATTATAATTCCACTGTTCTTCCGGAGGTATTAGCAACATCTAATTATGTACACTTATATTATACATACTACGGCAGAAAAGTATCTGCAAAAACAAATGCCTCAACTGCGATTCTGTATAATTTATAAATGCACAAAAGTCAAGATTCCATTCGCACCTCTTTGGGGTTTTAGAAGTCTTAGAGTACGCCATTCATTTTACTAAAAATTATGAAATGCATAGTGTTAAGCCACAATCAAAAGAAGAAAAAAAAATCTAATAATCCGTCACGTGTAGATAAACCGTTCTGTTTCAGAAAGTGAAGACTTATTTCAAAACAATATCTCACAACTTTTTATTAGTAAACAGCAGCGATAATAGCCCCAGTTTTGGCGCAATTTGTTATTGTGACATTATTCATACAAAATATAGTCGATATATACTTTTTCGATATATCGAAAGCCCATATTGATACTTTTAAAAATATCGATATATCGAAAATTAAAAATATCACCAGCCCTAATTTGAATACAATATAAAGTACAGGAAAAATGATAAAAGTCGGTTGGCGTACAGATTCATCGTGACCTTAGAAATGTTTTGATGGTTGGTGTGTTATTTCCTCTGCAGTAAGGACACTTTTGCACACGCAGATGACGTACGTGTTTGAGTAACACAGTGCAGTATGCCAACAGTACGCAGGCGCGGACAGATGATCCGCTGCACCGTGCGGACAAAATCAGAAACAGTCAAAGGCGGGATGCAATCAGATATTCGTGACAACGGTTCTATTACACTATGTCCCTACTGTGAGCAAATGACCAAACGTCGGACTAATTACCACACCTCGTAACTCCCAAATGACAAACTTAACACAAACTAAAAAATACCTGATTTTTATTTCTATCAGTGTCCCCACTATTTTTTTTTCAATGCAATTAGTTTTATAATGTTCATTGATGTTATACAAATTGCATTTTTCCACATTTTACAGGAATTTAATTAATTTATGGAGTTAAGAGGATTTATAGCAAAATACATAGGAGATACAAGGTTTTCTGATAATTTAGTATTGTACTTAAGTGCTAGGTATGTTATTCTATCCATTACACAGCTCTTGATTTAATGATTCAAAAAATAAAGTCAAAATATGGGTATATTGTCATAAAATGCTTGGTAATCATATTCTAAGACATTTAAGATGTCGCAGATCATCGAACTTTTGATTTTGATTATCTCTTGTACAAATTAAGAAGAGCCCCAAAAGACATAGGTGTTACGTTTTTGTTCTTTCGTGTTGGTAGATCTGTCCAATCATCAGTGAAGCTGAACTTATATTGGATTTTAGCTTCTGGAAGATAGCGGAAGTCTTTTACATCAACAACACATGGCGCCCCAACATCTCTTCCAGGTCGAATACTTATATAATACAGATAGTAGTCAAATGATTTGAATAAAGAATGATCAAGAAACTCTACTGAGTAAGGAAGAGACTTTCTGCTTCTGTGCACACTGAAATGTAGTCCGCAGCACATTGATTTTTTATTTTGTTTTTAGCCTCTGCTCAATGGCAGCATGTACAGAATCAGACTCGATCTGCGTGTGTCCTAACTTCCAAGTACTTTTATTCCAAAACCACATTACTTATGATAGATATGTGCAATAAGCCGTTGGAAAAGTGTGTATTTTTATTCTGACAGGAACATCCATCACTGTAGAGTACAGGTTTTTCTTGCTCATCTGGTACAGGAAGCTGCGAAAGCACAAAACTTGATAAAACACTTACAAAATCGCAAGTTTCATTTTGTAGTAAAGACTTGAAACAGTTGATTTGACGGGACTGCTTGTTAATCCATACTAAAAGTATTTTAGATTTTTCTTATCTGGATCCTTTTCCAATCGTGAATCATTTTTTTTTATAATTTGAAATTCATAATCATTTTCACTATAATTACCAGTTTTAAAAGATTCATAGATATCACAAAAATCCTTCTTAAGTTCAAATAGGCTTAGATTCTGATCTTCAAATACCTGTGAAAACCGAGATAGTGATAGTAGGGTTGCATCTTTCTTTTGGCACCAATCCTCTTTGTGGGAGTAATATAATTGTCTTTTGAATTTCCAATTTCGTTCAAAATAAAATCTGGTAGATGATTTCCGACAATAATGTGATTAAAAAAACCTATTCAAGAGATGCAGTCTCCTTTGCCTTTCTATTTATTTATTTATTATTATTTTTTTTTTTTTGTAGCAGGCACTGTTATAGTACCATCTTTGACTCCTTCATTATCTCACTGTTATAGTACCATCTTCGACTTCTTCATTTTCCGTATCACCTGCTGTTGAGTCTTAAGGTTTATTTCTCCAGTTTAGTGCAGTCCATTCTCCATTGGATAAGGTGTTTAAAAACTTTGTTTTACAAAGAAATACTGGCATGAATATTTCCTTTTGCTTCTTTCACTCTCCTTTCGATCTCTGGACCTTTTCATATTCTTTTTCTTCGTTAAAGATTTTACAAACAGTTTTTTTACCTTGCCACTCATAGCCCCAAAACAGCAAAGTTGTCTTCTCTGTATTTATCCGTTCCTGTTGCACGTTGTAACGAACTTTTATCTTTTCTTTCACATGAGCACCATGGCTTCATTTTGCTCATTCTTTTGTATATCATACCTTCACTTTCCATCATCAGACTTTCTCTTACCATAACAGCTTTTCCAAATTTTCTAGCTGCTTTCAACTCATTACTTTTCCAAGTGGCTGGATTTACATTATGCCTCTTTTTGTGTGTTCTTCTGCTAGTCTGCTCCTCCAGTTGAAGATCATTAACCTCGCTGGAAGGTATTGTTCCTTCATTTCCCTACTCAAAAATGTTTTCAATGGTCTCTAAATTTCGTAAATCTGAGTTATTTGTACTTGAATCCAGGTCCAAATTATTCAAAATTCTTTCTTCTTCACTTAGATTTAAATTTGTTTCATTTATCAGATTTTCACTTCATTCGGTCACTTTCAATAATGTTCCATCAGCATTAGGTATAAAAGTTCCGATGGAGACATCTTGTTCTGAGGCTGTTTTTAGAGGATAATCTTGGTCTAGGGCCGTTTCTATGGAAAAAGCTTCATCTACGGTCATTTCTACTTGCGTCTTTCCTCCTGACACTCTGTAATGTATAAATAAATAAAAATAGAAGTTAACCAAATTAACATTTTTGACCCGTATCTCTAAAGGTAGTATTCCACTTATGTGTTTTGAAGCTTGAACTGAAAATGAATGAAGAAGCAATATTTAAATAAAATAGGCGAAATGTTTCGTGTAGCCTCAAAATTTCTTCTCTGATATGACAGTTTACAACCTCAGTAAAAATATTAAGTCTACTTAACATTTTATACAATATACAAAACCTCCCAACTCCATCGCCAAGCTAACAAACCAAGCGAGTAGAAAATCTCTTAACTCCAGGCCAATATTTACTGCACATTTTCAACACTTTACTAGTACGCTACAAACTTATTAGTAGGTATAATGATGATTGAAATACTTACTTTTTGATTTTATTTAGCCTTAGCTATAAAACAAAAAATATCCCAGTGTAAAGACAGATCAACCATAGAGCCACACTTAAAAGGACCACAACAGTGATTAACATGGGAGTTACTAGGTCCACAAATTCATAAGCTAAAACACCGGACTTAAGAGGTTCGCATAAATCAGCTTTATTTGATTCATAAATGTTTTGGAATTACAAGGATTGCTGACACAGGTAAAATTTTGTTTTTTCTTCAAGTTGGTACTAAAATATCTAAAAAAAAAAAAAAGAAGAGACAAAGTTTGCTAATTAGTAAAACGCAAAAGAACGATCGCATCACTTAATTATAAATGTGTATAAAATCCTGCGTGAAGAAACACTATTTATCAAGAATTATCAAAAACTTGACTGCGAGAAGTGACTATAAAGTGGAAAACAACCCCATCAGAAATAATCATTTTAATTGTTAGGAGTTGTGATAAATAACTTTTTCTCCAGTATGTTGTAACAGAAATTCCTAAAACTATAATATTGCATATTCATTATTTAAATTGCTTAAAAAAATTTATGGTAGGTATTCCTTTCATATGATACTTTAATTTTATGCGTTATATATAAATTAATTACAGATTATTCTTTATATTACAGATTATTCTGTAATATTAAGAATATAATTTGAATATTAAATATATATATATATATTACATATAGAGAATACTCGTCTTCAAAATTTCTACATTCATATATACTGCAGTTTCAGGCATTTTATTGGTAGTAAACGAATTACCATTCCAGAAAGCAGAGGACAGCACCTCGGAAGTACGCATAAACATTTACTAACACGTAATTCAGCCAAACAAAAAATATTTTCACACATGCCTGAATTTTCTCTTTAGGAGAACACTTTAATAACTATCTCACTTTTTTATTATTTACGCCGGAACAATGCGGCTGTTGGTATGGCGACAGGATCTTACGATACTGAAAGTATATTTGATTCAACAAACTAATAACGAAGAGCTTATTATAATGGAAACAACAACTCGCTCAGAAACTAGAACAAATACTGGTGGAAGTCGATTTCATTAAACCTAACTGAATCGTGTCACTGCTCGACTTTTCTAAAGTTTTATCAAAAGTTAGTACTAAATTTTGGAACTCAGACTACACTGTACAGATATTAAGAATGAATGCGATACATATACAGTGCACTATCTGTAAGGGCAATTACGTCAACAATACGTGGGGACACACACTGCATTGCCACCAGGATACAAAATTGTGGAAGTGCGTGCTGATGTCATATATCTACTAGTAAAACATTGGAAAAAGTCAACAACATCCTAATTCGAGGACGGTGAATTGGTAGAATCAGAGGCGAAACCATTGCTCTAAGACATTTGTATAGGGCAAATGTAGGTGGGTGCAGGACAGGGGTAAGATGGGTGTGTAGGGAAATTGCCACCGCAGCGAGCGCTCCATTGCAATTTTAATTAAATTAAAAAGGGACTACATGTAAAGACTGGAAGTTCGCAAACCGTTGTGATTTCCACTTTGCCATTGTTTCCAGAAATCACTCCAGGACAGAGTTTTCCAAACTCTTTATCCCGTCGATCCCTTCATAGAATATTTGCCATCTTATCGACCTCTAGATTCAGTACTTAATAAAAAAATTGAATAGGATTTTTCGCATATATTGTACTATGCAATAAGAAAAACTGCATAACAAACCAACGAAAGAATTTATAGTTCCCATATCTTAGAAAATCTACCCAATAACGTTAACAGAACAGGAAATATTTTGCATTTTTTAAATTTAATTTAATTTAATTGCAATGGAGCACAGGCTCCGGAGGCAATTTCCCTTCACACCCATCGTCCCCCTATCCTGCACCTACCTACATTTGCCCTCTACAAATTTTATCTTTAAATTCTTTCAAAGTTTGGTAAATTATTCATCATTTCTCTTGGTAACTCATTCCAATCCCTGACACACTTACATAAAAAAGAGAATCTTCCCACACCCTTGTGCCTGAAATCGAGTGCCAGCTTGTGGTCATGGTCATCTTTTCCCTTCCATGAACTACTTTTCATACCTATTGCAATATCTTTCCATGCCCCATCGCCAGTATATGCCCTGTACACTCCCATGACCCTCCTCATCCTCCTCCTGTCTTGCAATGAATCCCATTCCAGCTCCTTTATCATATCCGTCACTGATTGCATTCTGCGATAATTTCCAGAAACAAATCTAGCAGCCCTTTTTTGCACCCTCTCCAACTCCTGTATTTGATACGTAAAATGAGGGTCCCATACTACACTACCATATTCGAGCAATGGTCTGACCAAAGTTTTGTAACCCAATTCCTTGACTTCTCTCGTACATACCCTCATCACTTTCTCCAACAAGTGCAGAACTTTGAAACCTTTTCCTACCACCTGTCCTATGTGTCCTGCCCAGTTAAGTTTGTTATCAAAAGTAATTCCAAGATATTTACATTTCAAGTCTTCAGCAAGCAATTCTTTCCCCACCTTATATTCATAATTAACCTTTTGTTTTTTATTTGTGTATCTAATAAGCTGACTCTTCTTTGCATTTATCTTCATTCCATGTTTACAAACCCAATTAGATATCCTGTCCAGATCACCCTGCAACTGTTTAAAATCCTCTATCGTTTTGATTCTTTTATACAGCGTTATGTCATCTGCAAACAATCTAATTTCAGATAGTAAACAATCAACACAATTATTCATTAGAATAATGAATAGGAATGGTCCCAATACGCTACCCTGTGGCACACCCATTTTTACTTCCACTTCTTTTGATACTACATTTCCTAACCTAACTTTCTGTTTTCTACCTTTTAAAAATTCTTCTACCCAGCAAATCACTTTCTCATCCACTCCAATGGTTTTTACCTTATTTACTACTATTTTATGGCTTACTCTGTCAAACGCCTTAGACAGATCTAGTGCTACACTATCAATTTGGCCTCCCTTGTCCATTTCATCTGAAATATCTTGCATATATCCCACCAACTGAGATTCGCATGAATATCCTTGCCTGAAACCATGTTGCCTGCTTGAAAACTACTTACGTTCCCCACATATACTTCTGATATGGTTGCATATCAATCTTTCCATTAATTTTCCTACCACTGATGTCAAACTGATTGGCCTGTAATTCTCAACTCTATTTCTCACCTCTCCTTTATGTATCGGTACTACTATTACACTTTTCCAGTCCTGTGGTAAGAAGCAAGTGTCTAGACTCAATTTAAATAATATTTCAAGATAGGGTACAATGTCACATCCGGCTATCTTTAAGATATCTGTAGTAATATTATCTTCACCAGCCCCTTTATTTTTTCAGCTTTCTTATTTCCTTCATGATTTCCTCAGGGTGTATATCAAATTTTTTACTATCGTCATTTCTAATTGTGTTGCTAAGCGCGTTCTCCGAATTAGACCCTCCTGTTTCTGATTCATTGTCCCTAATGCTTTCACTGAACCAGTTACTTAAAATCTCTGCCTTTTTCAAATCGTCAGTAATTTCTTCTCCATCCTTATCTATAAGTGTCTCTACACCCTCCCTTCCCCTCAGTTTCCTGATATAGCCATAGAAGTTTCTAGATACATCAGTCAATGGTCCTCCTGCACTGACAATACTCTTCATAAACCCATCTTTAGCCATTTTCTTTGCTGTTATTAAGTCCTTGTTTAGTTGTTTCAAATATTCCCTACTACCCTCCTGTCTCTTAACTCTGTTATGTTCTTTTCTTACCAACCTCTTTAACCTCCTCACTTCCCTATTATAGTACATAGGTTCTCTACTTCTCTTTATTTTCTGCTTTGGAATAAATTTTTCTTCCCCCTTTCTTATTATCTCCTTGAACTCTTCCCACCTTGAGTCTACTTTACCTGAGCCTTCCTTTCATTTGCTGAATTGTTCTCTGAAATATCTCTTCAAATTTGAAACCTGTGCCTTTTTATAATTGTAACTATTTCCCCCTTCAATTTTGGCTGCTGGTTTACTTAATCCTCTAATATCCATCAGAACTGCTTCATGATCACTTATTCCTTCAGTTACTTGATACGTCAAAAGGTTGCATTGTTAATATAAATTTAAAAAATTATACAAAATTATGGATGGATGGAATAAATTTCTAATAATTGGCTGCAAAATAGAACAGATGGTTCTTGCACTGTTTTAACTCGTCACATAGCGATGGATAGTAGCCTCTGCAAACTAAGATTTCTTGACAAACCATCTTACCTCAGTGAGAAAAAGTAATTGGTTGAAATTTTCATCATTTTCTTCACATAACAGTCGGGAATTAAGAGGATGAGTTTTAGTTTTGTTTGTTGACCTGATTTTTATTAGAATATTCCCACTTTTTCTTATACAGTTTAATTGATCCTCTTTAGCATTAATCGACCCCCGTGTATTGGTCGAGTCTTGGATAACTCTTATCGACCACTCGGCGTCGATATAGACCACTTTGGGGACCACTGCTCCAGGCGAATGATGTGGTGGTTCCTTTAATAGTCCATGGCCAAACATCTTTTATGTCTATAACAACCAGTGATGCCTTGGGCCAGCATGGAGTGATCATAATTTTTTTTAATACCTGTCCAAATTATACGCTGCAGTGTAAACGCACACTCCACACTGAAGGAAGATTCCTAAACTCAGACAGAACAGGACCCACAAATGCGCACCCTACAACAAATGCGTCAGCATTTCTCTTTGATAACATTCGTTACAAAATTATTTGAGTTCAACCACACTTGACAAGAAACGTAAGTATGACAATTACAATGAAGATGTATAATTTGAGTGACCTCCAAAAAATGGGAGTGTTGCACAATACAGCATAGTTCGAACGTGATCTTTGAAACGGGTGTTTTTGTGCACCTACGGTCATAGCAGCGGAGCATGGACTTTAGAAATACCACAAAGAAGGAAATGTGGTGAAATGTGGTGCTACAGATGGATGCTGAAGATTAAGTGGACAGATAAAGCACGAAACGAACGAGTTTTGGAAATGCTGGGCTAGGAAAGAAGTTTGCGGAAGAGTCTTACAGAAAGAAGAGACAGGATGGTAGGTCATATTTTGAGACATGCAGGATTGGTTGACTTGTTAGTGGAGGGAACAGTCCAAGGTAAGAACTGCAGAGGAAAATAGAGATCAGAATTTATGAAGCAGATAATTGAGGACGTGGATTGTAAGGGATATTTTGAGATGACACGGTTAGTGCAAGATAGGAAGGGATGGAGGATTGCATCAAACCAGTTGAGAGACTGAAGACTGACAAAAAATTAAAAATAATTTTAAAATAACCTACGAGTATGGTGATAGATGTTTTTAAAAATAATTCAACTCAAACTTCTAATGTAAAAGAGAAATTAGTACTGTATCGTGCTATAGATGATACAAAGTCATACATAAAAGCTGCTAATAATCCGTAAAAGTGTAAATTTACTACCAATAAACTCGTATGGAAGATACACGACTTGAAAATGGGCGGTAGAGAGAAACTTTCATTGCTTAAAACTAATAAGAATTGCAGAAGTTGGGTTCCACACGAATATCCGGTGCTTTCTATAGGCAATAAACACGTTCGGCTTTTAAAGACGCCTTATCAAAACAACAATCGAGATGGGCTTTATATCCTATGGCTTTAAATATGTTATTTATGCTTTATAAGTACATTTTTATGTTTTAAAGAAATGTGCGCAGCCTGAGTTCCTATTGTGAACATAAAAGAAAGATATATATATATTCACGTGAGAAGTTTAAGAGATTTGTAAACACATGAAGCTGATTAAATGATAAAATAACGCCAATGCAATTGTTTTTGTCTGCTTTAATGCCGTAAGCGTTTCGCCTCTCATCGAGGCATCATCAGCGACGAATCTATGTTGAAATTTTACATTTGGTTTACAAACTTATTGTATGATGCTTAACTTAACTCTAAATTGAAATATTTTCTGATTATTTACAGCGATGAGAGTGAAACGCATATGGCATTAAAGCATACAAAAACAGTTGCTTTGGCGTTATTTAATTTACCTAGAAACTGCGGAAAAATAGCCTAAAACAACATTACATGAAGATGAATTTTGCAAATAACTTTTCTTCGAATGAGAAAAATAATGTTACAGGTAAGACAGAAATTAGTTGGTGGTTTAATTAGTCAGATGCTCTGAGAGGAAGCCAGGAGGTTAGCAAGACCACAGAAAGCTCTTTACTCCTTTAGGGACGATAAATTCTCTTTTGGGCGGCTCGACTTCCATTATTTCTGGCAAGCGTCCATAATCCGAAATGATCTGTGGAGCTCTGCTCCTCTCCAGGCGTTGATTTACAGCCATCCGCTCTCTCCAGTTCCCAGAGATACTGTAAAACCTCGGATACTGTAACAGCAGAAATATACTGTCTGCGTTAACCGTGACTGACACCTGTTACTTCTAAACCGATAAACTGTATTCCGCGATTTCCTCGGGAGAAATAAATGTGAAGACCTATAAACTGTTTGTCATCCAGTGAAGTTCGGCTGGCTGAGAAATAAAACCAGTGTGAAACTTTCTCACTCTCAATCTTCGCCTCTGCTCCTCATAAAATACTCAAAGAAGCGAAAAACAACCATTAAATGAGTTTTCGATGTGAGACAATTAACAGGGGACAATATATTTTTGTATTGAATTTTTAAGTCATATCATATAGTAACTGTTTGTCACGTACAGTAACTGATATTAAATTATTTTTCATCGAGGAAGTAAATAATATCGGCTGCCCTAGCCCCTGGAGCTTACCCTGCCAAAGCAATTGTTGGGCTCGGCGGGTTGCGTCTCATCCGCACGAAAGCTGCCCTTCGTGGACCCAATACTAAATATAATTTTAAGAAGACGATGTGTTTCAACGTAAAATGTGTATGTCAGAAAGCAGGTAAAAAATCGTTTCACCTGATACCTTTTTCATAGTTGTAGACTTATGTATTAGTTGAGAAAAAGTTATTTGGGAACAAAAATAATATATACGGTACATACCCGCCTGTGTTACTTAGTGCGTTAAGGGGCCTCACAATGGATTAGGGACGTACGCTCCTGCTTTTCAATCTCTGAAATTTTAGAATGGCCTACGAGACATCACTCTATTATTTTAAAAACTAGTGTAAACATGTGACCCGGTTTTTTTTGGTATCGTCACGGGTCTGTTCAAGTTTTTATGGTAAAAGATAATGACAGGTTGACCTGACCTGGCCAAATCCGAACTTGACCTGTATTTTACCCTTAGGGTGAATGAAATCTCGTGAGCTTGAAGAACTCGGAAACATTAATATACGTATTTAACATGGACAGGGACGATCGCGCCATGGTATAATTGTTTCGCAAGTAATAGACTCGAACTTGCTTAAATATAAACTTGATTTGTATTTGACCCTTAAAGTTCGCTCTGCAAAATTAGAAGAATTCCTGTTTGCTTCGAAAGCATCACGTTATTTTTAATGGAGTCTGGGTAAACGATAATAATGTAATCAGAGAACCTAATACCGATTCCAGACTATTAAACAGTTGAGCAACGCCGAAAAAAATGAATTGCCAGAATACTCGATTCGGTAACACATTTTGGTCTGATGTCCACTTTAAATAACTTAATAACTCACGAACAAGGAACATGAACAAAGCCCATTAACGAAAGTGGCAAGTAAAATACGTAAAAACCAAATAAACCGTAATGTAAGAACTTTGGGTAAGCAGCAACAATAGTGAAAGTTTTAATTAAAATGAAATTTAGCCTAGACCGGAATGACAATTGGCATTTGTGGTTACAGTAGAGACTATGAGGAATTTAAGCTTCTAAAAGTTTTTTATGCTGCTTTCATTAGCAACATATTACTGAAAAACAGTTCCATGTTTCTTTCAGCATTATGAAATGCTACAAAAAGCAAACTTAATGAACGTATTATAGCAATTAATTTCAAAGCACTTGCTTAGCTATTAAATTGTTGATATTACATTGAATTTTTTTCTAATGGTATCTCTGGTCACTGTTAATTTTCGAGCGAAGGCTGACGCGTGACGTCACCATTCCCCAGCCAATAGGTATCGAGGTGAATGAGTGAGAGATTTTAGAAAATTATATACTAGATTCCATGTCATTCAAAATACGCTCCCTGATTTTCGAGGTTCTTCCTATGTTGACCAAACTGTCCAATCCTTGTAGGTAGAAATATTTCTACAAGGTATTTTTGCATATACCATTTCAATACTATCATTTTTGCACTTTCACCGAAAGTACTCTATGTACCTGGTTTTCTCGAAGAATATCTCTTTTTTTTAAAATAAAAATAAATGTTATGTTTTACAGCCATTTACCTGTCGCCAAATGCTCCTCTCATGTGTCCATATTCTTGATAATCTGACTCTAAAATACGATTGGTTTAACATCCATCCTCAACACTGCAATTCCCATTTTAATGACGCCATCTCGGCCAATAGCGACCACACTAGAGAGGCCTTTAGAAACAACGTGAATGAAGAACATTTCCGTTTAATTAAAAGAAAAATACTGTTTTAATAAGCGGGTGGTATTAAACACGTTTTAAGAAGGCATTTCTGCGGTGGAGTTCCGCTCGCAAAGAAACTGTGTCCCCCCGCTGTAGAATCAAAGGGGCCATTCACAGGGCGTTCCCTCTCCTTAGTCGCGGGCCCCTTTCTCACAGATCTTAATCAAACGAGCTTCATTCCACGGAAGTGAGACTGAATGAGAGAAATTCTTGCAGGCGCGCCGACTAGCTGAAAGAGAATTCAGCTGGCAACAAACGCTGACAGATTTCAAGAAATATTTCTCCAATTGAAACATTCAGATTAATAATTGCCTTTTCGCTCTGACGAATTCCTTCAGCGAAACTGCACAGTGTTCACAACAACTTTTCTTCAAATCAGAACTTTAACATCTTACTAATTCGGAAGTGCCGAATTCATTCTAAGATCTGGATCTAAAAGAGCTTTTCTGATTTGACTGTATTGGAAGAACTGTAGTGTAGTGATTGTACACCGAATATGTGAAGTTTAATTCATTATAATTTCGTTGCGATGAATTACATGTAATTTCTCTAAACACCCAGTTTTTATCCTTTCTTGTGCCAGCCTACTTTTTCCCCCTACGAACTGCAGTTTTAAACTCTTTCAGTGTTTTTGGTAAATTAATAATCACAGCCCTTGGTAATTTATTCCTGTCCCTATCTCCCTTACCTACGAAGAAAATTTTCCTACACCCTTTTGCCTTAAATCCAACGCCAGCTTGTGCTAGTGATCATTTTTTCCCATTAATTCTTCCATCAATATCTTTCCATGCCTCAGAGCCACTATGCGCCCTGTACACTCCCACCACTCTCTTCTCTTCCCTGTCTTTCATTGAATCCATTCCACCTCCTTCATCATATCATTTACTGACAGAGTTTTGAAGTAATTTTGCTGACCCTGATCTAGTAGCTCTTCTTAGCACCATCATCACATCAGCAACTCCTGTATTTGATGCCCAGTTTGTGCGTGTTCCATAGTGCACCACCATATTCAAGCAATGGTATGGCCAAAGTTTTGTAGCCTAATTCCCTCACTTTGCTGATATATTTCATCATCACTCTCTCCTATAAATTAAGAATTTTCTGAGGTTTTCATACCACTTCAATAATGTGTCCTGCCCAGTATATTATTGTTTTCATTACTGATTACGGAAAAATTTGGAAGAATCGCAAAATTTTTTATAAAGCAACTAATCATGTTACCGTATTTGTTCTAAAGGCAACATTTGTTGTAATGGCTATTAGTCATATAACTACAGAAGAGTTCGTCTGGAGGAACTGCGGAAAAACAAGCAAAACCGTAGTCAGGATGGTAGGACGGGATTTCCCCCCCGTCTTCCCGACTGCCAAGCTAAAGGGCGGAGATATTGCTCTCCATCTGAATAGGTCTAGAAGCTGGAAGGCGGGCTGCTAGAGGGTCTCGGGACGTTTTTCTGACGACTTAACCAAAAGGGGAAGGAAGGGAGTCAGCCGTGGCCTTTTAGATAACCATCCCGTTATACGCCTGGAGTGACTGAAGAAAACCACGGAAACCCGAGTCTGGATGGCCGGACGGGATTTTATCCCCGTCCTCCCGAATGTTAGGTAGGATTTTTCCTCCTTCTAACTCTTTGAAAAGAATTGGAAATTAGACATATTTATACGTATCACAAACATTATGTAGCCCAGGGTACTGGGATTGAGGTTAGGTACATCTTATTTTGATGCCGCTTGAAATAATTTTAAAAACATGTGCCTGTACATCTGTCTTGATTGCTTTGTCGAACTCGATTCACGTAAAAACTGCTGGACCGACTTAGATGCGATTTCGTACGATCAACAGACCATAATCCCATTCGATTTCTCTCTGAATTTGCCAAGATTTTGACTATGCGTTGACTACTACGAGTAATTTGAACGTCAGATTGGGTGTGCAAGAAACTCCTATGAAAGATCTAACTCTATGTAAAAAGTAGTTTTGTAAAATAAAAAACAAGTTACCGAACTTGCTGGCAACACCTAATTTAGCACTTGCCGAATTGAAATGATAACAGCAAACAGAAATTTAAAAATTTTTTAGTCAAAAGTTGTCCAAACAGGGAAAAATTGTAAAATTCAGTCCAATTCAGTCGCCTATTTGGATGAATACAGAACCGTATCCATACTTACTGCTTAAGCGAGATGTGTCACTCGCAGAAATTGAGCATATTAGCCAAAGTATATTTTCTCATGTATCCTTTGCTGCTGCTGTTGGTCTTAGTGTGTATGGTTTAGATTATACAACTCATCCTGAAACTGTTGGAGAGTGTCTTCTTTTTACGAAACGCAAAGCAAATAGGAGAGAGCTAAGCGCGAATACCAGCTGGCCTTCGAGTTGTTGATGAGCTGCAGTGAAAGCTACCGGAGGCGGGTCAAAGGTCACATTGCGCAGCCACAACCGGTACCGCTACACCGGCACCATTGAGGCGTGCGAACCAGCTTCTCCTCATGAGGCGCACACTGGGTTATAAATTCGGAGATGTTGTGAACCTCGCATAATCAGGGGAACTCTAACTAGCCTCATTTTTCCGTGAGTAATGTGTGACTCCATATACATTCGAGGTGTAACCGTATTTAGGGTACGGTCAAGGATCGTGAATAATTCACTGTTGGTAGTGAGGTTCAGGTAAGAAAATGCCTTCTTTGCCCAGCGTCTGCTCTTGGTACTTGTTATCATCACGGAAAATTACTCCCTTTTCATTGTATTCGGAGGATTAAGCATAAAATAAACATAACCTCACATTTGGCGGACCGACTGAACACTTTGGCAATATTCAAAATACTGTGTGACGATTTTAGGGACAAAAAGTGAGTTCCTAGTTTCATGCCTTTCGTTAAATACCTGTCGTCATTTAATAATGATTAACTTTAATTAATTCACAGGTTTCTGTCATTGGTCGCCAGGGGGTTTTACCTTCCCCTGAAGGTTAAATAACTACTGGTGTGAATGTACTAAATAGTTCCCTAAAATTACAACACCTTTCAGTTCATATTTATTTCTCTGTTAGCTCTCGGATAAGGTAATAGACTCGTCCAAAGATACTAAAGCACAAGTACCCAAATATTCTAGCGATTTAACTCACAAACTATTGTAAAACTGTTTGACGACTCGAAAACATAACTTCTGACGACTGACAAGTGACTCTGGTCGCCATCTCCGCGCCTTTAAATGGGCACCATAGAAACATCCACAACATCACAAAGAGCGCCGACAGACAATACGTTAACAATTAAATCCATACAAAAATAACTACGAATAGAACAAAATAACTCACAATAATTAGAAAACACCCTAAAAATGAAAGTTAATACTGTTTACACACAGAATTATCAACATATCCAGTCCAAACAGTTGAGAATTGCCCTCCAAACATCTTGGCTCAAATCAACAGTTACAATCACAAACGTTTAACTAATGTTTCATACATATTAATGTCCTTGATCGCATTACAAATCATTTACGCAGTTTCTCTCCATAAAACAGTGTTCGTTTACGTGACAAATATACACAAATTCACTATTAATCATAAGAAAAATATACAAATCCACAATTAATCAACTCCCCGTCGTCGACGCGCCCTAAAACCGGAATAACAACAACAACAACAATTAATCAACTCCCATCTTTCTATACATAATTCTTAAAATAACATTTGACAAAATGGCTGAGCCTGAGGGCTGTTATATTGGAGTCACAGCTCATAACCACGTGACCTCACCTAGTACATTTGTTTAGTTTTTTCAAAGTTTGATTTCTTAAGGTCCATTTAAACCAGAAATGATTACAAAGAGTTTAAAATTGACAAAAGTTAGTTTTTAACTATAAAAGATAAGTTTTAGGAACAAATTTTACGACAACTTTATCTGATCTAATATGTTTCTTGTGTTTATTCACTATTCGACCTCTATAGGTCGTTTTGAACCAAAATTATATAATGAAGAGTCTAGCAGAGATACAAAATGAGTTTTTAGCAACAAAAAATCAGTTTTTACGATCAAAGGTCATAAGTGGTCTGTTCTGACCGAAATTAGTACGTGACCTGTATTTGACCGTTAGGGTTCGCTCTGAAAAAGTTAAAGAACTTTTTATGCATTTGAAGGGGAGTGTTAACGGCGGAAAAAACAATCTCACTATGTAGTAGGCGCAGCTGTGAATCATGCAAATCGTCTCAATCTCACGGAAGGAAAAGGCATACAGTAAAGCCAACGCCAACATCTAAGACATATTCCATGAAATTAGACAACAAGGTTTCATGTCCCCAACGAATGACTAAATCCGGATTACGGAGATTTTATTCCATGTATTTCATCACTCATAAGAGTTTTGGAGTGTAATCCAAGAATTTGGTACAAAATCTTGTCATTTGGAACAACGTATTATAGGACTGCCAACGTACCGGATTGGGAGGTTATTTCGACAAGTGAACTCAAGGGCATTCACATTTGGGTTTTCCATGGTTTCCCTAAATTACTCCAGACGAATGTCGGGATGCTTTCTTTAAAAATGCCATGGCCGAATTCTTTCCAATTCCATGCCCCCCATGCTTTCTCACCTATAATGACCTCGACGTCGACAAGATGTATAGACGTAAAAAAAAAAATAAAAAAAAAATTATAAATAAATCAAAAACAAAATCTGCTAACTAAAAAGAAGTGAGTTCTTGGGCACTATCGTCCATTGCACGTCCTGAATATCAGGCAATTTTCAGTTACACTTCCAAAATATGGCATTGCTGTAAGCTTTACAAGGAATGACGTGCTTATTAGTCACTTTCAAAATTAAACACGAAGTTTTCAAATTAAGAAAGCCTTCTAAAATTTCTATGCGATTTTAATACAATCACCAAATAACAACAGCACTAATTAATATTATTTTGCTATCATCAGTCTCTCGATTGCTTTGGTGCAATCCTCTATCTCTTCCTATCTTGCGCTTATCTTTTCACCTCAACAAACCCCTTACAATCCACGTCCTCAATTATCTGCTTCATATATTCTAATCTCTGTCTTCCTCTACAGCTCTTACCCACGACTGGTCAATCCACTTACAAATTAACCAAACCTGCATGTCACTAATATGGCCCTCCATTCTGCCTCTATTTGTGTTAGACTCTTCCACAAACTTCTTTTCTCACCTATCATTTCCGAAACACATTCATTTCGTGCTTAACAGTTCACTTAATTTTTAGCACCCTTCTATATCACCATGTTTCAAATGCTTCAATTATCATTCTTTTTTGATATTCCTAAAGTACATGCTTTGTTACCATAAAGTGCTGTTGTTGACACATATACTTTTAAAAAGTTCTTTCTGTGTCCTAGATTAAAAGTTGAAACTAAAAGGCTTTTCTTTTTGATAGGGCTACTTTTTGCTAGTGCTGTTGTGCTTTTAACATCATTCGTGCTTCAGCCATCAGATGTAATTTTCCTTCGTAAGTAGCAGGAATCACTTACCTCTCCTATAGCACTACTAGGAAGCTTGCCGAATAAAAATAATATTACAGGCTCGCAGGATAAATTTAATTTGAGTAATTAATATTTAAGAGAATAGTTAAGATCTTTATCATTTGATAGTTATCATCTTTACCTGGTGACGCGGGCTTGGTGCAAGGGCGGATCCAGCCTTTGGGTCAGGGGGGGGGGGGGGTCACATAGTCGAGGTCTAACTAGGACATGCTTCAAAATTACCTATATATAAATAAAAGATAAATTAATTTAATTGCAATATGCCAAAATAATTTTAATCAAATAACAAAATCAATTATTCTCTTCTGAACTCTCGCGAATCTTGTTATGACTTCCTCCACTTGAAAGAGTATGGTTTTGTGAACGTGCAGAAGTGCCGGTCCAGTTAGTTGGTCTTCTGCCAGTGATGCTCGAAGTCAAGTTTTGAGCCTCCTGAGAGCAGAAAAAGATCTCTCTGCCAATGGGACACTATCTGGTAGTGTGGCAAGATTACACAAATATGTGTTTACGATGGGATATATTTTAGCATGACATTTTTATATTAGATTGGAAATCGACTTACGGAATGATCTGATTCCGTTGCCATTTTACTATCCACAGCCAATATTCTGTTATAATGCAGTGTCGTCTATTGCCTGCTTATAATCGAATGCGAGTTGCTTAATTGTTTCAACGTCTTCATTAGTATACATATAATTGACTTTCGGTACAAAAACGACTAGTTGAAATAAA
>JARYHS010013630.1:23005656-23105605 GCA_031002005.1 Vandiemenella viatica
TCAAAAAACATTAAACAATAAATTACTCGTGGGCTCTGCTGCATCCACGAATGCCTATTATCATTCCAGTTTAGGATAAATTTCTATCCAATTAAAACTTTCACTAATTTTGTTGCTTGACCAATGATTATGCATTTCAGTTTATTTGCTTTTTGGCTATTTTACTGACAAATTTCGTTAAGGTTCGCTGTACGTGAGTTATTAGGTTATATTAAGTGGACATCAGACCAAATGTGTTACCGAACCGAGTATTCTGGCAATTCATTTCTTCCGAGTTGCTCAACTGATTAATAATACGGAATGTGTTTTAAGTTCTCTGGCCGTTACAGATACTATGAACAATGTTTACTTGTGTTTTCCCAGTCTCAATAAAAAAAAAAAAAAAAAAAAAAAAAAAAGTGATGCTTAATGCGGCGCCAAGCGTAAATTTTTCTGTGGCCCAGCAAGCTTACTGTTATTTTCATCCCAGCTGAATATACTGTCGTGGATGTCTTAAGCCTAAAGCCACACTCTTATACCTGCTGACTTTTTACCGCCCTACACTGGTGCGAACGATAAGCTGAATGCGTGCTTAGGGGACGACTGTGGCAATACGTAACAGCGGCACGCGCTCATTCGCGGTTGTAACGACTGCTGAAACAAACAAGTTGACAGCCAATCGATACTGAGGAAAAGAAGGACTAATGGCGGAGGATAAACAAACAGATTAGTGTGTGCCGCGGGGGACAATGCGCGTCGTCGGCGCCTGGCACGGCTTGCCTCGCGTGCTCGTCTGAGGTGCACCGCCCGCTGCAATATTCAGAGGGAGGACGGGCGGTGTGCGGTCCAATATCCCAGCAACAGTCTGCCGCCCCCACCGCAATATATGCGCCGCCCCCGTTCCAGCGCTCTGCGGAAATAATCGTAAAGAGTGGCCGAGCTGCAATAACGAGACACAGTTTGACACAGATGACGGCAAGTTGTCGAACAAATTTTACTCATATTTGTCGTGCTTTTATACTTCCTAATATCTTCGTGGTTTTACTGCGTTTGGAGCCATTTATTTCATATTTAGAACATGCAGCTAAACTAAATAAATGAACTGATAGTCTTTATACTCAGAACAGTTTAAATTAGTTTTAATAATCTCCAATACACCACGTTAATTACATAATTGGACTTCTTATTCGCAAGTTCACCAACCTAGCCAATCTCCTAGTTTTTTATTTGTTGCTATGGAAACCTTTCAAGAGAGTAATACTAACAGGCCCTTGCCATGGAACTTTAAAATTTCTAAAATTTCAAAGATATAGGAATGACATCAAAATATGTATTTTATGGTAATCTGTCTGTTATCCTACAAAGTCCATGATCAATTGTAGATTTTGGTTCTTTCTTCATTGTTTCGCTAAATCAATCCAGACGATGGCAACGGCCAAATTCCTTCCCGTTCCTTGCACCCCCCCCGGTCCTTTCCCGCATCTAATAACCACGACGTCGACGAACAAAAAGCCATAAGCAAAGAAGAGAAAGCACAAAGGGAACCAAATTACACAATCATATATGACCACAAAGAAATATAGGATTTTGTACGAGTTTTGATCAACATTTTTGTATTGTAACTTTTTCTGGTGTCTAAAAAAAATGTTAGTGTCACAGATTATTTGATAGACAAAAGCATGATTGATATAAAAGCAGAGTAGCAATAGCGAAAAGAGCCTTCCTAATAAGAGAAATCTTTCAGTATCAAATTTTGATCGAGGACTTAGAAAGAACTTTACAAAAATCTAAGTACAGAGCATAGCATTATCTTAATATCGCATGGACTTTAAGAATACCCGAAAGAAGAAAAACTGAAGCATTTGAAATGTGGCACTATAGAAGGATGCTGAAACTATGTACTGTTGAAAGAAAAGACCATGACTGCAATAAGACTTGAGCAACAAGATTGGAATCTTCGTGTAGGTGGATAAGTGAAGAGAGAAGATGGGAGAGGACAAAAGAAGATGAGTTAGAAGAGTGAAGAGTGGAGATTAGAAGAGGTAAGAAGAATTGAAGAGCGAACAAAGGGTGAGAAGATGAAATAATAGTTGGTCAAATGGTATTAAGAAGATTATTAAAGAAACGAGAAATTAGGAAGATAGAAGATGGAGAAAAAAAGAAGATTTAGAGGAAAAGAAGAAGGTGGGTGAAGAGTAAAGTGCCGAGGATAATTTCCCGAGTATTCATAGCCAGTGTACTAATAGCACTATTCGGTCTGGATGAACCTACATTTCTATTTTGCGTTGATATCAGCAAACTTAGCAAATACATTAAATTTTGTGTCCTTCATTTTCTTAGTTTGGAATTTATTCGCTTGCAGATCACTGATTTTCTCACTCACTCACTGTAAGATGATCATCAAATCCCCAAAGGATAGGTTTTATTCCCCCTAACTCATAAGAAAAGTCTAAAATTCGTGAATTTCCGTGTACTTACTTCTTATTTATTCCCAACGCGATACCGGTTTTTAACATAATATTTTCATATTTCACAAATTTTAATTGTAAAAGGAGCATAATAAGAATAACTAATGTGTTAAATTTTACTTCATTAATCTTCTTACTTTGGATGTCGACAAAATTAATAGTTTTTAACTGATTGCGACATTCTATCATCATAATTCCACTGTTGTTCCGGAGGTATTAGAAACATCTAATTTTGTACACTTATATTATACATATCACGGTAGAAAAATATCTGCAAAAACAAATGCCTCAACTGTGATTCTTTATCAATCGTATAAATGCACAAAAGTCAAGATTCCATTCGCACCTCTTTGGGGTTTTAGAAGTCTTAGAGTACGCCATTCATTTTACTAAAAATTATGAAATGCCTAGTGTTAAGCCACAATCAAAAGAAGAAAAAAAATTCTAACAATCCGTCACGTCTAGATAAACCATTCTGTTTCAGAAAGTGAAGACGTATTTGAAAACAATATCTCACACCTTTTTATTAGTAAACAGCAGCGATACTTGGCCCTATTTTCGTGCAATTTGTTATTGTGACATTATTCATACAAAATATAGTCGACATATACTTTTTCGATAAATCGAAATCCAATATTGATACTTTTAAAAATATCTATATATCGAAAATTAAAAATATCAACAGTCCTAATTTGAATACAAGATAAAGCACAGGAAAAACGATAAAAGTCGGTCGGCGTACGGATTTATCGTGATCTTAGAAATGTTTTGGTGGTTGGTGTGTTATTTCCTCTGTAGTAAGGACACTTCTACAGTTCCTCCCGAGCAGCCGAGGAAGTAACTTCCTCGAACAGCGGCCCGCGAGTGCGATTGCTAGTTGAGTTGTTTACTTAGTGAGTCTACGAGGAGTGTGAATCCCGGAGTGAAACAGTTATATTTTAGAATCTAACGAGAAACCTAACAGAAAACAAATAGACAAATCAGTGGTGCAACCGAAAATGTCTGTCCCGCTAGACACGGGGCAGACAATTAAGACAGCCTTAGAGACAATATATTCCAGTAACGTAACCTTGCAAACGCAACCGGTGAATCTTACTACCAACGAAGTAACACAGTTTCAGGCAGCCAACAGCATGGGGGAGCCAATACATACCCCAGTCACAATAGCGAAGGAGCAACAACAGCAACCCCAGCAACAGCACATACAACAGCAATACATACAGCATCTGCAACAACAACAGCAGCAACAACAGCAGCAGCAACAACAGCATCAACAACAAACGCAGCAGCAGCAACACCAGCAACATCAGATACCGGAGACGGGCGAGGGGCCGTGTAGTACTTCGCCGCTCGACCCTACAACGACTCCCGGTATAAACACCCACCAGACGACAGGTAGAGCAGAAGCAACTGTAGTTAAAACAAATCAGCTGATGGATGAAACGGTAGTCATGGACATCGCAGAGGATGGCAGATTGGAAGAGGATGAGGCTACAAGAACTCCCAGGAAGCGAGCTTGCGAATCCACGTCCGAAGCAGCAGAGAAAAGATTTGCAGTAGAAGAAGAGGCCAACCGGACCGTCGTAGATATGGAGATGACAGCACCTCCCCTGATCAATGCAGCCTCCCATCAAGCATCAACCAGCCAGACGGAATCAACACATGACACGAGTAAGCCTCCAGTTATTTCTAAATCAGTAAATTATTTCAAGCCTTCCGATCCGGGTCCTTATGACCTGTATGTCGAAAGTAAAGATCGTAATTTAGGCAAGCTACACCCAATGAGTATTGGAAAGCTGGTGCATACCAACATTCCGGAAGCAAAGGGGCATGTTGTAAACACTACCCCGTCAGGGAAAAATAGAATTAAAATCGAAGTAGATGACTACTCAGTAGCCAATACGTTAGTTCAGTCGGCAGTATTTAAAAATAGAAACCTAGAAGCATATATCCCCACATTTCTAGTCAAAAAGAAGGGTGTTATCCGAGGAGTAGACATGACTCTAAACGAAGCAGAGATTATGGCAGACATTGAATCCCCAGTAAAAGTAACCAGTGTTAAAAGAATAACAAAGCACGTTGTACGAAACGACTCATTATCAATTGTGAAATTACAGACATGCATATTAACATTTGATAGTCAAAAAATACCGCAATACGTATACCTATACGGCACGAGATGTGAAGTAAGCCCATACGTCCCAGCGGTCAAACAATGTTATAAATTCCTCAGACTTCCACGGCCATCTTTGTTCATGATTAATTAACTTTCGGGTTTTGCCGCGTTGTTTATTTCATAACCTAAGCTTTCGGCTGGTATCCTCCAGCCTTCGTCAGAGATACTGTTTATGTTGACATAGCAACGAGTGCCAAGCATCGCAGAGTAAGAGGCCGCTATCTTCGTTGATGTTGTTGGTGTTTTTTAAAATTTCTGCTGCCTCTTTCACCCGTCGGGGCCACCACTGGTCCTCTCTCCACAGTACCCTCGTTTCCTGAAATTTTACTTCATGCGAAAAAAAGAGCGCGAAAACTTAGCCAACTTACTTTCTTACTGCGATGCAGGGACGAAGATGTCTTACCATCATTTCTGAAGATTCGACATCACATTGGAACAAGAAAAGCTGCACGAATTCTGCGGAAGACAGGATTTATGCTTCTGCGCGAAAGGATACGACAGACGCGATCGGAGCTGGCTCACTTAGAAGGTAACTTATACAAACTACATCTACGGTTATCCGCACATCTCGAAGCTCCTGATTGGAATACGTTGGATTCAGTTTCATCGAATTACGCGTTGCAAGTGCTGAATAATACTAGAGAGGCACAGATTTGTAAATTTCAAAAATTCAAGGCAGAACAACAACAACAACATACTAAAATTCCGCAACTGGCCCATACAGTGATAAATCTCACGGACGGGGAACTAGATAAAGCAACAATATCTTTGCTATCGAAAGGTCTTAATTTTGCCCCGGTACCCACACATTTGCCAACTTTAGATACCATAGCGGGCGTTGAGAGTGCCATTGTGGGGTTAGAACCCGATCAGGCAAATAACATCCGACAGGAGACAGCTCGCATTCTTGCCCACGCAAAACTACCACGCAGCAATCTATCTAGCGAAGAAAGATCAGCCTTGCGGGTATTACGGCAACGTGATGATATTGTGGTTCTCCCAGCTGACAAGGGGTGTGCAACCGTAGTAATGAAAGCACTGGACTACCACAATAAGATTACGAACTTGCTGGCAGACAAGACCTACGAACCATTAAGCAGAAACCCACTACAGAAGATTAGGACAGAGGTGGCCCGAAGAGTTAACACCTCCAAAGCGATTGAGCAGGAGGACCAGAAAAAACCTAAAAAGAAACAATTGCATGATGCCTAGGTTCTATGGATTGCCCAAAGTGCACAAAGAAGAGGTTCCCTTACGTCCGATTGTGAGCGCGGTCAACTCACCTACTCATCCACTTGCGCGGTATGTTGCCAATAAACTGAAACATCTCACGGAAGATATCAGATCAGCTGTAAAGAACTCAGCTCACTTTATACAAATTATTGATGATCTGACGCTAGAGAAGACTGATGTCATGGCGAGTTTCGATATTGTCTCATTATTCACTAATGTGCCGGTAGACGAAGCCGTTGCTGTAATACGTGCTAAACTTCTTGCACAAGGAAAGTCTACTGAGTGGGCTGACCTGACAGAGTTCTGCCTTAAGTCAACTGTGTTCCAGTACGGTGGTCAACTTTATGCTCAAGTTGAAGGTGCGGCAATGGGCTCGCCACTTTCACCTGTAGCCGCCAACATTTTCATGGAATCATTCGAGATGAAGGTGCTTAACAACGCGCGCCTGAAACCTACAAAGTGGATCCGTTACGTTGATGACACTTTTGTCATCTGGCCTCACGGTAAGGAGAGTTTGCAAGAGTTCTTAAACCACCTGAATAGTGCCCACCCAAGAATTCAGTTCACTATGGTTGTGGAAGAAAATGGACAACTGCCATTTCTCGATGTCCTTGTTCACAAGCGAGGCGATGGAAGTTTGGGTCACACTGTTTATCGCAAGGCGACCCACACTAATAGGTATCTGCACGCCATGTCGCACCATCATCCGGCAACGAAGAGAGGCGTATTGACATCACTCAACTTAAGAGCTAAGACAGTATGTGACTCGGAAAGTCTGAATGAAGAAATGGAGACACTTACAAAAATATTCCAAGCCAACGGCTATAGTGAATCTGAGATCAGGAAGGTTTTAAGACCCAAAAAACCTATGGGAGACGTCAACTTATCCCATGATATTAATGTGCCAACAAAATTTGCCTGTCTCCCATACATACAGGGTATCACAGACCGGATTGGGAAATTGTTAAAGCTGGTGGAGGTGCGAATAGTATATAAGGCTAACTGCAAACTTGGTCAGTCACTGACAAAGGTAAAAGACAAATTACACCCACACCAGCTTATGGGTGTTTACGAAATCCCCTGCAGTTGTGGCAGTGTTTATATCGGCGAGACAGGTCGCACTGTGGCGGAGAGACTTAAAGAACATATCCGCCACTACAAATATAACAACAGTGACAAATCCGCCGTAGTCCGCCATGCTATTAATACCGGGCACGAAATAAAATTTCAGGAAACGAGGGTACTGTGGAGAGAAGACCAGTGGTGGCCCCGACGGGTGAAAGAGGCAGCAGAAATTTTAAAAAATACCAACAACATCAACGAAGATAGCGGCCTCTTACTCTGCGATGCTTGGCGCTCGTTGCAATGTCGACATAAACAGTATCTCTGACGAAGGCTGGAGGATACCAGCCGAAAGCTTAGGTTATGAAATAAACAACGCGGCAAAACCCGAAAGTTAATTAATCATGAATGTTATAAATGCTTAAGATTCAATCACATAAGTACCCAGTGTAGAAGCGGGGAACGCTGCGGTAGATGCGGAGGTCCACATTCCATGCAACAGTGTGAATCCAATGAAATATTATGTGTTAACTGTAAGGGTCAACACGAGACCACAGATCGGACCTGCCCAGAATATTTATTTAGAAGAAAGGTACACGAAATGGCTACATTTCACAACATGTCCCTTAAAGAAGCCGAAGGCCAACTAAAGAAAATGTCTTATGCAAACTGTGTATCGAAAGTTTCCCCCAGTCATCCCCGACAGCCACCCTATATACCATTACTACAAAGTAGAATGGAATTCCCACCACTGTATAAAAGGAATACGCCAGTAGACGAAAACGTAGATCAACAACATAGCCACTCTCTAAATCACAATTCTGCAAAAGCATTTCAGGAAGAGATACAGGAAGGTCCGACCGAAATACTGTCAAATAACAGGGAGCAACCACCTCATCGAACACAGAACATCGTGTTCACTGCGATACACAACAACAACCGTGGGATAACGGTGAACAGGCAGAAACGCAGCGTAACTCAGCAACGTAGTAGGACAAACGACTATCGACAACATTGGTATTATCCAACACAAATGTCGGCAACACCAATTGGCCACAACCCCTATACTCCTAAAGCACAAAACCTAGTGAACCCTATCCTTAAGGGTAAATGGGAAAAACAGGATAGTAGAAGAAATTTTCAATCTAATACTAACAGTGGCGAGATACATGAAAGACAGTGGAACTGTTCATCTTCATTTTCCTCGGAGTTCAGATGGCGAGTTCTGTCATGCACATTGGGTTCCAACCATTTTCCCATAGAGATATCGGCCATAAACCCAACTAACCTTCCGCCAGACAAAACCTTGCTCCAAATGGAACTTAAATAAAGCGGATTGGAGCAGATACAAGGAAATCATGGAAAAGGAAACTAATGATATTCCAAGCTCTCTCCCAGAAATAGAGAAATATAACACTTTCATTAATTGCATCAATAAATCTGCCCATCTCGCCATCCCGCAAAAGAAAGCTGTAAATCACCCAAGAGGAATAATAGTTCCATGGTGGAACCCTGAATGTGGAAGGATGATAGCAAAGCGAAAACTGGCGTTGAAATATTATAAGCAGTCTCCAACCTGGGAAAATTTTATTGGTTACAAAAAGGTCGACGCTGCTGTAAAACGGACATTAAAACACCAGAAAAAGGAAAGTTGGAAAAATTACTGTTCCAAAATCTCAAAAGAAACGCCACTATCAGAAGTATGGGCAACCATAAACAAATTTAAAAAGAAACAAATTCCGACACGCTCCCTATATTGCTGGACCGAAGAATTTGCAGATATTATTGCTCCACCTTCGGTAGCATCGCCTCCAGCGCCACTACAAGAGCCTTTCACTGGAGCGCTTCCTCCATGCTTCCTGCTACCCTTCAAAGCAAACGAATTAGAAATTGCCCTCAAAAAATCAACAAATACAGCTCCAGGGTACGACGGAATCCACTATAGTATGATTGCAAATTTGCCATGTAATGCGAAACAACTGCTCCTCCAGATCTTTAACACAATTGGGATGTCAGGAAATATTCCCGAAGATTGGACCACGCATATTATTGTACCCATTTTAAAGCCGGGGAAAAAACCCAATGAGGCTACGTCATATCGTCCTATAACTCTAACATCCTGTGTCGCCAAAACGTTTGAACGAATAGTAAAACAACGACTAGAATGGTGGCTGGAACACTATAATCTGCTACCTAAGACTCAATTTGGTTTCCGTAAGGGATATTGCACATTAGAAAACCTTACCCTCCTAACCACAGACATAGAAAAGGCTTTCACAGGAAAAGGATATTTAACAGCTATATTCCTAGATATATCAGGTGCTTACGATAATGTAACCCCAACAATACTGCTCAAAAAGCTGCAGGAATTGGGAATTCCCACATTATACTGTCAAAGTATCTACAACATGCTCCGTCAACGCACGATATTTATACGAAAACAAGATAATACCCTTTTCGGGCCTAGGAAACAAACTAAAGGAATACCTCAAGGATTATTCTCAGCCCGCTGTTATACGCCATATACACCGCTTATCTTGAAAAAATCTTTGGCATTCACATTAAAATAGTGCAATACGCCGACGATATATGCATTTATACCATGTCGCCTTGGCTGCAATTAACGTTTCGTTGGTTAAATGAGGCGGCAACAGCGTTATCCAACTGGATATCCGAACACGGACTTAAGCTCTCACTAGCCAAATCGTCAGTGGTGGTATTCACAAAGAAACGGTATGCTCCCGAGGAACCATTCATTCGCCTGGGACCGTATACCTTCCACATTGAAGCTTCAGCCAAAATACTCGGTCTTTATTTGGACAGCAAATTAACATGGAGCCGTCACATAAATTACATTCTAATGAAAGTGGGGAAAGCACTAAACATAATGCGATCTATCACTCGAACGTCGTGGGGAGCAGATCCCACAACTTTACTGACCTTATATCGCTCCCTAATACGCCCAGTACTAGAGTATGGAAGTATTTTATTTGGGAATACACCAAAATATGTTCTAGAAAAACTGGATAGAGTACAATTCAGAGCTATAAGATTATGTCTAGGAACAATGATGTCAAGCCCGACAAACGCACTTCTGGTAGAAGCAAAAGAAATGCCCCTCCACCTTCGCCGAGAATTCCTTACAAGCAAATACCTTATCCGTACAAGTGCTCTAAAGGAACATCCAGTACAAAAGAAGCTGTCACAAGTGTACAGCGGAAATAAAGATAATGGTCCATCTTTAGTGAGGAGAATGCCCCTATTAGCAGAAGGACATAAGGAATATGAAAAGATCAGACCACTGATACTAAAAAGCCGCATCATCCCAGGCTTCCTAAATCCATACGAGTTTATGTTTATAAAACTTCATATATATTACTTGCCAGAATATATCATCCGGAATAAAAACATTAATACAGCACTTTCACACTTCCTAAAAGTAACCTGGCCTAATTACACCCACATATACAGTGATGGATCTAAAACCATGGAAGGAGTTGGATACGGCTATTATTGTCCTTCCACCAATGACTACGGACAAACAGCATTACCTGTAGAGACGTCAATATTCACAGCAGAAACCCTAGCAATCTGCGCAGCAATCAAGTATGGGTTAGACAAACAATTTGCTAGAATCCTAATACTCACTGACGCCAAGAGTGTGCTCCAAAAATTACAAAACCCAGTACGCAATACGAAGATGCACCAGTACCTATATGAAATTATCAAACTCGTCTCAGAAGCATATTCAACAAGTATACAAGTCCATTTCCTTTGAATCAAAGGTCACACAGGAATACTGTACAACGAAGCCGTCGATCAGCTGGCGAAACAGAGTATTAATGAGGGGAACTTCTTAGGCATTCAGTTACCTTTGACCGATTTTATACAACTCGTTACCAGGAAGGCATACAGTAAGTGGAATAAAGACTGGGCCCAGACACAGCTACTAAAAGGGAAACATTATGCAGCAGTTCAACCAACAATACCAAGGACACCATGGTTTAAAAAATTCAATATAGCAAGAAGACACATAACAACAATCATTAGAATGAGATTAGGACACGGGTGCTATCCACAACATTTATGCCGCCTCCGAATAATTAACTCCTCGACATGCACTTTTGATCAAGAGACCTCAGATCTTAACCACATCATACTTTCATGTTCGCAATACCAAGCTCAACGTAAGCGACTATACAAACAATTACAACAGCTATCGGTTAGTTTCCCAGCGAACCTAATTACCATTCTACAATCAAAAAATATACATGTCTACAATGCAATCATCCGCTTCTTGCAAGACACAAACATAAAGATCTAAAGCCCATAAAATGTAATGTATAAGAAATTTGTTACCTCAATGATGTCCTGTAAAGTTACCTTTGTAATGTTGCTATTATAATGTTATCGCACTATTGTTACAATGTTTTTATTACAATGTTATTATATTATTATTTCGTATCAGAAACATACAGTTACACAATTACAATCATCAAATTATAATCGACCAGAACTTGGCCACTTCCAGTGCATTTTCTGAGGCCTCATACAGTTCAGCTGCCGAACAGGATGCTGGACACAGTTGACACTGGAGCATGTGCTGGACAGTCTGGTCCTCACCGCAGTCGCACTTGATATCACTGATCTCAGTATAGCCCCATCTTGCTAAATTCACTTTGGATCTGCCCACTCCTGATCTCAGCCTATTCAAAGATTTCCATGTCAACCATCCCTTGTCATAACCAGGTGGCAAAGATTCAGACACTCTTCCCCAGCCATGCGGAAGGGGAGCCTTAGCTTCCCATAGTTGTAACCTGGCTTCTTCAGTTGTTGTTGTAAGTTCCTGAGATATTCTTAGGAAACTTTTCCTGGACTTAAGTCTTTGCCTGTGAGGGATATACCCATATAGTGGATGAGATTTTTCATGGTTCACTTTCCTCCTTTCCTTGTTCACTGCTATTTCCCTTCGAACAGAAGGTGGTGCTATTCCTGCGAGACGGTGGAGCCATTCGACTGGAGTTGATTTTAAGCAGCCTGTTATGATTCTGCACGTGTCATTAAGTGCAATGTCTACTTGTTTGGCATGGGTTGAACTGTGCCATACGGGACAGGCGTACTCTGCAGCCGAATAACATAGTGCTAAGGCAGAAGTTATAATTGTTTCAGGTTGGCTGCCCCACTGCGATCCAGCCAGTTTTCTTATGAGATTGTTCCTACTGGAAACTTTCAACTTGGAGTTCATGCAATGTTTCCTGAATGTAAGTGATCTGTCAAGGGTCACTCCTAGATATTTTGGAGTATCACAGTGTTCTAGTTCGACCCCCGACCATGTTACCTTTAACCTACGATTTGCTTCTTTATTCCTTAGATGAAAAGCACATACTTGTGTCTTCGTAGGATTTGGTTTAAGCTGGTTCATGCTATAATACCTTGACAAATCTTCCAGAGCGTTGGTAAGGGTGCTCTCCACTGATTCAAAGTCTTTGCTCTGTGAGACCAGAGCAAGATCATCAGCATACACGAAACTCCTGCATTTGCGTGGTATAGGCTGATCATTGGTATATATGTTAAACAATAATGGGGCTAGCACACTTCCTTGGGGTAGACCATTCTTCTGTGGCCTCCAACGGCTACGCTGACCTTGGAAGTCAACAAAGAATCTGCGGTTCTGCAGAATAGTAGCAATGAATTTACTAAGAATAAAATTCCTGGTCAGATTGTAGAACTTGACTAGCAGCAGCTGATGGTTGACGGTGTCATACGCTGCTGACAAATCAACAAATACCACCCCTGTTACCTTACGAGCTTCAAATCCATCTTCTATAAACTGCGTGAGGTTTAGTAGTTGTCCTGTGCAATTTTTACCCGGGCGGAATCCAGCTTGTTCAGGAATAAGCAAAGGATCAACTACAGGCAACAGCCGGTTTAAGATCATTCTTTCAAGCAGTTTGTAGAGGTGACATAAAAGTGCAACAGGTCTAAAATTCTTTGGACTGTTTCCTTCTTTGCCAGGTTTAAGCAAGGCGATCACTCGGCTCTTCCACCATATCTTTGGAATTTGACATTTACTCATACAGTTGTTAAAGAGCTGAAGCATCCACTTCTTTGTTATTAGACCAAAGTGCTTAATTTGTTCTGTCCTAATGTCATCCAGGCCTGCTGATTTTCCATTTTTGCAATTTCTTATAGCCTTATCCAATTCTTCCATGCTGAATGGTATTGTGAGGTCATTATTCTCCTCTTGGCCTTCTTTCCGCAGTATGGGCATTTTGGACTTGTGATTAGCTTTGCCGTTTAATAACAGTTGGTGTGCTATTTGGTTGGCAGTAACATTATAATGAGTTTTGGTCTTAGTTGGATCATTGTTTAGATGCTTCAGTAGTCTCCATGCTTTATGGCTGTCTCTTGCGAAATCTAAGTCTTCAACAGTTTTAATCCACTGATTCCGCTTTGTCTCTTTAATAATGGAAATGAGTTTGTTTCCTGCTTCCACTGTTGCTTCACCAAAAGGATCTTCTGTAAATAAATTGTTGTATTCTTTAAGTAGAGCAGCTTGTTCTGATGTGAGACCGGGGATGTAAGATGTTCGACAACCACGAGGGATAGACATTCTGGAACATCTCTTTACAGCCGTGGTGAAGATGTCATAGCATTCTGGTGTGGGTTCTATTGAAAGAACTTCGGAATCCAATAGTTCTGAGAATTCAGACCAATTTGCCTTTTTGAAGTTGTATCTTCTACGGAAAGGTACTTCCTGTGGTCTAACTGCGGCATATATTTGACACATTATTGGTCTATGCTGTGAGTTGGGTATTGGGGAACAGACAGATTTAATGAACTGGTGGCTAATACTGCTACTACTGAATATGAGGTCAGGGTTGAAACCACGCCTCCACCGACCACTGTTGAATGATGCAGGTAGTTTTGCATCATGGATTAGAGAGAGGTGATTTATTTCAGCCCATTCTTGTACTGCAGTCCCATTCTCATCTTCATGGTCATAGCCCCAAACATTGCTATGACTGTTGAAATCGCCAATCACGATCTGTATGTCTTTATTATGGAAATTATGTGGTTTGTTGACAGTGAATACAGCACCAGGTGGTTTATAAAAAGACGAAATGGTACAGTTCATCATTTCTAGAGTGAGAATTTCAATGTCATTTTGTTCCGTGAATGCAGTGGACATTACTTGTACATCTGGACGTACAAAGATTGCACTTCCGTATTGATTATGAGGTCTTTCTATAGCGAGATGCATTCCGTTTATTTTTGGTCTACGCATTTCATAACCTCTGTGTGTTTCCTGTACGCACAGTATATGGCACTGATATTGACTGCATAGGTCTTGTAGCAGTTCTTCCTTGGCTGGTGACATGCCTTCTATGTTAACAGAGATGATTGTTAATTGTGGCCCTGAAAAGGGCTTGGGTAGTAATGTTTCTGGTGTGAAAGGATTAGCCGTCAGGACATTTCGATTCATTCTCTGACGTTGCCCAGGGTACGCCTGATTGCTATTCTTCGCTTGGTCGCTTAACATTGCAATCTTCGAGGAGGCTCCTTTCATGTACCCCAATGTTATTATAAAGGTCTTATTACCATGTTGCCATTGTAAAATTGTTATTGTAACATAGTTAATGTAAACTGTTGTAGTTGCAAGATGGCTAAATGGTAGCAGACCAAAGGCCAATAAATAAAAAAAAGGACACTTCTACACACGCAGATGACGTACGTGTTTGAGTAACACAGTGCAGTATGACGACAGTACGCAGGCGCGGACAGATGATCCGATGCACCGTGCGGACAAAATCAGAAACAGTCAAAGGCGGGATGCAATCAGATATTCGTGACAACGGTTCTATTACACTATGTCCCTACTGTGAGCAAATGACCAAACGTCGGACTAATTACCACACCTCGTAACTCCCAAATGACAAACTTTACACAAACGAAAAAAAAACCTGATTTTTATTTCTATCAGTGTCCCCAGCATATGGTTTTTTCCCAATGCAATTAGTTTTATAATGTTCATTGATGTTATACAAATTGCATTTTTCCACATTTTACAGGAATTTAATTAATTTATGGAGTTAAGAGGATTTATAGCAAAATACATAGGAGATACAAGGTTTTCTGATAATTTAGTATTGTACTTAAGTGCTAGGTATGTTATTCTATCCATTACACAGCTCTTGATTTAATGATTCAAAAAATAAAATCAAAATAAGGGTATATTGTCATAAAATGCTTGGTAATCATATTCTAAGACAGATTTAAGATGTCGCAGATCATCGAACTTTTGATTTTGATTATCTCTTGTACAAATTAAGAAGAGCCCCAAAAGACATAGGTGTTACGTTTTTGTTCTTTCGTGTTGGTAGATCTGTCCAATCATCAGTGAAGCTGAACTTATATTGGATTTTAGCTTCTGGAAGATAGCGGAAGTCTTTTACACCAACAACACGTGGCGCCCCAACATCTCTTCCAGGTCGAAAACTTATATAATACAGATAGTAGTCAAATGATTTGAATAAAGAATGGTCAAGATACTCTACTGAGTAACGAAGAGACTTTCATGCTTTTGTGCACACTGAAATGTAGTCCGCAGGCACATTGATTTTTTATTTCGTTTTTTAGCCTCTGCTCAATGGCAGAATGTACAGAATCAGCTTCCATCTGCGTGTGTCCTACTTCCAAGTACTTTTATTCCAAAACCACATTACTTATGATAGATATGTGCTGTTGGAAAAGTGTGTATTTTTATTCTGATAGGAACATCCATCACTGTAGAGTACAGGTTTTTCTTGGTCATCTCGTACAGGAAGCTGCGAAAGCACAAAACTTGATAGAACATTTACAAAATCATTTGATGTCAAACCGCCCTCTGTTTCATTCCAAAGAAAACAATAGCCGGCATTGGTACTTAGGCTGTAAAATTATGAATTGAATGTTTCATTTTGTAATAAAGACTTGAAACAGTTGATTTAACGGGACTGCTTGTTAATCCATACTAAAAGTATTTTAGATTTTTCTTATCTGGATCCTTTTCCAATCGTGCTTATTTTTTTTTTTATAATTTGAGATTCATAATCATTTTCACTATAATTACCAGTTTTAAAAGATTCACAGATATCACAAAAATCCTTCTTAGGTTCAAATAGGCTTAGATTCTGATCTTCAAATACCTGTGAAAACCGAGATAGTGAGAGTGGGGTTGCATCTTTCTTTTGGCACCAATCCTCTTTGTGGGAGTAATATAATTGTCTTTTGAATTTCCAATTTCGTTCAAAATAAAATCTGGTAGATGATTTCCGATAATAATGTGATTCAACTTTAGGAAATGCATTTAAAAAAAAAAAAAACCGATTCAAGAGATGCAGTCTCCTTTGCCTTTCTATTTTTTTTATTTATTTTTTTTTGTTTTTTTTTATTTATTTTTTGTGGCAGGCACTGTTATAGTACCATCTTTGACTCCTTCATTATCTCACTGTTATAGTACCATCTTCGACTTCTTCATTTTCCGTACCACCTGCTGTTGAATCTTAAGGTTTATTTCTCCAGTTTAGTGCAGTCCATTCTCCATTGGATAAGGTGTTTAAAAACTTTGTTTTACAAAGAAATACTGGCATGAATATTTCCTTTTGCTTCTTTCACTCTCCTTTCGATCTCTGGACCTTTTCATATTCTTTTTCTTCGTTAAAGATTTTACAAACAGTTTTTTTACCTTGCCACTCATAGCCCCATAACAGCAAAGTTGTCTTCTCTGTATTTATCCGTTCCTGTTGCACGTTGTAACGAACTTTTATCTTTTCTTTCACATGAGCACCATGGCTTCATTTTGCTCTTTCCTTTGTATATCATACCTTCACTTTCCATCATCAGACTTTCTCTTACCATAATAGCTTTTCCAAATTTTCTAGCTGCTTTCAACTAATTACTTTTCCAAGTGGCTGGATTTACATTATGCCTCTATTTGTGTGTTCTTTTGCTAGGCTGCTCCTCCAGTTGAAGATCACTAACCTCGCTGGATGGTATTGTTCCTTCATTTCCCTGCTCAAAAATGTTTTCAATGGTCTCTAAATTTCGTAAATCTGAGTTATTTGTACTTGTCCAAATTATTCAAAATTCTTTCTTCTTCACTTAGATTTAAATTTGTTTCATTTATCAGATTTTCACTTCATTCGTTCACTTTCAGTAATGTTCCATCAGCATTAGGTATAAAAGTTCCGATGGAGACATCTTGTTCTGAGGCTGTTTTTAGAGGATAATCTTGGTCTAGGGCCGTTTCTATGGAAAAAGCTTCATCTACGGTCATTTCTACTTGCGTCTTTCCTCCTGACACTCTGTAGAGTATAAATAGAAGTTAACCAAATTAAATTTTGACCCGTATCTCTAAAGGTAGTATTCCACTTATGTGTTTTGAAGCTTGAACTGAAAATGAATGAAGAAGCAATATTTTTTTAAATAGGTGAAATGTTTCGCGTAGCCTCAAAATTTCTTCTCTGATATGACAGTTTACAACCTCCGTAAAAATATTAAGTCTACTTAACATTTTATACAATATACAAAACCTTCCAACTCCTTCGCCAAGCTAACAAACTAAGCGAGTAGAACATCTCTTAACTCCAGGCCAATATTTACTGCACATTTTCAACACTTTACTAGTACGCTACAAACTTATTAGTAGGTATAATGATGATTGTAATACTTACTTTTTGATTTTATTTAGCCTTCAGCTATAAAACAGAAAATATCCCAGTGTAAAGACAGATCAACCATAGAGCCACACTTAAAAGGACCACAACAGTGATTAACATGGGAGTTACTAGGTCGACATATTCATAAGCTAAAACACCGGACTTAAGAGGTTCGCATAAATCAGCTTTATTTGATTCAATAATGTTTTAGAATTACGAGGATTGCTGACACAGGTGAAATTTTGTTTTTTCTTCAAGTTGGCACTAAAATATCTAAAAAAAAAAAAAAAAAGAAGAGTTACGAGGTTTGGTAATTAGTAAGACTCAAAAGAAGGATCGCACCACATAAGTATAAATGTATATAAAGTCCTGCGTGAAGAAAAACTATTTATGAAGAATTATCAAAAACTTGACTGCGAGATGTGATTATAAAGTGGAAAACAACCCCATCAGAAATAATCATTTTAATTGTTAGCAGTTGTGATAAATCTTTTTCTCCAGTATGTTGTAACAGAAATCCCTGAAACTATAATATTGCATATTCATTATTTAAATTGCTTAAAAAAATTTGGTAGGTATTCCTTTCATATGATAATTTCATTTTATGCGTTATATATAAATTAATTACAGATTATTCTTTATATTACAGAATATAATTTGAATATTACAAATATATACATTATATATAGAGAATACTCGTCTTCAAAATTTCTACATTCATATATACTGAAGTTTCAGACATTTTATTGGTAGTAAACGAATTACCATTCCAGAAAGCAGAGGACAGCACCTCGGAAGTACGCATAAACATTTACTAACACGTAATTCAGTCAAAAAAATATTTTCACACATGCCTTAATTTTCTCTTTAGGAGAACACTTTAATAACTATCTCACTTTTTTTATTATTTACACCGGAACAATGCGGCTGTTGGTATGGCGACAGGATCTTACGATACTAAAAGTATATTTGATTCAACAAACTAATAACGAAGAGCTTATTATAATGGAAACAACAACTCGCTCAGAAACTAGAACAAATACTGGTGGAAGTAGATTTCATTAAACCTAACTGAATCGTGTCACTGCTCGACTTTTCTAAAGTTTTATCAAAAGTTAGTACTAAATTTTGGAACTCAGACTACACTGTACAGATATTAAGAATGAATGCGATACATATACAGTGCACTATCTGTAAGGGCAATTACGTCAACAATACGCGGGGACACACACGGCATTGCCACCAGGATACAAAATTGTGGAAGTGCGTGCTGATGTCATATATCTACTAGTAAAACACTGGAAAGAGTCAACAACATCCTAATTCGAGGACGGTGAATTGGTAGAGTCAGAGGAGAAACCATTGCTCTGAGACATTTGTATAGGGCAAATGTAGGTGGGTGCAGGACAGGGGTAATATGGGTGTGTAGGGAAGTTGCCACCGCAGCGAGCGCTCCATTGCAATTTTAATTAAATTACATGTAAAGACTGGAAGTTCGCAAACCGTTGTGATTTCCACTTTGCCATTGTTTCCAGAAATCACTCCAGGACAGAGTTTTCCAAACTCTTTATCCCGTCGATCCCTTCATAGAATATTTGCCTTCTTATCGACCTCTAGATTCAGTACTTAATAAAAACATTGAATCATTTTCCGCATATATAGTACTATGCAATAAGAAAAACTGCATAACAAACCAACGAAAGAATTTATTGTTCCCATATCTTAGAAAATCTACCGAATAACGTTGGCAGAACAGGAAATATTTTGCATATTTTTAATTTAATTTAATTTTATTGCAATGGAGCACAGGCTCCGGTGGCAATTTCCCTACACACCAATCGTCCCCCTATCCTGCACCTACCTACATTTGCCCTCTACAAATTTTATCTTTAAATTCTTTCAAAGTTTTCGGTAAATTATTCATCATTTCTGTTGGTAACTCATTCCAATCCCTGACACCCTTACCTAAAAAAGAGAATCTTCACACACCCTTGTGCCTGAAATCGAGTGCCAGCTTGTGGTCATGGTCATCTTTTCCCTTCCATGCACTACTTTTCATACCTATTGCAATATCTTTCCATGCCCCATCGCCAGTATATGCCCTGTACACTCCCATGACCCTCCTCATCCTCCTCCTGTCTTGCAATGAATCACATTCCAGCTCCTTTATCATATCCGTCACTGATTGCATTCTGCGATAATTTCCAGAAACAAATCTAGCAGCCCTTTTTTCAACCCTCTCCAACTCCTGTATTTGATACGTAAAATGAGGGTCCCATACTACACTACCATATTCGAGCAATGGTCTGACCAAAGTTTTGTAACCCAATTCCTTGACTTCTCTCGTACATCCCCTCATCACTCTCTCCAACAAGTGCAGAACTTTGAAACCTTTTCCTACCACCTGTCCTATGTGTCCTGCCCAGTTAAGTTTGTTATCAAAAGTAATTCCAAGATATTTACATTTCAAGTCTTCAGCAAGCAATTCGTTCCCCACCTTATATTCATAATTAACCTTTTGCTTTTTATTTGTGTATCTAATAAGCTGACTCTTCTTTGCATTTATCTTCATTCCATGTTTACAAACCCAATTAGATATCCTGTCCAGATCACCCTGCAACTGTTTACAATCCTCTATCGTTTTGATTCTTTTATACAGCATTATGTCATCTGCAAAACAATCTAATTCAGATAGTAAACAATCAACACAATTATTCATTAGAATAATGAATAGGAATGGTCCCAATACGCTACCCTGTGGCACACCCATTTTTACTTCCACTTCTTCTGATACTACATTTCCTACCCTAACTTTCTGTTTTCTACCTTTTAAAAATTCTTCTACCCAGAAAATCACTTTCTCATCCACTCCAATGGTTTTTACCTTATTTACTACTATTTTATGGCTTACTCTGTCAAATGCCTTAGACAGATCTAGTGCTACACTATCAATTTGGCCTCCCTTGTCCATTTCATCTGAAATATCTTGCATATATCCCACCAACTGAGATTCTTGCCTGAAACCATGTTGCCTGCTTGAAAACCACTTACGTTCCCCACATATACTTCTGATGTGGTTGCATATCAATATTTCCATTAATTTACCTACCACTGATGTCAAACTGATTGGCCTGTAATTCTTAACTCTATTTCTCACCCCTCCTTTATGTACAGGTACTACTATTGCACTTTTCCAGTCCTGTGGTAAGAAGCAAGTGTCTAGACTCAATTTAAATAATATTTCAAGATAGGGTACAATGTCACATCCGGCTATCTTTAAGATATCTGTAGTAATATTATCTTCACCAGCCCCTTTATTTTTTTTCAGCTTTCTTATTTCCTTTATGATTTCCTCAGGATGTATATCAAATTTTTTACTATCGTCATTTCTAATTGTGTTGCTAAGCTCGTTCTCCGAATTAGACCCTCCTGTTTCTGATTCATTGTCCCTAATGCTTTCACTGAACCAGTTACTTAAAATCTCTGACTTTTTCAAATCGTCAGTAATTTCTTCTCCATCCTTATCTATAAGTGTCTCTACACCCTCCCTTCCCCTCAGTTTCCTGATATAGCCATAGACGTTTCTAGATACATCAGTCAATGGTCCTCCTGCACTGACGATACTCTTCATAAACCTATCTTTAGCCATTTTCTTTGCTGTTATTAAGTCCTTGTTTAGTTGTTTCAAATATTCCCTACTACCCTCCTGTCTCTTAACTATGTTATGTTCTTTTCTTACCAACCTCTTTAACCTCCTCACTTCCCTATTATAATACATAGGTTCTCTACTTCTCTTTATTTTCTGCTTTGGAATAAATTTTTCTTCCACCTTTCTTATTATCTCCTTGAACTCTTCCCACCTTGACTCTACTGTACCTGAGCCTTCCTTCCATTAGGTGAATTGTTCTCTGAAATATCTCTTCAAATTTGAAACCTGTGCCTTTTATAATTGTAACTATTTCCCCCTTAAATTTTGGCTGCTGGTTTACTTAATCCTCTAATATCCATCAGAACTGCTTCATGATCACTTATTCCTTCAGTTACTTGATACGTCAAAAGGTTGCATTGTTAATATAAATTTAAAAAATTATACAAAATTATGGATGGATGGAATAAATTTCTAATAATTGGCTGCAAAATAGAACAGATGGTTCTTGCACTGTTTTAACTCGTCACATAGCGATGGATAGTAGCCTCTGCAAACTAAGATTTCTTGACAAACCATCTTACCTCAGTGTGAAAAAGTAATTGGTTGAAATTTTCATCATTTTCTTCACATAACAGTCGGGAATTAAGAGGATGAGTTTTAGTTTTGTTTGTTGACCTGATTTTTATTAGAATATTCCCACTTTTTCTTATAGAGTTTAATTGATCCTCTTTAGCATTAATCGACCCCCGTGTATTGGTTGAGTCTTGGATAACTCTTATCGACCCCTCGGCGTCGATATAGACCACTTTGGGGACCACTGCTCCAGGCGAATGATGTGGTGGTTCCTTTAATAGTCCATGGCCAAACATCTTTTATGTCTATAACAACCAGTGATGCCTTGGGCCAGCATGGAGTGATCATAATTTGTTTTAATACCTGTCCAAATTATACACTGCAGTGTAAACGCACACTCCACACTGAAGGAAGATTCCTCAAATCAGATAGAACAGGACCCACAAATGCGCACCCTACAACAAATGCGTCAGAATTTCTCTTTGATAACATTCGTTACAAAATTAATTGAGTTCAACCACACATGACAAGAAACATCAGTGTGACAATTACAATGAAGATGTATAATTTGAGTGACCTCCAAAAAATTGGAGTGTTGCACAATACAGCATAGTTCGAACGTGATCTTTGAAACGGGTGTTTTTGTGCCTGTGCACCTACGGTCATAGCAGCGGAGCATGGACTTTAGAAATACCACAAAGAAGGAAAAATGAAGCATTGGAAATGTGGTGCTATCTAAGGATGCTGAAAATTAAGTGGACGGATAAAGTACGAAACGAACGAGTTTTGGAAATAATGGGCGAGGAAAGAAGTTTGTGGAAGAGTCTTACAGAAAGAAGAGACAAAATGGTAGGTCGTATTTTGAGACATGCAGGATTGGTTGACTTGTTAGTGGAGGGAACAGTCCAAGGTAAGAACTGCAGAGGAAAATAGAGATCAGAATTTATGAAGCAGATAATTGAGGACCTGGATTGTAAGGGATATTTTGAGATGACACGGTTAGTGCAAGATAGGAAGGGATGGAGGATTGCATCAAACCAGTTGAGAGACTGAAGACTGACAAAAAATTAAAAATAATTAAAAATAACCTACGAGTATGGTGATAGATGTTTTTAAAAATAATTCAACTCAAACTTCTAATGTAAAAGAGAAATTAGTACTGTATCGTGCTATAGATGATACAAAGTCATACATAAAAGCTGCTAATAATCCGTAAAAGTGTAAATTTACTACCATAAACTCGTATGGAAGATACACGACTTGAAAATGGGCGGTAGAGAGAAACTTTCATTGCTTAAAACTAATTAGAATTGCAGAAGTTGGGTTCCACACGAATATCCGGTGCTTTCTATAGGCAATAAACACGTTCGGCTTTTAAAGACGCCTTATCAAAACAACAATCGAGATGGGCTTTATATCCTATGGCTTTAAATATGTTATTTATGCTTTATAAGTACATTTTTATGTTTTAAAGAAATGTGCGCAGCCTGAGTTCCTATTGTGAACATAAAAGAAAGATATATATATATATAAAGATTTAATCATATCGTTTGTCATTTCACGTGAGAAGTTTAGGAGATTTGTAAACACATGAAGCTGATTAATGATAAAATAACGCCAATGCAATTGTTTTTGTCTGCTTTAATGCCGTAAGCGTTTCGCCTCTCATCGAGGCATCATCAGCGACGAATCTATGTTGAAATTTTACATTTAGTTTACAAACTTATTGTATGATGCTTAACTTAACTCTAAATTGAAATTAACTTTGTTGTAGGCCATGTTCCGCAGTTGTTGCATAAATATTTTTTAAGTTAAAAATAAAACCAGTTGTTAAGAAGACGGATTTTTATTAAAAAAAAAAATACTAAATTGAAATTATTTTCTGATTATTTACAGCGATGAGAGTGAAACGCATATGGCATTAAAGCATACAAAAACAGTTGCTTTGGCGTTATTTAATTTACCTAGAAACTGCGGAAAAGTAGCCTAAAACAACATTACATGAAGATGAATTTTGCAAATAACTTTTCTTCGAATGAGAAAAATAATGTTTACAGGTAAGACAGAAATTAGTTGGTGTTTAATTAGTCAGATGCTCTGAGAGGAAGCCAGGAGGTTAGCAAGACCACAGAAAGCTCTTTACTCCTTTAGGGACGATAAATTCTCTTTTGGGCGGCTCGACTTCCATTATTTCTGCAAGCGTCCATAATCCGAAATGATCTGTGGAGCTCTGCTCCTCTCCAGGGCGTTGATTTACAGCCATCCGCTCTCTCCATTCCCAGAGATACTGTTAACCTCGGATACTGTAACAGCAGAAATATACTGTCTGCGTTAACCGTGACTGACACCTGTTACTTCCAAACCGATAAACTGTATTCCGCGATTTCCTCGGGAGAAATAATGTGAAGACCTGTAAACTGTTTGTCATCAGTGAAGTTCGGCTGGCTGAGAAATAAACCAGTGTGAAACTTTCTCACTCTCAATCTTCGCCTCTGCTCCTCATAAAATACTCAAAGAAGCGAAAAACAACCATTAAAATGAGTTTTCGATGTGAGACAATTAACAGGAGACAATATATTTTTGTATTCAATTTCTTAAGTCAGAATGCAATCATATAGTAACTGTTTGTCACGTACAGTAACTGATATTAAATTATTTTCATCGAGGAAGTAAATAATATCGGCTGCCCTAGCCCCTGGAGCTTACCCTGCCAAAGCAATTGTTGGGCTCGGCGGGTTGCGTCTCATCCGCACGAAAGCTGCCCTTCGTGGACCCAATACTAAATATAATTTTAAGAAGACGATGTTTTCAACGTAAAATGTGTATGTCAGAAGCAGGTAACAAATCGCTTCACCTGATACCTTTTTCATAGTTGTAGACTTATGTATTAGTTGAGAAAAGTTATTTGGGAACAAAAAAAAACATACCCGCCTGTGTTACTTAGTGCGTTAAGGGGCCTCACAATGGATTAGGGACATACGCTCCTGCTTTTCAATCTCTGAAATTTTAGAATTGCCTACGAGACATCACTCTATTATTTTAATAACTAGTGTAAACATGTGACCCGGTTTTTTGCGTATCGTCACGGGTCTAGAATAGTTTAAGTTTTTATGGTAAAAGATAATGACAGGTTGACCTGACCTGGCCAAATGCGAACTTGACCTGTATTTTACCCTTAGGGTGAATGAAATCTCGTGAGCTTGAAGAACTCGGAAACATTAATATACGTATTTAACATGGACAGGGACGATCACGCTATCGTATAATTGTTTCGCAAGTAATAAACTCGAAGTTGCTTAAACATAAACTTGATTTGTATTTGACCCTTAAAGTTCGCTCTGCAAAATTAGAAGAATTCCTGTTTGCTTCGAAAGCATTGCGTTATTTTTAATGGAGTCTGGGTAAACGATCATAATGTAATCAGAGAACCTAATACCGATTCCAGACTATTAGGAACTTGAGCAACTCCGAAATATATTGCCAAATACTCGATTCGGTAACACATTTTGGTCTGATGTCCACTTTAAATAACTTAATAACTCACGAACAAGGAACATGAACAAAGCCCATTAACGAAAGTGGCAAGTAAAATACATGAAAACCAAATAAACCGTAATGTAAGAACTTTGGGTAAGCAGCAACAGTAGTGAAAGTTTTAGTTAAAATGAAATTTAGCCTAGACCGTAATGACAATTGGCATTTGTGTTACAGTACAGGGTGAGTCAAAAGTCGCAGTACACCCTTTTATTTCAAAAACTCTGCAGGAATTGGGAAACCTGAATATTCCAGTAAGGTATTGGTGAGGTGGTCTATCTTTTACGGTATGTACCGAACATGGGCGCCATCTTGAAATCGGCCATCTTGAATCTAAGTCAATTTTTTTAAATGGAAAGGGGGTCGTGTGACACATCAAATAACATCAGAATTTTCTCACAAGTTCATTCCTGTAAACAGATTTGAAATAGCAGTTGCGGTTCAAAAGTTACGTAACTTTTTGTTGCAGATAACTGAAGATGGCTTTGACCAAGGAGGAGAGAATTGAAATCATTTTGATGTCTGGAGAACGAAGTTCCGTGCATAGCTGCAGATTTTAACAACCGTGGTTGTGACGGTTAACTTCACCACTGACATAAAAGTTTGCCTCATCACTGAACAAGATGCTTTTGTGCAAAAGAGGGATCCTCTAAGGCCCACGTGCAAAACTGTCTGGGTCATCCTCTGCTAGGTGCTGGAGTAACTGAATCTTGAATGGATGCCATCGATGGGCATGAAGGATTCGTATGATCGATGACTGGCTGATTCCACATTCTGCTGACAAACGTCGTGGGCGCTTCACGAAGGACGCCAAAACCATTGTTGAGGTTGTCTCGTCAGTAGCACTTTTTGGACGGCCACTCCGTGCCTTGTCAGCCACAGTCCCAGTTTCTCGGAATTTGGAATTAAGCACCTGACAGTGTTGTGTGAAATTGGAGGTCTTTCTGCGTGCCGGTTGTTAAAATCTGCAGCTATGACACGGAAACTTCGTTTTCCAGACATCAAAATGATTTCAATTCTCTCCTCCTTCAAAGCCATCTTCAGTTATCTGCAACAAAAAAGCTATGTAACTTTTGAACCGCAACTGCTATTTCAAATCTGTTTACAGGAATGAACTTGTGAGAAAATTCTGATGTTATTTGATGTGTCACACGACCCCCTTTCCATTTAAAAAAATTGACTTAGATTCAAGATGGCCGATTTCAAGATGGCGCCCATGTTCGGTACATACCGTAAAAGATAGACCACCTCACCATACCTTACTGGAATATTCAGGTTTCCCAATTCCTGCAGAGTTTTTGAATAAAAGGGTGTACTGCGACTTTTGACTCACCCTGTAGAGACTATGAGGAATTTAAGTTTCTTAAAGTTTTTTATGCTGCTATCATCAGCAACATATTACTGAAAAACAGTTCCACGTTTCTTTCAGCAGTATGAAATGCTACAAAAAGCAAACTTAATGAACGTATTATAGCAATTAATTTCAAAGCACTTGCTTAGCTATTAAATTGTTGATATGACATCTAATTTTTTCTAATGGTATCTCTGGTCACTGTTAATTTTCGAGCGAAGGTTGACGCGAGACGTCACCATTCCCCAGCCAATAGGTATCGAGGTGAATGAATGAGAGAGCTTAGAAAATTATATACTAGATTCCATGCCATTCAAAATACGCTCCCTGATTTTCGAGGTTCTTCCTATGTTGACCAAACTGTCCAATCCTTGTAGGTAGAAATATTTCTACAAGGTATTTTTGCATATACCATTTCAATACTATCATTTTTGCACTTTCGCCGAAAGTACTCTATGTACCTGGTTTTCTCGTAGTATATCTCTTTTTTTTTTAAAGATAATAATAAATGTCATGTTTTACAGCCATTTACCTGTCGCCAAATGCTCCTCTCATGTGTCCATATTCTTGATAATCTGACTCTAAAATACGATTGGTTTAACATCCATCCTCGCACTGCAATTCCCATTTTAATGACGATCATCTCGGCCAATAGCGACCACACTAGAGAGACCTTTAGAAACACGTGAATGAAGAACATTTCCGTTTAATTAAAAGAAAATACTGTTTTAATAAGCGGGTGGTATTAAACACGTTTTAAGAAGGCATTTCTGCGGTGGAGTTCCGCTCGCAAAGAAACTGTGTCCCCCGCTGTAGAATCAAAGGGGCCATTCACAGGGCGTTCCGTCTCCTTAGTCGCGGGCCCCTTTCTCACAGATCTTAATCAAACGAGCTTCATTCCACGGAAGTGAGACCGAATGAGAGAAATTCTTGCAGGCGCGCCGACTAGCTGAAAGAGAATTCAGCTGGCAACAAACGCTGACAGATTTCAAGAAATATTTCTCCAATTGAAACATTCAGATTAATAATTGCCTTTCACTCTGACGAATTCCTTCAGCGAAACTGCACAGTGTTCACAACAACTTTTCTTCAAATCAGAACTTTAACATCTTATTAATTCGGAAGTGCCGAATTCATTCTAAGATCTGGATCTAAAAGAGCTTTGCTGATTTGACTGTGATGGAAGAACTGTAGTGTAGTGATTGTACACCGAATATGTGAAGTTTAATTTATTATAATTTAATTGCGATGAATTACATGTAATTTCTCTAAAACCCAGTTTTATCCTTTCTTGTGCCAGCCTACTTTTTGCCCCTACGAACTGCAGTTTTAAATCTTTCAGTGTTTTTGGTAAATTATTAATCACAGCCCTTGGTAATTTATTCCTGTCCCTATCTCCCTTACCTACGAAGAAAATTTTCCTACACCTTTTGCCTTAAATCAACGCCAGCTTGCTAGTGATCATTTTTCCCATTAATTCTTCCATCAATATCTTTCCATGCCTCAGAGCCACTATGCGCCCTGTACACTCCCACCACTCTCTTCTCTGCCCTGTCTTCATTGAATCCATTCCACCTCCTTCATCATATCATTTACTGACAGAGTTTTGAAGTAATTTTGCTGACCCAGATCTAGCAGCCCTTCTTAGCACCATCATCACATCAGCAATCCTGTATTTGATGCCCAGTTTGTGCGTGTTCCATAGTGCACCACCATATTCAAGCAATGGTATGGCCAAAGTTTTGTAGCCTAATTCCCTCACTTTGCTGATATATTTCATCATCACTCTCTCCTATAAATTAAGAATTTTCTGAGGTTTTCATACCACTTCAATAATGTGTCCTGCCCGTTGAGTATATTATTGTTTTCATTACTGATTACGGAAAAATTTGGAAGAATCGCAAAATTTTTTATAAAGCAACTAATCATGTTAGGCAACATTTGTTGTAATGGCTATTAGTCATATAACTACAGAAGAGTTCGTCTGGAGGAACTGCGGAAAACAAGCAAAACCGTAGTCAGGATGGTAGGACGGGATTTCCCCCCGTCTTCCCGACTGCCAAGCTAAAGGGCGGAGATATTGCTCTCCATCTGAATAGGTCTAGGAAGCTGGAGGCGGCTGGAGGGCCTCGGGACGTTTTTCTGACGACTTAACCAAAAGGGGAAGGAAGGGAGTCAGCCGTGGCCTTTTAGGGATACCATCCCGTTATACGCCTGGAGTGACTGAAGAAAACCACGGAAACCCGAGTCTGGATGGCCGGAATGTTAGTTAGGTAGGGAAAATTTTTCCTCCTTCTAACTCTTTGAAAAGAATTGGAAATTAGACATATTTATACGTATACAAACATTATGTAGCCCAGGGTACTGGGATTGAGGTTAGGTACATCTTATTTGATGCCGCATTGGCAAGCTGAGAAATAATTTTAAAAACATGTGCCTGTACATCTGTCTGATTGCTTTGTCGAACTCGATTCACGTAAAAACTGCTGGACACTTAGATGCGATTTCGTACGATCAACAGACCATAATCCCATTCGATTTCTCTCTGAATTTGCCAAGATTTTGACTATGCGTTGACTACTAATTTGAACGTCAGATTGGGTGTGCAAGAAACTCCTATGAAAGATCTAACTCTATGTAAAAAGTAGTTTTGTAAAAAAAAAAAAACAAGTTACCGAACTTGCTGGCAACACTAATTTAGCACTTGCGAATTGAAATGATAACAGCAAACAGAAATATAAAATTTTTTAGTCAAAAGTTGTCCAAACAGGGGAAAAATTATTGTTAAAATTCAGTCCAATTCAGTCGCTATTTGGGAATACAGAACCGTATCCATACTTACTGCTTAAGCGAGATGTGTCACTCGCAGAAATTGAGCATATTAGCCAAATATTTTCTCATGTATCCTTTGCTGCTGCTGTTGGTCTTAGTGTGTATGGTTTAGATTATACAACTCATCCTGAAACTGTTGGAGAGTGTCTTCTTTTTACGAAACGCAAAGCAAATAGGAGAGAGCTAAGCGCGAATACCAGCTGGCCTTCGAGTTGTTGATGAGCTGCAGTGAAAGCTACCGGAGGCGGGTCAAAGGTCACATTGCGCAGCCACAACCGGTACCGCTACAAGGCACCATTGAGGCGTGCGAACCAGCTTCTCCTCATGAGGCGCACACTGGGTTATAAATTCGGAGATGTTGTGAACCTCGCATATCAGGGGAACTCTAAACTAGCCTCATTTTTCGAGTGATAATGTGTGACTCCATATACATTCGAGGTGTAACCGTATTTAGGGTACGGTCAAGGATCGTGAATAATTCACTGTTGGTAGTGAGGTTCAGGTAAGAAAATGCCTTCTTTGCCCAGCGTCTGCTCTTGGTACTTGTTATCATCACGGAAAATTACTCCCTTTTCATTGTATTCGGAGGATTAAGCATAAATAAACATAACCTCACATTTGGCGGACCGACTGAACACTTTGGCAATATTCAAAATACTGTGTGACGATTTTAGGGACAAAAAGTGAGTTCCTAGTTTCATGCCTTTCGTTAAATACCTGTCGTCATTTAATAATGATTAACTTTAATTAATTCACAGGTTTCTGTCATTGGTCGCCAGGGGGTTTTTACCTTCCCCTGAAGGTTAATAACTACTGGTGTGAATGTACTAAATAGTTCCCTAAAATTACAACACCTTTCAGTTCATATTTATTTCTCTGTTAGCTCTCGGATAAGGTAATAGACTCGTCCAAAGATACTAAAGCACAAGTACCCAAATATTCTAGCGATTTAACTCACAAACTATTGTAAAACTGTTTGACGACTCGAAAACATAACTTCTGACGACTGACAAGTGACTCTGGTCGCCATCTCCGCGCCTTTAAATGGGCACCATAGAAACATCCACAACATCACAAAGAGCGCCGACAGACAATACGTTAACAATTAAATCCATACAAAATAACTACGAATAGAACAAAATAACTCACAATAATTAGAAACACCCTAAAAATGAAAGTTAATACTGTTTACACACAGAATTATCAACATATCCAGTCCAAACAGTTGAGAATTGCCCTCCAACATGGTGGCTCAAATCAACAGTTACAATCACAAACGTTTAACTAATGTTTCATACATAATTAATGTCCTTGATCGCATTACAAATCATTTACGCAGTTTCTCTCCATAAAACAGTGTTCGTTTACGTGACAAATATACACAAATTCACTATTAATCATAAGAAAAATATACAAATCCACAATTAATCAACTCCCCGTCGTCGACGCGCCCTAAAACCGGAATAACAACAACAAACAACAATTAATCAACTCCCATCTTTCTATACATAATTCTTAAAATAACATTTGACAAAATGGCTGAGCCTGAGGGCTGTTATATTGGAGTCACAGCTCATAACCACGTGACCTCAACTAGTACATTTGTTTTAGTTTTTTCTAAAGTTTGATTTCTTAAGGTCCATTTAAACCAGAAATGATTACAAAGAGTTTAAAATTGACAAAAGTTAGTTTTTAACTATAAAAGATAAGTTTTAGGAACAAATTTTACAACTTTATCTGATCTAATATGTTTCTTGTGTTTATTCACTATTCGACCTCTATAGGTCGTTTTGAACCAAAATTAATATAATGAAGAGTCTAGCAGAGATACAAAAATGAGTTTTTAGTCAACAAAAAATCAGTTTTACGATCAAAGGTCATAAGTGGTCTGTTCTGACCGAAATTAGTACGTGACCTGTATTTGACCGTTAGGGTTCGCTCTGAAAAAGTTAAAGAACTTTTTATGCATTTGAAGGGGAGTGTTAACGGCGGAAAAACAATCTCCACTATGTAGTAGGCGCAGCTGTGAATCATGCAAATCGTCTCAATCTCACGGAAGGAAAAGGCATACAGTAAAAGCCAACGCCAACATCTAAGACATATTCCATGAAAATTAGACAACAAGGTTTCATGTCCCCAACGAATGACTAAATCCGGATTACGGAGATTTTATTCCATGTATTTCATCACTCATAAGGTTTTGGAGTGTAATCCAAGAATTTGGTACAAAATCTTGTCATTTGGAACAACGTATTATAGGACTGCCAACGTACCGGATTGGGAGGTTATTTCGACAAGTGAACTCAAGGGCATTCACATTTGGGTTTTTCCATGGTTTCCCTAAATTACTCCAGACGAATGTCGGGATGCTTTCTTTATAAAATGCCATGGCCGAATTCTTTCCAATTCCATGCCCCCCATGCTTTCTCACCTATAATGACCTCGACGTCGACAAGATGTATAGACGTAAAACAAAAAAAAAAAAAAAAAAAAAAAAATCTGCTAACTAAAAAGAAGTGAGTTCTTGGGCACTATCGTCCATTGCACGTCCTGAATATCAGGCAATTTTCAGTTACACTTTCCAAAATATGGCATTGCTGTAAGCTTTACAAGGAATGACGTGCTTATTAGTCACTTTCAAAATTAAACACAAAGTTTTCAAATTAAGAAAGCCTTCTAAAATTTCTATGCGATTTTAATACAATCACCAAATAACAACAGCACTAATTAATATTATTTTGCTATCATCAGTCTCTCGATTGCTTTGGTGCAATCCTCTATCTCTTCCTCTATCTCACCTAACAAAACCCCTTACAATCCACGTCCTCAATTATCTGCTTCATATATTCTAATCTCTGTCTTCCTCTACAGCTCTTACCCACGACTGGTCAATCCACTTACAAATTAACCAAACCTGCATGTCACTAAATATGGCCCTCCATTCTGCCTCTTCATTGTGTTAGGACTCTTCCACAAACTTCTTTTCTCACCTATCATTTCCGAAACACATTCATTTCGTGCTTTAACAGTTCACTTAATTTTTAGCACCCTTCTATATCACCATGTTTCAAATGCTTCAATTATCATTCTTTTTTGATATTCCTAAAGTACATGCTTTGTTACCATAAAGTGCTGTTGTTGACACATATACTTTTAAAAAGTTCTTTCTGTGTCCTAGATTAAAAGTTGAAACTAAAAGGTTTCTCTTTTGATAGGGCTACTTTTTGCTAGTGCTGTTGTGCTTTTAACATCATTCGTGCTTCAGCCATCAGATGTAATTTTCCTTCGTAAGTAGCAGGAATCACTTACCTCTCCTATAGCACTACTAGGAAGCTTGCCGAATAAAATAATATTACAGGCTCGCAGGATAAATTTAATTTGAGTAATTAATATTTAAGAGAATAGTTAAGATCTTTATCATTTGATAGTTATCATCTTTACCTGGTGACGCGGGCTTGGTGCAAGGGCGGATCCAGCCTTTGGGTCAGGGGGGGGGGGGGGGTCACATAGTCGAGGTCTAACTAGGACATGCTTCAAATTATAATAGTACCTATATATAAATAAAAGATAAATTAATTTAATTGCAATATGCCAAAATAATTTTAATCAAATAACAAAATCAATTATTCTCTTCTGAACTCTCGCGAATCTTGTTATGACTTCCTCCACTTGAAAGAGTATGGTTTTGTGAACGTGCAGAAGTGCCGGTCCAGTTAGTTGGTCTTCTGCCAGTGATGCTCGAAGTCAAGTTTTGAGCCTCCTGAGAGCAGAAAAGATCTCTCTGCCAATGGGGACACTATCTGGTAGTGTGGCAAGATTACACAAATATGTGTTTACGATGGGATATATTTTAGCATGACATTTTTTATATTAGATTGGAAATCGACTTACGGAATGATCTGATTCCGTTGCCATTTTACTATCCACAGCCAATATTCTGTTATAATGCAGTGTCGTCTATTGCCTGCTTATAATCGAATGCGAGTTGCTTAATTGTTTCAACGTCTTCATTAGTATACATATAATTGACTTTCGGTACAAAAACGACTAGTTGAAATAAAGTATTTCAGGAGACAAATGGTCTTGTAGATCATTTATTGTAGAATTTAGAAGTCTGTTGTATACAGCCCTAGCGAAATACTCTTCAACTGATTAAACAGGTAGGTTATTGGCTCTATGCATTTATATCGGCACTGTTCTGGGGCATTAAATTTCCATCGCAAATTTCTCGGCAAATTCTTTTGACTCTTCAAAAACATTTCTCTCATTTTTTATCTCATAACACTCATTGTATCATTTATTGCGTCAGTAGAACTTTTTTTAAGACAATTGAGTTCAGTCTTCATACTCTGCTTAAGGATATAGTTGTACAAGTACCTGAAAAATAAAATAAGGTATATTTCTAAACTAACTGAGTAATTAATAAAATCTATGTATACTATTATAAATCTGTGAGAAACCTGCGTGTGCCTGATATCTCGCAAAAAATTCTTCAGCAATTAAGATGGTACTTTCAAATATTAAGAGCATATGTTCCAGATTAAAATCTGCGAATACAGCTTGCGACTTGTATGTACTGAGGAACGGAGAATGAAATTATAACTATTTCTAGAAGGAGAAATAAGGCGCGCAGATCACTCTGTATTCGATATGAGCATTCAATAAACACTGACAAAAGATCACACTACGATCATGCTTAGATTCTGTTTTATTTTTTCACTTCGATTATTTAGTTCTCAGTTTGTACACTAAAATAAAAATAATACGTGGTAAAAATCTTAAACGTAATAAGAATCTTAAAATGAATAGTTTGAGTATTTTACCAGCACTTTTTCCTAGCCAGTACTGTCACATTTACTCATTGCTTTTCAGAGATCAGAGCAAACATTATTGCATATTCAATCATACTATTCGTTTTAAAGCGTGAAAATTAATGCAACTGGTAAACTAATAGCTCCGGAGTAGGAAATTTTGCTCTTACGGCAAAAAGTAAAAACGGTGATTACATGTCAGCTAGATACGAAGCCCGACAGAAAGGAAGGTTTGAATACAGTGACCAGGGAATTTATTTTTTGCAGTCGCAGTTGTTATTAAGTAACGTTCATAACTTTGATTTTTTAATGTACATTTTTAGATTGTTAGATTGTAATTTAAATCGTCATAAAGTTCGAATTACTTACGAACTATTTGACGAAAACAATATGGAACCACTGAAATTAAAAAAAATCAACTAGGAATCCTAAAATCTTATCCTACATCGCGCGAATTACAGAACTAAATCCATCGTTCCTTATACATTAACAAAACTTGGCAGCAGTCATTCCATCCAGGCTACATTTCAAAGTAACCACTACCTCCAGTAATACTGCCGTTCGAAAATCAAAGATGCTTAATTTAATTTAATTTTGATTGCAATGGAGTGCACGATCTGGTAGCAATTTCCGTACGCACCTTTCTTAGTCTTTTCATGCACCCACCTACATTTGCCCTCTCCAAATTTCAACTTTAAATTCTTTCAACTTTTTTGGTTAATTATTCATTATTTCTCTTGGTAACTTATTCCAATCCCTGACTCCCTTACCTAAAAACAGAATCTTCCTACACCTTTGTGCCTGAAATCGAGTGTCAGCTTGTAGTCATGGTTATCTTTTCCCATACATGCATTACTTTTCATACCTATTGCAATATCTTTCCATGCCTCATCGCCAGTATACGCCTTGTAGACTCCTATGACCCTCTTCACCCTCCTCCTGTCTTGCAATGAATCCCATTCCAGCTCTTTTATCATATCTGTTACTGACTGCATTCGGCAATAATTTCCAGAAACAAATCTAGTAGCCTTTTTTTGCACCCTCTCCAACTCCTGTATTTGATACTCAAAATGTGGGTCCCATACTACACTACCATATTCGAGCAATGGTCTGACCAAAGTTTTGTAACCCACTTCCTTTACTTCTCTCGTACACCCCCTCATCACTCTTACGACAAGTGCAGAATTTTGAAACCTCCCTTTTCCTACTGCCCGTCCAATGTGTCCTGCCCAGTTAAGCTTGTTATCAAATGTAATACTAAGATATTTACATTTCAAGTCATTAACAAGCAATTCTTTCCCCACCTTATAATCATAATCAACCTTTAGTTTTTTATCTGTGTATCTAATAAGCTATATCTTCATTGCATTTATCTTCATCTCATGTTTACCAACCCAACTAGGTATCATGTCCAGATCACCCTGCAGCTGTTCGCAGTCCTCTTCCGTTTTTATCCTTTTATATAGCATTATGTCATCCGCAGACAATACAAATTCTGTAGTAAACCAACACAATTATTCATCAGAATAATGAATAGCAATGGTTCCAATACATTACCCTGTAGCACTTTCATTTTTACTTCCACTTCTTTTGATGCTGCATTTCCTAAGCTAACTTTTTGTTTTCTACCTTTTAAAAATTCTTCTACCCACCATACACTTTCTCATCCATTCCAATAGTTTTTAAATTATTTACTATCATTTTGTGGCTCACTCTGTCAAAAGCCTTTGAAAGATCTAGTGCTATACTGTCAATTTGGCCTCCCTTGTCCATTTAATCCAAAATATCTTGCATATATACCACCAACCAAGTTTCTCATGAATAATCTTGCCTAAAGGGTACTTTAAAACCACTTACACTCCTCACACATATTTCTCCATTAATTTACCTACCACTGATCTGAAACTGATTGACCTATAATTTTCGACTCTATTACTTACTCCTCCTTTATGTACTGGCGCTACTATCACACTTTTTCAGTCCTCTGCTATGCATAAAGGATCCAGACTCAATTTAAATATTTCTAGATCTGGCTATCTTTAAGATATCTGTTGTAATATTATCTACACCAGCCCCTTAAAAAATTTTCGCTAGAGAGTTAGCAACACACCATTTTTACCAAGAAAATCATCGAAAGCTATTAATGGTTCTTTTATGAATCGTTTTTGACTGTGTGGCAACTCAAGGGTGATACTGTAAATAAAACATAATATTTTCTGTAAAGGTCTTGGTGTTTATGCGATAAAACAAGCCAGTGAAACTTGTCAATGTGTGACTTCTAATATATATATATATATATCTACAGTGTGGGAAAACATAAATTTGAGAAGGCAAATAATGTTTGTCGATCAATATAGATCTTGTGGAAACGTCTAGGTATTTTCTTACAAACCATCCAATATCTGAAGAAAATTTCGATTTAGAAAACAAACTTTTTATCTGATTAGAACTGGAAGTCGACGTACACGAAATCGGCAAGCATAGAACAGCTTCAGCAGGAGTAATATTTACTTCTTCATCTAAGGTTAAGGTAGTTGTTGAAGCATCGGCAGCACACATATTATGATATGCATTAGTGCTCAGTATAGGTAAATGTTTTGGGTGTTTACCAATCTCAAACCCAGGTTTCTTCATAAAAGAATGAATCTATCTTTCTAAATAAACCACTACATGCATTACGTTTCGACACACCAGCATAATCACATTTTTCGATGCATCCTGTAGTAAAAAACACCCGTGCATAACTAAAATGACAATATTTATGTAAATACATCAAACGGTTTAGTGGCGAGAAGCGGTCGAGCTACGCGGCTGTGACGTCACCGAACATCGGACGCGCAGCCGCGAACGAATAGTACGACGCGCTGCGCGACGCGGCAAAATCAAAAGTTGCAATTTCATGCACAATATTCAGTTCACAATGACCGATCGGATACAACATAAAATTATAAACAGCATAGAGTCGCATTGTGACTGTCGTGTATGTTTTTGTGAGATCTGGCCATCCATTATTCAACGTAATCTTATTTAATTAAAATCAGTGAGATTAAAAATATTATCAGAGGCCTAGCCCAGGGGGGGGGGTCATGACCCCCATGACCCCCCCCCCCCTTGGATCCGCCAATGGCTTGGTGGCTGTCTTGGAGGAAGTTACAGATCCATGGCAGCTTTTTTGGAAAATTCAACTGGGGTTGCTCCCCTTGCTTTCCCCAATAATGGATGTATTTGCACGTGTTACTGTTTTGTGTGCGCGACTCTGATGTGTTTAAATTCAGGGTAGTGTGTTATTTGCATTGGAAACGAATAAAAGGTGAAAGAAGAGATAGAATTAAATCCGGCCAATTCGGATCTATGTTGCGTGGTTCCAAACTTTGCGCCACTTACCCGACGTGAGTGGGTCAGTCTAGCACTCCCACTGCCGGCTGAGGTTGAAGATGTTTCCAGTCGGCATCTGTTAGGATCTACCTTGAAAGAGAACAGAGACTTAGCTCTACCTTAACTACAATGACGTAGGTAGGTATCGCCTTGGAATGATCTCAAGAAATATAGTTGAGTGGACTTATTGTAGATAGTTTGATGAAAGCATTCAGTACAGATTATACACACTTCCAAGCTAAAAGCTGTGACAAATATCAGTGGCGTTCCGATAATGAAAGAATAGTGGATCATTCAACCCAAAATGGAAGAGATTGCATTTTGAGCCAGAGGAGGGGAGACTAGCTGAGAGACATAAGCAACACGGCCAGGGTTTGGAGGGTCTTCGACCTGGTTCATGGCGGCTGCCGCGTCCACGTTGCTCCCCGTGGGCACGCTTAGTATGTGGCTCAACATGTCCTTCCTCACCTTCCTCACTGTAATGGTGGGTAATTCTTCGAATGGCCTAATCCTGTAGCGGGGGGGATGCAAGATGGTGGGTGAGGAAATTTCTGCAACGGAGGTTAAAAGTATAAGCTTCGATAATTCCTTTGACCACACTAGATATTCCCTGGAGCTGTTGTTTGTTGTTGGCCTAAAATGGTGGTTCTTCAATCTTTATAGAGCTGCTCGTCATAATTCTACATCGAGCACTCCCAACTTCCTTTTTCGCCAACTGGCTTCACATGTACATCACCTGCAGGGTGCCTGCTTCCCTCTTGAACACAGCAAAATGCTGTGCTGAGCTCGACCTTGGAGAACGGCATTGAGTCACTCAGACATAGTGGCGTGGTGTTTCACCCGTGTGACTCGATTTCCTTAACGCTAATAATTTACTACAAAAAAAGTAAATACCCGCGACACCTACTCTTCCAAAAGACTCTTGGAGGCCACAAGACTTAACATCTGCCTGACTACCAACAGCGTCGGATGCCCTCGCTCCATTCGCAATGGGAAGAGTTTGGAAATAAACCCAGGACTTTAGTGCACAATCAGGTGACTATCAATTGTGCACCACAACCTCTCCTACCCTGCCGGTCAAGTCCCAATGATGACCAGGACTCGAACCAGCTACCTCATGCCAGGCAGCGGACACCATCACGGTTCCACAACCAGCTGATCCAACGGGTGGGCTCAACAGGACTATACCGGCTGAGCACGTTTTACATTGTAAACTAATCGCTTGCCGAATCGTAGATGAAGAGTGTTAGTGGGCTACGCAAATGAAATTTGTTGGAAAACGCATCTCCGCGTGCTACTGAATAGATATAAATCAGGTTAATCGAATAAGGCGGTGTACCTGATTAATGTATGCATTCTACTGCTGAGCAGATCATTTTATCTTCGTAAATATTCATGATTAATTGACTTTCGGGTTTTGCCGCGTTGTTTATTTCATTACCTAAGCTTTCGGCTGGTATCCTCCAGCCTTCGTCAGAGATACTGTTTATGCTGACATAGCAACGAGCGCCAAGCATCGCAGAGTAAGAGGCCGCTATCTTCGTTGATGTTGTTGGTGTTTTTTAAAATTTTTGCTGCCTCTTTTAAAAAACACCAACAACATCAACGAAGATAGCGGCCTCTTACTCTGCGATGCTTGGCGCTCGTTGCTATGTCAACATAAACAGTATCTCTGACGAAGGCTGGAGGATACCAGCCGAAAGCTTAGGTAATGAAATAAACAACGCGGCAAAACCCGAAAGTCAATTAATCATGAACAAAGATGGCCGTGGAAGTCTGAGGAATCATTCGTAAATATTCATTAAACTATTAAAAGTAAGCAATCTGATGTGAATAGAACGTTCGATTAAGAGGATCATGCATGCGGAATACTCGATATCTCCACTTACTTGTCTAAAGCCATAGTGCCTGTATGGGTTTATCGAGGCACCTAGAAATGAAGTCTAAACGTTTTGCAGCAATGACTCTTCATTGTATATATCTTCATCCCACGCTGACCTACCAAGCTAGATAGTCTTTCCAGGTCACCCTGCAGCTGTTCACAATCTTCTACAGCTTTGAAACTATTATACATTATTATGTCATATGCAAACAACGTAACTTCGGGCAGTAAACCATCAACACATATCATTAATTTCGGTAATGAACAGCAATTGACCCGCTACACTACCTTGTGGTTATCTCATAATCACTTATTCTTTTAATATGGCATTTCATATACTAACGCTTTACTTTCTACCTATTAAGAATTCCTGTACCCAGCAACTAGCTTTTTCTTCCATTCCAAACGTATTCAACTTAATTAAAACTATTTATTGCTCACCCTCAAATTCGTAAGAAAGATCGAGCTACACTATCACCTTAGCCTCCCTTATGAGTTTCATCCGAATCATTTTGCCTATAGCTGATGTGAGACTAATTACCCAGTAATTTCCTACCATATTTGTCACTCCTTCTCCTTTATGGACTGGTACTGCCATCGTTCTTTTTCAGTCCTCTGGTATGCAGCAAGACCCCAGACTCAATCTAAATCACATTTCAAGGTAAGATACAATATCGTATCCCACAATCTTTAATACATCTGTAGTAATACCAGCTGCACTGACCCATTTATGCTTCTTTTTAACTGTATTAGTTCCTTTATAATTTCCTCTAGATCTATTTCAAATTTCGGCGTATATGTAGAATCTCCTCTTCTGATTTACTGGCTCCTATCTTGGAGTCTCTAAATGTCTCACTAAAACAATAATTCAATATCTTTGCCATTTTCGATTCTTCATAATGTCATACCCATTCTTATCTAAAATTGTCTTAATAGGTACCCATCCCCTAAGCTTTTTAAAATAGTCCTAGAAATTTCAACATTCATCGTTCAGTGATCACACTGTGCCAATAATATTTTTCATAAGCCCATCTCCAATATATGTTCCATATTTGAGGGTATTTTAACCTCGTAGTGTATTGGTACATTTTTTTTGTGATCGGATGGACCAACGCAAATGTTCTGTGCAGGATATTTCAGCTCAACTTCCTTACCAAATATTAAGTCGCCTCTTACTAACCGTCCGCGGAAAAGGCGAACAGTAGAAGGAAATTTGATCAGTCTGAAACCAGATGAAAACGGAGTTAATGACCCTCCCTACAAAAGTTGCGGCAACTGTCTGAGAGAGTAAACAGACTGTCTGGAGGAGAGGACTCTGAGTGATGAATATTAATGTCCCTCGGTGAAGCGTGAAATCAATGCGCAAAGTCCCGCATCTGTTAAACGAAGAAAACTGTAGAGAGAAACCTAGTCCAATGAAGGAGAGGAACTAAGCAACAGAATGGCAGTTCTTCTAGGACTGAGTGTCACCACACAGCCATCCTACTGATATCACCTCCCCCCTCCATCTACCAAATGTTTTCTGTAATATATTTAAACAATGATGTCACTATAGATTGATCATAACAAAACGGTTTACTAGCCCCGTTGGCTTGGCTGGTTGCGGCACCGTGATGGTGCCTGGCACTGGGTTAGTTGGTTCCAGTCCTGGTGGTGGACTTGGCCGGCAGGGTAGCCGAGGTGGTGGTGCACATTTCCTAGTCCCCAGATCGTGCGCCAAAGTCCTGGGTTAAGTCCCAAACCTCTGCGCATTGCCTCGTGTAAGGGCACAGGCCAATGACGATTATGATTTGTCTGTCATATCATCGAGCGTGGTGGGAGAGCCCTTAACGCTCTGGCCTCGCATTCCAGAGGACGGCTATTCGAATCCCCGTCCGGGCATCCAGATATGGGTTTTTCATGATTTCTCCAAATCACTCCAGGTGAATGCCGGTATACTTCCTTCAAAAGGCCATGGCTGAATTCCTTCCCGTTCCTTGTCCCCAGTCCCATGCCACCTCTAATAACATCGACGTCAACAACGCGTAATGCGAGAAGTAAAAAAAAAAAAAAAAAAAAAAAAAAATCGTCATATGGGGAGTTTTATACCCATGCTTGGGTTTATATTTTTTCCTATTTATTTTGTTGGTAATCCTTGCATTAACTTCAGATTTATCTGTGACTGTGTTCAAGAATTGGGTTTGAAGATTTCAGGGTCTCTTACGGTCGCCAACTCATTGCGTGAGATTAAATTCAAGGTTTGTTAGCATTTATTAGAATTCACTCTTTTCATCAATAAAAGAAAATTTCTAGAAGAAATTTCTTCCGTTTATTCCTCTTTAGTAAACTGTTCTTTAAAACCGATCTACTCAATACCAGCCGCTGTTACAAAGGAAAAGGATATCTATGGATTCCGCGTCCGGTATAATTGATTGGGGGAGAATCATGGCATTACATACTTTCCTAAAGTTTGACCAAACGAAGATTTTATTAAAATTACAATACTATATAGTGAATTAACAGGCTGCATCTACTTATCTCTAAAGCTACACACACACTCACATGGTCTACACTCAAGCAATCAACACGCCGAAAGAAAAAAAACCCTTCCTGAACCCATGGAATCCTATCCACAACTTGAACAGATCTTAAAAGAGAGTTCCACGTGACGACTAAACTGGACAATCACACTCTCTCTCTCTGTAAACCTCTATCGCAAACTTTCCAAAACTCAAACTTTAGCAATCCTTTAACTTAATAGTTTTTTTCTTCGTTGTCAATTATGTGAAAATTCTTAGTTGAACTCCTAAATATTATTTTCCTACTAACCCAATATCTCTGTCAATACTTCCATAGATTTAAATCCGCCCTGAAAGATGTAATACCATTTTCTGTTAAATACCGATATCCTCTCCTATGTAACAAACTGCTTGTGAAACGATAGTATTTGTTTAAATGATGTAAAAGAAGGAACCAAATTGAGAAAGCGGCAGAAAATCTTGACGGGGGAATGGCTGAAGAAGAGCAGTGACATTACCAACTACCGTTTAGTTGCAAATCTCAAAATTGATCAGGAGTAGTCTACAAGAACTACACTGATCAGCCAAAACATTATAACCACCTGCTTATTAGTGTATTGGTTTATCTTTGGAGTGCAAACAGAACGTGGAAGTTGGAGGCTTGCCCGCTCAAATGTTTCGGAGCACACTCTACTGTCAGATCTGCCACAGATCGCCACCTATCCCGCTTTACAGAGCGGGCAAGCCTCCGAACTCCACGTTCTGTGATGAGGCGTGGACAAACACCTCCTTGTCGCCCAGTCGTGGTTTCACCGCCCTTCAACCACTCTGCATAGATGCTCACTACAGTAGCACGCGAACAGCCAACTAGCCTCGCCGTTTCCGAGATGCTCGTTCTCAGAAGCCGCGCCCACAAACCACCGGCCCGTAATTTAAGGGAATTGCGTGACCTGTGCGTAGACATCTGGTGCCAGACAACTCCGGAAACTTAACAAGTACCATTCTAATCCATACCACACCGAATTGCTGCTGTATCCAAAAACTGGACCAACACACTAATAATCAGTTGGTTACAATGTTTTGGCATAAAAGAGTATCTATGAATGGATGCAGACACGTTTGGTGAGCTGCTAGATAAAATAAGGTAAAGTGGTCAAATCTTTTTTTATCTCTAAAAAGGGAATGTTACGATAACAGTGCCACCGCAATTTTTATCATGGATTCTAACATAACTCGACGAGACAAATCGGAAGTGAAGAATAGCATTTTTCGATATCTCGCATAGTTTTCGAGATATATTCTCTCAAAATTGAGGTGGTTTGGTTGAGATGCGGCCTGTACCAAAACAATTTCGCCAAATCTACAAGGAAGCACACGCTGGAAGTGCACAGATGGTGTTTAGTTTTCTAATTACACGTTGTGGTTAGGTTGAAATGAGACCTGTGCCAGAAGAAAAACGTCATGAAAGTCACAAGAAACTATACCTATAACTAATTTTTTACAATAATATCTCGATAACCGAGTTACACAAGAATCCATCATTAATTTGAAGCGCCACGGTTATGATAGTGCTGCTCACTTTGATACTTATTTTGCAGTGAAGTAGGATGGAAATGTTGAATACGGGGACATTTTGCTTGCATAACAATAACATTTCTAACATAGGGAACTGTTGCGCATGCGTTCTCAGTGTTGTTCCGGTTCTAATATTTTATACGCTGCTCAGTGCAGAACTATACGAGAGCATAGTTGCACGGCGGGTTGCCGACTCCCAGCGGAAATGCGCGGCGTGGTTCAAAATTCATAACCGCTCCATTATGAGCCGCGATACTGCTTCCTGCTGAAAAGCTGCTTCCTCGCCGCAGCTTGCGGCCGTCGCACGCGTGGAAGCACTATCAGAATTAAAATCATCCAACCTCTTCTCCTGTCGGTAAGTACAGAAGTGAGAGGTCGGAATCTTGTATCATCAGAAGCTGAGACTGTCAATATTTTGGGGGATTGTGCGATAAGCGTGGAACCACAATTTTATGTTGGATTCTTTTGTAACTCGAGGAGGCAAATCGAAAGTGAAGAATAAAAGTTTTTGATATCTCGCTTAGTTCTCGAGATATATTGTCTCAAACGTGAGGTGGTTGGGTAGGAATGCTGCCTGGACCAGAAGAAAAATTTATCCAAAGCCAAATTTGATTATAGATTCTGTTATACCTCTACGAGAAAAACCGGAAGTAAAGAATGATTTATTTATTTATTTATTTTAATATTACACTTAGTTCTTGAGATATACTGTCTCAAAGGTTAGGTGGTTAGGTTGAGAAGCAACTTGGGTAAAAAAAAAAAAAAATCGCGAAAGCTACAAGGAACCACACGCTGGATATGTACAATGGATGGTTTAACCCCCTCCCCCTTTTGCTACCGGTTGTGGTTAGGTTGAAATACGGCCGGGACCAGAAGAAAAATTTCGCCAAAACCAAACTTGATGATGGATTCTTATATACTTCGACAAATCGAAAGTAAAGAATTAATTTGTTCGATTATCTAGATTAGTTCCTGAGATGTACTGTCTGAAATGTGAGGTGTTTACGTTGAGATATGACCTGGACCAAAAAAAAATCGCGAAAGCTACAAGGAACCACACGCTGGATATGTATAATTGGTGTTTTTTTCACCCCTTATTACCGATTGTGGAAAGGTTGAAATACTGCCTGAGCCTGAAGAAAAACTTCGCTAAAGGCACAATACCGACAGTTAATTTTTCAAAGTCGATATCTCGAGAACTAAGTGAGATATCAAAAAAAATTATTCATCACTTTAGATTTTTCTCATTGAGTTACATAAGAATCCACCATCAAATTGCAGCGCCACGGTTTTGGCAGTGCTGCCATGTTGTGAATATTAGAAATTACAGAATACCCGAAGACGGATCTTCTCTTCCACTATTCAATGAGATCATTTCCGTCCCTTCTTGATACCTCTACGCCTCTACAAACTTAGCAGAAATTCATCAAATGTTGCAGTACCAATTCCCAGCATCAAACTGAGGTGAATTACTTATATTTCAGACAGATCATCTTTTTATTACACACTTGTGAAAGTGGCCGTGCTTATATTGGATAAACGCAGAGGTGTATTGAACAGCGGTGTGATGAGCACGAAAGGAATGTTCGCTGGAGCAAGAAGTGAAATCAGTTGTGGTCGAACACAGTGTCCAAGAGATACACATTTTTAATTTCAAAGAAACTATAATTTTAGCCCAGGTCACAGATTTTTGGGTATTATAATAGAAAAGGTTGAAATCAGAACAGCTGATTCTATCAGGGACAGCGGATATCAGCCTAGTGTGCCTGGAACTTGGCCATCAAAATGCCAAAACTGCTTACCGTCGGTAAGTAGCAGAAGATAGGATGACGTCATCGTGATGGGTCGGCTTTCGTCTTTAGCCTTTTCCGCGACACCATATAAACAAACAGTTGGTTGGAAATCAGGGCAGAGATACACGCCTTCGAAACGTCCCTGATTTGTGACACTTATACACGACTGGAAGCCCGAGAAGAGTTTATTAGATCAGGGTTTTGATACTATACATTTTTTGTTAACAAAACTTATTTTTAGTCATGGTTAGAATCTGTGCAATGTACACTTAAGAGCCAAAGTATCGTGTAGGGCCTCCGCGAGCACGCAGAAGTGCCGCAACACGACGTGGCATGGACTCGGCTAATGTCTGAAGTAGTGCTGGAGGGAATTGACACCATGCATCCTGCAGGGCTGTCCATAGATCCGTAATAGTACGAGGGAATGGAGATCTCTTCTGAACGGCAGGTTGCAAGGCATCCCAGATATGCTAAATAATGTTCATGTCTGAGGAGTTTGGTGGCCAGCGAACGTGTTTAAAATCAGAAGAGTGTTCCTGGAGCCACTCTGTAGCATATATGGACGCGTGGGGTGTCGCATTGTTCTGTTGGAATTGCGCAAGTCCGTCTGAATGCATAATGGACTTGAATGGATGCAGGTGATCAGCCAGTCACCTGTCAGGGTCGTATCTAGACGTATCATGGGTCCCATGTCACTCCAACTGCACACGCCCCACACCATTACAGAGCCTACACCAGCTTGAACAGTCCCTTGCTGACATGTAGAGTCCATGAATTCATGATGTGGTCTCCATATCCGTACACGTCAATCCGCTAGATACAATTGGAAACGAGACTCGTCAGACCAGGCAGCATGTTTCAAAGTCGAATGTCGGTGCTGACGGGCCCAGGCGAGGTGTAAAGCTTTGTGTCGTGCACTCAGCAAGGCTACAGGAGTGGGCCTTCGGCTCCGAGAGCCCATATTGATGATGTTTCGTTGAATGGTTCGCACGCTGACACTTGTTGAAGGCCCCAGCACTGAAATCCGCAGCAATTTGTGGAAGGGTTGCACTTCTGTCACATTGAACGATTCTCCTCAGTCGTCGTTGGTCCCGTTCTTTTTCCGGCGGGAGTTACGTCAAAGATTTGATGTTTTACCGGACTCCCGATATTCACGGGGCACTCGTGAAATGGTCGTACGGGAAAATCCCCACCTCGGAGATGCTGTGTCCCATCTCTCGTACGCCGACTAGAACACCACGTTCAAATTCATTTAAATCGTGATAACCTGCCATTGCAGCAGAAGTAACCGATCTAATGCCTGCGCCAGACACCTATTGTGTTATATAGGCGTTGCCGACCGCACCGTCGTACTCTGAGTGTTTACATATCTCTGTGTTTGAATACGCATGCCTATACCAGTTTATTTGGCTGTTCAGTGTATTTTTGGTGTAAATCGACATTAAGACGACCAGTCGTGATATGTGAAACTAAATACTAATTACGAAGTACTGTCAAACAGCTATGGAAATCATTCATAGCAGTGGAATCCCAGATAATTTTATTTTAACTACTACTTACACTTATTTTACTGATTAGCTTCATTTGTTACAATAACTACTTCATGCACAATTCCTAAATTAGCACCTTTATTATAAATTAATATTGGTACGTGAGTTATACCTGCAGCCGCTCTTAAAGTACTACCAGCTCTTAAAGTACTACTAGCTTCCTATACAATTTGAGTTGATGTTGTCGATGTAACAGGTCCAACGATAATCAAACTCAAGAAAAAGATCATGACACTAAAAATACTTTTTTGGCACTTTTGATATAAATTGAGCCTAACAGAATCAGCAATGATTAGACTCAAGAATTAGATCATATCATGCGGGCCTACCAACGATTTTTTTTTTCCCCGCATATTCCGCCGAAACCCGGAAAACATTCTTCTTCTACAAGCAAGAACCAAACAAACTCAGGGGAAGAAATTAGTGTTGAAAGTTTAAATGAGAATGGATGTTAGTAACCTACATGCCAGGAAAAAACTGGCCATAATCTAGACTTTTTTTTACTTATAACGTAGGCAACCACTATACATATCAATCAAATAAATCTTATTCGGTATTGAAATTTTACTTTACTTACCTCCGAGAATATAATGAGAGACAGTTTACTAACATCATGAGAAATATCAATAAAAAAGATAATAATTATTCGTTTTTCTTTAGAAACCTTTTCAGAACAAATTCCTATTATCACAATAGGTGATAACCATCATTTTCCATGGACATTTAAAGTAGTTGTAATTACTCGTAAAATTCCATGAGTGTAAAATCAAACGAACCATTTGCTTATTTTGTTAAAACCTTAGAAACTTTACTAAATGCAAGGGTTTCTAGTAATTGTCTTTTAAATATAGGTTATAGTAGATACAGGGACAAACTTCCAGTTCTTAGGCAATACAGTTTTAGATACAGACCCTGTAACAAAGTGCAAAATTAACAACTTTTACGGCCACTCAAAAGACTTTGTTTTCCAATCAAAAAACCTCTACTTGACCAGCTGAAAATATCGACACTACATACTTGAGGATAAATTTCTGTTGTTTTGCCTCCACCGCCTCCCCACCCTATTTATTTCTCCCCAACCGTTAGGATGGCGGATATGTTTTATTGGAAATTTAAAATGGGGTATTTTCCCCCTTGTCACGTGGAGTCACGTGTTTGTAGTTTTTTGTATGTTCTGTGTAATATGTTGTATGCGTAGTGAATTAATGTAAGTTGGAGGAAGAGAGAAGGTGAAACCCGGTGCATTTCCACTCAGGTCTACTCTCGCGTCAAAGGGACCGGCAGGCTTATCGTGCCCAGACGTGCCAACCGACGTTTCGACAGTTTCGTGCACCTCCACTCCGTACACAGTGCGGAAAGGCTTGAAATATAACTCAGGACTTTGGTGCACAATCTGGAGACTATGAATTATCGAGCACTACCTCTCCTATCCTGCTGATAAAGTCTTGGTGATATTAAACAGAGAGCAAGGAAAATGTGGCAACCAGAATGGAACAATTCGATGCAACAGAAAGGAACTTTTTACGGCCGCATCCAACCCAGCATCCACAACTGGAAAGTAAACAGACGCCACTTAACCAACATCATCAGAAGCCAATTCCATCACGGCAACTTCCCCAGCCACTTAAAGCGGATAGGACTGAGAGACAACCCACTATAAGACTGCACGGATCTGGCAGTAGGGGACATAAACCATATTCTATTTTCATGAAAGAAATACACTGATATTCAGGAAAGAATGCTAAAAGAACTTACAAAATGTATTATTCCCGTCCCAACAAACGTTTCAATCCTACTAGCTTCTAATACACACGAAATACTCAAAATCATAATGTCCTTCTTTAAGGAGGGAAACCCTAGACAACAAGAAAATCCAACAGGAAACGACGGGAACAAAGTTAGTACATTTAAATTGTACACCACCCGAACAGAGATGTCCTCATACATATCAGGCAGACATAATGCCAGAATTTGAGGCCATAGTGAACGATTATGGCACCAGTGCTTTACATTGAGCAAAATAGAATTAAGTTACAGTGTCAAAAATCCCACAAACTGTATAATAAACACTCTACGGCTCAGATAAGAGATATAATAACTGATTCAGTATCGATATACCATAGTACAACACCAAGAATGTAAACTGATGTATATAGAACTGTAAAGGAATTGAAATGTGAAAGGTCATAAAATGTAAACAGTTGCATATATAACTGTAAACGAATGTAAACTATGTATATAGAACTGCAAAGGAATTGAAATGTAAATTGTGTATATAGATCTGTAAAGGAATTGAAATGTAAATTGTTTTAAAAATAAAGAACTTGGCTATATGGCTGACAAGGCCGAAAGCCATTAAACAAATAAAAATAATAATAAGTCCTGGAGATAAAAACTTCTTCCATCACCAGGACTCGGACCAGCTAACTTCGAGACAGGCGCCGCACACCATCACGATGACACAACAAAGTCAACCAGTTCCTCTATAATACGATTTTGTAAATCCGATATTTTGTTTTCGGTCAAATCAATATGTAACAAATGTAAATCCGAAGTGTTCAACTTGTTATGCAAAAAATAAATAAATAAAAATAAGGAATAACCCTTAGGAAGAATGTTGGCGGAGACACAGTTGAAGGTACGTCCCCTGCGGCTAGAGCACAGTGGTTTTTGCGGCGATGAAATACTGCTTAAGCTCTACTGAGTTGCTAATAAGGCTGCCAGCTGATCTGCCTGTTCTCTCTCTGAAGGAACTCTTTTTCTCCGCGCTCTGCAGACGCCACCGCCTGCCCGCGACGCGTGACAAACGCAGGCCGCATCGCGCCGTATTTTTGCCGCCAGATCTCGACGCCTTTCTTTTTATCTTCTTTTTCCTCCTCTGTCTGTCCTGCGCCATGGTCGCCAAAAGCGCGAGGCGTCTGGTTGTATAATTCGATTGAGGGGTGGCGGCCCTGTTGTTTGTCCGGGACTGCCATTTGCATTCTGTTTCTCTGCGGAGGGAGCACGTGGCTTATCGCGTAGCACGGGGTAATCTCCAGTGATATCTCGTCCTTCCAGGAGACGTCGCAGGGAAACTCCAGCCGTTTGTCTGGTTACGTGAAAACTTCTCGCTTCCCGCTCCTTCGTTATGGCCAGGAAACTTGTTTCAAGACAGCAGCAACCTGTAAACATCCCAAAAATAACGTTGTGGAAAAAGTAAAATTTCTTACATGGAAAAGTTACACGGGTGTTTTTCCATCAACAATAATCAAAATGACCAGCCACTACATATAGAGTAATGGTTTGGACCACTAAAAGACTACATTTTCCCCTCTGATGATTTAGCGCGTTATGCGGATTTTTATTGCAGTAGTTTTATAATTTCACGTATATAGTTCATCACTGAAGGAAGATTTTGGACTAAATATAAATCAAAGCAAGACAAAAGTGATTAAATGTAGCAGAAATGATACCAATACTCGTAAATTAAATATAAAAATAGGATCGGAAGCAATAGGAGATTCTATTACTTTGGAAGCGAACTTACAACCGATGGCCGAAGCAGGTATGATGTTAAAGGCAGAATAGCATAAGCAAAAAGAGCCTTCATGAAAAAGAGAAACCTTTTAGTTTCAAATATTGATCTAGGGTTTAGAAAGAACTTTTTAAAACTCTATGTGTGGAACACAGCACTTTATGGCAGCGAAACATGGACTTCAGGAATACCTGAAAGAAAGAAAATTGAAGCATTTGAAATGGGGTACTACAGAAGAATGTTGAAAATTAAGTGGACTGTCAAAGTAAGAAATGAACGAGTTTTGGAAATGAAGGGTGAGGAAAGAAGTTTGTGGAAGAAGCTTGCAGAAAGAAGAGACAGAATGGAGGGTCATATTTTGAGACATGCTGGATTGGTTAATTTGCCGGTGGGGGAACAGTCGAAGGTAAGAACTGTTGAGGAAGACAGAGATTAGAATATATGAAGCAGATAATTGAGAACGTGGGTTGTAAGGGGTATGAAGGAATGACGAGGTTAGCACAGGATAGGAAGAGATGGAGGATTGCATCCAAACAAGTCGAAAAATTGACGACAGCAAATAAAAAATATAGTTCATAACATGAATTCATAACTTTTTCCAGTCCCTGAATCCATGAGGTATCGCTATCTAATCTCCAAAAAAATTTTTTTTTCCAAATCTGAATGTTCGGACGGGGATTCGAACCCGCGTCCTCCCGAATACGAGGCCAGAACGTTAACCATTCACCCACCACGCTCGGTGGTATAGCCACAATCAACTACCAGCTGGTTGTCATGGTTTCCTCTTCCATCGAACACACCTCTCCCAATTCTTTTTCCAATATTATCCTGTTCTCATCAGTGTATGGTTTATGCATATCTATATACATCACTCTGCTTTCATCCACCATGGTGGGGGGGTTGGCGGGGGGGTCACCGGTAATGCTCTGCGTCGATGTTCGGAAAAACGCAGGTTCGAATACCCGTTCGGCCATCCAGAATTCGGTTTTCCGTGGTTTGTACAAATCATTGCAGGCTAATATTGAGATGATTCTTTCAAAAATGCCATGGCCGAATTCATTTCCATTCCTTGCCCCCAGTGTTTTTTCGCTCTAATGACCTCGACAAGACGTAAATACTCCCAGATAAATATTCTCTTTTCCAACTTTCAAATGACACCAAACACAACTTCTTTATCATGTCAACTAGCTGTTGCCCTCAACTGTTAAAGAACATATTTTTTTCGCTATATCTTTCATCGGTTTAATCTATAAAAATTCTTCGCCATCAGTGACCGTACCAGTACCTCACTATAAGCTTTGAGTGTTCGGCAGTTAGGTGATAGCTATTTATGAAGCACTTTCTCGGCCACCCACCAATTAAAAAAGATTTAAAAAAAAAAAAAAAAAAAAAAAAAAAAATCTTGAAATTTTATTGGTAGTGAAAAGGCTCAGAATAAGTTCACAAAATAATTTAAAGTTAATTGTAACATTATATTCAAAGCAAGCTTAGTCTCGAGAGGGCGCGGGATCGAATCCACATCCGTGCATCCAGATTTGGATTCTCCATGGTTTCCCAAATCACTCCAGACGAAGGCCCGCATACTTCCTTCATAAAGGACATGGCCAAATTCCTTCCCGTTCCTTGTCCCCAGTCCCATGCCGCCTCTGATGAGGTCGTCGTCGACGAGTAAGAAAAAAAGTCTTTTGTTTTAGGTTTGATAAACAGTAATGCTGATTAATTTATTGAAGTTGCAGGTTAAATTGCCAGAAATTCTTAATGCATCATTCACTCTGAAGTTTTCCTGAAACTAAATAATAAAGAACTGGAAATGTTTTCCGTCGCCGTGTTTGAAGTCCACAGTTCCGTTTAAGCCCTTTCCATTATTAAACTTTGTTTGGTAAATATTCCAAGGTCGCCACTACGCGATCAATTAAAATAAAAGCCTCTAGCCTATCAGCAGATCACAGAATGGCTAAAATACGTCCAACACTTCAACTTTAAATTCTTCTAGCGTTTTTCGTAAATTATTCGTCATTTCGTTTGATAATTTATTCCAATCCCCGATCCTCTTACATATGGAATAAAATATTTCCACTTCCTTGTGCCTGAAATCGAGGGCGAATTTGTGGTCATGATCATCTTTCCCACCCATGCACCTCTCCTAATTCTTCCACCAATATCTTTCCACGCCTCACCACCAATATGTGGTTTGTACACTTCTATGATTCTCTTCACCATCATCCTGTCTTCCAATTAATCCCATTCCAGCTCCTTTAACATATCACTTACTCATTCTATTCTGTGGTCACTTCCAAAGACAAATCTAGCAGCCCTTCTTTGCACACCCTCCAAGTTCCGTATTTGCTGCTCAAAATAATAGGTGAAAGATGTAGGAAGGTAGAGGGTAAAACTCGACGCTCGCCCATTTTATTATTACTATTACTTCACGATTCACAGCAAAGTGGATGGCGGAGCATCTGTTGTTCCTATCCTTATGTGTCAATGTTTATGCAAGGGAAGGGTGATATTGGGATTATACAGTATGCGCTCGTCGACTATCTTGAAAAAACATCCCGGCATTCTAGGAAAACCCAATTCGGGATGGTCAAAGCGGTTTCTCGGGACCTACTCCAGCCAGATTCTAAGTTTCTTCTCGCTCGATAATTCCTTTCTATTCCATTCCATAATCACTCGAGGATAAGATAAGTACAGGAAAGAATAGGCTCTGACCTTGATTTCTGTCATCGTATTTTATTGGTAACTCCTCGATATGAATATCGCTGGTAGTGAAATGTTTTTTCTGTCATCCTGAAACACATTCCGGATTACTCTTCCGAACGACACAAAGGAGTTGCCTAGCTTAAAGTCCTCCTCCGACAGATGAACCACCATCAACAGTGTAGTATGGGTGCGCAGACTCCCGCGGTCGTTGTCGATTATATTTTGGTTGTCCCGGTTGAACCGCGTCAATTTATGGAAACCTAACGCTTCGGCCATCATTTTGTGGACTTCTTCAGAGGACTGAAGAAGTCCACAAAATGATGACCGAAACGTTAGCTTTAGATAAATTGACGCCGTTCAACCCGGGCAACCAGTGTAATATGCCCTCACTCCATACGAACTGCAGAGAGATTTGTGACCTAACCCAAGACTCTGGTTCACTGTCTGGTGATCAGGAACTATTCGCCACCTCCTCTCTAATCCTAAGTCAAGACCTTATGATAATATAAAAATCAAGCACCAAGACTCTAACCAGACGACCCCGTTTCAGGCGCCAGACGCTATTACTGTGGTACAGCCCCACCAGACAACGGGGCGGACTTCCCAGCACTCAGCTCAAGCAATATACAGGCACGGTGTACAGCAACACACGACTGCTTGTCGTTTACTTACTATCTGGAAGAAAAACAATTCGAAGTAAATTGAAAATGATGTTTGTATGCGATATCGAAGCTTCAGATTTATTTTCCTCTTAGAAGGTAGCGAATCGAGAAATTCTTATTGTGTTCGCCAATACAATTTTCTTCTGTTTAACATTAAACCACTATTTGCTCGGTACTCACGAAAAATATGCGGAGAAACCGAATATAACTTGGGAATAACTGATGGGTTTTACTGTCTGAAGTTCTAAAAGAAAGTCGGTTGTTTAACATAAGATAAGTTTATAATAGTGAATCACCGAGCGGTCAGCTCTAGCCTCGCATTCGGGAGGAGCCGGGTTCGAATCCCCATCTAGGCAGCTAGATTTGGGTTTACTACGGTTTCCCCTGATCGTTCCATGCGAGTGCCTGGATGCTTTCTCCAAAAAAGCCATCGTTGAATTCCTGCCTGTTCCTTGCCTCCAGTCCTCTTCCGCTTCTAATGGCCTCGACTTCGACGATGCGTAAAGCCATAAGTTAAAAAAACTGTAAATTTTTCCTCTAAAGCAGTAAGACCAATAACTAGCTCGGATAGTTTCTGCTAAAAACGGTTTTCGTCTATCAATACTGAACTTTCATCGCTTTTCAATTTTGTGCAAAACAGGCACCTCTGAATGCTAAGTGACAACCAGAAACCATCCTAAGAAGGTCAGCACGTGAGTCGAAGACAATATTGATGAGGAATCAGCCCCAACGTATCTAAAAGAAAATAGCAACTAATGTTTGGAAAGCCAGATGTTTGTGGCAAATATATTTCATATCGAGGTGATACAGTCTGTTCAAGAGAGAGAGTATGAATGACCTCTAGACGCTTTGTCAACTCAATGTTTTTCAAACTGGACCAATAAATGAGTATGGAAGTTCCAGCTAGATACACAAGATGCTTCAATTTATGTTTTTGTTTTTTGTTTATATATATTTACTAGCTGGTACTCACGACTATGTTCGTGTTTCTAAAGAATTTGGATTGACAGCTACAAACATCTAACCACCATAGTGCACGATGAGAGATGGGAGACTCGATGCTATTACCACACACAAACGCCAGTCATCTGCGCTGTGTAGTTCAGGCAGCAAAGTAAAATATACGGACACATGTCTTTGGTCGAAATACGAAAACATCCTTGATCGACCACACACTCCCACAGTTACCGAAATTCGGCCAAAGTTGAGATCGACAGGTGTCTCTGTGCTACTACCACACAGAAACACCAGTGACTTGCGCTAGATAGTTTTGGCTGAAAAGTGATACGCCATGACATATACGTTTTAGGTAGAAATATGAAGTTGCCGCAGGTCGACCACTTTCAACCACCATATCTCCCACACCCCCATAGCTACGACATCTAACCACCATAGTACACGATAAGAGACACGATATCACAAACACACACACAAACACCATTGGTCTATGCTATGTAGTTGTGGCAGCAGAGTGACATATACGGAGACACATGTCTTTGGTCGAAATACGAAAATGCCCTGCCTCGACCACTTTTAAACATCATTTCCCACATTACCACAGCTATCGACATTCGACCAACGTTGTGCACGACAGGAAACTCCATGCTACTTCCACACACAAAGACCAGTGATCTGTGCTAGGTAGTGGTGGCTGAAAAGTGAAATATAGGAAAGCACACGTCTATTTTTATATACGTACATACTCGTATATAAGATTACCAGTTCAGAAAGTTTTGCTATACAGGACATTTTTTTTCAAAACATAACTTACATATTATCGCAGTACAGATTTTAATCCAATTTGGTTCGAATTATCAGTTTCATAAACAGTTTTTGCCGTCATGATTCTCTCGATTGTTTTGATGTAATCCTACACCTGTTACTATCAGGTTTTAATCTCGTCAATTAAACATTTCCATTATAACCTGCATCTTCAGTTATGTGCTGTCACAGAGAAGAAGAAATTCGCTAACAGACTGACGCCATTAGACTTTGCCCAGACAAACAAGTTAGTGCCACGTCAGTAAGCTACAGACACAACTGCATCCCAGGAGTGAGTCACCAAAAGCGTCCCACAACCCCAGTTATGATGTAAGATCCCTTAGCGTTTGTGGATTTAACTGTAAAATTACGAAATCACATTGTTTCGTCAAAACCACTGGTGGTCTCAGATCAACTTACTTATCATAGGCAAGTTTCTGCAACGAGATAATGGAATGGTGAATTAGGCTTTGTTTGCTTCTGACCTTATGCCTTGCTTACGTCGTGGTCACTAGAGGCGGGAAAGGACTTGCGGCAAGGAATTAGGCTGAGACCTTTTGAAGGAACCATCCGATATTTGATTCGAGTGAAATGAGGAAACCATGGAAAATCCAAATCTCCCGAATGCGAGGCTAGAGCGTTACCGCCCACACGTTACGCTCTGTGGTGAATAGAGTGAAGTATCGAGGGAATGGAAAGTAGAATTTCTTGGTTGAATTTCATTGGGAGCAATATTCAAGATTCGTGCTACAGTTATCGACACCTGTTTCGATTCGTCTTGCAAGTTCATTTCACTCCTCTTGTGATTAGCACTTGAATGATGATTTTTTCGGGTGCCTGACATAATCTTCAATTGAAATCCCTCTTTTCGACTACTCCCTCTAGTAATAAAACATACTTTTTAAGGTCACAATCTGTCAAGAGATCATGTAGCCACTGTCGTTTTCCTCATCGTCATTTCTGACTTTCTCTTCTTGGCCGTGTTGTACTTTGCAAATTTCTTGCCCTCGCTGAATAAATGATGTTAATTTCTTTGTTTCTATAAGTCTTCCTTGACATATTTTGAGCATAATATTAAAAAGAATCAGAAATATCCCTTTCTCTAAACCAATATGGTTAGTTTTAAAACTAACATTCAGGTATACTGGATAGTACACCAGTAACAACTGAAGAAAAGTTTTGTTTGTATAGCAATCCAGCCGGTAAATTATTTCAACATGGTATTAAAAGATAATTTTGTTAACACAGGACGTTTCGATATATACCGAATTGGCGACTAGCTTTGGTAGCGAACCACGTATGCGTCCATCATCAACATATGAAGCAAATACCAAGAGGACCTGGCAAATCCAGTAATGACAACCTGATGACAACCTCAAGACCTGGAACGAGATGCGCATAAGCGAAAGAACTTCCCTTCACTCTGGGACCAAAGTTTTTCCCAGAATACTGTGCCCTGGCGGACACACTGACAGCCTAAAGAGAAGACATACTGGCAGTGAAGCAACAACCAATCAAAATGCACTAGGACTAAATGTCTAGCGACAAACACTCCAACAAACTCTGTTCAACGGAGCAGCAACTAGGTTGTAGCGAGACGAGTCCGTGAGTTGATATTAACATGAAAGGAAACCACACACACACACACACACATATACAATGCACCGTAGTACTGGTATACCGCAAAATTTACTTCTATCAACCACTTCACCTGATGAAGAAAGCCGATGCAGCTAGCGAAACGACGTATTTTAACGAATTTATCAGACTAAATACTCGAAAAGGCTCAATTCTCATGTGGATAATTTGATATGTTCACGGTGGAAGTGAAACAGAGAGCCAACTGTATTTAAGGGCATCCTGCTTCGCTTGGTATAACGAGTGAAACCACTTAGCGGGATTAAACTTTGAAAGAAAACCTGCGGGTCCGCCTTTGAGCAGCGTTAATGAGGCGCAAGGAGAGACCTCGCCCGGGCCGCGGAGCTGTCATTTGGCGAGTAATGGCGCCTAACTAGGCTCACAAAGTAGTTAGCTGCGGACAAAGGGCGGCATCGATTGTCAACGAGCGCGTCGGCACAGGCTCCTGCAACACGGCTGCCATCCTCAAAAGTGACGGCCAGATCACGAAATCAGTTTATAGGTCTAAATACAATTATTTTTTTGGTTATGACCATATGCTTAACCGTCATCGAGATCATTAGAGACGAAGAAGGACTGGCAGCTAAGCATGGACTTTAGGAATACCAGAAAAAAAGAATTTTGAAGCGTTTGAAATGTGATGTTATAGAAGGATGCTGAATATTAAGTGGACAGATGAAGTACGAAACGAACAAGTTTGGGAAATGATGGGTGACTAAAGAAGTTCTTACAGAAAAATGAGAGAGGATGGTAGGTCATATTTTGAGACATGCGGGATTGGTTAACTTGATACCGGAGGGTACATTAGAATGTAAGAAGTGCAGAGGAAGACAGAGATTAAAATATATGAAACAGGTAATTGAAAAAGTGGGTTGTAAGAAGTATGTTGAGGTGAAAAGATTAGCACAAGATAGGAAGGGATAGAGGATTGTATCAAACCAGTCGAAATACTGATGACAGGGGAAAAAAAAGGAGTGGGAGCAAGGAATAGGAAGGGATTTGGCGATGGTTAGCACTTTACGAAATTTCTACTGCTTCTTTCAGATAAGTCCTACTAGGACCATGAGTCAATTTCAATTCTGCATCCTTTGTTGCTGTTGTTATTTCTTCCGTTCAATCCAATATTCCTTCAATATGTTTCTTCCTTCTCTCCACAGGCTACTTCACAGCAGATTTATTTCCTCCTCTGCATTGGAATCCTTCCATACTTTCTAAAGATCTCTCTTTCCGAAATTTCCTCTTCTCTTATTTTATTTCTATCCAACTCTTTTTTAACCTCTTGAATCCAGCTGGTTGTTGATTTTTTCCCTCAAAGATAATTTAATATCTTTTTCGTTAATCTATTATCATTAATTCTATAGCTATGTCCAGAAAACAGCTATCACTTTTTTCTTATTAATTCTGTTATATTTTCTATGTTTGTTATATTTATTAATTACTTCTTAATTTCCATAGTTCTGTTATTAAAGTCTTCAATCTTTTTTGTTAAATTATTCATCACTTTCCTTGGTAATTATTCTAATTCCTAACATCCATACATACAAAAGAAAATTTTTCAATTCTCTTGTGCATAAAATCCAGTGCCAACTTGTGATCATGGTCATATTATATCTTCCTTCATGCACTATTAATAATTCTTTGCTTAATATCTTTCCAAGCCCCCATCACCTTCTACACCCTCAGCTGCCTCTTCACCCACCTTCTGGCTTCCAGTGAATCTTTTTCCAGCTCCTTTACCTGTGTTCTGCCAAAGTTTATCAATGAACGTCATAGTAAGACATTCACACATAAAATCTCCAACAAACTATTATTTCCATACGCAAAAATCATAAACAACCTGTGTACCTAATACGGTAAGTCTTCTTGGCATTTATCTTCTTTCTATGTTGACTTAACCTGCTAGATATCCTGTCCAGGTCATCTTGCAGATGTTCATAATTTTCTCCCATTTTGATTCTATTACACAACAGTATGTCATTTGAAAACATTTACTTCGTTGACCAGAGGAGTTCACAGCACATGGGCGAGCTGGACCAGTAGGTTTCAGTGCCGAAGTGGTTCCCTGAACTGATTATTGGAGCGCTAGCGTCGTTGATAGGTCTCCAAGCAGTTCCACCACCAAGTTAATGTTATGTTTGATATAAAATACATTGTATATCAATGGACATATTGTTTTGGTATACAACTTGTGCTCTGAAAGGAAGAATTTATTTGTATATTATTATATTTGCACGTAAGTATCATATGCTTAAATACTTTATCGCACCCGTTAAATATTATTAGACTATTTTCATCGTTATGAACAAAAAAGTAACCAATTTAATTCCGTTTTTAAATTGCCATCCTGACTTACGTGTGGTATGTATTGTTTCTGAACATTAGCACAGCAAAGTGTTTTGAAAGCGAACAAGAAATATCTGCGCGCTACATTTCAAGACTTGTTTTTATGTGAATTCCAAACGGAAACACCTTATGCCGTCTGCTTGTTCCTTTAAAAGGTAAGCGTTTGTAGAACATATGTTTACTCTAGTTTAAAAATTTTGTAATGTTCACGAAACTGGTGTAACGTTTACATATTTTGAGTTCCAACTTTCTAGATTAAAATGCTATAAATGTTTGGTTCCTCTTTTGCCTTGCTAGGCTTAAAGTGATGACGAGTAATTTCTTTTAATCCAGGTAATTACTGCTGTGTGTAAATGCAAAAATAAGCTTTTAATTACATTGGTATCCTGTTCTCGAGTATTACAAAATATAATGCTGCAACGCTTGGTGCTTTCGTTGAACATTTATATTTTTTGTTCTTATTCGGTTTGTGAATTGGAATTGTCGTATGGTACCTGTAAAAAGTTAGATAATTAGTTTTAATTAGAAATTTTTGGACAATGTATTGGATACAAGTGTTGTAAAAATTATTTACGAAATAAATTATTTCTCTACACGCCCATTTTCGCACTTATTTTTTCTCTTGAATTATTTGCGTGCATTTTCACCACCCGCTTACTATTCCCTTAATAAAATTAATTTTAAATCCTTTTCCGTTTGTGATAAAGATCCCAGCAATTTCTTTTGTAATTTATTCCAAAACCTGACAGACTTATACACAAAATAAAATTTTCCCATTTCCTTAAGCCTAAAATCAAGTTCCAGCTTGATTTCATGGTCATCTCTTTCTTCCCACATGTTATTACTTTTCCTACCAATAACCATCGAAGCCTTATTGCAAATATACATTTAAATCATGTCAATTATTGCTTGTGTTCTGAGGTAATTTACACAATAATTAAATAATTTTATTTCGTGAAATCTGAATGCAGTTCCAGATGTGGATGTGAAAAGTGAACCTTGTCGTCCAGAAGCAGTTAATTCAAGTAATAAAGTACTTCAACAAAAGATGCTGATGCTTGCTGTGCCACTTGATCCTGTGTAAAAAGGAGTAGGACATTTTAACTGTGGTACTTAGTGTCACATGGAATGCAATCATATATATATATATATATATATATATATTTGTTACTTCTGTAGTGTTCAGTGGTATGTTAAATGGAACAAAACATTTTAGCATTACATTTGTGAACTGTTCAATTTTAAGTGAAAATCCTTATAGTGTGAAAACAGAAATGTATTAATTTTATGCCAAAATATATTATATAGCGTTAACACCGTGTTCACATAGTGCCGATGATTTCTTACAACAAAGTTTGTAGCAACTGCGAAAAATATGAATCAATAGATAGTGGGTCGCCGAAGTTATATGCTTGTTTATGGATTTTTTCAACAAAAAAAGGTTTATGTTGGATATATATATATATATATATATATATATATATATATATATATATATATATATATATATATATATATAATATATATATATTATATGGCAGCCACTTATAACAAGAACATACGCAACAAGCATCAGTACAATTGCTATATGCCTCTTCACTAGTAAAAATAGTTTATAACTTCTTTTGAGAATAGGATAAACCAGCAGCTCTTTGTTAAAAATATTGGTCCAGCTGATGTTGATATGTGACGATTTTAGGATGACAGAATAAATATATCGTTTGTTCTTTGAATAGTTTAATTGAGAAATAAACCATTTCTCAAGGGTAATCTGTGCATTAATGTTTATGTGCTAGGATTTAGACATCCTGTACAATTTTTGTTTTTCTGATTGTAAATATTAATATAATTATAATTGTTATTATTACTGTTTCTATTTCAATCGAATCAATAAAAATTAAAAACGAAGAAAATGTAAAACTTTTCATTTCCCCATCATTTTTCCCAATTCTCCTGCTGCATTGTAAAAAATAAGTAATTAAATAAATGGAAGTAACAAAATGAAAAGTAAAGAAAAAGCAATATATAAAAAAGAGTAGCAAGCGTTTCATAATCCCGCCTTTAGGTAACGTTCCAGCGTAATTCTCTGTACTGATTCTTGAAGCGCTAGTGTTTACTTCGCTAAAGATTAAGCTGGCCATGAGCAGGCAAAATATACTGTCTCTGGCCTTGTCAGTTAACCAATAACACAATCAATGAATGGAACAGAATATGAAGAATACGACTCGATTCTTTATGGCCAAAAAAAAATCAAAGAAATATGCATGAAAATATGACTTTAAAAGCTGCTAAATATCACCTAAAAATAAAAAATAACCAAACATTTAAATTAGTGTAGATCAAAACATGCACAATTATACATTATTTATTTTACGTAGTAGTGATTCTTTCATATAAACAACTTCATTTGCTACCATGCACTCAATGCACCATTGGAGTTAAATTTTAGACCGTTTTGTTGAAGTCACTTTAATGTCACATAATTTACAGAAAACAACTCTTCCCTCTGTACTAAAATACTTTTTTTTCCAAATTGTTATACGTAGCTCCGAAACTTCGCACTTTCAGAAAATTTTGTTTCCGGCATGTTGGTACTCATTGACCCACTGCAGATTTAACGATCACTGAGGATTATTTTCACCAGTATTGGCGACAATAAGACATTGATTCACACAGATAGACGCATGCATGTTGCTGCTGCATTGCCGGGATTAAAAGGCGGGTGAAACATTAAGGTTTAGAGAGTGACAATAATGTATAACTTTAATTCTCAACTGGTAAATTCTGAGCAATCCAGTGACAATTACTTTTGTTTTTTCCTCCAATGTATATAAAGGTGGTATTCTGTTAATAATTATCTTAATTTCTTTTCATCTGTAATTTCTAGTGAATTCCCAGTACTATTAAAAAATTACCAGATTTTCCTCAAAATATGACCATAAATATTATCGTAATATGACTAAAACTAAGAAAATGGCCTGAATTTGCATTTATATGTTATATAAAATACATTTAACTTCGACCAGAAACGTTTAATCAGTTTTAAATTCTGCATTACAGCTTAAAAAAAAATGTGTCCCAAGGATCCAAATCCGAATAATTTATTCTTATAAATAGGTTATTTGGTCTCGTTCGGACACGCGGTGACGTCACACTTTTCGCCTGCTTTGCACAACTTACTACCAGAAATATTGTTCTACATATGCACGTTATTTAATATTAGTTCTATACACCTAAGCATTAGTAAATAAATTAACTGTCAGAACGGTGAAAGAAAAGTATGTATTCCGTTTAAATCGAAAAACAATTATTAGTTGCTTATATTTATTTAAAATTCATTTGATGTAAAAATAATCGTTCAAATCTTTGGCCATATATAAGATAAAAGTTTTAATATTCTTTTAGCAATCATTAGATTGTTATTATAACCGGCACTTGATTTTAAAGCATAGGGCATGAGTAAATTAGTATTTTTTAAATAACTGAAATTGTTTTCATGAGTGTCCTGTTACTTAAATCATTACTTCATTTGAACGAAAGTTGTTAACCGCTGATCGCAATCTATACAGCCTAGACTACAATTAAATCTAATATTACCTGGCATGGCGTAAGTAGTAATGTTCTATTAATTTCATTTTCTTTTACTGATGACAGTTTTCAGCTATACAGTAAGTAACTGCTTTAGGCATTCAGCCATTGTAATAACGATTAGAATTACTATTTGTTGTTTAATAATACGCCATTACAACTGTTGGATATTGTTTTTATTTTCCGGACGCGTTTCGCCTCTCGCCGAGGTATCTTCAGCGTACAGTTTTGCTGTAATATGTGATTTGTTATTGACTTTTGAATACAATGATTTTTAGAATTACCAAAATTATTCTTATATAGGCAGCATAATATTACTTATATTCATATAACAGTTTGATTACTAATATTTTTATATCCGTTTTGGATTATCATGCAAGACGCTTTGTTTACATAAGTATACTAGGATATGTTTTATATTGTAACTTACATTTTACATTTGCATTTTGAGGTGTGGTCGTTGCTCGCCTGCGACCTCAACCAGCATGTTGTTTTTTACACTATTGCACATGGTATAGTTTGCTCTCGTGACTTGACTAGCAATCAATTTTGAGGCATAGTTTTCAATGCACGACATTGTCAAACTTTATGTGTGCGCTTTTGCTATTCTGCTGTTTTCTTGACGGTGCTCTATCGGTAGTGTAGCGAGCGGCGAGTTTGAATTTCGTAATTGAATTTGTGTGAGTGTGTTTGCTTTGTTTTAGCTAAATGTGCATGTGTGGTGGATGGTGGAGACGCAACGTGGTATTATATTACTGTTGTGGTGGTTTTTTGTGTGTTTGATGTTGTTTTACGTCATTTTCGATTTTTATTAGTTTGCACAAGGTTTGGTTGGTTAGGTTAACATGGTCATTAAGTACGTGTTTTCCTGAGACTATTGCTTTTTGAATTTGATAATTTTCTTGCAGAGTTAAAATATTGTTGTGTTGTTTGTTGTTAGGATTTTCATGTCTACATTTAAATTTGTAGGGAAATGATTATTGTCTAAGAGGTGTTCAGCAAAAGTTGAATGATTGCTATACTTTAAGGCTCGCATGTGTTCCTTATATCTTGTCTGGAATTGTCTCCTTGTTTGGCCGATGTAAACTGCCTCACAATTCTGACATGTCAGTTGGTATATGCCAGAGTTATTGAATTTGTTTGTTTGTGATTGTGTTCTTATTTGTTTTTGTATTGAGTTGTCTGTTTTGAGAGTAATGTTTATCCCTTGTTTTTTGAATATATTTGTTACCCTGTGTGTTTGCTTGTTTGAATATGTCATAGTATACCATTTCTATTTATTGTGTTGCCTGCTGTTGGATGTTTGTGTGATTTGAGGTGTCACTGTTGTTGAAGTGTTTGTGCCTTGGTTGCTGACTTGGTGTAGTGTGGTGATGATGTTCTTTATTTTATATTTTTCCAACTTATTCATTATCTTTCTGTTTAGTGTATCAACCATGTGTGTTGTGTATCCATTGTTCTTGGCTTTTTCTTTTATGGTACTGATTTCTTTTTGGTAATTTTGTTTTGTTAAGGGGATTGTGTTTATTCTGTTCAGCATGTGTCTTATTGCAGCCTGTTTATGGTTGTGTGGATGGTTTGATGAGGAGTGTATTATTTGGTCTGTTGCTGTGGGTTTTCTGTATATCTGGAATGTGTGTTTGTTTTGTTTTTTTGCTATGGTTAGGTCTAGAAAATTTAATTGTCCATTGTGTTCTGTTTCTAGTGTGAAGGTGATGTTTTTGTGTAGTGTGTTTATATCCTGGTGTAGCTCATTTATGCGTTCTAACGGTTCGTTTATAAGGCATACAACATCATCAACGTAACGAAACCAATAGAGGACCTGAAAACCTTTTTGGGGGATTATTGTACGGAATATTTCTCCTTCAATGAAGTTGATATAGAAATTGGCTAGTGTTCCTGATATAGGTGACCCCATAGGGAGTCCTCTCTTGCTGTAAGTAGTAATTGTTGTTCAAGTTAAAGTAGTTCTGTGCAATTATCAGTTCTAGTATGCTTATTAATTCATTAATGTGTGTGTTTGGTACTGTGTTACTTGTTTGTAGATTCTTGTATATTATTTTAATTGTTTGTGCTGTGGGGATATTTGTATACATGTTCTGAATGTTAAATGATACAGTTAGAACGCATAAATGAGCTACACCAGAATATAAACACACTACACAAAAACATCACCTTCACACTAGAAACAGAACACAATGGACAATTAAATTTTCTAGACCTAACCATAGCAAAAAAACAAAACAAACACACATTCCAGATATACAGAAAACCCACAGCAACAGACCAAATAATACACTCCTCATCAAACCATCCACTACAACCATAAACAGGTTGCAATAAGACACATGCTGAACAGAATAAACACAATCCCCTTAACAAAACAAAATTACCAAAAAGAAATCAGTACCATAAAAGAAAAAGCCAAGAACAATGGATACACAACACACATGGTTGATACACTAAACAGAAAGATAATGAATAAGTTGGAAAAATATAAAATAAAGAACATCATCACCACACTACACCAAGTCAGCAACCAAGGCACAAACACTTCAACAACAGTGACACCTCAAATCACACAAACATCCAACAGCAGGCAACACAATAAATAGAAATGGCATACTATGACATATTCAAACAAGCAAACACACAGGGTAACAAATATATTCAAAAAACAAGGGATAAACATTGCTCTCAAAACAGACAACTCAATACAAAAACAAATAAGAACACAATCACAAACAAACAAATTCATTAACTCTGGCATATACCAACTGACATGTCAGAATTGTGAGGCAGTTTACATCGGCCAAACAAGGAGACAATTCCAGACAAGATATAAGGAACACATGCGAGCCTTAAAGTATAGCAATCATTCAACTTTTGCTGAACACCTCTTAGACAATAATCATTTCCCTACAAATTTAAATGTAGACATGAAAATCCTAACAACAAACAACACAACTCTGCAAGAAAATTATCAAATTCAAAAAGCAATAGTCTCAGGAAAACACGTACTTAATGACCATGTTAACCTAACCAACCAAACCTTGTGCAAACTAATAAAAATTGAAAATGACGTAAAACAACATCAAACACACAAAAAACCACCACAACAGTAATATAATACCACGTTGCGTCTCCACCATCCACCACACATGCACATTTAGTTAAAACAAAGCAAACACACACACACACACAAATTCAATTACGAAATTCAAACTCGCCGCTCGCTACACTACCGATAGAGCACCGTCAAGAAAACAGCAGAATAGCAAAAGCGCACACATAAAGTTTGACAATGTCGCGCATTGAAAACTATGCCCCAAAATTGATTGCTAGTCAAGTCACGAGAGCAAACTATACCATGTGCAATAGTGTAAAAACAACATGCTGGTTGAGGTCGCAGGCGAGCAACGACCACACATCAAAAATGCAAATGTAAAATGTATGTTACAATATAAAACATATCCTAGTATACTTATGTAAACAAAGCGTCTTGCATGATAATCCAAAACGGATATAAAAATATTAGTAATAAAACTGTTATATGAATATAAGTAATACTAGACGACACGTGCGAAAATTTCGCGAATAAAATGCGGTGAATAGTGAGGTTGAATATAATGTCACCAAGTTCAGTCATTACTCTTCATACTCCTACTCCATTTATCGAATTTTGTTAGTAATCCGGGGAGATAAATGGCTCGAAACACAAAAAAACGTATTATAGAAATATTGACATTTTTGCGCTTTACGGATCGAATTACGAAAAATTTCTTTCTTAGAATATAATGTTACCACGGCGGAAACCTTATTCTTTAATATGATACCTCATTTATCTATATCGGTTAGATATCAAGGGAGATAAATCGCCCGTGACACAAAAATCGGTAATAGAAAAATTTATACTTTTTTCCTTTAATGGTTTTATTCCAAAAACATTTTTTCTTAAAATATGATGTCAAAAAGCTGAGAGATTACTCCTCATAATCCTACCTCATTTATCGATTTTGGTTAGATATCCAGGGAGATAAATGGCCCGAGATACAAAAAACGCATTTTAGAAAAAGTGACATTTTGCCCTATAAGTGTCGAATTACGAAAAATTTCTTTCTTAAAATATAATGTTACCATGGCGGAGACCTTATTCTTTAATATGATACCTCATTTATCTATATCGGTTAGATATCAAGGGAGATAAATCGCCCGTGACACAAAAATCGGTAATAGAAAAATTTATACTTTTTTCCTTTAATGGTTTTATTCCAAAAACATTCTTTCTTAAAATATGATGTCAAAAAGCTGAGAGATTACTCCTCATAATCCTACCTCATTTATCGATTTTGGTTAGATATCCAGGGAGATAAATGGCCCGAGATACAAAAAACGCATTTTAGAAAAAGTGACATTTTTGCCCTATAAGGGTCGAATTACGAAAAATTTCTTTCTTAAAATATAATGTTACCATGGCGGAGACCTTATTCTTTAATATGATACCTCATTTATCTATATCGGTTAGATATCAAGGGAGATAAATCGCCCGTGACACAAAAATCGGTAATAGAAAAATTTATACTTTTTTCCTTTAATGGTTTTATTCCAAAAACATTTTTTCTTAAAATATGATGTCAAAAAGCTGAGAGATTACTCCTCATAATCCTACCTCATTTATCGATTTTGGTTAGATATCCAGGGAGATAAATGGCCCGAGATACAAAAAACGCATTTTAGAAAAAGTGACATTTTTGCCCTATAAGTGTCGAATTACGAAAAATTTCTTTCTTAAAATATAATGTTACCATGGCGGAGACCTTATTCTTTAATATGATACCTCATTTATCTATATCGGTTAGATATCAAGGGAGATAAATCGCTCGTGACACAAAAATCGGTAATAGAAAAATTTATACTTTTTTCCTTTAATGGTTTTATTCCAAAAACATTCTTTCTTAAAATATGATGTCAAAAAGCTGAGAGATTACTCCTCATAATCCTACCTCATTTATCGATTTTGGTTAGATATCCAGGGAGATAAATGGCCCGAGATACAAAAAACGCATTTTAGAAAAAGTGACATTTTTGCCCTATAAGGGTCGAATTACGAAAAATTTCTTTCTTAAAATATAATGTTACCATGGCGGAGACCTTATTCTTTAATATGATACCTCATTTATCTATATCGGTTAGATATCAAGGGAGATAAATCGCCCGTGACACAAAAATCGGTAATAGAAAAATTTATACTTTTTTCCTTTAATGGTTTTATTCCAAAAACATTCTTTCTTAAAATATGATGTCAAAAAGCTGAGAGATTACTCCTCATAATCCTACCTCATTTATCGATTTTGGTTAGATATCCAGGGAAATAAATGGCTTGAGATACAAAAATCGCATTTTAGAAAAAGTGACACTTTTGTCTTATAAGGGTCGAATTACGAAAAAATTCCTTTCTTAAAATATAATTTTACCATGGCGGAGACCTTATTCTTTAATATGATACCTCATTTATCTATATCGGTTAGATATCAAGGGAGATAAATCGCCCGTGACACAAATATGCGTTATAGAAAAATTTATACTTTTTTCCTTTAAGGGTTGAATTCCAAAAACATTCTTTCTTAAAATATGATGTCAAAAAGCTGAGACTTTACTCCTCATAATCCTACCTCATTTATCGATTTTGGTTAGATATCCAGGGAGATAAATGGCCCGAGATACAAAAAACGCATTTTAGAAAAAGTGACATTTTTGCCCTATAAGGGTCGAATTACGAAAAATTTCTTTCTTAAAATATAATGTTACCATGGCGGAGACCTTATTCTTTAATATGATACCTCATTTATATATATCGGTTAGATATTATGGGAGATAAATCGCTCGTGACACAAAAACGCATTGCAAAAATATTGATACTTTTGCCCTTTGAGGGTCGAATTCCGAAAACTTTCTGGCTTAATATATGACGTCACTAAAGCGGAGATCTTAATCTTTAAAACGATACTTCATAAAACGGTTTCAGATAGGTATCCAGGGAGATAACTGACTCGTAACACAGAAAACAGCATTTTAGGAAAATTAAATTTTTGCCCATTAAGGATCGAATTTCGAAAACTTTTTTGCTTTAAATACGATTTAACCAAAGTGGAGACCATAAGCTTTAAAATGACACCTCATTCATTGATTTCGGATAAGTATGAAGGAAGATATAGGCTTGTGACAAAAAATACCTTATAGAAATAATATATACTAGACGACCCGTGCGAAAATTTCGCGAATAAAATACGATGAATAGTGAGGTTGAATATAATGTCACCAAGTTCAGTCATTACTCTTCATACTCCTACTTCATTTATCGATTTTGGTTTGAAATCCAGGGAGATAAATGGCTTCGAAACACAAAAAAACGTATTTTAGAAATATTGACATTTTTGCGCTTTATGGGTCGAATTAAGAAAAATTCCTTTTTTAGAATAAAATGTTACCACGGCGGAAACCTTAGTCTTTAATACGATATGTCATTTATCTATATCGATTAGATATCAAGGGAAATATAAGGCTCGTGACACAAAAATACGTTGTAGAACAATTTATACTTTTCCCCTTTAATAGTTGAACTCCAAACACTTCTTTCTTAAAATATGATGTCAGCAAAGCTGAGACATTATTCCTCACAATCGTACTTGATTTATCGATTTTGGATAGATATCAAGGGAGATGAGTGGTTCGAGACACAAAAAAACGCATTTTAGAAAAATTGACTTTTTTGCCTTTTATGGGTCGAATTACGAAAAATTCCTTTCTTAAAATATAATGTTACCACGGCGGAGACCTTATTCTTTAATATGATACCTCATTTATCTATATCGGTTAGATATAAAGGGAGATAAATCGCTCGTGACACAAAAATCGGTTATAGAAAAATTTATACTTTTTTCCTTTAACGGTTGAATTCCAAAAACATTCTTTCTTAAAATATGATTTCACAAAGCTGATACATTACTCCTTATATTCCTACTTCATTTATCGATTTTGGTTAGATATCCAGGGAGATAAATGGCTAGAAATACAAAAAACGCATTTTAGAAAAATTAACATTTTTGCCTTTTAAGGGTCGAATTACGAAAAATTACTTTCTTAAAATATAATGTTACCACGGCGGAGACCTTATTCTTTAATATGATACCTCATTTATCTATATCGGTTAGATATTAAGGGAGATAAATCGCCCGTGACACAAAAATCGGTAATAGAAAAATTTATACTTTTTTCCCTTTATGGGTTGAATTCCAAAAATATTCTTTCTTAAAATATGATTGTCACAAAGCTGATACATTACTCCTCATAATCCTACCTCATTTATCGATTTTGGTTAGATATCCAGGGAGATAAATGGCTCGAGATACAAAAAACGTATTTTAGAAAAAGTGACATTTTTGCCCTATAAGGGTCGAATTACGAAAAATTCCTTTCTTAAAATATAATGTTACCATGGCGGAGACCTTATTCTTTAATATGATACCTCATTTATATATATCGGTTAGATATTAAGGGAGATAAATCGCTCGTGACGCAAAAATGCGTTATAGAAAAATTTATACTTTTTCCCTTTAAGGGTTGAATTCCAAACACATTCTTTCTTAAAATATGATGTCACAAAGCTGAGACATTACTCCTCATAATACTACCTCATTTATCGATTTTGGTTAGATATCCAGGGAGATAAATGGCTCGAGATACAAAAAACGCATTTTAGAAAAAGTTACATTTTTGCCCTATAAGGGTCGAATTACGAAAAAATTCCTTTCTTAAAATATAATGTTACCATGGCGGAGACCTTATTCTTTAATATGATACCTCATTTATCTATTTCGGTTAGATATTAAGGGAGATAAATCGCTCGTGACACAAACACGCATTGCAAAAATATTGATACTTTTGCCCTTTAAGGGTTGAATTCCCGAAAACTTTCTGGCTTAATATATGACGTCACTAAAGCGGAGATCTTAATCTTTAAAACGATACTTCATAAAACGGTTTCAGATAGGTATCCAGGGAGATAACTGACTCGTAACACAGAAAACAGCATTTTAGAAAATTTACAATTTTGCCCTTTAAGGGTCGAAATTACGAAAACTTTCTTGCTTAAAATACGATTTAACCAAAGTGGAGACCATAAGCTTTAAAATTACACCTCATTCATTGATTTCGGTTAAGTATGAAGGAAGATATAGGCTTGTGACAAAAAAATACCTTATAGAAATAATATATATGATGATTATGCTGCCTATATAAGAATAATTTTGGTAATTCTAAAAATCATTGTATTCAAAAGTCAATAACAAATCACATATTACAGCAAAACTGTACGCTGAAGATACCTCGGCGAGAGGCGAAACGCGTCCGGAAAATAAAAACAATATCCAACAGTTGTAATGGCGTATTATTAAACAACAAATACTAATTTATCAAGCAACTGTAGAAGAAAATGGCCTACAATAATCAAATGATTTGAATTACGGTTAGTAAAAATGCAGATGTAAAAAACCGTGAAGATTTTTTATTTATTTTATATCGCGATGCATTATTGCCGCTAAATTTTGATACAGTACATGTATTAATATGATGTGATAGAAGCATTGTTTTGCTGGAGGCAAGTTTGTGGTAGTATTATATTAGGTTGAAATGCAACCTGGTCCAGGATGACAACGGATAACTTTTGTTACAGCGCAAGGTACTAGAAATTATATTGAGTTTTATTTTATAAAAACTATTTATTTAAGCAATTGTTATGAAATGAAATGCCATGACACTGAAAGAAAGTATGTATTTCGTTTAAATTGGCATATCAATTATCACTTGCCTTTTTTATTTACTGAAATCATTACTTGGTTTGAATGAAAGAAGTTCCAAATTGATCGCAATCTATAAGGCCTAAATCACAGTTAAAACTAATATTACGTGGTGTAAAGTAAGAAGTTAAGATTTATTTTTTGTATCCATGGGTTTCACTAGGGTCAGTGGTTCAACGGCATGTGAGCTGTGTCATCTTTTAAAACATCGATCCTCATCATAGACCATAAAAAAAAAATAAAAAAATATAGGAACTGGTGAATATTTTGGTTCAAGTTTACAACTTTTGATTTTCTGGTGGCAATATCAGCGGAGATGGTGTGTGGTTAGGATGAAATGGAACCGGAACCAAGCTGACAGATGAAACTTTTTGCTACAGTACTGGGGATCAGAAATGACATTAAGCTTTATTTGTAACAATACTGTTTCGTTCAGTTATTACAAAGAAATTAATTGCTAAAACACTCGCTTAAGCCCATTATTTTCATTTAAATGACACTAAAGGAATACTTAAGTAGATTTATATTTCACTTATTTTTTTTTTTTTTTTTTTTTTTTTTTTTTTTTTTTTTTTTTTTTTTTTTTTTTTTTTTACAATTTCATTCCTCCCAGCAGAAGGCTGGGAGGCGGGCTGCTGGAGAGTCATAGGGGACTCTTTTCAGCCAATCTACTACTACGGGGAGGGAAGGGGGATGGAAGGTCGGCCGTGGCCTTGTAGGGAACCATCCCAGCATTCGCCTAAGTGTCTGAGGGAAACCACGGAAAACCTCAGACAGGATGGCCGAACCGAGTTTAACCCCGGTCCTCCCGAATGATAGGTAGGAGGCCAATATTGGCCTCCTCCCATCTCGGTGATATTTCACTTAGGGCAGTGAACTGTTCTATATAGTAGGCTATTAATATTCGACTGCGAGAAGTAAATCCAGTTTCGTCGGATGAGATTCATGGAAATCAAACTGACGGATTTTTATATGGTTTCAAAAACTGTGTAGCTAAGAGACCCAGGACTAACAGGTAGTACTAGAATTAAGATCAACAATCAAGAAAATTACAAGTCAACCGTAGTGGTGGGAGAAATGAGCTAAGCAACTGATAAAGAAGGAGTTTGTGTTTAACGTGATCGGGCAGATGGTAGGTTTCGGGGTAAACATGCGATATCTCGTGCCCGCCGTTTGGTACCTGTTGACCTCTGTGGGACGAGATGTTATCCCCCTCGAGAGTCGAGTGCTTCTTCCCTGGAGCGACAGCTGCAGCTTCAGTCTCGAGCAGCACCGGAAGAGGCCTGAGCCGCTAAGCCGCAGGTGGGAAGGGCTACAGATATTCATCGGCAGCGCACAAACAAGTGCGCCCACGCCTCTGAAAGGAGCGCCTATCTCGCGAGTACAAAGTGTTCCTCCTCGGCCTGAATGGAGACCGCCGCAGCTGGCCGCCCGCTTTGTGCGGCCGCTCCCTGGGCTGTTTGCGCCCAGAGGATTAACGTCGGCAAATATCCTTGGAGACGTGGGCCACGCGACCCGCTCCCGACTCAAGACGACACTATCACGCCAGCAGAGGTTTCGGATCTAGTCTTCAGCTCAGACTACCACGATAATTCCTCTTGGGCTAACGAAAAATAGGGGAACTTGAGAAGCACTTCTGGCTTTAACATTAACACTCGGAGGGAGGCGTGAACTCAAAAAATGGGGGTTCGGAAAAATTTCACCAAATCTCATTTAAAGGGAGGAAGAGGGAGGGAGGTCCTGTATAAATTTCAGGTTAACTTTTTATTTCAGTATGCCATCCTTCAAACAGCAGTAGAGCTACACAGCGTGTTAATATAAAATATTTCAGGAGGTGGTATAATGCATCAAAATAAGGCAAAAATGTTTAATAAGCACTGGGTCGCAAACGAAGAGTTTCGCAGTTAAAAACTGGTCCGTAATGTAACGCCCGTTCATGGCCTTCCATGCCTGTTTTCTTCTTCTTTTTTTTATTCTCACTCTCTCTCAATTTTTTTATTTTGCTCAAAGGTCATTAGAGGCAAAGGACCGGGAAAAGGAACGGGACGGAATTCAGCCATGGACTTTGGAAGGAAGCAGCCCGGCATTCGCCTGGAGTGGTCTGGGGAAACCATGGAAAACCAAAATCTGGGTGCCCTGACGGGGATTCGAACCCGAATGCGAGGCCAGAACGTTAACCTTTCACCCACCACGCTCGGTGGCTCAGCCCTTCGGCGTAAGGAATCGCGGACTCTTTGCAACTGTCCTGGTTCGTCCTGTACGTGATGACATGCATTGAAGACGTACAGGACGAACCAGGACAGTTGCAAAGAGTCCGTGATTCCTTACGCCGAAGGGCTGAGTCATGCATTGTCGTGGTCGGGCGTCCACTGCAGACATGTTACTAGCTCCGAAACTATGCGTTTGCGACCCAATGTTTATTAGATAATTTTTGTTTTATTTTGATGCGCACTAACACGTCCTAAAATATTTTGCAGTTTTTTTAACACCCTGTATACAAAAAAAAAAAAAATACGAGGCCAATCTCATGTTAGAAGGGGGTGGGTCCCACGAGGTCTCACCAAGACAGAGGGTCCTAATTTAAACATCACCAACAAGGATACTGTAACATAATTAATTTTGCGGTACAAATACGTTCTTACGGATTGTTATGGACACGGACCTTGCAATATACTTTTTTGCTTGGCTGGTTCTTGCGCCTTCATGTCTATACTCTCATTAATAAGTTTATTGGGGACGATAGCCAGTATGAAAACTATTCGTAACCGCAGAATAGGAGGATACGATCAATACAAATGACAGCACTGCAGGCTTATCGGGTTAACAGTTCTGTCCAGGAGCAACTGTACCACGTTCGACTCCCGACCCCCGCGTACCGGCCGCACTGATTCCGGATTTTAGGCGGTTTTCCGTAGTCTGTAAGACGAGTGTTGGGACTACCCAAATCTCCGCCACATAAGCTACACATTTCATACATGAAAAAAATAAAATACACTTGTTAGTGAGAAAATCAGTTACAGGAATCGCAGACAGATGGCAACTCTTAAGATCCTCCATTGCTGCAGGAACTGACAATCCCTGGCTCCAACTACCCATTGGAAACACTGGAAATATTCTGTTACAAGATAAGATGAAAATCGGAGTTTTGCCTGATCCGATAGGGTCAATTTTCAAATTACAATAACAATAAATTTAATGAAATATCTTTATAAACTTTACCGTAAATTAAGCTTATTGGGGTGTTAACCATTCTGTAGTACTTTCATTGACGATTTCCGTGCATTCTAAATTTCTATATCTCAGAAAACTTAAGAAATAATCAAAGTCAGACAGTAAAAAAAAAAAAAAAAAAAAAAAAAAAAAAAAAAAAAAAAAAAAGATTCTAAAGGATGTAGTGTTTTTCTGTGTTGATGCGTGATATTTGGTGGGTATCTCAGAGCACTATATTCATTATGGAGGAAGGAATATGTGGAGATGAAATAACGCCAAATCGGTGAAACCTCATAAAAAAAAAACTCTTCTCCTATTGCGCATGCGCGGCGGCCACTGGCGGCGTAGGAACCCCAAAACATTGGACTGTTTGCACTGTGTATGCTGCTGTGAACATTTCATTTTCTAATATTTCAAAGTTTTTTATAATGCCAAGTTGTGTTGCATATGGTTGCACAAACAGACAAGATAGAAAACAACCTGGAATAACGTTTCGTAACTAAATCACATTGAAATTATTGTTCTTGCCATGTTTGATATGTAGCTGCAAGATTAGAGCCTATCGCTATAAATTTATTCATTGCTCTCAATAGGATGATATCGTTTTCAGATGTTTTTTGGTGTAGTATAGACAATCAGCATATGTTACTGCTTTGCACCTAAAAGGCTAGCCTTATAGTAAACAAGTGTTGAAAGTCTAATTTAAGTGGGTCAGGTTACATCGCGATACAGTGAATGTGCATGCTTTAGTCCAGTTTCAGTTTACACTGAAATTGTACGATGAAATTAATTGTGATAATTTGTGCTGTGTAAACTACTAAACTTGATGAAGCAAACGTTGTTGTTACCCGAAATGTTATTCGCGATGCATTTCATGTGTTTAGATCTGTCCACATTGTTTGATTTTCTAGCGGCAATATTAATAGAAAATGTGGGTAGGTTGAAATGCAGCCTGTACCAGAAGGGTACAAACAATTTATTTATTATTAGTTTTTAGTAATTTCATAAGTACCATGTTAGAGACACAACGTGTATCGCGATGTAAACTACTCCCATCTAAGCTTCTGACTTTTGATGTGTGGTAAGAAGATAAATGCACTGATGTTACTAGCAAAATTACATAGGCCACTGACAGTACAATATCTTCGGAGTAAGCGCAGAAGCTATGAGGTCTTTTGAAGGGTTCATTTTTTTTTTTTTTTAAAGTTCCAATCATTGACTTAACCTAACCTAACCATCCCAATTATGAGACAGCATATCTCGAGAACTAAGCGAGATATCGTAAAAATGTATTCTTCACTTTCGATTTTTCTCGTCGTGTTACGTAAGAATATATCATCAAATGTGATCTTGGAGAAATTTTTCTTCTGAATTTCAACCCGAAACTCCTCACTTTTGAGACAGTATATCTCCAGAACTAAGCACGATATCAAAAAATTTTATTCTTCATTTTTTATTATTTCGTCGAATTGCGGTTCCACGGTTGTCTTATGATTTCCTTGAGGTTTTTGTGCCTATTCTCCGTGTTTCTACAGCCAAGCAATATGGCGGCCTCCCCACTCCACTTCTCTCTACCCGATTTCACTCCAGTGCGTGGTGAAGGTCCCTTGCGTCGTCTCCATATATTCCTTCCTCCATGGTATTCATCTGGAATGCATCGTTATCTGTGGTGCCTGTCTGATCTTGACAAGAACGTATTTTCGTTTTTTTTTTTTCTTCTCTGTACTCTGGTCGCCTAGAGTCATAAGATATTTCACACATTTGAGTCTACAGCATAATTTTTTAAACTGTTTAAAACCCAACCAAATGGTTTCGGAAGTAAGCTTGTGCAAAATATACCGACTTATCGAAATACTGATATTTTACATAAAATAGTCAAGATTTATCGTCGATTTTTTTATTCTCGATATAATAAAAAGCGATATTTTATTTGGAGCATCAATTTTAAGTACCAATTCGATATTATACTAAGATCGCAAATCAGTATCCAATTTCATGTGCTACATATAATTGGCTAATTATACGTACATATCTGATTTGAACGTAACTTAAAAAATTGAATTCGTCGTATTTTATCAGTTATTCATCAACGGTTAACTGGTTAAAGAAGATGTTAAATTTTGACAGGATTACCTTAACGTCTATGTCATTTTTTTGTCAACATATTTTTAATGTTAAAGGTTAGATTATTTTCAATCAAGTTGAAGAATACGGACTAAGCATCCGTGTTGCGAAGTTAAGGGTTGACGTAAATCAGCAGTTTCTGTTTTCAATTATTTTTTTCATTGATGAATAGAAGTTAATGTGTAAAACGAAATACCTGATATGCCAAGATTCTTCTGTGTCGTCCGAAACAGTGGCTTCTGCAGTTAATTTGGCGGCATCTGACAACGGGAGTAGATTGGCGGGGGAACATATAAAACAGAGAGTTAATCTGATATCTACATGAGATTAATGAATACTGATTTGATTGAATTTAAAATAAAATAAATTAATTAAAAAAATCTATTTTTCCAAATGTGTCTTTAATCTTCCGAATTTTCTTAAATATTTTGGGAATGTTTTTAGAAAATTACTGGCTTTAGGCAAAAATATCGATATATCGACATATCAATATTTTTCTCGATACATATCGATACTTTTTGTAAATATCGATATGATATTTATATTTTTTCATTTTCCCATCCTTATGGCAGTTATTGCGTGATGTTTCCTCAAACCCTTACACAAATACAGCTCGATTTTAGAGTTATACTAGTACAGGTAGAGAACACGTATAAAGACCAAGGTATAAACAGAGCTTATTGGGATAAACCGTTGTAGGTGCAGTATTTTTGCGTCTGTCGGCAGCAGGAACACAGATGGAAGCTGCCAATCACAGCACGCTCAAATGCAGTTAACACTAGCGGATACGCTCTGTCGAGTTCTGTACGCCGGAATATTCATGAGTATTTAAATTACTCGCTGTTCCGCATTTGTCTGTCCTAAACACAAGTTTCCAAGTTGCTGTTCACGGGACAGTTTGGTGCGGGTTTCTTTTTTTTTATCCAGCTCTCAAACGGGTGCCCAAATCCATTACATTAGTCACTGCTGGCTTCCGTTCCAACGGTTTTCTACCGCTGGAACATTACAGCGGAAACTGTCAAACGAATTCAAACAGCATGGAGCTGAAATAAGCAATGTTTGGCTATGAATCAGGCTTAAATTTTTTAATCCATATTAAGAAAATTGCATTCGACGATAGTGTTTTATGTGGAATCAATGATGGAATTAGTCGCTCCAGATTTTATAAATGCCTCTAACAAACAATTGTTTTGGGGAATGCTATTTATTCTTCAGAAGCGTTTCGTCATTATGGTGTGTGTAATCATCAGATGCTCAAGTGCCAAAAGTGCATGAAGTGCTGTTCACGGCTCCATGTGAAGATGATCAACATATCTCTACTGATGAAAGCCCACACCATAAGGGCGAAACGTGTATGGAGGACAAAAAACTGTACAGACGGCATTTTATTTCTAAAATCTATTTCCCAGCATCAGCAGAAAAATGGCCTATAACTAGAGTTGCTCTTGCTTGTAATCCTTGGATATAATAGTATAATGGTACTTTGAAATATCTCGAAAAAGATGTATTTGAGAAAAAAACGTTTTAAGTAAAAGTTAAATGACATTCACTTTGTGTAGGATTTCGACATAATTTCATGGTCAACATAAGTGCTGTTGATTTCTTTTATCTATCTTTTTGATTGTGTATTCCTTCTTCTTGCTGGTTTAAACGCCGCCATCAAATATGCAGGAATGACTACCAATAAAGGTGGTAGGAGGCATTTATTCTGGGAAAGTTTCTAAGAAAAGTGTAATGTCAAAAACGGAAAACAATTAATTATTAGCTATCATTGTTTAAACTCTTTTTAGTAGCTCAACCTGTATGTATGTATGCATGTACAGTGGCGGATCCAGGCGGTGGGGTAGAGGATTCAAGCAGACCCCCCAAAGCAAATTCCTGGATCTGTCACTGTATACGTATGTATGTATACATGTAATGGAATCTTGCAATTCAATTTTCTCTTACTTCCAGATGTCAGAGTTATTTGAAATTTTGCACACATATTAAGATACGGTGACAATACAATATTTTCATAGCAATGTCCTGCTATTCTCATTACTTTGACAGTAACAATAGAAAAGTAACGGAATTTTTCCATTCAATTTTCACTCACTTCTGGATTTGCGAATTGTTTGATATTTGGTTCACTTATTAGGAACCAGTGACAGTACAATCATTTCTTACCTATGTCCTAATATTTTCATTACTTTGACAGAAACAACAGAAAAACGTTTGAATGCAAAAGATTATTTTATTTCAAAGTTCACCCATTTTATTATTATTATTATTATTACTCGGCGATTCACTAAAAGTGTGCTCACGTGTAAAGAACCGGTAAAATACAATAATTTCATAACTGTGCCGCGCTGTTCTCATTACTTTAGCAGTAACAATAGAAAAGTAACGGAATCTGTCAATTCAATTTCAACCACTTTCAGATATCTGAATTGTTTGAAATTATTCACAAATATTAAGAACCTGTAAAAATACAATAATATCATCGCTTTGACGTGCTGTTCTCATTATTTTCACAGTAACAATAGGAAAATAACGGAATTTGTCAATTATATTTCACCCACTTCCAGAAATCCGAATTGTCTGAAATTTTGCACACGCATTAAGAACCGGTGACAATATAATAATTTTATATCAATGTCTTGCTATTGTCGTTACTTTGATAGTAACAATAGGAAAGCACTATATCACTGTTGTTCGACCAGCAGTACTGTATGCAGCAGAGTGCTTGAGCATGGTTAGAAGGGGACAACTCCGAAAATTGGAATGTAAGACCTTCAGAAAGTCATGGGTCCTGTCAAAGAAGAAGGAAAATATAGAATCAGGCACAGTAAGGACTTATACCAGCAACTGAAGAGCGTTACAACAGTCATGAGAAAAAGGAGATTAATGTTCTATCGTTACATAGTCCAGGTGGACACTCACAGATTCACCGCCAACATCATCAACCCCGATTCGAGAGGAAAAGTGACTTACGCAAAATAAACAAGGCTACTCAGAAAAGAGCTCGAGCAACTGGAAATTGACCCCAATGATATTTACAACAGGGATAAGAACAGAACTTTGATTAAAGCATCCGATTCTCTCCAGACACTAACAGCCAAAACACTGGGCCCCGGATCTGGGGTAAAACGGACCAAAGAAAGAAAAGACAACCACAGTGCAAGAATATTGGGTCAAGTAGAAAGCTCACCAGAGTTAAGAACACGTGGTGCATGGAGACCAAAACGGAAAAGAAAGAAGAAGAACAGAATCCAAAGAGTGGAATGTTTATCTGAATATATCGTGACTTTTGATGGGTCTCTCGTGAATGTGTGTTCATATGTGATGCAGTGTGACCTTTTTGCGTCTATCTGTTCTCTGTACGAATGATTTATCATTTCTTGCTCCGTTCCTCGGTCGCGGAAAGTCATAAGATATGCCGTAAATGTTACAAACTTTGTTTATTTTTTAAAATTATTTTTTTGTCATTCGGCAACTTGAGCCGTAGAGCCAGCTCAATGTGATCATGACTCTTGCAGTTTATCAGTTTCTCCAGTACATTATAATTGCTTGAAATTGTGAACACTATAGGACGGAAACGACATCACGTCATTAACACACAACACTTAAACATCCATACACTCGGTAGGATTCGAACCGGCGACTTTCAGCATGCGGATCTATTACTCTAGCCCCTACGCTACCGAGGCCGGTCCCATCCAAGTTGGTGCAGTAATTTTCGAATGGTGCCTGGACAGACAGACGCAGCTGGTTTACAAATTTATAATAGTAATTATGATTAAGTTTCTAACTCCATGTGTAATCCCTTTATTTAATTTCTGTCCTTGGGCCATTTGAAATAAACATTGGCTTCCCGTCCCAGTGTTGGATGGTCCCGTCGCAACACCTAGCCGACACAATTGCAGGGCGCACTCGTCCCTGAAATCCCCAGCAATTACATTAACCGCACAGGGTCGTAAATAGTAAAATAAATAAAGCCCAAATTAAATAAATTAAGCGCTGTGTCCGTGGTTTGACGCGAATGAACCGGTAGCCGCCGTTATTCAGGCCGTGTTTGCGAGCGGTGTGTCGGAAGCGCGGGGGCATATGGAAGGGGAGCTGCTGCGGTTTTTCGCTCGATTCCGACGCCGCCCACTATCCGCGTGTCACCGACACGGTCCCGCAGTGGCCATAGTCAAAATTCATTCGTCGTGGCCCGGAGTCCACATGCAATACATTCCAGTCAGTTCTGTTCCCAGTCACTATATAGCTGGGCTCTTTTTATAACGCTACTAAAAACGATTTCTTGTTTGCTGTTTATATATCGTAATTCACATTTCTCTCATACTGGCCCCGGCATACTTAAATCGGTTTTAAAGGCTGATCGGCAAATTGTTAGCAACCCCGTAATTAACGCAACCCTAACTTCGACTCATTACGAACAACCGCCCTCACTGTGGTGTACCCTGTTGCTGAGTACTGTGCTCCAGTGTGGCAACGTAGTACTCACACTAGAAAAATCGACGTGCACCTGAATGAGTGAATGAGAGTAATAAAGGAAACTCCAAAATCTACGCCAGTCCCGTGGTTACTTTTCGTCAGAAAATTATTTAAAAAAATAATAAAAAAATAATGATAATAAAAAAATATATAAAAAAATAAAAGGCTCAACAGAAATGAAAAATATAAAAGTAAAACAAGCACTTACACGGAAAATAGCAAATAAAAGAAGGCAATGCCAAGACGGCAAGTACTTCTGACATGAATCCCTTAACCTAAAGGCTAAGGGAGATTGATAGAGCCAACATAGCAATATACCACCTCCACAGGTAAGACGCCAAGAAGCAACGGCACGTAAGTGGATAAAGCTACACCATCCTGACCATCCACAGGATCTCCCAACCCACGAGGTCTCAAATGACCTACGCCCTACTCGTCTTAAATCCAGAAGCCCAGTATGGAATGATATACTTGACTTTGGTGTCAAGGAATAATGGCGACAGAGCTGGAACTCTTGATCTGTGAAAAATCAAGATATTAAAGATCCAACAACAGCACTTCAGGGATTCAACCTGAAGAGAGACTAGTGGGTCAATATAAAACGCCTAAGGACAGGCCACACTAAATGAAACGCCATGCTCCATTAAGCGGGGACTTCACAATTCTCCTTTCTGTGACTGTGGAGCTCCTTCCCAGTGTATACAGCACACCATCAAGGAATGCCCTCTAAGGAAGTACAATGGACCATTTCAATATGTTTTAAGTACTAGAACTTCATAGCATGGCTGCAACAACTTGACATCAATTTCTGAATGCTACCAACGTTCTTGTCGTTGTATGTATGTATTGTATATACCTAAATGTATTACATTAGCTTCACAGCCAAACGACAAATAAATCTTCTTATATCTTATCTTTTTATATATAAAAATCAATGTTTGTTTGTTCGTCTTCTATGCATTCCTATACCATTTATCAGATTGCAATGAAACTTTGGAGAGTTTTCGAGTGTGCGTCTGCGAAGGTTCCTGTGAAAAAAAATTTCCAAAATGTCACCCCCTATTCCCCATAATTTAGGCAAAATCACATTTTTTATCCGATTTAGATAGGAATTTGTACACTCATACTATAAAACAAACATAAAAATACTGCCTACATACGGTTTACGAATATTAATCCCCTCTCCCCCTTCAACCCCCATAATTTTTTCACTCCATAATTTAGGCAATACCACATTTTTTATCCGATTTAGATAAGAATTTGTGCACTTATACTTTAAAACAAACAGAAAAATACTGCCAACATATGGTTTCCGAATATTCATCCCCTCTCCCCCTTTCCACCCCCATTACGTTTTTACCCCATAATTTAGGCAAACCACATTTTTTATCCGATTTAGATAGGAATTTGTACACTCATACTATAAAACAAACATAAAAATACTGCCTACATACGGTTTACGAATATTAATCCCCTCTCCCCCTTCCACCCCCATAATTTTTTCACTCCATAATTTAGGCAATACCACATTTTTTATCCGATTTAGATAAGAATTTGTACATTTATACTTTAAAAACAAACAGAAAAATACTGCCAACATATGGTTTCCGAATATTCATCCCCTCTCCCCCTTTCCACCCCCATTACGTTTTTACCCCATAATTTAGGCAAACCACATTTTTTATCCGATTTAGATAAAAATTTGTACACTTACACTTTAAAACAAACAGAAAAATACTGCCTACGTATGGTTTCCGAATATTCATCCCCTCTCCCCCTTTCCAACCCCATAACGTTTTTACCCCATAATTTAGGCAAACCACATTTTTTATCCGATTTAGATAAGAATTTGTATACTTACTGTTTATAACAAACAGAAAAATACTGCCTACGTATGGTTTCCGAATATTCATCCCATCCCCCCCTATCCAACCCCATTACGTTTTTACCCCATAATTTAGGCAAACCACATTTTTTATCCGATTTAGATAAAAATTTGTACACTTATACTTTAAAACAAACAGAAAAAAAACTGCTTACGTATGGTTTCCGAATATTCATCCCCTCTCCCCCTTCCAACCCCATTACGTTTTCACCCCATGAATTAGGCAAACCACATTTTTTTATCCGATTTAGATAAGAATTTGTACACTTATAGTTTAAAAAAGAGTGAGAAATACTGTACACATTAATTTCACAAAAACCCAATCCCTCTCATCTCTTTCCACCACCTTAATTACCCCCTCTTCCCCATAACACCCCATAATTTAAACAAACCCGCAAACCGTTCGTCCGATTACGGCGAAGCTATGGTGAATTTTCGAGGGGATGTCGAAAATGGTTCTGTCAAAAAAATTAAAAAACCCACCCCTCCTACCCATAATTTAGACAAAACCACATATTTCATATGATTTCAATGGGAATTTGCACACTTATACTTTGAAACAAACAGAAAAATACTGCCTGCATATGTTTTCCAAAGCGCATCCCCTCTCACCCTTTCCAACTGAAAATGAATGAAACAGCAGTTTAAAATTTAATTGTAAATATTTTTTCATTTAATCTATGTGCCTACTCAAGTCCAGCAATAGTGAAGCATTGCCGGGTCAGCTAGTAATAAAATAAACACAACCAGCTTACTGATTAATACATTTAATTGTGATCTGGTATTGCAAACAAATGAATGACGGAGTGCCACGTACTTTTCCTTGAAAAACGTAAACAAACCGATTTATTTAAGGAATAAAAAGTTAGACAAATGCTCGTGAAGTCATGATGACCTGGTGACGCCTGTCACAGCCAGCTTTAACCTAACCTTATAATTCTACTAAGTATAGGGGACATACAATTTAGCGTGGAATCGGAACCACGGAAGCGTTATGGCGTATCTCACATTACACAGCAAGCTGTGCCAGAGTTGGAGGTCAGGTTAAGGGTCTCTGTAAGTCTCAGCCGAGGCCGAAACCGTGGACCTTACGATCTCCAGTCAGACGCCTTAACCAGTGAACCACCAGACCGCTCATTTAAGCAACAAATTGAAATGCATTGATGACTGTTTCCATTTCACGATGATCCAGGCTTTGTGGAGAGAGTTTCCAGTATTTCTTCGTGGCAGATTTCTTGGAAAATTCAACTGCGGTTGCTTCGCAGTGATGGAAAGGTATACAGGTGTTTCTATTTTCAGTGGACGACTCTGATGCATGTGTAATACAACCTGGTCTCCCTGGCTTTCTCTGTCGCTGCAAGAAGATTTTACCCTCCATTGTTTACATCATTTTGGGGGCGTAATCGTGTTCAATGCCATAAACATAATCCTATTCACGTTGCAAATCCCCTTCCCTTCGCTTACAAACATCCAGATATTTGCTTGCATTCTTTTTCAACTGTGTCCATAATATTCTCCAAAATATAATGCACTAATGTACAGCGACATTAGGGCTCTCACTTACAGTCAATTTACCTTCGCGGATATTAAAAAATAAAACTGATAGAACTCCTAGTAAAAATGTGCTCTTTGTAGCACTTCCTAATCCTAAAACCTTCTATTACAACAAAACAATACGTGATACTTAGTCAAGAACTGTAATGACAGTAACAATTAACGTGGGCGAGCGCCACTACTCTCGCGTAACTAGTATAAAGATGAATCGATGCAAAGTCGATACGGGTTACAGTTATCCGACTGGCGTAAAAATTTATTTTTGAGTATTTTAGGGTAAAATGAAAAAAATAGGATCTATGCGTCACAAAATTTTGATCTTGAAAAAGTAAGGGACACCCTAATGTGTAAGTTCAGTTTAGTGCGTCCTTTGCGTTGTAAATGAATGAAAGACTAAAGAAGAGAAAGGGCCATTTATGCCTAGCCTTCAGAAGGACGTAAAAGTAGCCGCCAAACTTGAGGTGCCTATCCAACGGAAGATGCGCCTTCAACAGTGTCATATGCCCTCACCTCATACGCACTGGAGAGAGGTTTAAGTTTAACTCAGGATTTTGATGCACCGTCTGTGGTTTAGGAACTGTACAGCACTAACTTTTCTAACTTGGCGGACAAGCCATGGTGGAAAAAAAAACCACCATCAGGAGTCGAACCAACTAACCTCGCGTCAACGGCCGAACACCGTCACGGTGTCGCTACCACCTGATCCAACCAGGCGGTCGTTTACATATTGCGAACATCAAATCAGCAGGTGCAGCCAGGTAGGCAACGTCCTGATACTTCACATGTGCCCCCTCCCACGCGAGTGGCGCCGCACGGTCGCCACTGCATTACAGAGTGTCACGTGGCCGCGGGGAGTGAATTAATTGGCCGGATTTAAGGCCCCGCCGGCGGAAAAACAGGCTGACACGGCTCGGCGGCCGCGGCGAGGCGTGGCGCAGTTTAAACAGGTGCAGTCAGCCCTCGCTGTTTGACTTGGCTCCGCTCCTCATTATGACAACCCGCTACCTCCCTCCGCTTCTCTGGGCGTGTGGATTTTTAAAAGTACATTACAAGCACTTTTACAACGCCGTGATGCGGAGATAATCCCTTTTAAAATAGTTGACGTCGGAAGAAATAAGTTCTTTTCTTTTTTTTTTTCCTGCGGAGAATCCAGAGAGTAAACGTCGCTCTCGGTGTGTTATCTCACTTTGTAGCGGGCTCAGCAGCTTAGCGGGAGAACTGCTGTGTGTCCGAAACGTTTCTCAGAACGTAATCCCGTCTCTCAGTTCTTTCCATCAGAACATATATTCCTTCCCAAATCTCACACGTCTCGGTACAAGAAAGCAAATTTGTCCGCTTGTCTGAGCTACATCGAATAAATGTTAATAGTACTGCGACACCTTGTGATGCATTGTTTAAAATCCTACCATCTAAATACCTTTTTACGGTGAAAGGAAATTGTATACATATGTACAATCTCTGAGAGAGAAGACTAGGGTGCATAGTGGTGTAGAGTCTAAAAGACCCTTTTCAGGCTATCTAGTCTACCTTATCCTTCCAACAAGGTAATCTGTATGTATTCTATACTAACGAACTGCCGCGGCATCCGCTAGGAAGGATTTCATAAACATATAACAACTTAAATTTGACTTACCTTGGCTTCCCGAATGGCAGGCATTATCATTAATCGTTCAAATTTGTACCGGTCTATATTTGATACATTAAATAAGTGAATTTATTGAATTCATAATTTCAAATATCAGTGGTTTTCAAAGGTGAGAGTCTATAAAGTGGACAAAGAACGGTGTAAATTTGGCGAGACTATGAAGGTAGCCTCGGCCACCCGGAATTTTCAGAGAAGATAATTTTGATTGATATTTTGAATAGAACCCAACTCGTTAGCGATACGAGGGGTGATGAGAAACCAAGGTTAGAACGCCAATATTCCTGGAGAATAGAGAAATTAGTAATGTGCCATAATTCTAAGTCATGCCAGTGGCAACTTTGCTGAGCTCCAGCCACCCGCCACCTCAAGCGCTAGTTGTAGGTTAACACAAATGGCGACTCGTTTAGAAAAGTGGACTCGCGGAGAAATCCGCTCAGTTATCGGATTTCCGAGGAGGAAACATGTACCTGCGGTTAAAATTCACCAAAATCGAATAGAGATTTACGGAGAAACTGTAATGTCTTGTCAGCATGTCAGAGAATATTGTCGAAAGTTTGCGGTTGGTAGAGAAAACGTCACCGACGAGGATCGCAGTGGCCGACCCAACTCGGCACCAACAGATCAGAACTCAGCTCGAATCAAGCAGCTGATTCAGGATAGCAGGATGATCAAGTTATGGCATGTGACGGTATAATTAGGTACGTCGTTCGGAAGCGTTTCGTCTTATTGTTCACCATATTCTGCAGTAGCCTACCAGAAAGTTGGTTGCCAATGGGTTCCACGCAATCGGTCCAACTAACACCAGGAGAAGCGCATGGGGTCAAGTCTGCAGCTTTTGTAACCGTTCTCCACGTAAGGTAACAGGTTTTCTTCACAACGTTGTCATGGGTGGGAAAACATGAGTCCACCTTCCCTTTCCAAAGACAAAGAAGTTTAAGGTGGCAACACTTTTCACCGAGCACATCATCTTCCTTCACCAGAACGCGCGAACTTAAACAGTCCAAAAGACCACCACGCTGCTGAAGCCGTTTCGCTGGGATATCAACGACGGTGACCGACTATAAGCGCGCAGGTGACATAAGCGCTCTAGGGTCGCCTTCCTGGAAGGACGGTCTATAATCCCCTACCTTCCTGGAAAGACGGTGTCGCCAGAAGAAACGCACAGTGAAGCCCTGATGGCCTCTAAGGTTACGTGAGCACTTGGGAATTATTGGCGGGTGATTAAAGACCAATTTTTCAAGCAACACAAAAATCGAAAACTGATTTGCCAATCTGCCGTGGAAATACGGAATAAATTGTATTTCTTTACTATTTTTAGTTCCGAGTATTCAAAAATATCGACCCATCACCGTTTAGCAGTTAACATTCGAAATGGAACATACTTATGTGTTGTTAAATAGCTAACAGCTAATCAGTAGCTGGTAATATTTATTTATTAATGGTTATATGTACTGTCACACTTTCCCGAAACTCTTTTCACTTGCAAAATAAATAATCTTTGTACTATGTTAATTTTTAGATTGAACAACATTATACATTTATAAAAAAAACAATTTGCTAAAATAAATGAAATTTTCTTATCTGGAACATCTTGAAATTTTCGTTTAAGTAACGTTTGACCAGTAAGAAGATATGCCCAGAATAGTTATTTTTAAGTATATTGTTTGAACCTAATTACACAGAGACGATTCATATCTCGACAATGCAATCTGGCATTTGTTGCGACAAATTAGTCGCAAGTGTGCGCACTAACATTTTTTGCGACCTATTTTTCTATCACAGCTACAGAAAATCGCTAGAATGCGTCTAGCCTAAAGAGTTAATGAAGTCATACAATTTCCAGTATTAATTCAGTAAATTTCTAATACTTAATAAGTCATTTTAATAACTGATTTCCATCACACTTTTTCCAGGGTTTGGATGGCTTAGTGACTGAAATGCACGTAGCACACAACCGTTTAAAATCAGCTTGAATAAAGCTTCGTCAGTATTTATTTATTTACATATTTACACTGTCTCTTTATTTACATTATTTTCATTTTGTGTGTGTTAAAAAGCAGGTCTAGCCCAGCTTTTGTAAGTATCATATCGCTTTCAAACAAGACCTAATATCACAGCTTTCCTCACACTTTTTTACAGTTTTTTCCAAACATTCATCTAATTTAATGTAGAAGCTTTTCCTCTTTTGATCTCCGTTCTCAAGTACATACAAGCGGAATTTTCAGCTTCACTCTTTAAACACATTATCACTTTTTTGATCTTGGGATTTGGTTGCCCGAGAAGATTGTTGATTTTGTTGTTCCAACCTTCCACAACGTTTGTAGTGCGGTGTCGCCTACCGTAACAAGTCCACAGTTTAGGAGGAATTTCTTCATTCTCCAACCATTTTTCAACGAAATAATAAAAAAACTGAGACAATTTCGGATTTTCTGGAGCCTCCGTATATATCTTGAGCCAGCCGTCTAAGATGTCTTCAGTTATGAGGAATGCTAGCGCAGCACACATCCTAACATGCAGTCTAATTTCTTCATATTTTCCCGATACTCACGGGTCAATCCAGTTTCCTGCAATTTCCTCCACAGACATTTCTTCATGTGGAAGTAACAACCATTAATTTCAACGGTTGGAAAAACTTCTCCAAGTGCGGATGTTGCACTTCCCTCAAAATCAATGTTAATTTTTCTTGGATTCCATTCTGGAACTATATGTAAAATATGGCGAAATAAACGAATATACGTTGCTTACTTTTTGTTTGGCAACAGGGTAAACGCTACTGGATACACATTAGTTTCTTCCTTGAAGCTTCAGTAATCAGCGTGGATACTATAAATTTGAGCAAATTGTTTACTACAACTTTTAAATGTACCATCTATGAAGAAATTTTGCTGTCTATTCAGACATTCTCTTCCTTTCTGTCCACAAAGTATTATCATTCGCTCTCCTGAGCTGTCATCTGTCAAAAGGAAACTTGAAACATCTTTCATCTGAAGCATATCATTATCTAAAACTACTTCGTCTCGGCTCTTCTGTTCCTTTCCGTTCCCACGAGCTTTGCTTCTCTGTCGAAATAAGGTTCTCTTGACAGTCACCTGGTGGGGCAATTTGGCTACATTTTCGTAGCCTTTACTGTGTAAGTCTCCCAGTTCTTCTGTGTAAATTTTAGAAACGGGCGTGTCTTCTTCGCGGGCCCTCTTCTTCGCATGATTCATTCTTTTAGCAACTTCCAAGCGAACTGTGTCCGCTGCTTCGCACAGCTTCAGTTGCACATAAAACTTCCCAATTTTTCGTTTTGAGCGTTCCACCACAACTTTTCGTCCTTTCTTTCTGACACCGCCATACCGTTAGCACATCTTCTTTACTTTTGTATTTCCGATACGAATAACCTTCATAATGCACGGCAGGTTAACCCTTATTAGTTGTTAGCACTTCCATGATGACAAACTAGAAATACTTTCACAGTTGAACTGTGTAGCACAAGTGGTACTGTTGCCAATAAACTTCACTGTAAGAATGACACGAAAGTAATAAGAGCTTAAACAGATGAGCTGTGCTAAATATTCACGGAAGAATTTTTCTTGGAATTCTCTACTGCAGGTAGGCGAGGGTGGGTGGTTATACCTACCCTCGCCTACCTGCGGTAGAGCGCTTTTGTCACGGAGTGCTTTTGCCATATAACCATCAACGACCACCGTCCCTACAGCCTGGACCTCACTACAAGCGACTTTCACCTTTTCCTAACTTGAAGGGACACCTAGGAGGCCGACGATTCGCTTGAGGCGAGGATGTGAAACATTTCGTAGCAACATTGCTGAACACGCAAATAAAGGACTTTTACCTGGAGACAATATTCCAACTCTCCTCAAGGAGCGGCAAGTGCCTAAACTGATGTGGAGACTATATCGAAAAATAACCTAATTCATGTGCTATCTGTTGGCTGTATTAAGTGAATGAAACAAAATGTGCACGTTTCACTACCGGCCTTGAAAGTTTAGTTTCTGTATCATAGATGCAAACTTGTCATGGTTTTTTTCCTACTGCTTTAAGGCGGGATGGGACTGGGGGTAAGGAATTCGGCCATGGCCTTTTTGAAGGAAGCATCCCGGCATTCACCTGGAGTGATTTGGGGAAACCATGGAAAACCATAATCTGGATGCCCGGACGGGGATTCGAACCCGCGTCCTCCCGAATGCGAGGCCCGAACGTTAACCGTTCACCCACCACGCTCGGTGCTTGTCATGTGATATTTATTAAAGTCTGTAATTGTATATTCTCGCTTGTAAAGACAACTCTGTATAGTATTAGAGCCACATCTGTAAGTCCAAAATGTAAAATTGTACATGGTTGGCTGTATGGTCATGAAACCCAAAGCACATTTTTTTTTTTTTTACAACTTTAGTTTTTCATTACTCCTCGTTTATTCCGTATTTCTGAAACCACTGTTGGGAATCTGTAAGGTACGGCAGACTGGAGCTGGGAGAAAATGTGTAAACAAATCGTCTCATGAAGAAGGAATTCTTTCTGTCATGTGATCCGAACAAACCAATGGGACGCTAAGAATATAGCCACGAGCGTATGAGTTTTTGAACAACCAGTGGGAAGGCAGAACTAAATTATTAAAAATTATTGTTAAAATTCGTTTCTATTTTGGGATATGGAGAATGGTGGGCGTAGATGATTACAGCTAATGCAACACGAAGAAAGTGGTGACATTGGGAGGGTAACTTGAGAAGTAGAATATGTATGAACTTCAACATATTACATCTCCTGCAAGTTGTGTTGACTCGTACTTGCAATACTTAGTGCCTGGGAAGTGTTTTCTCAACGAGAGTAACGTATCTGAGTAGTTATGACTGCAATATCGAGGCTAGATTTCTAAATGCAGTCGGCACAGTGTTGTTTGAGGCCATTAGCGTCAAGTAGTGCGTCAGTGAGTAACATGGACGGAAGCAGCGTCGACTTCCAATCCGATGTATTTATTAATCCACCCGGCGCACTTCAAAAATTGAACATTACCCGTTGACACCTTGCTGATGCCAATTAGATGATACAGTCTCATGTTCTGCTAATTGCTTACTGGAGCAAACAGTGATATTCATTTTGTTCATGTTCTGCCAGTTGTGAATTTTTACGTTCGTTTTGCGTTATTTTGTTCTGTGTCTTTTAAATGAATCAGTTGATAATGTACATCGACATCAATATATACACTCCGCAATTCACAAAATTTTGTGTGGCAGAGGGTGTTTTACACCAAAACTAATTTCTACTCAGTGCATTCCAATCGCGAATAGCACGAGCGAAGAAAGTATTCATATAAAAATCAGTGCGGCACCTCATTTCTGTAACCTTATATTTCCTGTCGTTGCGACTCGTATAGGTTGGTGAACCAAATATTTGATCGCACCCGTAAGTGAAAGTGGGTGTACGCATGTTACCAGTACGTACCGAGTGTAGTGGGTGAACGGTTAACGTTCTGGCCTCGCATTCGAGGGGTTTCTGGTTCGAATCGTCTTCCGGGCATCCAGATTTGGGTTTTACATCAAACAGGCCATGACCGAATTCCTTCCCGTCCCCAGTCCCTTCCCGCCTCTAGTGACTAAAGCCATAAGTTAAAAAAAAAAAACAAAGCGCATGTTTAGCAATAAGTTCAAACGAGAATCGCAATCGGAGCCCAATTTACTAATCAATTATGCAACGCTTTTGTAAGAACTGTTACTAACTACACCATCTATAAATTCACCTCAAATTCCAATTAAGAGCAATATGTTTTATCTGTGGACAAGCAGTTACGCATTTATCTATGGACTCTGTTTATAGTTAGTGTAATGGTATGAGAACATTACGATTTCATTATCTGTTTAGTATGGTTATGAGCAGCAGGTAACAATTATTCTGTGCCAGCGACACAGTGACCAAGGGGGTCAGCTACCTACCTGACCCAACTTCCAGGAAACCGGCGAGGCGTTTAGCCGCTAACAAGAGGTGACCCTCCTTACTGTCAACTAGTGAAAGACTGTGTAGGAACATCGTCTTAAGAGCGAAATTTATGTGGCTCCAACACTCATAGTAGTGATTTGTGCAGTCGCGACAATTTATAAAGACAGACCGTGGCGAAATGCAAACACGGCGTGTTCCTCGAACAATGAAAAACCGAGGAAATGCCGATAACATGAAATTCCCAGAAACTTAAACTCGCGGCCAATCAGGGGAGCCTGAATGAAGAGAGGTCGTGTGTGTGTGAGTGTGTATGTGGGAAGGACAGTGATCCTCCAATATAAAATCCGTTACTATTCTATTTAAAACATATTTTTTCATGTCTGGACGTTTCCGGAGATCACAGGGAGAGAGAAGGGACTGGATTGGCTGGACCGACGTCCGTGAGTCTCCCGAGCTGTGGAAGTGAGCGGCGATGAGGGCAAGAGGGACTCGTTCGGCAAATCTCGAGACGAGAGGACACTGAAGTGAGCGGAGAGCCGGCAAGAGGCGAACCGTACAAAGCCATAAGTGTTTATGTCCACACGGACACAAGTGTGATTGGAAGTGGTTCATGTGAAGACAGGTGCTGGTGTATCTTCCCCTGTGCTGACTCACGGTAAACACCTTCATTAGGAAAGTGCACTAATATTCGAAGTCACTCTCACCCAAATAGCGACCCTGGCAAGGAAACTTGCATATAACAGTTTCAATTTGCCGAAACCCAATGAGTTTTTAGCCGGAGCATAAATTAAAATAACTTCGTGGTTACAACAAAAACAATGACGTCCCTTTGTCCTTTTGATTATTCAATTTGTTTATATCTTGTAAATCTTTCAGTGATGACCGAAATGATATGTTCACTTCATATGTAAGATTTTAATGCCTGAATAAATGTCCAGGTTATGGAAGTTTTATTGATGAATAATGATGTCATGCATTGTAATTGATTACGAACCCGTTCTCAATTGAAATAACTTTAATTAAATTTTCCCTGAGATTAAGAATTAAATTCATATGTTTTTTGTAAAGTAATAAGGCACCCAGACCCGCCACCCGCTTCATTAGTTACGTTGTTACTCAGAGAGATTAATAAAGAGTTAAAGTAGGTTTGTTTATGTGATTTGTATGATGTAATACGCTACAATCTTTTATATTTCATTATTCCCATTGGTTATGTAAAATGGATTATTGTAAAATTGATTAATTTTCATGGTGCCCATTATTTCTTACTGTTAATAAACGAAACCAAACCAGGTTAGCGATCAAAATTATCAATTTCATATTCACGAATAATAAGTTTAGTCTGCATTATTGCAAAATGACACCACACATTCAAAAATTTTCCGAGACTGATTATAAAATTTGTCCACCTTTTTTGTTTTGTTTTACGAATATCATTTGAAAGACAACTTCACATAACGTATAGCATTTTTTTAAAAAAATAACGTGTTTTTTTTTAATTAAAATTATTTTGGTGAGTTCGGTCTAAGAAACTTCTTGTATACGGCGTCGTCAGTGCGGAAAATTAACCTGTATTTGGCAATGCTAGTTTTAAATATGTGTTGTTCCTGTAATCTGGACCCAAACAGTGAGTAGCGCCGTTAGTTTCATCTGTAGAAACGTACTTGTTCCGTTATTTATTGAAACAATTGTTTCGCATCGGATTGCGGCAAAACCTTCGTCGTAAATGAAGATCCATTTTCAAGACTACAGTCGCTGAAGGTGATTTCACTTCGTAGACGATACACATTTTTCCATATTCTTGAAGAGCATAACTGAGAAATTAAGTTGGCTGTCGCCGTCTAGTTTGTTAATGCAGATGAGAAATCGCGTTAGGGGCGACGAGGCGGGACGGGACGGGCGGCATTATTCATTGTGACCCAATTTCCGGCCTCTTGGAGCGCGGCGCTCTTTCCCGAGGAACTCGCCAATTAATGCCCTTCGTGAATTTAAGAACAGACGAGATGAGAATGGATTTTCTTCTTCCTTAGCTCAAGCTCTCCCCACTCCAAGAACGCGCTGTCGAAATTTCCCTCCTCCGGACGAAACGCCATATCGAAAATTGAAAACGATTTGTGTATTCTCCAAAGACGTACCCTGTGTTGTCAATTATTCGAGTTGTTTAAACAGAGAAAAGAAATACGTGGTTACATAAGACAACGAAAATAAACAGAAATAAGATTGGAGAGAGTGTAAGAATCCTCGTGAAAAGCAGTGAACCGTATTATTCAACACGTAACAATGGAAAAAGTGAAGCCCGATCAGCAAGATAAAACAGGGCTTTACTACATTATCTACTATTAAGGATTGTAATCCCACAGTGTTTTCAATTCCCTAGGAATCCTGCGAGATACAGCAGATGTTTTTAAAGTTTTATCAAATTAAATAAGAAACCTCTTACCAATTCTTAGTAATTCAACTTAAATTATAAAAATCAACAGCTGACAATATTTTAGCTAATAAGATGACATTAATTTAAAAATCTCTAGCCTGACTTCAATATACTCTTTGTAACTACAGATTAATCTTCTTTTGAATTACATTACCCTTCGGCTTTTAAATTTATGGTTTTAAACCATATATATATATATATATATATATATATATATATATTCGTTGGGGCCAACTAGGACCATTACCGATAGATAGCAGCCCTACATATCTAATAGATATTAATAAGCTGTGTGTTTTTGTACAATAAGTAACGTTTCGGATAATTTTTTCTTTTACGAAAACATTTTTGTTTTGTTATACACTTTGTATGTAAACATTTAATGCAGAAATTTTCTCACGCGGTTATGTTCGTAGCAACGTATCATAGAGACACGGATATGCTGCATTTAATTTATTCAGGTTAATTGTATTCCGCTAAGGCGACAGTTTATCATACATCACGCATCCGAAAGGTTTTCCTAATGGTTTCGTAACATGTTGTAAGTATTTTGTTATGTACTGTACCTACTACAATAAACAAATTATCATTTGCTACAGAAGAGGCTGTTTTTGTTTCCATCCTATTACAAACCACCAACCTCTCAATTGTGGGATTCATGGGAAGACATGAGAGACACGAGGATGGTGAAGAGGGTCATGGGAATGTACAAGGCGTATATTGGTGATGAGTCATGGAAAGATATTGGTGTAAGAATTAAAAGTAATGCATGGAACGGAAATGACCATGACCAAAATCTGGCACTCGATTTCAGTCAAAGAGTGTAGGAAGATTTAAAAAAATAATAATAATAATTAAGAGGGTTAGGGATTGGAATAAGTTACCAAGAGAAATGATGAATAATTTACCAAAAACGTTGAAAGAATTAAAATTTGAAATTTGTAGAGGGCAAATGTAGTTGGGTACAGGAAAGGGGGGAAATGGTCGTGTAGGGAAATTTCCACCGGAGCGTGCGATCCATTGTAATTGATTTAAATTAAATTCATCGTATTTTCGCACGGACCATCTAGTTTAAATCTAATAATAATGTAAATAATCAAATATTGTAAGTACTTAGTCTTTAGCTACAGTGTATGACGTTCTTTGCAGTAAGCAACAAGTTTGAAAAACAGTCTGTCTATGTTTCAAGTAATAAAACAATCATATTAGTTGGTATATGTACAAAACTTTACAGAGGAAGCCTTTAAGGTCAAATGTACATCACGTTACGTCCTGTGGTAACAACCTGTGGCATAAAGAGAAATCAATTGTTTGACTCTAAGAACTCATTTTTTTCACTTTTAGACTCTCTGCATTGTATTTTTGGTTTTTAAGTCAACCTAAAGAGGTTCGGCAACGATTATAATGAAGAAAAAGTCAGGTGACACGGTCATAACCGTGATCCTAAAAACTTATTTTCAACCATAAAGTCTCAGTTTTTGTCCTTAAAATATCATTGATTGTCCATTAAAACTTATTTTGCTTACTTTTGGACTATGCGTGAGACATTTTCCGTTTAAAACGTTGTTAAGAGATCCAAAATGATCAGGCGCAAGGAATAGATCTGATCAGTTCATGCGGTCAGGGGCTGTAAAATCTGTCCTGCGAGATCGTCCGTTTTCGTCTTTAATATTTCCAATTCCCTTCAGATTCAAATCAAATTCATCAAAAACAAAAATTCCACTTCCTTATGCCTGAAATCAACTGCCATCTTGTGGTCAGTGTCCACTCTTTCGTTCCACGTACTACTCTCGATTATTTTTTCATCGTGCATAGAAACCTCATATGTACTCCTTGTACAGTCCCAGTATTCTCTTCAACCACCTGCTATCTTCCAATGATTGAAAATCTAGCTGCTTTATCATATCCGCTATATGGGTAGCAATTCCGGAGTTGTATGGGATGTGCCATTACACCTTGCTCAACCCTCAAATTAACAACGTTTTTCATAATATGTTTTTCTTAATCAAAATGTGAACTTAAGAGGGTCGCTATTGAATTAATGTTTCAAAAAATTGTCTACTAGCCAAAAAAGTTGGAGCACTATAAGCGAATTTGATGTGAGGTTTCTTATGATAAGGCTCCGAGAGTGGTGGGTGTGCGGTAACGCCCTGGCCTCACATTCGGGACGACGCGGGTTCGAATCCCCGTCCGGGGATCAAATTTGGGTAATTCATGGTATCCCCAAATCACTCCAGGCGAATACCGGGAAGCTTCCTTCAAAAAGGCCATGACCAAATTCCTTCCCGTTCCTCCCACAGTCCTTTTCCCCCTTTAATTACATTGATGTCACCAGAAGCAAAAAAAAAAAAAAAATACCTCTGATAAAGGGGCGGGAGTATTTCTTTCTTTGAAAAGAGGGTGGTAGGCCAAAAAAGGTTGGGACGTATGATCTAGGCGAATATTGGGATGGTACTTAATCTCCACCTAATATAAAACTACACATTACACACAAAAAACACTTATTATACAGAATACACAATTTCACACGTTTCGCAGACAAATGGCAACAATGATTTTCGCCTGCTAAGTTTCGTACGCCGCGTCTAACAAACCCGGTTTGAATTTTGCCAGGACACAATGGGCTATTTGACTATTTAATTAAAATGGGTATAAATAGTTGAAAACTTGGATAATAGACAACGCTCCATTCCCAGACGCAGCGTTTACAGGCGCGTGAAGTAACTAAAGCGACTACTAATCTTAGAGCGTTTTCTATCAAGTGACCAGAGGTAAGAAAAATCTAATTTTCATTTCACTTTTTTATAAAAAAAAATAATCAAATTTTCTTTTCCAAGTTCAAAAAATTAGCTTTCTGAAGGATTAAGTCACGCGAATGACTACAATCTTATATATATAAAATAGACGTGTGTTTTCCTATATTTCACTTTTCAGCCACCACTACCTAGCACAGATCACTGGTCTTTATGTGTGGAAGTAGCATGGAGTTTCCTGTCGTGCACAACGCTGGCCGAAAGCCGATAGCTGTGGGGACGTGGGAGATATGGTGTTTAAAGTTGGCCAATGTAGGGCGTTTTCATATTTCGGACAAAAATTTGTGTCCCCTTATACTTTTCTTTCCTGCCACAAATAAATAGCATAGACCATTGGTGTTTGTGTGGTATTAGAATCGTGTCTCCTGTCGTGCACTATGGTTATTAGATGTCGCTAGCTATGGGGGTGTGGGAGATACGGGGGTTGAAATTGGTCGACCTGCGTCAATTTCATATTTCTGCCAAAGACGCATGTTTCATGGTGTATCACGTTTCAGCGAAAACTACCTATCACAGATCACTGGCGTCTGTGTGTGGTAGAACACAGAGTCACCTTTCGATCACAACGTTGGCCTAATTTCAGTAACTGTGGGAGTGTGGGAGATATGGTGGTTGAAAGTGGTCGATCAAGGATATTTTCGTATTTCGTCCAAAGACATGTGTGTCCGTAAATTTTACTTTGCTGCCTGAACTACGTAGCGCAGATGACTGGCATTTGTGTTTGGTAATAGCATCGGGTCTCCCATCGTGCACTATGGTTGTTAGACGTCGGTAGCTGTCAATCCAAATTCTTCACAAACGCGAACGAAGTCGTGGGTACCAGCTAGTTTATAATATATTTTCAATACTGTCAAATAGCCTATTCACCCCCTCCCTTTATGAGTACAACAGGGGTCTGGTGGCACATAGTCCTCAGCTGGCCAGATGGAGGGGGAAAAATCAATTATTGATTCTGTTCAGACGCAATTTCCACAAACAAATCTAGCTGCACTCTTTTACAACCCCCTCAAATTCATGCAACGTCAAGACCAAAGTTTTGTAACCCATTCTCCTCATTTCCCTGGTTCATATTTCGTCCTACCCAATAACAAAAGCTGTATCAAACATCTCATTATGGAGCGTCCATAAACTACGTGACTCTTGCTAGGGGGAGAGGGAGGAGTTGGTTGGAAGGCAACGCTGCGCTACGTGGGGGGTGGGGTTTCCGAGGCAGGCCACGTAGCTTTCCATTCCTATTATTTTTCACAGCTGAAATGAGGTACAGAACACACAACAGCATGTGAATATCTATTTCCTTCATTTAATCATCTCTATATGTAATTTTGCAATTTACAATAGTCTAACCTGAGAAAACAGTACAAAATGTCTGTGTCTTCTGGACTCGAAAGGGAAGAAAGCTACGTGCTACGTGGGGGGGGGGGGGGGGGGAGGGGGAGAGGCAAACGTCACCTCGGGCTACGTGGGTGGACGCTCCCTTACCACCTGTCAAATGTGTCCTGCATCACGAAGTTTAATATGAAACGCCCTGCCGATGATTTTACATTTAAAGTATTCAACAAGCCATTCCTCCCGTAATCTCGTAGAGTCATAGAAAACCTTAACTTTTCTGAATCAATCATTTTACACTTCTTGGAATTGTTCAGCGCAGTCGTCGACAAATCTTCAGAGTTTAAAGTGACACGAATTTCCAGTGTAAAGTCTTTCCTTGATATATCGCCTTTCGATAAATCGTTGCTGCCAACAGCTAGGGGGGCGATCCATAAATTACG